>JAOEGL010000004.1:163562670-164180170 GCA_034509955.1 Urosaurus nigricauda | reverse complement strand
ATCATCATCATCTTTTATTCCTATAGCTCCATAAGTTAACACAGGCCTAAATTTCTGAAAGTGAAGGAAGGAAAGGTCAGTGGGGAGGCTTTGATTTTTTTTTTGGGGGGGGGGGGCTTGATCCGGGCCCCGTCCTCCTTTTCCCGGACGCGTCCTCCACCCCAACCTCCTGTCCAGGAGGAATGCCAAAAGGGTCTGTCTTCCCTTCTAAGCAGCACTAAGAAGCCTGAGTTTATTTAATATACTTTTGTGAGTGTTTTGAGCTTTTCTTTGGAGAGGTCCTCTTTTTTCCTTGAACGTCTTCCCCCTTTTGCAGGGCAAGTGATGATGGGGGGGGGGGGGGGCATCTCTGGTCACCCTGTAAAAGTTTGGGGGGGGGAGGCACTAGAAATGAGGATCATCAAGACAGGAAACTGCAAATCCCAGGAGTTTGAGGGAGGCACTAGACCCTGAGAACCATTGAAACATACAACTGTGACCCTGCTTTAACTGCCATGGCTCCAAGTTATAAAACTCTGGGAGCTATAGTTTTGTGAGATGATTCGCCTTCTCTGCCAAAGAGAAGTCTGGTGCCCCCACAAACTCTAAATCCCAGGATCCCATAGGAGTCAAACTGCATTAATTCTTCAGTGTGGCACCAGATCTTGCCTGGCTCATCTCTCCTGCCTTGGAGGAAGCAGTAGATCCTTGCAGTTTCTCCTGGACAGAAAGCTGAAAGAGAGGACATGTCCTGGAAAAAAAAAGAGAATGGGTTGGTCACTCTGATTTACTCCTGGGATTTGCAGTCTTCCTGTCTTTATCATTCTCAAGTGCCCCCCCCCCCCCCCCCCAAAACTCAGGGTTTTGTCCTCATAACAGCCAAGGAGGACAAGGCCTGGTCCCTTTGAAGGCTGATATATATATATATTTTCCAGACTTTTGGAATTTTCTTGCTTTTCATGGTGGTTGTTTTCCTAGTATATGAAGACTGCATTTCATTTCATTTCATTTTTAAATGCCAACTCTGAGAAAAAATATATATGATGGGAGAGAGAAGGAAGAAAGGAAGGAAAGAAGGAAGGAAGGAAGGAAAGAAAGAGAAAGAAGGGAGGGAGGGAGGAAGGAAGGGAAGGAAAGGAAGGAAGGACAGAAGAAAGAAAGAAAGAAAGAAAGAAAGAAAGAAAGAGAAAGAAGGAAGGAAGGAAGGAAGGAAGGAAGGAAAGAAAGAAAGAAAGAAAGAAGGAAGGAAGGGAAGAAAAGGAAGGAAGGACAGAAAGAAAGAAAGAAAGAAAGAAGGAAGGAAGGAAGGGAAGAAAAGGAAGGAAGGACAGAAAGAAAGAAAGAAAGAAAGGAAGGAAGAAAAGGAAGGAAGGACAGAAAGAAAGAAAGAAGGAAGGAAGGAAGGAAGGAAGGGAAGAAAAGGAAGGAAGGACAGAAAGAAAGAAAGAAGGAAGGAAGGAAGGAAGGAAAGAAAGAAAGAAGGAAGGAAGGAAGGAAGGAAGGACAGAAAGAAAGAAAGAAAGAAAGAAAGAAAGCAGTCCACTATAGCCCCAGAGACTTGGAGAAACAGTCGCCTCCTTCCTCTTCTCTGGCAGTTCTGCAATTCTGGGGCCTTGAATACCATTGGATTTAGCCTGCAGTGGGGCCTAGCTCCTTTCAAAGGCCGAGGGAAGACATCTTGGGCAAGGGGGGGGGGCATCTCTGGCAACCAGGGAAGGTGGGCACAGAAGGGGCAGCAGCCAGTGGCACCACAGGAGGTGACAGCACTGCTCCTCAGACATCTAGGAAACAGGCTGTGGCATTCATCTGGGCCCCATGGAAATGCTGATGGGGGGAGGCTCATGGGGTGAGGAGAGAGGAGAGGCCTTTTAATTTTCCATTTAAAAAAACATAAAAAATTAAAATTCTTTTAAAAACATCACATTTTCCCAAATTTTCACTTTAAGCACACGGAGCTATGTACAGGTAAATACATTTAGGCTGTGGGTATGATATTGTCAAGGTATAATTTTAATTTTGCTAGTTGCTTCTATGTCACAACTGTTGCCTTTACATTCAGCAACAAACTTGGAAGAAGCCGTGGTTGTGCTCTGCTCTGAAGGGTTTTCCAGAAATGTCAGGCTCCTTGGGATCAGTTTGACTTCTAAGACCCACTTCTCTTTGGAGTTTTATCCCATGGGAGGAATTTCTCTCAATTGCGGATGGAGCCAATTCGCAATTACCTGAATTCGCTAGTTTAGCGAATTTACGTGAAATCTGATTGCGTTCGGAATGCGTTCGGAATGACTTCCCTTTTCCCGAAAATGACCCCCCCCCATTGCCCAAAATTGCATGAGATACTCTAATACGCAATTACGTGAAGCCCCATGATTGCATTCGGAATGACTTCCCTTTTGCCCGAAATTGCGTGCGATACACTCATTTGCAATAACGTGAAACCCCATGATTGCGTTTGGATTGCCACTGCATTATACCCCCAAATTCTGTCGTATGATAAACTCCTTTCTCACTGCCAGTCTTTGCATCCTTCTCAGGGAAAGACTCAGCTGACGGGCAATCCCCAGCTATTTCTGCTCAGCCTTTCAAGAGACACCTTTCCTGACAACTTTGGATCTGGGGAATGCATATTTACACTGTAGGAATAAGGCAGTTTGACCCAAGTTGATCTGCCTTGGGTCCATTTTATAGAAGCCTGGGATTGGTAGGGAAATACAGCAGAATGTAAGCCTTAATCTTTATGGATTTTGTGGATGCCCTGCAGTAGGTACCGGTATCGGAACCGGTATCGGAACCGGGTCTGTTCTTTGGACAAGATAGTAGACTCGCGCCCAGTTATTTGAGTAGAATTTGCAAGAATATTGTCCATTACATACTTTTATTTTTTGGCATTAATTTCTAACTTTTAATTTCTTTGACAGAGAAGGCTCAAGACCTCACAGAAATACTAATCCCAACATTTCATAGGATGGACCTACAGCAGTTAAAGCAGTTTCGAAGCACATTATTTCTACAGTGCAGATGCACCCCTAGGAGGCCTCAATCCAATTGCCTGTTCCAGCTAGCCCTTGAAATGCAGCTAAAAGATCCATTTACCCAATTCCTCTCCATCCCCTGGTTTGAGAATGAAGGGTTGGCTGAAGGCCTACATATCCTATAGGCACCAGATCTGGGTTGATTTTGGAAACTAAGCAGGGTCACTTCTGGTTATTACTTGGGTGGGAAACCTCAGAGGAGAATCTGGTGCCGTGTGAGGAGTTTATCACATGACATGAATTGGAAGTATAATCCAATGGCAATCTGAACACAATCATGGGGTTTCGTGTTATGGCGTGAAACACACATTTTCGGGCAATGGGAAGTCCTTCCGAACACAATCGTGGGGTTTCACGTTATTGCGTGAGAAAGTATCACACGCACTTTCGGGCACTGGGAGGCAATTTTTGGGCAGTTCCAAACGCGATGCGGCGTCAATACACAATCACGTAAATTTGCTGAACTAGCAAATTCACTCAATTCCGAACTGACCCCACTTTCATTTCTTTCGAAATTGAAAGATATTCCTCCCGTGTGATAACGTCCTTAGTTGTACTGCAGTTCCCTGAATCTCTGAAGCATCATGGGCATTGTAGTCCAAAAAAGTAACCTTTCCGGATTCTGTGCCTCATTGCCACTACCCAGTCTTCCCAAGTAGAAACTGAAAGGGATGGAGAGCGCATTGGGCCCCAGAGAACCGGTTCTGGAGGGCAAGCCAGGTTGGATCTCCTTTCCTCCCAACCCGGGTGCCTGCTGGAGGCCGAACCAAGAGTCCAGACTGGATTTTTGGGGCTGGGAGAAGGAAAGAAGCCATAGCTTTCCATTGCTCAGTGGGTCCCTCTCCAAAAGGCAACTCTTTCTGAATCGGATGCCCAGGTGTCCTCCTTTTCCAGGAAGTATCCTCAATTTCAGCCTTCTCTCCAGGAGGAATTCCAAATATCCTCCATTTGAATCATGAATTTATATTTATATGGATTTTTAAAGCTTTTATTTGTTGTGTGCCTCCAAATCCTTTCTGACTTATGATTTTATTATGATGAAGGCCCTGGGCAGAACTGAGGTCTCCTTCCTGGAATTTCTTGGGTGGAGAGGTTTCCAGTTTTCCCAGACTCTAGGACCAAGACCACCAGGCCCGGATACCCAAATGTGCATCATTCCTGTCCTTTTAGGAACTGAAAGCTTTTGCTCAGTACAGAAACTTCAGGTGGGCATCCATATTAATTCTCAGACACCCATATTAATTCACATATTCTTCCTCACAGGATCCAAGGGATTCCCTGCCCGATCCCTCAATGGCCCTCAACCAAGGGCCTGAATCCAATTGTTTGTCCCAATTGGAGTAGGCCCACAGAGTCCACAGACGAATGGTGAATCAGGTCTTCTGTAGGATGTAGGTCATTGATGATACCTACAAATCTTGACCTTTCTGAGGTTCAGAATGTGTTTTCATTCAGCTCCTGGCTGTAATCAAGATTTTATTTTACTGTCTTCTATGGGATTTTCCCAAGGCCATCCTGTGGCTTTATATGGCTGAGCCAGAATTGGAACCTGGTCTCTCATGTTGTAGTCCAATCCTCAAACCCCTATGTCACACTGGTGTAAGGCCTTCCTTTTTTTCCCCTGGAATATCCTCCATTTTGAGCATGACTATGAAGCATGCATTTTTATTTCTATGAGTAGTTATTAGTTTTGATTTGGTCAGGTCCCCCATTTCTTGTGAATGGCCCCTATTTTGCAGTGCCTTCTCATCCATTCTGGTTATTAGGCCATCTCTGGTCACCCTGAGTTTGGGGGAGGCACTAGAGCTGAGAATTATAAAGACAGGAAACTCCAAATCCCAGGAGTTTAGGGAGTCCTCCTTTTCTAGGATATGTCATCCATTTCAACCTACAGTCCAGGAAATTTTTTAAAAAAATATCCTCCATTTGGAACAGGGCTAAGGAGCCTGAATTTTGTATTTCTAGAAGTGCTTTTAGCATTGATTTGGTCAGGCCCTCCATTTCAGAGTGCCTTGTTTTCCTTGTAGATGAGGCCATTCCTGGCCACCCTGTTTCCAGAGAACCAAGCCTGGGCATGGAGGACATGACCAAATAAAAGCTAAAAATGCTCACAGAAATGTAAATCTGTGCTTCTTAGTCCTGCTCCAAATGCAGGATGTTTTGGAAACCTTCCTGGAGAGAAGGCTGAAATGGAGGATGTGTCCTGGGAAAGGAGGATGTGCTTGGTTCCCCTCCAGAGGCCCCAAAGGCCAGCGCCAAAGCCAAGCCATCAGGAGGGGAAGGGCTGGCCTCCCTTGGTGGCCAAACAAGGGCCCAGCTTGTTCTCCTTCCCTGCCTGCCTCTTGCCTTCCACCTGCCTGGAGAGGCCAGGGGCTGCTTGGCTTTGCTGCTTCTCCAACAGCCTGCCGGGAACATCTGGTTCCAATTGAGATCTTCCACCCCTGCCAGCTCCCATTGCCCTCCGAGCATCCTCTTCGCCCAGCCCAGCCTCTCACCACACAAAAAAATGCCTTCTCCCTTTCTCTCTCTGGCTGCATCTGCACTACAGATATAACCCAGTTTGATACAGCTTTCACTGCCCTGGCTCCATGCTGTGGGATTCTGGGAATTGTCGTTTGTTGAGGAACCAGGGCTCTCTGGCAGGGGAAGGCTAAATACAAACAAATACAGCCCCATATCTATAGATTATCCAAGGATTCAACCATTCGCAGCATATTCCAAAAATATGTACAGTATATGCAAAAACAAACAAACATTGATTTTGCCTTTTTAAACAAGGGATATTATGCCATTGCATGTAGTGAGATGTCAACATCTTCACATCTCCCTAGAAGCCAAGGTGATCGATCAAACAAAGGCTATTGTACTTTAGCCACATCATGAGAAGGCAGGGCTCACTAGGAGAGACAATAATTCTGGGGATGATAGAACATAGTAAAAATCAAGGAAGACAGCAGGCTAGATGGATGGACTCTATTAAGGAAGTTGCAGGTATAATAAATCTACAGGATTTAAGCAGAGCAGTGGAAGATAGGAAATCTTGGAGGTGTCTCATCCACAGGGTCGCCATATCAGAATCCACTCGAGGGTGGTTAACAACAGTAAAACAACAGAGTTTTAAAATATCTGTGAGAGAGATGGAGGGAATGAAGTTGTTGTTTCCCCCCACCAACAAGAATTCTGCTTCCCAAATGAAATTTACTTTCTTGTCACCAAACATCTAGCATCACAGGACCTTAAAACTTCAGTTGAACATTTTGGAAAAATCAATCATTTTATTATAGGGTTTCCGAACTGTTTGGAAAAACAGTTTGGGTATCCAAAGAAAAGGGGCAGGCAAAGGTACCCGGAGAATGTGGACACAGCAAACTTAAGTTCAATAGCTCACTTTCCGGAATGCCAGAAATTTGGAGACTGAAAGATAATTCGGGGGGGGGGGGGGATTCTTATTGGAGAACAATGCCCTCATTTTTGGTCTACCCATAGATTTCCCCCTCCACATATCCTGTAAGAGATTTTCTGGACTACAAGGGGTTCAAATTCTGCAGAATGTGAAAGAGTTAGGTTTTAGGAAAACGGACCATTCTGATGGAAGAATTCTGGGAATTGTAGTCTACCCCCACCCCCCATTTTGAAGCTCTGAAATCTCACTTTTCCTTGCATTAGGGAGTTCAGATGACAACCACGTTCCTTCGTGTCTTGTTCTAAAGAAACTTCACTGTCAGGTGAGTTTTGTAGCCTGGGCTCAGCCTCCAAACACAGACAGCTCCTTAAATGTCCACACTGCTTTAATGTTAGGGAACAGACATAAGAAGGGAAGCGGAGCGACTGCTAGGTGGAAGCACCCACTGGAAGGGGAAATGTATGGTATCCACGACCTCTTCATAACCTGGATAATGTTGGCACCAAATGCCTTGAAGTCTGCATTTCCCTCCTCCCCTCTTAATCTTTTTAAGGCCATCTTTGTGGCTGCTTCAGGCTCCTATAGGTCTAATTATAGTAAGCAGAAACAGGATGAGATGTGAATAGCTCAGTTGTGCCCAGGAATTTGGGTGCTGCACAGAGCAGCGTATTGTAGCAGGTTCCCCTGAATATGTATACACACAATTCTGTGCTGGAGAGGTGAAGGAAAAAACACGAGAACACCCCCACCCTGCCCCAAGTCTGGTATAGAAATGTGTCAGCTTACTGCAGCAAAGGGAAAGGGTGAGATAGCTGGAAATTGTGTGGAGGAGCTTGATAGGACAGAGGCAATGAGACAGGCAGGCATTATAACCAAAGACGAGTGGGAAACAACATCATTTTGCTGCATGGTTCTTTCATCAAAAAAACCATTGGCATGACCATAAACATAATAATGACACACTGCCATCAATGCAAAGATCCACTGAATGCCAGTAAGTCATTTTTACCTGACTTTTCCACATGGAAAACACATTTGTAGAAAGCAGTATATAACTCACATGTGGACTGCGCATAACAAATTACCAATTCACAGACTGAGTGATTAGTTAAATATTAAACAGGAGTTGTAATATAATGTTCAGAATTTAATGATTCCGTTGCATACATAAACCTAACAGTGACAGGATCCTACAGTCTTTTTTCCAGATCTTTCTTTCATGTACCCCAACTGTGGAATGTAAACACAACTCATCCTCTCCCCATCCTCTCCCTTCCCCCTTTACTTTATTAAAAATGCACTGTGACATCTTAACATATGGAAAGATGTACTTAATATCAAAAGAAAATGATCTGGAATGGTAAGCTAACCTTCACCTTCTTGTCTACACATGGGGAGGAAAAACAACACCACTTCATCGTACCCTTTTGCAAGGAATTCAAAGCCATGATGCATGGTTGAGATTTGGAAAGAAAAACCCATCCATTGCACAAGCACAGGGAAATAAAATGGCAGCAAATCATCCAACATCCCCAGAAGTGATTGTCATCCCCATCCTCATGAATGTCAGCCGTGTGATTCATAATTGGGCCTCATTCCTGGAGCCTCAGCCGTGAGGAACTGCGCAGGTAGGGAACAAGGAGCAGATTCATGCATTGGGGTTGTTCCTCATGAGTTCCACATCTGCTTTCACCATCTCCTTCACCAGCTCCTGCCAGAAGGAAGGGGGAAAAAAAACCACACACACGTTAGGAACTCTCTCCTTAGACTAAACGTTGTTTCCTCTCAATATTACCTCCTTCTCTTCCAGAATAATTTGCTATTGGAAGATTTTTGCATTCTCTTTCCCCCTCCTTAGATAGATAGGGATTTCCTGCATGCAGACTCTCTCTCTTTCTCGCTCCCATTCAAACTAACCTTGTAACTTAGCTCACTCCCCCTTTGGGATTAACATTCCCTCTCAAAGACTTTCTCCTGCACTGCATGTTCTCATTTTCATCCTCTCTCAATCTTCCTTGGAATGATAAAAGATTTTTTTAACCGGAACTATTCACTAGGTAGATTAGGATATAGGCTTTATATATATATAGGTTAAAGCCATTAGTAAACTTTTGTTTAAACCACAAGCTAGCTGTGTTGTTTTTGGAGTCAACCTCAAGTTCTTAGGGAAGCATAGTTAGAGAAAGGCACATTTCTGCTACTCTGCTGATTTAAAGTGAGACCCTAACAGGCCTAGCTTTGATATTTTTGACATTTAAATATTTTTGTTTCCTTACCAAAGGCTGAACAATTCTCCCCACTAATCTGTATTGCTCCAAGGGTGATCAGTTGTCCTCCTTTACCAGGACATGCCCTACATTTCAGTCATATCCAGGAGGAATTCCAAAATGTTCTCCATTTTGAATATGACTAAGAAGCATGAATGTTTATTTTAGGAGTGTTTTTAGTCTCTAACATCCCACATTTTTCTTGAATGTCCTACATTTTGTGGTCATTGCCCTCCTTTTAGGGTTATGACATCTGGTAACTCAATTCCCCCCAGTTTATGAAGGAATAGTCAGTTCATTTATTATGCCCTCTAGAGCTGGTCCTATGGTTAAGTAGGCCTTATGCAGCAAAGTTTTAAGGGACCATTAAATGCCAGCAAAGTGTCACTTCTTTAGCTTATTTGATTTTTCCCCACAACTATAGTGGGTACTATTTGAATTTTCAACCTGAAGCAGCTCAGGCTTTCTGCTACCAGGAATACACATTGATTTTTCTTACCTGGCATCCTATTTTTTGTGTTTCTTATCGGAACTTAATTCTTCTTTCTTGGAAGATATTGTACAGTCTGTTTGCAAAATCTTGGGCTTCAGAAAATGTAATACTGTTCCACAATAGTTTATTAATTAAAATTGTTTTGTAGTAATGTGCTGCATAAATTGCTCCAGTCACCACTGAAACTATTAACTTCCTCTGTTCTGCTTTGTGTAAGTCCTGTGTTGTGACTTACAAAAAGTGTTATGTTTTTTAAAAACTAACATTGGTTCTATACCATGATGCAGCTAAACATGTTTAGGATGTGACTGGATTAAATTTGAAACATGCAACTGGAACCAGACTTTGGAATTAATGTATTACTAGTAACAGTATTGCTTTTAACACATTACAGTGGGCCCTCCACATTCCTTGGGGTTAGGGGCACAGGACCTCCATGAAAGTGGAAAAAACACAAAAATAAAAACCACTGTTTTTTAACCTGAGAGTAAACCTCTCTAGAAATCTCTAGATCCTCTTAACACAATTTTATTGTTCATAATTCTCACAAACCATAGAATTCTGTTGTTGCCTAGAGAAGTGTTTTTGTTAGGAATATCTAGGTCATCCAGTGTGACTCTATGGTCAACTTCCAGCAGACTCACACTGGAAGACCTAGAGATCCCTAGAGACAGCGTATTAATCAAATCTGTGAATGATCAAATTCGCAAAAGTCACGCCACAAATGTAGAAGACTGACTGTACGTTTGAGTCAGGTAGTGTAGCATCATGATTTTTATAGCATCATGATTTTTTAAAAAGTGATATAAGTAATGTTTACTTGTCACCTCTTACACATTTGGAGAGATTGTAGGCATCATCAGTAGGATATAATTTTTAAAACAAAATCCAAAATCCACAACACGGTAATACCTTTATCGAGCCAACTAAAAATCACAAAATACATGACGCAAGCTTTTGAAACTTCACTGGCTTCTTCATCAAAGATGTTAAAAATCATAGACGAGAAGAAAAGTGGAGATGTTAAGAGTCACAAACCTACATTTTATCTGAGATGTTATTTCTGTTGTCAGTTAAGATGGTCTGAAGGGATCTCAATGGCCACTCCCCTTCTTGGCCATATGTATTATCAGGGACAAAGGCCCTTTGCAGCAGCAAATTAACTTCCATTGAGATCCTGACTAACTCTGTACTGTACAGGGTTAAAAAAGTCTCCCAAATACTGATGGGAATTAATAATAATAATAATAATAATAATAATAATATTTTATTTCTAGCCTGTCCCTCTGAATGGGCAATTGAAGCGGGGTACAAGTAAACTTCCATTTACTACAAAGAAGTATATTCAGGAAAATACTGTAGTCCAAATCTTGGTTTTGTGGCCAGCTCCAACTCACCGAATTGCTTACTAGTGAGACAGACCAGTTAAAAGTAGTGAGTAGTGCAGCGAGCCCCTTTTATTGCTCTATGCACGAATTTCCAAATTTTTACCTTAAAAAAAGCCCAAACTTTAAATGTTGTGAAATGTTATTTTGTTTCTGCTGTAAATAGAGTATACATTTTAAAATGTTTCTCAAATGGGCAGTCATATCAAGAGTATGGAGAGAGAGAGAGAGAGAAAGACAGAGAACTTACGTCAAAAGTGACTTTGGGTTTCCACTTGAGTTTTTGCTTTGCTTTTGTGCAGTCACCTTGTAGAAAATCCTATAGGAAAGGGGGGGGGGGAGGAGAGAAAAACCCAGCATCTTTATTTGTTTCTTTTGTAACTATTTGTAGAGGAATTTGAACCTCTTTCTCTCTGTCATACACACACACACAAACACACAGAGCTAATAATAATTTGTCTTCAACAGAATGAAAGCAAAGCCTCAGGCTGATTGCTTTCCAGGTTGCAACAGCAGAAGAAAGACAACCTGGTGGTTACAAAAGTGTTAACAGACGTTACCTCCCTCTAACTTCATTACAGACGCCTCCATCCACACATAGTTTCTGGACAGGAGTAGTGCTTCGCTGAAATTTTTAACACCCTTCCCTCTCCTTCTTTCCACATTTTGCAATCCCATTTGAAATACTGTGTCTTACAATTCACCAGGAGGCAGCATTTAAGAATAGTTCTTCAAAGCTTTCTGTATTTACAAGGCATTCTGTACATTAAAAATGAATGATTCTTGAATGGAGATGGTCTTGTTTTATGTTATCCCACAGTGTGCTTCTGGTAGAGCTATTTGAAATGAATTTATCCTACTTCGACCTTCTTACAGAAGTTAAAACAAAAAGTAAACTTGACACTATAATGTTCTTCAGGTTCAATGCATGTAACCAGTGTTGATAAACCTAAGAAATACAATGTGATAGATGAAACCAATTATATATATATATATATATATATATGTATATGTATATATGCTATTGAATTGTTGCAAGTTTCAGGATTCACGTTCTTTATCAAGGATAAAGGTCTGTGCACAAATCATTAGATACTATAAGGGAATTCACAACAGAAGAAAGACAGCAATTAAAGAAAAGCCTGATTAAAAAATCTTGTGACGAACAAGGATTTTCTTTATATTTACACTTACACAGATTCAGAATATGGTCTAAACTTTACTTGTGAAAAATATTCACATGAACTAGTGTCCTATTTACAGTGTGCACACCTCGCTCTCACCATAGCAGTCTTTGTCATGGGCCACCCTCCCCTTACTTCCACATTGTTGGACTGGTGGAAGGGAATCCTGTTAAATTCAACAGTCACAGGTTGCAGATAGGTGGTATGATTTTGAAAATAACACCAAGTAACACCTTTTAAACTGCATCACTTTGCATGTGAATTTTGTTAATCCATACCAGAAATTAAGAAAAGCTGTTGCAAGGTCATGTGAGAATTGTACACAATGAGGTCTATTTATTCATTGACAGTGGAAATGCAACAACCAATGTAAAACTACCAACCTAAACCCATTTAGAATCCTGACAGCAGAATGGGCTAAGACCCACATTTGAGAAAGTAGGTATAGCAGACCAGTTACAAAAATGGCTAAAATTCCTATATGAATTCTTACTTGGTCCCAGTATTAGTTATAAAGCATTCATTACCATCTAGTGGTAAAAATCATTACAAGAAAATATATTAGATACAATTCAATGATCACTTAGCAATATGAAGGGTTGATTTTGCAGTGCCATGAAAAACAGAATTACAACCTAAAAAGGACAGTTGCAAGGAGGAATGGGGAATCAAAATCACTGTTCAGCTGCATTATTAACATGGTTCAGTGAAATGCGATATGGACGTATTTTGCTTCTAAATTCTGAACTGGAGCTTATATGCCAGTCTAGGAACAGACACACATTCTGTGCCAGGATTTTGCTTTCCTGAGGCACAATGAGATCAGAACAATTCTGAAAGGTGAGGATGCCCCCCCCCCCCAAAACGTGGGGAGGTATCAAAATCAAAAGCCATCTGATCAAGCCAAATGCAGTCCTACCAGTCTTCCGCTTCTGCTGGCATTTAGCATAAAATGATTCTGAGTTCAAAGCACCATCTAGTTTGCTGTTTATTTTTTCTACAAAAGGTTTTTGCTTTGTTGCCAATGGACTCTAAAAATACTCAAGATATTGGGGGCAATGAGGTGGGGGGGGCAGAGAGGAGGAAATCCCACAGACAACTTTCTGTAGAATTCACCATGGTATGAATGGAGACAGATGCAAAGAACTCAACAAAAATATCAGGCAGCATTCTTGCTTTCACTAATTTGTCAGTACTTGAAAAACCAGTGATGTGTTCTGTTATTAAAGTATACTTTTTTAGAACAAAATAATCTGTATCTTTATGTTCTGTGAAAAGGAAAATAAGCTTACCAATTACAAATGTAAAATGTGAGTTACAACCTCTGCTTGGAAAACCAGCCTATGGAAAACCCGAGTACTTGGCAAAGCAGCTGAGAGCCAACAGCCAAATTGTTGCTGTTTTAACACTACTGTACAAATCTCCCACAGATTTAAATTCACTTAACTGTGATATGATCTCTCTAGGACAGGAGAAAGAGTGAGTTTATCTAGCAAGCCTTTTAAAAAACCATCCTCCCATTTTGTAACTGCAGTCTTAAGTGTCAAATGCTACACAATTACATTTATTTAACATGATCTTGGCATTTTGATTTTATGATCTTAGCAAATGCACATACTTTTGCATCAAAGAACTGATTGTAGAGTGTGGTCTGGAAAGAAAGCAATGAACATTGAAGGAAAAATGCAACCATGTCTATGTCAATATCCCATTTCCTGAGTTCTGGATCTGGGTGTCATCATAGCTTTTATTTTAACACATTAGGCAAATGAGCTGGTTAGACTATGCAATTTATTACTGTTTAATTCAGTTTTCTTAGCAAAGCATTTTGGAAGCATCATAGAACAATTTCAGGGTGTTGCTAACAGAGTTCCAAGAAGGGATGTGTTTTGTTTATTTGTTTGTCAGAAACTTAAACCTAGTCCTGAGACTTCCCGCAGTGGCTGGAAAGCACAAAGAGAGATGTGTAAACAGATAGACTTCCCGCAGTGGCTGGAAAGCACAAAGAGAGACATGTAAACAGGTAAGCACGTACAATGGCACAGTATAGGGTGTTATAGCTGCCACATCACTGTTTTACTGAGAACACAGGCAAAAAGACAGGATAATTTCCTTGAGGACATAATGAAACCAGTATTAAGTTCTATCCAAAGAAGGGATTTTGTTTTAGTGGTAGTGATAGTAGGTTGAGGGTAGCTTGTTGTTTTAGCCTGTCCTTAACCGCTCTGCTCAAGTCCTGCAGGCTCAAGGCCAACACATTTTAATTTAATGTGTGCCCATATAAAAGAAACTCACAGCAGAAGTCAACAGATCAGTCAGTATTACAGAAAAGCTGATAGTGCTTACTGAAGAATTTTAAGGAACATTTTTTTCCTTCCCCAGGGACTGTACACTTAAATAACCTTAGCCCCCAAATTTATACAACAGTTTCCCGATAGGAAAAAATAGTAATCTATGCCACTGGTTTCATGAAAGGAATATTGTAAAGGTTGGTGGAAGTTTTGAAGTTGGGAAACTTGAAAACCTACATCAGTGTTTGTATGAGCTTTTTGGACCCTTTGCGTGTCATATCTTGTAGGCTGGTGCCATGTCATTTTGTTCTGGGCTTCATATACGCTTGTTTTGTCTTGATTAGTTTGAATGGGTCTATCACTGTGGTTTGGCCCCAAACATAATCTTTTAGGATCCAAGGACCTGCTAAATAATGAAATTATTCTGAAAGGCTTGTGCTTGTTCCTCTTGATAGTCTCTCATCCAGCTTGCAAAATGTGGAAGCAGAGGTAGTTTCTACAGTTTGAAATTGGATGAAGTTGGGAGTTTCTAGTTGCAACTAAGGGGTAGCCTTGAGAGTTGATTATGCAATAGTCACCACTGCCATCCTTCTGCTCCTCCTCTTCCGATAATGTAGCACATTACACACAGCATCACATTTTGTAACTGTGCTACTGTGATCCATGCTACTACTATTTCATTACCCAGACCTCACTGATTCCTAGATTCTTGGGTAGAGGTTGGCGATAACCATGATGATAATAATATTAATGAATAGTCTGCCTGGGACTCAAGGTGGCTTACAAAACATAAAACAGATACAGCTAAAAGTACACATCATATAAATGTTAAAATATAATGAAGCTATCAATAGAATTAAGAAGCAATTACAGGCATGCCAATTAAAAAAGAAACACAGCAAACAGAAACAATTCAGCTGAATTACTGAAGGTGCTTTCCCCATATACAAAGGCCTGCAAACCAAAAAGCCTTAATCTGTCTAAACAAATATCAAGAAGAGCCTGGAAGCCACCACTGAGAAGCACACCTCGTATGTCTGGGGATCTGGTGCTGTATGAATGCATTTGTTACTTGCCAAAGAAATACGTGGTTGTTTCAAATAAGCACTGCTTTCCTGTTTGAAAATGAAACTTTATAAGGATGCCATGCATTTCTTTCATGGTGGTCTATCTGAAGGAAACTAAACCTCATACTGTTGCCCTGAATATCTATCATTCTACAGTGGGAAATGTATAAAAATACAGTAAATATCTGCATCATCCTTGGATCAGCTGTTTTGTTGTTGTGTGCCTTCAAGTCATTTCAGACTTATATGACAACTTATGACAATCCTAAGGCAAACTTATCACAGGGTTTTGTTAGCAAGATTTCTTCAAAGGGGGTTTGCTATGGCTTTCCTCTGAGGCTGAGAGTGACTTGCCCATGGTCACCCATAGGGTTTCCATGGCCAAGCAGGGATTTGAACCCTGGTCTCCCAGATTCTCAGTCAGCTACTAGACATTTGTAAAGTATCCATCCCCAGACCGGTGTCCCAAAATTTTAATACAAATCACCCCAGCCAGCATGGCTGCTTATCATTCAGTTATGGAAAAACACAGTTCATTGTATTTTACCCAACAAGGCCGGAATCTAAAAAGAAAACCAGCATCTTTGGGAATCTATTAATGGCATTCAGTTTTAATTTTTCCCTTCATTATTTTTGAAAAACAGAGTTGAAGAACAAGCAGAATACAAAGGCCATGGAGAAGAATGGGTATGAATTTTGTTCCTCAACTAAATTTATTTTAATGTAGTGAGAGCTGGCTGATCTCTGCTCTTGGAAGAACAGCTTTTCAAAAATGTGTTTTAGGAAAGCAGTTTTATGAAAAGCCCCAAAGACTATAAACTGCCAGCATTCCTACTGAATTGAGATATACAGTGGGGTTCAGTTGAAATTAAAAGTTGTTATGTATAGGAACTAAAAAGCATTTCAGATCTTTTAAAAACTTGCATATAAATCATCATTATTTTTATATGGCAGGCTGTGTATGTGTGTGTGTGTGTGTGTAAAATAATTGTGACTTCCATTAGGAGTTGATTCTGAAAGGTGCTGAGCTTCTAAGCCCTCCATTGCTTTCAAGTTTTGTTGACACTCAGCACATTTCAGGATAAGATCCCATTAAAATGCTTCCATGATACTGCTAAGTCAGTAAGAAACAAGGGAAAACAAAAACATCATTCACCCCAAACTTGTCTGTTAATTTTCAGTTGGGTATCTCAAAAAAGCGAAGGGACATGGATCCTGAAAGGTAATAAACATATGATTGATGATAATGCTAATGAATAGCCTTCGGCCCATGTTTCCCACCATACTGCAGTACATCAGCACAAATTGAAGCTCAATCCAGACCTCTCCTTTAGTGACAGGGAGTGATAAGAGACAAGCAAACAGTCAACTGTCTGGTTTGTTCAGGAAGTTAGGAACTGGTGGCATTGTCCATCAGAGGGGCCAAGAGAATGCCGTCAGTATTAAAACAATACTTCATATCAACCCCAGGGAAAGAGAGACAGTCAGCAGGGGCTTTGACAAGCACATTGACAATGGAGATAAAATGGTCAGTGGAGCAAAACAGAGGGAGTTGGCAGTGTGTGTCCTGGGCCATTTGGTGTTTAAGTGCTTTGATGGAAACAGTGCACATGTTAATCAACACAGAGAAATAAAGCATATCTGTCTCTTCAGAGAGCATATGAAGGCCTTATCTTTGTGCTTATGTCAACCAAATCACAGGGCCAACAATATAAATACAGGCAAAATTATGTGACTGCTTCTCTTGGCAAAAATTGTGCCCTACCCAGAAAGCTCTCCATAGACCCATTACAGTCAGCAATACTGATTCCAGCAGGCTTCAGATTAGCCCATTAAGACCATCTCTACATCAGGAAGGAAAGTGTTATTCTTAGTTATGTTAAACAAAAAGAAAAGCTGTATTCCCAGTACAGATGAGACAGAAGTGGTTTTAACTTTTCTCCTGCTCTCTCATTGTGGAAACATAAGGTTCAATTCATATTACATGGTGGTGTGGTCAAGTTACCATGAGGTGGTTTTATTACATGAGTTCCATGAGGTGAATTTATTGTTTGAATTGGCTGGCACTTAGTAACAGCTGGCCACCTTTCTGTCCATCAGAAACTGTCAGTTCACTCTCATGTATTTTTTTTTTATTTAGACAAAGAACATCTTCATTGCATGCAAAAGACATGGTGACATCAATATGTAGTGAGTTTTTCACATCCAAAGTTAACATGTAAATCAAACCTAAATGCCCTTATCACCAGTACTGCCATTTAGAATTAAAAACTTTGCCTCCTAATTTTTCAGTAAATAAATATGCTTATTTCTAAATTTTATGAAGAAATTTAGCTTGGCATGGATCTGAAACTCTACGTTCTGCAGATAATTTAACAAAATGTACATATTGTTAATAAATGGCATTGGTTTACATTATTATTCTTATTGTTGTAGCTACCACCATTATTTAGCAATCATTATTTCTCTGTGCAGATCCCCCACTGATATCACTCTAGTCTGTCCCCCCATATGACTGCATTTCTACCTCCTTTGCCTGTTCCCTTGATTCAGCCCACCTATATCATGGTTAGAGAGCCAGAATAGACTTGGGGTCTGAGTGGTGGATTAGGACTTTGGGAGATCAGATTCAAATCACTGTTCAGCTATGGAACTAGGCAAGTCACATTCTCTCTGGCTAAGAGGAAGGTAATGGCAAACCACCTCTAAATAAATCTTGCCAAGAAAACCCTAGCAGAGGGTCCCCATCACAATAAGTCAGAGCTGAACTGAAGGCACATAACGATAAAAATTACAAATACCAGTTTTTCTACTTGGAGTTTATGCCAATGACCTCTTGCCATTGATTTTTCAGATGATTATTATTACAAGGAATAGTAACTTGGTATACTAGAGTTACAGCTCTGGAATGAAACAGCTACCTCAGGGTCTTAAACATCTTCCCAACTTTTGTACTTGAAGCATCTCTACTTGATACATCTTGTATCTATGAGAGTGATGGATGGATTGACCTGCTATTTGCTCCCTTCAAAATCTATGATGCTGTGAATATATAAAGCTCTTTCCCAGCACTGCACTTAATCATGGAAAAATGTCAGATGCTGGAGCTTCCAATACATGATAAATGATGTCACTATGTTCTCACGGTACTCATAAAATCCAGTCTCTTAGATGCTTTAGAGGTATAAAGTAAGCCCTGTCTGAAGAACACAAGCACTTTAAAACATGTAGAGGGAGTTCACAAGGTTGTGATTTATATGGATATCTTGCATCAGTATATTTCTGAGGTGGGAGATATTTTCTCCTGACATTTCTGATTAATAGTTACAAGTCTTCACACAAGGACAGTTTATGTTTCTGTGAATCTGGGAAGTGTGAAAAGAGGCAAAAATGTGGGATATTTTCCCCAATGGAAAACCATGCTTTAGCAAAAACACTTGCTGTTTATTACTTATTGATAATCAACAATGAATCTTGGCAGGTTTTCCATGACTTTCAACAATAACGTGTAAAACTAAATATACTTCTTCTATAACAGCTGAACATTTCTAAAAGGCTTTTCCATGCATTGACTACTTGTTGCAAAGCATATGATGAATGAAAGGGTTAAGGTAAAAGAAGGCGGGATCGTTTTGTATTTGGAACAAGTCCCCAAAACGTATCCCTCAGCATGATCAACAAAAGAGGAAATCCAAGCAATGGCCTTTCACATGACATCATAAAAGCCTAATTTATCACCAGCCACCAAACATCTAGAAAATCATAACATCCTTTCAGGAAAGCCATGTGCAAAATAATCAGATCTACTTTGATGACAGCTTTAATACGTGAGTCCAAGTAGGACACTACAAAGAGTAACCCTTTGCAGGTGCTTGTTTACAGCTAAGCGTGTCTTCACAGAGCTTCTCTTCCACTTCTGTTGCAGTCTTCATCCCAAAAGAATATTTCCTGCTTCTCCTAAAGAGATGATGTTCCAAATTATTACTGTCAAAGTGAGATTCTGGCCTTCATATTCCATATTTAGAATCATATTTAGAGACCTGCAAGGCTAACATTGATCACGTTTGTATGAAGTGGGGGATCACCCAACACAAAAGAAATTCTTTAGTAGTGTGAAGTTCTCAGCTGTTATCACTTTTAAATCCAAGGGCAAAATGGAGTAACGGAGTAACACTATTTCCTCTGCCACTGATAGACAGACAGATAGCAGAATTGTAACTACTTCATGCCAAGGAGAGACTCTACTTGTTGAACAAGAAATTTTATGAGATTGCTGACATAAAACTAATTGGATAAAGTTGCAGATATAAACCTGTACCAATATGCCCAAGGCATTTGCTGTCTGAGGTAAAAATAAATAAATTCTCCATTCCATTTCAAGAAGCTGATAGATGAACCTTACTTCAGGACAGAGAATGGGACAGGGTCCTCCACAGTAATACAGCCTTGTTTGCATGAGGGGAAAGATGGGACAGGCCCTCAAGAGGAGCAGTTGTGGGCTGCCGTTGCATCTGTCACTTGAGGTGGTTTTCTTGGACATGGATTTTAGCTGATATCTTGTTATGCCACTATTAGTACAAGTCCAGTTGCACTAGCAGTTGCTTTCTGAGTTAGCACAAGGGTGGCATGCTACATAGGGTTTTTAAAAACTGTAACAGCAGGTAGCTTTCAAAGTTATTTGCATAACTGGTTGCAGTACATTCTGTGCAACCTCTGATCCATGTGGTTGTGCAATCAGTCCTTCAGCCGCTCATGCAACTCCTTCATGCAACTGCTTACGGAAAGCTGCAACCCAATGCAACTGTGCTAGCAGGGATTTCTACTCCACTAACATATGAATGAGGCCGTAATACCCTGGTTAGAACTTGGATGAAAGACCACTGATGAATATTATGTGCTATAGGCAATATTTCAGAGGAAGGATCTGGCAAAGCCATCTCTGAGTATTCCTTGACTAAGAAAACCCTATGAAATTCATGGGGTCCTCATAAGTTGAAAGGCCAGACACACACACACCAAGAAAGAGAAATTCAACATAGGCTACACTGCAGAATTAATGCAGTCTGACATCACTTTAACTGTTGTTTTAATTAATTAATATGCTAGCTTTCTCCTAACTTGGGCCCAAGGCAGTTCACAAAAGCTTAAAAAAAGAAAACAGAAATATCATGGCTCCACTGTATGGAATCCTGAGATTTGTAGTTTGTTGTGGCACCAGAGTATTCTGACAGTGAAGACTAAATATCTCACAAAGCTACAAATCCCATAATTACATAACATTGAGCCTTGGCAGTTAAGGTAGTGTCAAAGTGCAGTATTTCTGCACAGTAAATGCAACCCTTGAGCAGATCTACATTGGCCAGAATACTTTGGGCTGCCCATGGAATATTCTGGCCCCAAGGTTGCCCTGAATTCCTCCCATCACCTGGGCTCCCTGGAATGATAGGAAGTTACTGTCTACACAAAGTCCCACTATGATGCCTTCCGCTGCCTCCTTCAAAGGCCAAAAACATGGGGTCCTGTGTCAATCACATGGATGGGCACCTTGTTGTGACCTCAGTGGGAGTGACCCGCACTAGTGTAGGCAGTGCTCAACAGTGCTCCAGATTTTCTGGGAAGATGAGCCTTTTAAATATGCTTTAAAGCAGGGATGGACCAGAATCACTGTGGAACTGCCCTTTACACATGCAGACAGTCTGCAGTCGAATTAGGCCTTTGATTCGGAGTTGTGAGGACAGGGTGAAATGTGAGTGGGGGGGAAACCAGTACATTTGTGCCCTATAGACATGCCCTTGGTCTCTCATGAGAGTAAATTCCTAGTCTGGGAACAGCCACTGAGAAGGCTTCACCAGTTTTCTCACCAGGCATGCCTATGATATTAGTGGGACTATTCCTACAATCCAAGGAAATGTCTGCAATGGAGGCATCTGGCACAGATGATTTAGTTACATGATCTTTGCCTAATGCAGCATTACTGTAGACTAAGGCTGCATTGAATAGCAAAAATAATCTGGTTTGACACCACTTTAACTGCCATGGCTCAACGCTATGCAATTTGGGGTACTGTACTTTGTTGTGGTATCAGAACTCTCTGACAGGGAAGGCTAAATGTCTCACAAAAATACAATTCCCAGAATTCCATAGCACTGAGCTATAGCAGTTAAAGTGGTGTCAAACCAGATTATTTCTGCCATGCAGGTACAGCCTAAATTGAGGACAACTGCATCACTGTTAATTAAAATCTATTATATTTTATAGGATTAAAAAAAAAGAAAAACTATTATTTTTTACTGTTATACTCTGAGCTCAGAAAAAGGAGTATACTCTTAACTGGTCTTTTAAGAGGGTACTAGAATCACCAACAAAGCTCAGTCCAGTCAGTAAACAGCCATAGTATCATAGAATCATGGAATCATAGAGTTGGAAGAGACCACAAGGGCCATCCAGTCCAACCCCCTGCCATGCAGGAAATCTCAATCAAAGACCCCTGACAGATGGCCATCCAGCCTCTGTTTGAAAAGCTCTAAGGAAGGAGACTCCACCACACTCCGAGGGAGTGTGTTCCACTGTCGAACAGCCCTTACTGTCAGGAAGTTTCTCCTAATGTTGAGGTGGAATCTTTTTTCCTGGAGCTTGCATCCATTGTTCCGTGTCCTGTTCTCTGGAGCAGAAGAAAACAAGCTTCCTCCATCCTCAATATGACATCCCTTCAAATATATAAACAGGGCTATCATATCATCTCTTAACCTTGTCTTCTCCAGGCTAAACATCCCCAGCTCCCAAAGTCGTTCCTCATAGGACACGGTTTCCAGACCCTTCACCATTTTAGTTGCTCTCCTTTGGACACGCTCCAGTTTCTCCACATCCTTTTTAAATTGTGGTGCCCAGAACTGGACAGAGTATTCCAGGTGGGGCCTGACCCAAGCAGAATAGAGTGGCACTATTACTTCCCTTGATCTAGACACTATACTTCTGTTGATGCAGCCTAAAATCACATTGCCTTTTTTAACTGCCGCATCGCACTATTGACTCATGTGGTCTACTTGGACTCCCAAATCTCCTTCACACATACTGCTTTATCACATTAGGAGACAAACAGGATTTAAACGAGAGTTAAACAGATGTCCTGTGATAAAGATAGGGCATTTCCTGTTTAACTTTCTTTTACATACTGTTTGCCCCCTAGTGTGATAAAGCATATAGAATCATTCAGCCCATCCCAATATCTGTGCATTTCATTTTTCTGCCATAAGTGCAGTACCATACATTTCTCCTTGTTGAAATTCATTTTGTTAACTTTGGCCAAGCTTTCTAGTCTATTCAGGTCATTTTGAATTTTGATCTTGTCCTCTTGGGTATTAGCTACTCCTCCTAATTTGGTGCAATCTGCAAATTTGATAAGTATGCCCCCAATTCTGTCATCCAAGTCATTAATAAAGATATTGAATAGCACTGGGCCCAGTACAGAACCCTGTGGGACCCCACTGGTCACTTCTCTCCAGGATGAAAAGGAACCATGGCTGAGCACCCTTTGGGTGCAGCCGGTCAACCAATTCCAAATCCATGTAATAGTTACTTTGTCTAGCCCACATTTTACAAGCTTTTTTGCAACAATGTCATAGTGAACCTTGTCAAAAGCCTTACTGAAATCAAGATATACTATATCCACAGTATTCCCTTCATCTACCAAGCTGGTAATTTTATGAAAAAAAGAGATTAGATTTGTTTGGCATGACCTGTTTCTCTGAAACCCATGTTGACTTTTTTTGATTATGGAATTGCCTTCTGGATGTTCTCAGACTCTCTGTTTAATGATCTTTCCTGGTACTGATATCAGACTAACTGGACAATAATTATTGGGATCCTCTTTTTTTCCGCTTTTTGAAGATGGGGACAATGTTTGCCCACCTCCAGTCTGCTGGGACTTCTCCTGTTCTTCAGGAGTTCTCAAAGATTATTGCCCATGGCTCTGATATTACATTTGCCGATCCTTTTAATACCCTTGGATGTAGTTCATTTGGTCCTGAAGACTTATATTCATTTAGGTTAACCAGGTATTCCTGTACTACCTCTTTACTTATTCTGTGCTGAAATTCCCCTACTCTGTCCTCTGCTGAGCACCCTTTGCCTTTTCTCAGAAGACTAAGGCAAAGAAGGTATTGAGTAATTCTGTCTTTTCTCTGTCCCGTTAGCATTTTGCCATCTTTTCCACACAATGGCCCTACCATTTCGTTCTTCTTTGTTTTGCTGAAGACATACCCAAAATAGCCCTTTTTATTGTTCTTAACCTCTCTAGCAAGTATGAGTTCATTCTGCACTTTAGCTTTTCTGACTACACATGCTCGCTATTTGTTTGAATTCCTCTTTGGTGATTTCCCCATTTTTCCATTTCTTATACATGTTCCGTTTAAAACTTAGCTCAGTTGAAAGTTCTTTAGTCATCTATCCTGCTTTCTTGGGACACCTCCCATTTTTCTTCCTCATTGGAACTGTTTTAAATTGTGCCTTTAGTATCTTCCTTTTGAGCATCTCCCATCCATCTTGAACTCCCTTTAGTATTTCTGACAACGGGATCACCGCCAGTATTTTTCTAAGTCTATTAAAATCAGCTCTCCTAAAGTCTAGAGTTTGTGTCTGACTATGCCTGGCTTCTCCTTTCCACTGTATAACAAATTCCAAGAACACATCTAAATAAAAGCCTATTAGAGATATACTCAGTCTTGAGAAGCTTATCTAATTAGATCAATAATAAAAACCCCCAGGGACTCTCCTAGTACAAATGTGGACAATGGCACAGTTCCTTATCACCTAATAATCACTTCTGATTTTAGATGATGACTCTGTAGTAAGGCCCTATATGATAAAGGTGCTGGACCTTTAAACATCCCATCAATATTGTGGGATAGACCTATGGAAAGGTTGTAGTTTATGTTAGGGTTCAAAAAGTGGAGGAAAAATCATGATGAACAGAAAGAACAGCTAGCATTAGCAAATTATTTAACCATATGGATTGATGTTCAAAGTTTAAAAACCACAGACTGCCAGAAGCTAATGAAGAATGACAACAAACAGATTACTACCATTATTGTATTATGTTCTTTTATTCTTACTGTGTCACAGATGTTACAAGACATGAGTGAAGTCAGAATGAAGATTTCTATAGAGCATGGGCTGGATTTAGAAAGGCTGCTCATTTTCACGGGCCCTGCCCGCATGGACCAAGATGGTTCCGGGGCAGCCCGGATAATCCTGGCCTCGGATCTGCCCTGATCTCTCTCCCTCATCCTCATTACCTGTCCCTCTGTTTTTGTGCCATAGTGGCTGTCTACACGGGTGTCTCACTGAGCTGCCCTGTGTCCACTAACATGGACCACTGGCTTCTGAGCATGTCATTTTACTTTGTTTTAAGACTGTAAAACCTCAGTTCCCAGGTGCTGAATGTGCTGCATGTTGTCCAGGCTACATGCGCCAGAAGTGGGGTTTGGGCTGTGCATCATCCAAACAGGATGGTGCCAGAATAGGGGAAAAGGGGCCTTTTGGCCTATGCAGATAGCATCTTAGCTGCACTTTTTAATACACCATTCTCCCAACTTCTCTCTTTCTTAAGCCAAAGGTCCCCTGTTCTCTCAGCATTACACAGAATATAGCTATAACCATACTGTACTATCTTTTGGTCTAGAGATTTTACTTTCCAGTCTATTTAGACAATGGATATCTGTGCACTTTCCATTTTTTCTCCTGGAAGCCTTATTGGGTACATCCATGCTAAGATCTAATCAATAAGCCTCACAGTTGTAAGAATGTGCTCACAGATATGTGTTATTAAAATATTTATACGCTCCACTACTTTTTCAGGACATCGGCATCACCACAAAATGAAGACAGTGTACATGTCAGTCTGTCCTCTCTATGAACCTCTTAGTTTAAATACCTTCAACTGAAAAAGGCATTTTTGATTCACTATTAAAAAAAATATTTTTTTTTACCCTCCAGCAAATGCAAAAGAACATTCAGAAAAGGAAAAACTGTCATTTTCAAATGCTCCTGCTCTAATTACCTTTATGTTCAGAAGAAACAGAAGCACAGAAGCATTCTCCAGTGGTTTTTTTTAAAAAAAGAAGAATGGACACTCAGGTTGCATCTACACTGCAGAATTAATTAACTTTGAAACTGCTTTAACTGCCATTGTGCAATGCAATGGAACTCTGGGCTTCATAATTTTGTAAGATATTTAGCCTTATCTGCCAGAAAGCTCTGGTGTCACACCAAACTACAAATCTCAGGATTCCATAGCATTCACCCATGGCAGTTAAAGCAATATAAAATTGCATTAATTCTGCAGTGTGGCAGCAGACTTGAGTTTGGAGTGGGAAGAGATCCCATCTGCTTTACTTTCATGTAGTCTGTGTGCTTCATCAAAAGTAATAAGTTCCCTTTTTGATGTTCAATCCTCATACCCTCTGACTGTTCTCAGTTGGCAAGGACAATCCTGATTATTCCTCTGTTGTCCTATATCGTCCCTTATCTTCAGTTGCTGTACCCCAGTTTCTGTACCCTCCGTCCACTTTCCCCTTTGGTGCTCACTTTACTTCAGTTGTTTGAAACTGAGTTCAAAGTGCAATTGTAGTTTTCAATCAATTACCATAACTCAGCAAGGGGGAGAGGAGAGGAGCAGAGCCAACTGCCCTTCCCAGTAAGCTCAGGCAAAATAAAACTGTTGCAGTGCCTCCTAACTTCCATGTTCCTCCATGTTAATAACTTTTGCCAGGCTCTGATGTTGCTTGCCTACATGTGTCCCAATTTTCATCTATTAAATATCGGAGAGTATGATCTGTTGAAATATTTCAGACAACAATTAAATTAGAGGCTCCAGGGGTTGTGGGGTCAGAGTACCACCATGGAAAAACCAATTTGTAGAGCATTATTAGAGACAAGTTTTAAATTTTTTCTGCATTGTGTGCTGGCACATGGGGAATTTGAGTGAGTGGATTGCTCCTCCATGCCATTCAGAGAATGATTGCCATGAGTCCACCCTCAATTTTTAAGTTTTTAAAAAGTAAAGTAAATTTTAAAACTAAAAACGCTCCTGCATGCCCTTGGGGGTACTGGAACAATTTTGTTGTGCCCCTCTAGGCCCAGGAGATACATTTTTAATATCAGGACGTACATCAAATGCTAGTTTTTATACGGTAGGAACATGGGGTCTTGTGGGCCTCAAAAATGCTCTTGGGGCACATGGATTCTATGACCTTACTGTGGATTATTGTATTTGCTGTTGACGCCCTGGCTGTCTTACACACAACTGAAAAAGAAGTGTTCTTTCTAGGCATTCCTAGATCCTCCAGTACAATTCGGTAGTTGACCAAAAGTCTTATAGGTGCTGGAAATGTAGAATTGCCGAGAGAAATGTTCTATCAGGTTAATAAATAGCACCCTGTATTTGTCTTTTTCCCCACTTTCACATGGAACCTGTACCCGTTAACCTATGTGACTGTCTTTGTTGTGGTTATGCGCCTTAAAGTCAATTCTGACTTATGGTGACACTATTTTAGGGTTTTCTTGGCATGATTTTTTTTCAGAGGAAGTTTGCCATTGCTGTTGCCTTCCTCCAATACTGAGAGAGGATGGCTTGCTCAAGATCCTCTATGAGTTTTCGTGGTTGAGCAGCCTTTGTCCTCCAGAGTTCTAGGCCAGCACTCAAACTACTATATCACACTGGAGCTTTAATTATATAATCTCTAATTAATTAATCTCTAATTAATAAAAATGCTCACTAGACAGTTCTGTTGCAGCTACCCATTGTATAGTATTTTTTTAGGGAGTGCATGTCACATCTCAAATACCTTACCTTACACAACCAGCAAGCCCCAAAGTAATGTTTAATATGGGTTGTAGATTACCAGAGTGCATTTCAGAATACAGCAGGAAACAATTGTTATGTTCTGTGGTTTTGCTGTCAATTTTTAAGGTATGACATAAATTACAGACTGAGAACCAAACTGCTTTTAAAAAGCAATTATGGGATACCTATTCTGTGTAAAAGAAGTCCTTGATGGATATTTGATATTATGAAGTGATCATCAGTAAACAGCAAAGAAGAGAACAGCAAATAGAGCTTGTTTTCCAGTAGGACCTGTCTTTTCAAATTGCTTATTCTGGTAATGAAAGTCATGTGTTTCAGTAACATGAAATAGTTAAGATCTTTATTAGGAACATGAGCTACCTTGTGACAGTGTAATTTTGCTTGCTGCTGCCTGTATGGCTGGCTCAGTTCTACTCTTTCTCAGTGCTTACTTCTTACACAGTTTAGGACAATATTAGTAATACAATGACACACAATCTATATAGTTAAAAATAATTTAAAAAGTGACAGAGATTCTTCTTGTAATTCTTCTAAATTCTTCTCTTCTGTTTCTAAATGATTTCCTTCTGCAAGATCTTTCAAAGCATAAACAAGGAGAAAAGTGCTAGACCTGACAAGAAACAATATGAAAAGAGAAGCACCAATTAAGTTGTTCTCTGAGCTACTGCAATCTTGTAATTAACTGCTTAGGGCAAAGAGACGTGTTTCTCCTTACAAGCTTTTGAGTGAAGCCAGCAACGCATGTAAGCAAAGAATTTGGTATCTTCCTTGATTGGGAGCAAATTAATGCAGATTACATCTCATCTTTTTTTTCCAGTTTACACCCTGTGTATATTGACTGATCAGAATGTGTTCCACACCCATATGCCCATCAAACATGGACACAAAAACCTCTAGATCGCCATTCTTAGATGTATTTAGGCAATGGGTTCTTTCTGTCAGAAGTATCTAGAATGAATTTTTTACTTATCTATGTAACACGAGAAGCAAAACATGGGAGAAAAATCTCTGTATCATATTAATTAAAATAAATGTACGGTAATCCGGAACGGATTACCTTCGTAACCCAGGGGACCACTGTATTGGCTTTGGTGACAAGTACCAATGTCTGTTACATCTATGTTAGTTTTGTGTTACCTCAAGCTCGAGTTCACCACTGCTAATAACTGTATTGACATATTCCTCAATCAAAAAGAGAAAAAAGCAGCAACAAATATTTGTAATGTGCCAGTTGTCAGAAATATGCCAGGAGACATATCTAGATCAACACATAAATATTTTTCCCAGAAGTATTTGTCTCTCACTCTGGAGACAAAAGTATTTGTTTTTTATCTAGTTATCAGTGCTGATCCATGCAAGTAGGTATTATTGCAAAAATGAAGACAACAGATTACTTTTAAGGACTATGCTCTTCTCTTTTCCCTTTAACTGGAAGTCAAGATGATTAAACTGAGGCTATCATACTTTGGACAAATAATGAAAAGGCACGATTCATTAGGAAAGACAATAATGCTAGGAAAGGTGGAGGGATGTAAAAAGAGGAAAATCGCACACTAGATGAATGGACTCAGTCAGGGAGGTCAGGGCCTGAATTTACAGTATTTACAGGAGGACAGAAAATCATGGTGGTGTCTCACTCACAGGGTCACCATGAGTTGGGGTCAAGGGCAGTTAACAACAATATCCACTTTATTTATGTATATATTATCTATACTTCTTTTTAACCTCTTCTATAAGCTACCTTAGCCCCTTTCCCTGGTAAGTGGGATAAACAAGTAAGTAAATAAATATACTGCAAGCTTATCACAGCAAGGATATATTTATTATTTTTTTTGAGGAGTGTGCTAACACTCTATAAGGTAGCATATATATTTATGGTAAATTAACATGAAGGGATCATACATAAGTCTAATATTCTTTATCTTGGCAACTGCCTTCTCAGTCTCAATGGGCCTGTGAGAATGTCATCTGCTTTTATTCTTTCACCCATGGTTCAAGTCCATCTCTTTCACATACCTTCCTGTATATCTGGGCAGGCCTCACTCTAAAAGAAACATTTTATTTTTTACAAAAAGATTAGAGTGGATGGATCATAGGCACTATATTGGATGTGCTAAATAAGAATAGTCCTTGAAAAGTTACCCTATATAAGCAAACCTGTAGAAGATGTGTGACAAGAGTGAACTGTAAGATAATGCAAAAATAGGAGCCTTTATACAGCTGTGTTGAGCTCAAAGACACTAAGCATTCATGATATATTAATATGTATCTAATTTACAAAGCATAGCTATTATCTGACACCTAATTTTACTGATTGATTCAATCTGTTCCTCAGTTCTTGACGTGAAGCAGTTTTTACAACTATACCTGCAAAATCTATTTTTATGCTTGTTAATTCATCTTATATGGGAATCACTAACACACAATTCAGTGGACATATTCCATGTATGCCATGTTCTCTGTATGGAATTCATAGATGAATTTTACAAATTATGAATTTACGTGGTTGAGCAGCCTTTGTCTTTCCATACATTGTCAGAAATACTGTCACTGGTTGTATTGAAATGAATGCAACACTTGTAACTAAATGGCAATTATGTAAAACAGTTGTAGTTATTCTCCTGTGAAAGTAGGTGCAAGAAAATATCCCAATTTAATGTTCTTGTTTGGTCCAGTATATTATCTCATCCTTGAGGATGGTCCATTCCATTCTCAATGTTTCATCTCCCCACCGCCTGCCAGTCAACATGGTCACCAAGTACATTCAGTTTTCTATGGTTTGCTCTGGGATGTCCCCAACACCCCCTGCTCTTGTCATTCCCCACCCCCACCAAAGTCTGTAGTTGGTGTCTAGTTATGCTATTGCATTAGTATAAGTCCAGTTGCACTGGCAGTTGTTTTCAGAGTTAGCACAAGGGTTGCCTGTTAAACAGTTTTTTTTAAACCATAAAAGAAGGTATGATAAGGAGTTCCACAATTATTTGCACCACTGGTTGCAGTACTTGATGTGCATCCTCTGATCCTTGTGGTTGTGCAATCAGTTCCATAACCTCCTATGCAATCCTTCATGCAACTGGTTATGGAAAGATGCAACCTAATGTAACTGTGCTAGCAGGGATTTTCACTCCACTAATATTTCAATGAGGCCTTAATACCCTAAAGCCATCACATCCTGTTTGATAATGGAAGCAAAGCATGGCCAGCCTTGGTTAGCACTTGGCAGGGAGACCACCATGGGTGCTATAGGCTATATTTCAGAGGAGGGAACTGGTAACCCACCTCTGAGTATTCCCTTGTCTAAGAAAACCCTATGAAATTCATGGGGTCACCATAGGTTGACAGGCAACTTGAAGGCACATATACACACACACACAACATTTCAGTGGATTTAGGCTTGTCTGGAATTCTGAAAAAAAAACAGGGCTTCTCTAAATTTGCTGACATCTGTTGTGCAGGGTGCAATTCTGGCAACATGAACATTGACCCTCACCTCTGAATATCAGAAACAGGAGGAATGAATTGTATTTTATTGTTAAGCTTTACAAATCTCAATTTTTCTTTCTGTTCCCGATTCTGTCTCAAATTGTAAATCTATCTCTACTATGGATAATGTTCTAGCTTTAATTCACACACTACAGATACCTATTTTATCTGTAGGTGATTTCTTTAAAAACTGACACATTCTCTAGTGTTATTTTGACTTCCTTCTTTAAAATCAGCCCTTCAACAACTCATGAGCAAGCGCTACTTGGGGCACTTGTGTGAAAATACATTACCAAAATATTAACTTCCTTTTAAATATATTGCTACATATGAAGGGGGGGGGGGAACAAAAACACTTGCAGTGCAAATATGACCCATTCACTGTTTTTATGACCTCAGAGTTATTCTGGGACTGGGAGTGTCACAGATCTGTGTATATATTTTTTGTAATTCTGCAGTTGTATTTCTGATTTAGCTAAAAGATGTGTAAAAACATACACAGGCAGACAGTTCTTTGGCTGCACATCTAAAAGAGCTCAAGCATGTAAATTATTACTTCTAAGCCCAATTGTAATTCATATTCAGTAAAGAGGCTCCAGACTTTCTCTTTTTTGGGGAAAGGAAGGAATACTTTGTTTTATTTTTTTATTTTTTTGTATGTGGAAAGTACCCTTTCACAGCTGAACAACATACCTTCTGGGAATAAATACCAATGACATAGGACCATAATCCAAATTTTTGAATGACAGCAGAACAAAGCAGACATAAAACCATGCTAAAGGAGTTTACCAAGCTCTTTACAGTGTTTTCTGGAGTGAGGGTGGGGAAACATATCTGAAAAGTGAGATTCAGAGGGGAACTTGAACCATAACTTGTCATGTTGTAAATCTACTCACTTTTTGATTTAGGAGTGCCTATGCTTTTGGGGAGATAGTGGGAGCTGTAATACAAAAAGTACTTTTTCTAAATTGTCCTATGTGTGCTAAAGATAATGGCACCAGAATATTTTCAGAAATAACAATAATCTATTGTTTTAGTAACTGTTTCTCTATAGATTTCTATTCTTGCTCAGTAGTTAGTCCCTCGATCTGCAGGGAGAGCCAGGAAATATAAATAAATTATTATTATTATTATTATTATTATTTGGTAGTATACCTCCCTCTAACCAAAAGAAGTCAGATTTTTCAAAATTCTGTCAGATCCAAGATGTCAGCTATATCTTTCTTTATGTTAACATTATGTTAATAACTGATAATGGTAAGTTCCTTAAAAATAATCTTGCAGAGTTAAATACAAACATAGTTGATATATTCTAACTCTTCTCAAGCAGAACCCTAGTGTATATTGTCCAGAACACTTTCATTTAACTGTTAATTGCAACATCAATTTAAAAATGTGGAATGTGTACTAAAGCAGCAGTACACCAGCTTTTCAGTAGTGAACTTTGCAGTCAGAAACAAGCATATGTATCACATCAAGTATAAACATTGGGTTCTAAATTAATTGAAATAAAAATGTTCCAATTTGAATTATGCTTTTTAATGGGTAATGAATATGCATATCAAGTGAATGTGAAGGGCAATGGGAAGATGTTTTAAAGATATATTTCAATATCCACTTGATTGACTGGAACATATTCCATTTCATTTGCTGTTGTCATGTTTAAATTGGTTCTCTTATACTGGATATGCACATCAGTCCCAAAATATTACAGCTCCCAGGTTGTTCATAGTTGCATTCAATGCATGTCAGTTCCTTTCCAGATGAGCAACTCTGATGATGAATTCTGTAAAACCCATCATTGGAATATAACTGGTCATGCAAGAGCATCCTAGGGTGGAGTCTCCTAGTGTTTACTACTAGCTGAAGAGAAACTCATTGAGGTGCTGACATTAAACAGGCAGGTTTTATGATGGGAAACCTATTCCTTACATGACAGCCAATTTCTCACTCTGAAACATGGGAAAAAAAGATTGTTCAACTGATAATGGCTCAGTTTAAACATGCTGCAATAAAAATGTCTATTTTCTTTGCTGTTTTATGACACTGGCTAATTCTGGAATGCTTTCAAGCATGATATTGATAGTCACTTTGGATCCACTTGGGAGTTGCTCCCAATTCAAATTAGCAGTTGAAAATGTTTAGGAGGTTTATGAATAGCAAAGAGATTACCTAATCTGGTGCAGAAAAATGAGCACTCATATCTGCGATTAGACACACACACAGATCAGTCTTACTGGTTGGGGTGAGCTGCTAAGACTTAAAGCTCTCTTGGGCTTGTGGACAGGGCTGAAAGGAAGAAAACTCCTATCAGAGACACACAGATGCAAACAATTTCAATAAGGAAGAAAAGTGGGAGGTTGCTAAAGAAACTATGCTATGTACAGTGGGCTCTCCATGTTCATGGGAGTTAGGTGCACAGGACCCCTGTGAAAGTTTAAAAAACACAAATACAGTGGAGGCTGGGGTAAGGTTCCTTCCCAGAAGGGATCCTCAGGCTTGCTGTGGGCATCTGGGAGGCTTCCTGGAGGGGGGAGTACAAAATATTTGCACCTGGCAGCCAGGCCCCATGGCTGCTTCCTCCTCCTCAAGCTTGGTACCACTATGTGTGCATTAAAAGAGAGTCCTGCACGTTGAGAAGAAGGGAGATGAGCGATTGTTGCTGTGCACAAATGAACCAATTTTAGGAGATGGTTGGCAATGGCCATACCTGGTGCTCCACCTCCCCCCAAGCCCAATGCTGCTGTGTGCACATTCACACAACAAAGTGGGGCTTGGGGAGGGAAGAGCAGCAGTGCCAACCACCTCCTGAAATCGGTTGTTTTGGGGACTCTATGCAGCTGTACACTCTTTCAACAGCAAGTCTTTCACTTTTTATTTCTTCCCAGTCAGGCAGCCTGTGTGCCTGTAGCCAGGATGGGATTGCTGGATTGCTTTTTGAAAGCTGCTCCCACACTCCCCATCTGGGGCCATTGCTGTTGATAGTTGTCCAGGGAGTTTGATATGCTGGAGTGGGGGAGCATAGAAGTAGGCCGTCAAAAATAAATCTAGCAATCCCATCTTGGTTTCAGGATGCAGAAGCCAGCTGGCCTGGCTGGGGAGAAAGGAAGGATGAAAAAGACAAAGCTGATGAAAAGGGTGCAGAGCTCTCTCTGCATGGCTGAAACCTACTGGGGCTGCCGGGTTGTATTGTGATGACCCGATTCCACAATCTTCCTCTCCCCACCAGCTGATCTGGGGCCACTTCTCTCAATGGTTCTTCACAGAGTCTGAATAGCTGTAGGAGTTAGGAGAAGAGGGAGAGTGTGGAAATGGGCTTACAAAAAGCAATCCAGCAACTGCATCCCAGCATCAGGCACTCAGACTTCTGCACCCTTCTCCGCAGCCCGTTGCTGTCTTCATTCCCACACCCTGATGATGCAGTATTTGCTACTGCAGTAGCAGTTGAGCACAGGTAGTTTTTAAAAACAATTTTCTTTTCAATCTGTGGTTGCTCAAATGCGTGGATACCAAATCTGCAGATACCTAAGGCCCACTGTACACTTCGTTTTAGTGAACTTTGCAGTCGGAAACAAGCATATGCATTGCATCAAGTATAAACATTGTGTTGTGTACTGAATTTACTGAAATAAAAATGTTCCAATTTTTATTTCCTTATAAAATGCTAAAATATAGGTATATGTAAATGTATGAAAGAAAATACACACACTAAAAATAGAATATATTTATTCATATACTATGTCTAGCCCCTCCTCCAATATGCATATGTAGATGAAAAGGGGGGCCCAGGGGGAAAAAGTTTGAGAACCACTGTTCTAGGGATTTTAGTAGACTACAAGCTAAAATGTGTCAGCAGTATCATGCAGTGGTCCAAAACCTCCAATGTAATTCTAGGCTACAGCAATAGGAGTATAGTGTCCAGATCAAGGGAAGTAGTACAGTGGTACCCCGGGTTACGAATCCCCTGGGGTACGAAAACCCCGGGGTACGAAAGAGCCGGGGCCGCAAAAATGGCCCCGGCTTACAAAAAAACCCTCAGGGTACGAAAAAAAACGCATGGCCCCTTTAAATTTGCTGCACGGTCCGGCAAACAAAGCGGTCCCCCGGGTTACAAACACTTCTGGGTTACGAAAGTATTCCCGGAATGGATTACTTTCGTAACCCGGGGGACCACTGTAGTAGTATCACATTATTCTACTTTAATCAGACCTCAGCTAGGATACTTCATCCAGTTCTGGGCACCACAGTTCAAGAAGCTGGGATGTGTACAGGGAAGGAAGACTAAGATTATCAATGGTCTAGAAACTAAGACTGAGAGGCAATATGATAACCATCTTTAAATATCCAAAGAGATGTCATGTAGAGGATGGAGTGAGCTTGTTTCCTCCTGCTCCGCAGACTAAAATACAAATCAATTCATTCAAATAATAAGAAAAGAGATCCTACCTAAACATTTATCAGAACTTCTTTATTTTAAAGAACTATCTGACAGTGGAATGGACTACCTTTGGAAGTTTTTAAACAAAGGTTGGACAGCTGTCCTTCTACAGTGCTTCAGCTGTGTATTCCTGCATAACAGGTGATTGGACTAAATTACCTTGCAGACCTTTCCAACTCTTATTATTCTAGATATAGGATTACAAAGTCTTCCTCAAGGACTGGGGATGCATCTGAGGAGAAATACTCCCCTTAAGAGTCATGTTTCACCCCTGAAGAGGAAGAATAAAAACCTCTAGCTTTCTGGGTTTCTCTCCCAGATAGAGGACTACAGTAGAAAATCAACCTTTAGGGCTGTGAACATTAGAAGCCACATGAAAAGAAATAAACTGGGCACAGGGAGAGGGTATTTTTAATTAGCAATACAACACTACAAAAAGAAATCTCGTTTTTTAAAAATCACTTGTGAATTTCTCTTTGACTCTTAATAATATATTCATGGCAGAAAGACATACAGTCTTTTCCACTTCAATTCGAATGTTCTTATATCTGTTGTTTGCAGATTGCATTTCAATTGTCGAAGGGACATCATATGGAACATTTCAGACTTTCTAACAAACTTAGTGCCAAAAGCATCAGGATATTGTGGGTGCTGCATGTGTATTTACAACATACCCCCTGTCCCAGACTATTTTTCCTGAATTTCTGGGGCTTGCTGTGATATTGAACCAGGAGTAGGCAGTGTTTCTGCCCCCCTCCCTGTCCTTGGGAGTTTCTGATACAGCAAGTATAAATTCCCAGGTCTGTCTTCATTGTCTCAGTTCCTTCAGTACTTCTGGGTGGTCCCAGCAATGACATTGTGCTGAAAGGGGGTGTGACCTTTGCCACAGAGATTTTCCTCTGACCTTTCTTCTCTCATTATGTCCCCAGTCACCAGGTATGATCTTTTCTTTTCTCCCCCTTCCAGGTTTTCCACAATGCTAGTGCTAAAGAAGTATTGTGATGTACTTCCATGGTACTTTTGCACCGACTGTACAAAATACATATTTTTCAATGTGCCAGATTGGGGATGTGGATACTGGAGGAGATGCATGGGGAGAAGGTGTTGATCACGGGGAGAGAAAGAAACCTTGCCCATATCCGAAGTAAACAGCCTTCAAGCAGGAAAAAAGAGTGGACAAAACCCTGGTGTATTTAGGGTACAAATGGATGTGGGAGAGGGAACAACCACTACAAGGTACAACATCAGAAACAGAATAGCCCAACATTTACTGGAAATTGACTAGTGAACCACATGGAGGAGTCCTTAGAATCAAGATTAATCATTTCAGTGCATAGTGCGAAATACTAATATTTTACCAACTTAGGTGCTTTACCTTTTGATGGGATATGGAGGCTAAACGGTTTTGATCTACTGAACATTCCTTTATTACAAGTTGCATCCTTAGTGAAGAAGTATGAACAGGCCTCCCATTTACCTAAAGATCACCTCACACTTTATCTGACTGAACAATCTGACCATCTCTTAACCCCAAGCCTCACCCTTTTCCCTAGGTGGCATCAGAAAGGAGTTGTGCAATTGTTGTTCCTATTTTCCTGTTTCAGGGATTATAGGGGAACCCAAGCCCTTTCCACACAAAGTACTTCCCTCTTTTTAGTCACCTGGTATACACCTTAAGGGCTTGGTGCCAAACTCCCAACAGGATTTTGACAGCTATTCACATTTAATAGAAAGCTTTTTTATGAATATGGCCTCTGTCCAGATTATTTTTTAATGTATCAGGTGCAGTCTGATAATCTCTTCTCCCAATATATCCCTAGATACACAATGGAAAACATTTACAGCTTATTTTAATTACATCTTATTTTTCAACCAATATGTAGTGTACACCAACATTCTCAACATCAACATTCTCACTGTCTCCTTTACACTTGACCTTGTTTTACTTTTAATTCTTTGCACAGTACTTGTGGTTGCTTTTTCTTATTTGCCTCTCAGCTCCTGGATTGGAAAAAAGCTGAGCAGGTTTTATAGGGAGATACAGTAATGCTGCATTATCAAACCCACAGAACAGTTATTTTAAAAAATCACTGTAGAAATTACTTTTTCCAGGGACTACATCTCCCAGACTTCACGTTCCTAGGCAGCACGGCAGGCGGGATTCTAAAAGCTGGAATCCAAATAGTAACTTTCTCAAGCTCTGCCCCAACTTGCAGCTGATTTAGGGCATGTCTACATGGGTCAAATTACCTTGTTTCCCCCTGCCCATGCATCATTTTGTCCAGACCACACAGGGCCAAAGGTCTGATTCAGTTGTAGACTGTTTACCCATGGGGAGGGCAGTCCTACAGCGAATCCTTCATGTAATATGCTTTCAAAAAACCTTATCTTTCAAAAATGTGCTTTCAAAAAATTGGGAACATTTTGGAATCATGCTGAACATATGTCTGCACAGCATTCCTCTGTGCCTCCTGCCACTGCCACTGCTGCTGCAAGTTGCTCCTCTGAGATCAGAATGAGGTGCCCAGCCATTTGTTTCATGTTGAGCACCTCGTTTCTGACCTCAGAGGGAGTGACTTGCACTGGTGGCGGTGGACAGCATAACAGGATGCTGTGTTGACAACCCTCTGTATTGCTCTGTAACATGCAGGTAACAGGGGGAAGTTGGGCAGCTTTGGGGCCAGAATACTCCAAGGGCAGCCCAGAGTATTCTGGCCAGTGTGGAATCGCCCTTAGAAACTTACTATGGCAGATATTAGGGAAATCATCAGAGGTTAAGAGAGGATCAGAAAATTAATGGGGATGCCCTGCTTTAATCTCTGTCCCAATAGTTTATCCAAGAGGATGAAAAAAACTGCTTCCATGCCCAATCCTGGCATAAGATCAGATTGAAACAGATCCAGATAATCAATGAACTGCATGACTACTATCTACTTTACTTTGCCCAATTATGGGATATTTGTGATTTATTCCCATGGAGGCTTTCTTCAAAACTGCCTCTTTTAGGGCAACAGGAACCACTCCTTTGTCTTAAAGATGTATTATACATATCCTGGAATCACCCTATGCTAGTTGGTATTAGCTATGACAGGCAAGAATCAAGCAAACATGTGGCAGTCTGAGTGGCAAGTTTCATCACTTTTCTTAACACCCAACTAAGGCTCCAGTTTTCTACCATTAATATGATTTTATTAGATAGGATGGTGTTTGGGAAGAGGATATGTTGCTGTGCTCTTTTGTGAAACTCAGTATGTAAGTACTTCATAACCACTTTAAAGAGATTTTTTATGATAAAGGTGCTCCAAAATATGTGAGGACAAAATTTGTGAGGACACTCATATTCTCAACTCCAAAAGCCTTTGTTGGCTTCAGGAGGAAGAATTCTCCAGAAAGGCAGACAAAACATACACATCCCTACGTATTTAAACAATGACAATCGCTGCATTGTTCGGATGCTCTCAGAATAAGTTGCACGTAGTTTGTACAGTTGGCCCAGGAGTGACCTTTTAAGAGAATGATCACACCCTAGGGTGTCTAAGTGCTATTGCAACACAGCAACATGCACTGTGAATCCACAGGCAAGAAACAAAGGCACTTAATGAGAAGTGGGCCAGATTCAATGAAGCTGCAACAGAAAGGATTAGAGTTAGCTTCCTCTTGCCAGCAAGGCCTTGCAAAGGATTTCATGCAAGTTGGGACAGAATATTATTTATTTTGCCTGACCTCAGTGTTCCTGGTAGGTGTGGATACCAGGAACAGATGCTTTAATTCCCAACTGAGCTGCTCAGGGAGGGGCATATGAGGGAGATCGTAGTTAAACTAGCATACTGCCCAGTCTCACAGGTTAGACCTACTCTATCAAGCAATTATTTATGGAACATCCTGAGCCGCACATAATGTTTAGAAAGATGAGAATAATGCTGAAGGGTTTTGTTGTTGTGCCTATTGTTGTCAGAGCACCTGTCCACTGCAGTGTAACATGTGAGAGTACCTCCAGTCAAATAGTTTATATGATCAGTGACAATTTCATGCATCACCAAAGTATAGCTTAATATTATTGATGAAATGTAGAAATCAGTTGGAAGTACTCAGGACTTTGCATGACTTTGAAATTTACCAGTTTAAAGAGACTTGATTTTTCCAGGTTATGAGGTCTGAAGGGAAACTATCGGCCCAAACAGACAGGCCAAAATAATGCTGCATACATCCTAAGAGGCTGGAAGCCATGCCAAAGCCATACTCCAGCCCTAAGGACTGGAGTGCAGCTTTGATGCAGCTTCTGGCTTCTTAAGATGCATGTGTCATTTAAACAGCATACCTCCAAAGTGACCTGAACCAGCTTTATTTTGGCCTGTCTGTTCGGGTCCTATGTTGATCTACAGTTGTGTCCCAAACAGTTATGACTTGTGTTCTTATCTATTTATTTCCCTTGAGTTTAATAGTGGCAATGGTTGAACTCCTCGTCCCTTTTGATAATGTCTTCTGCATTTAATGGTTATCATGATGAGAAACAAGGCAGTAAACTTTCATTTATCAATGAAAGCAGGCTAGTTAATTGGTGAAAATAAACTGGGTGCAATTTAATTGCACCTCTGCTTATTTGTATTGTGATTTTCCTTTTGTGATTGTCCTGAAAAAAATAAATATAAAATTCCACCAATGAGTGGTAACTTCCATCAACTAAACTGTAAGATATATTCCACTTTCTTCAATATCTCAGAAAAACATCCATTATGACATTTCGTCAGTTTGCACATTTATTTAAAGTTAACCAGTCCATCAAAATTTAATCAGTCCATCAAGGCAATTAACTGGAGATCCCTGGAAATTTTTATCTAGTGTTTTAGGGCACTTTTTTGTTTTGCCCAGTGACTACCACAACAGTTTTTTGTATACCAGATTTTGGATCTTGGGAGTGGTGCCCAGAAGTATCTCTTATTTATTGTTAAGCAAGCATCACAGACATACACATACTCCCTGTACTAGTTTTTAACTAGTACAGAACCATAGTGGACCTTAACAACAGTAGCTGTTGAAGTTACTTTCATAATGAATTTTTCTAGAGTCATGGAATGGTGACAAGCTGTCAAAACTTTAAATCTCTCCAGATCACTGGGATATGGGGACAGATACAGTTGTACCCCATTTCCTGTATGTCTTACCAGCATACTTCAAGGATGTAGTCATAGTGACAGAACCAAAATGTAGTACAACTTGTTTGAACACACTGTTATTTTTTCTACCATGAACTGAACACATACAATGACTTGAACTTGAAGACTAGGATGAATTACCGCAGAAACGCATTCTACCAGTGAGCAATCACTAGTGCTATTAGCACCTATTATTTAAAGCAATCCAATCTCCCAGTGGTTTCTTTGGCACAATATCATACATGCTGATATTATATTGATATATTATATATCCAGTCTCTTAATAAGTTTTATGGCAGAAGAACAAGTATTCGAAAGCAATGAATGCGTGAAATGCTCTCATTTCATCAGTATTTAAGGATGAGGCAAAGGTATGCGCCTGACAGAAAAGAACACCAGTAAACTATGTGGTGATATTAATCCAGGGATAAGGAGTGACTAAACTCCCCCCTCCATATAAAGCTGAAGTTTTCATTTGCATTTATCTGGGCTTATATATTCAAAACATATTATGATTGTAATTCATACACAATCCAGCACAGTGAGGGCTCTGTGTCAGCATGCTGAGGGGTCCGAGGGATCAATAAAGTTTTCTTCTCTCAGATTCTTTTATTGACATGAATGTATGGGCAGGAAATCAGAGGTCAATGTGCACTTCTCAACCAGCTCATCCTCTCTGCCTTACACGATCTGCTTGTGCTCCAGTCCAAGGAATCTGTGTGGCTTGGGAGTGAAGAGACTCACACTGACTTGCAGTCAAATTCTTAAAATGCTTGCTTGCCAATGTTTGTATTTGTGCATTACATGTATGGAGGGGGAAATTGTAGGTGGGGGATGGGACACGGCAGGACTGTTGTGCATGTAGGTGCTGCACACATTGTTAGTAATGGTAATTTGGACAGATCCCTCTAGAGGGAGGTCTAGATGCTGTTATGACAAGCCATTCATTTCTATTCTTGTTATCAAACGTGATGGTTGAAATAGTTCAAACAGTCCAGCTGAAATTCCTGACTTGGCAAGCTACCTGGAAAACTGTCACTTGCATCAACAAACGCATGATTTCACCCAATGAGAATGGAAGGGATCTCCTTTTGAATTTGTGTGGGATTAATTTTACTTGACTATAATTAATGCAGCCAGTGTAATTAACTCCAGCCTATACCAGGCATGTCTGAAGTTTGGCCTGCAGGAAAAGTGTTGTTTGCAATATGAAATGCAGGTTGTAGTGATTATGCAGTTCCTGCTCTAGGTTCTTAGCTTAAATGGCTCATGGCATGTTTGAACTGGCAAGTTGGGCACATCTTTGAACTGGTGATAAATGTGGATGCTGTGTGATCAAGCAGCCATCAGTGTGGTACAGCATCTGGGTTCCTAGTAAATAATTGCAGAATACTTATTTTCAGTGTTTCAGTTCTGTGATAAAATACTCAAAATCAAGGTATCACTCCTAGGCATTTATCCTGTTAGAATTATTGTATACATATGTGTTAAAATATGATTTCAGTTTTTAAAAATTATATTACCTTGCTACTATTTTTCAGAGAGTCACTGAAATGTTTCTAGGTAGCTTTTCTTTGACTTACATGGTAAACATGGGTAGGGTGAGAAGCTTTTAAGCTGCATCTCAGGCTGCTGAAGAGGAGGAAAGGCAGAAACATGATATTTGGCTCTGCTTTCTTAGTTCTAAATTGTACTTTGTCACTCAAAACATGATAACATGTACAACAGCTTGAGAAAATTATGTTTTTGGGTGTTGGGTGGGGATTCATTGAGCTCTAGTTTTTTTTTGTGTGTGTGTGTGTGTATTTTTTTTTTTTTTTGGTAAAAACTCACACCAAACCTTTCCAAGCTCTACTTGTATCTAACCATGAAATAAACTTACACTGCTAGTTCAAAGTGAAGTGCTAAACATTCTTCCTTAGCAATACTGTGAATTATTCCTCATTCTGTTTAAATGCACACTTGGATTTTCCTATGAGTATTAAAAAAGAAACACTCTTGTACACCATATGATTCATCAACATAACAGTTAGTAGTTTAGCTTTTGTTAATACCCTCAAAGGCAATTTATGCTTTGAATAGTTCAATGTGTATAATTAGTATTGTTTTAAAAGGGTCCCATTCCATCTTTGAAGAAAAAACATGTAAAAGGGTAATGTAAGCATTAAAACCCTGAGCAACACACTTTAAGAAAAAAAGTTTTATGGAGCCAACCTTTAACTGAACAATTAATAAATAAAACCACACATATCTTAAAATATATAGAGAGCTATATATGGGCTAAATGATGTGATGAAAAATAGGGATGACTTCAGAAATACACCCACCACCTCTGAAGTTTTGAATTTTCTATCTATATATTAAACTAACAGATAACATGTCTGCCTTTCAAAGCTATCAAAAATAGGACTTAGGCAAGCGCTGTACTTGTAAAAACTATGACTTGGGAGGCAGTAAGTGCAAAGATGAAGGTTTTTAGACTGACTTAGATTCCAGCTTATCCTGTTCTGGACAATTGATGTTTTTCAATTTTGTGATTCATCTTGTTGTTATGGTTATTCCCACAAACACAATTGAGGCTGCATCTGCACTGCAGAAATAATCAAGCTGGACTTTAACTCCTTTGGCTCAATGCTATGGAATTCTGGGAGCTGTAGTTTGTTGAGGCACGAGAGCTCTCTGACACAGAAGGCTAAATGCCTCACAAAACTACAGTTCCCAGACGTCCATTGCATTGAGTCATGACAGTTAAAGTTGGGTCAAACGGAATTATTTTTGCAGTGCAGATGTAGCTGTAGATTATCCTTGCTGGCGATGACTTCAAGATAATGTCTTGTGACTGAATATGTATATATCATGTAAAAACAAACATAATGCATTTCTGCCCTTTAGAGCTATTGTTTCTTTAATACCAACATTTATTTAGTTTTGCTTAATTAATCAAAGCATATAAAATTAATCAGCATTTTTTAAACTGGGTGACAGCCCAATCGTGAGAACCTAAATCCAATTATTAGTGCAAACTAACATAGGGCCTGAGCAGACTGGCAAGAAAAAGTAGATCAAACCTGGGTTTTTTGAAGTCAGATTGAAACTGTGCTGTCTACATGGCTCCAAGGCAGGTTGAACACCCACGGACTGCCCACACTATGCGCGTCAAGCCATGCTGCCTGGTTATTTTTTTCTGTCTCCACCATGCATGCGCACCATCACACAAACACACTGCCTGAGACCTCTAATTACCTCTCTCTTCCTGCTCAGATGCCATTCCATTGCATGCCCACCCATGTGATTGGACACACAGTTGCACATGCAATGCATTGCCTGTACAGTGCATCAGTGTGCCTAGTGATACACTGGCCCCCATACATGCTCCCTTCACCCTCTTTCTCCCCATGTTGGACTGTTGGTTTGTGTACATTGTAATTCCATCCACTGCATTATCAGTGATCACATTTTTGCTTTTCTGCAATCCTGTACTGACTCCAGACTGTTTCTATACTCATGTAATGATGTACAATTTCCACCTTGAGTTGGCATATCCCAGATTCCTTTTGCTCCAGTTTTCATCCCCAGATCATTTTGCTTTGCACTCAGTTTTGTCTTGTGCGTTGTCTAAAGACCCCACCTACAAAGTACTTAGAAGACGCTTCATTTGGCTGGTGCAGACTATTCCACAGAATCACTAGAATTTACCTGTTGACTTGCCAAGTACCACTTAGGACTCTATTCTAGTTGGAACTAACAAGTGGATTAACGTCTACAAGCAATGATATAGTCAATATATAGTCAATATATAGTCAATATAAATCTACAGCCATAATATGTTTTCATAATTGATCATGTGTACCTGTAAGGAGATTAACTCACAATGATATAATATAATTGGAGAAAAAAATTAACACATTGTTTCCTTTACAAAAGGATTGGTGTTCTTCATCTGATAAAATTAATGGGAGTTAATACTAGAATATATACGTGCTACAACAGAAGGTATAATTTGTACACTGTGCATGAATCCTGGGTAGTTAAAGAAATTAATAAAGATTTTGCTGATTAGAGGGAACAGAAGTTTGAATTATACAGCAAGAATCTTACGTATACATTATTTGATGGTTTCACACCTTAAGAGAACTGAAGTATGCTATGATACATAACTCAGCAAATGCATTTCAAAATGACCCTATTCATGTTATCTAATTCACAGTGAAAACAGTCAACTGAATCCAGACTTAGTCAAGCCTAGCTAAAGCCATGGATGTAATATATCTAAGTATGATTAAAGTGGGATCCAAACCAGTTTTTGGAACAGCATTTCTCTGTACTCTACTTGATAAGTAAGTGCTAAGACAAGAAATAATTAATGAGGACTTGGCTTTTTCTTTCTTTTTTTCCCATTGAGATATAAAGACCAAGAAGTCAACTTCACACTTCCTAATTTTCATTCATGGTTTGCCCACTGGCACAATGCAAGAAAATAACATACAAAAAGGAGAAGAAAATAAAAAAGAGAACACAGAATGGCCAAGCTCTTGCATTTCTGTCTTATCTATTCAGAATCATTCAGAATCATATAATTTAGGAATTAAGTTGCCCTTACGTTTTGGTCTTCCCCACCATCAAATTACATTCAATAATGGCATGGCAAAAAGCAGTCCATGAGTTAGCAGCCAGATGTTATCATTACAGGCCTTTGCTTATAAACTGATGCTGAAACCTGAGTGGTTGATGAGACTAGCTAAGCAGTTGTACCTTTGACCTGATTGCATTAAACTTGCCCTATCAATTTAAGCTTAGTATAAACACCATTTCCCAGAGTCCCTCATGACTTCAGTGGTGAGAAGAAGCTGACTAAGCCTAAACATTTTTTAACAGCAATCTTGTCTTACAACACCAAGGGGATTTGCCATGTATCTAGGGCTTTATAAAACCATGTGAACATGCTGAAAGAATTAAAGTTCTTTAAAAAGGAAAAATTGATGGTGACAGTCCTTTCTGAAAACCAGTATGTAGGATGTCAGCACAACTTGAAATTGGCCTAATATAGCTTTCAAGCATAAGATGGATATTCATATATTTCAAACAGTTGCTTCTAAACATTAATTTCCCCCCTAAAATCATTAAAAAATTTAGAACGACACCAATCTATTCCTTTAAGACCAGGAGATATTTACTAGTATTATAGTCCCCTGCAGTCAGTTTTAAATCAGTATTTTATCTGTTAACATTTTTTTTAAAAAAGTAATGCCACTCCCAAAGAATTTTCCTGAAAACTAACTAAAGTTGTTGGAACATCTGTATACCAGTAATTAATCAAGCTTGCATTTTATTCTGTTGAAAATAACTCAGCTGTCATTTAAGTGAAGTGATTAATAAATAACATTATACATAGTGGCAAAAATCTTGACACAAGATTTAAATTACTTTAGGTAGCTAGTGAGCTCTGCTCTCTTGACCTAAGTGTCTACAAAAGTAAAAGTCTATGGAAGGGTTATGATCATGTCACAGGAATTTTAGATGTGATGTATGAAAGAGCAGTTGTTTTAAAAGGTTTAAATCATGTAATCCTGTAACCAGTTGTGTCTAATCTGAGAATAGTTTTCGAGTGTTTGGAATTCATTGTATTTTATATATTAATTATACACCCCTTTTAGAAATTAATGTGTTGGTCATTTAGATTTACCGTTGATCAGTATTCTAACGTTGTTAGTATTATAGAGAAAAAAACAATACCAACTGAATTCTTTGCAGGAGTGAACATACAAGATAGCTATTGACTTAAAGGCAAAAACATTCTGATAATTAAAGACAAAATTATCCACTTAACAGCTCATTTAAAGTCAGAAACTATTTATAAATTACCAATATAATCTGTTTTTTAAATGGCTGAAAATATAATATAGTATAATATTGTAACTGGATATTTTAGAAAGAAAATGCTGTTGGAAAATATTGGCTACCTCATTAATTACAATCCCAAAGAAATGCTAATTCTGTGTTTTTGAGGAAGCATTATTGGTGTAGGGTGTAAAATCACTGCCCTTGAAGGCAATTATAGGAGGGTGTGATCCAAATTAATTCATAGAGCTTTTCAAACAGCCTCACTAGCTAAATTAATCACTAACCAGGAAGAGGGTAAAGGAAAACAGAGCCCTTCTCTGTTTGAAGGGGAAGAGGCACTAGTTCTCCCTATGTCTTTTGCCATCTAACTTTTAGCTTACAAAATATAATGGCGTTTTCCTCATCCCACCATTACACAAAGATAATCAGAGCATTTAAATTTCCCTTCACTGCTGTTCTTACTTCATGTGGTTTACTCATATTTTTATAACAACATTTGTTTGAGAATATTTTTCAAGTTTTATTCCTTTAAAACTCTCCCACAGTTGCTCTTACTGTACAGTCAGATGTATAGATTAATGTCATATTCTCATCTCTTTTTCTTAGAGATGCACTGTAAAAATTAGCATACTTAGTGAAATTTACAGCCGTTTGTATCTACGCGTGAGCATACAATCTCTCACATAAGTTTGTGAATAAAGCTGAATATGAATAAGATACAATTTGGTTCTAAGTTCTGAATAAGTTTTTTTCCAATCCTTATAGGCTTTCACTGAAATAACATACATACATAAACTAACTTTAGCAGGTTATTATTAAAGCTAGAATAACCCTTCAGTGATTTTTATGAATTGGCAGACAGATCAAAGATGTTCTCCTTGAATGTGTCACTGAAACTGCCTATTAAAATAGGCATAATTTATCTAAACAGGAATACCTCAGTTAAGAAAGCACCTGACAAAGAAGCTCTTTTTTACAAAGTCTTTTCATGACTGCCCAGTCCCCCTTTCTTCCTTATTCTTTGTCTAGCTTGAAGGTTCTAGCACTATTAGCATGGGAAGGATGGTGAAGGAAGGCTGAAAAAAGCAGAGACATTTGGCGTCAGATTTTAGAAGTGTGTCTTCAGTAAACAATGCAATAACATGTTACGTGAGATAAATTGGGATGGTACAAGGGGTGCAGCAAAGTTCCTGTCCCAACCCCCCCCCCCCAAAAAAAAATTCTCCTGCGGGAAGGGGTTCGGGGGTAAAGGGCTGTTGCCTTACATGGCAGCTCCAGTAGGAACGACAAGCATTCCCAGCTAAGAAAGCGGTTCCAAAGAAGGCCCCCTTTCATAGTGTGAACAAGGGGCCTTTTGAAATTGCTTTCCTAAGAGGAGCACAGTCTGGTTCCAATGTGGATTTTTCCGCAAGTGGGAATGGGCTCTAGAACTAATGGTATCTATAACAACATTCCTAGTGGGCCTTCTCCATGTGCTGTCTAGGTGCACAGTGTTGATGAGCAAGTTCAGGGCTGCTTTTGTTCATTTATCATCAAACCTCCTTCAACAGAGGACATCTTCATATATAGGACTGTCTGTCTTTTGTAAAAGACAACAAATGGTCAACCTTGATTCTTTGACATTCTAAAAACTCTACTCAAATAATTAGTGAAACGATAGAATTGATACACTTTATGGTTTGAGTCCACATTTCTAGAACGGTTAAATTTTATCACGTTTCTGTTAAATTACATCAATGTCTTTGTTGGAAAACCATTGGGGGCTACCTACCCAATGTCTCTAATAGTTTCCCATCTTTCCCTGCCCCAACCATTCACTTTTCCCATTGTTGTTCTTGTTCTTAATCTTTTCTTGTTTATCTCTATATTTCATACCACCTCTCTCACCAATTCTGTATTGTTTTAGCTTTCATGTATTCTCATATAATATTGCTGTTCTTTGCCAGTAACTTTGCGCAAGACAAAGAGGGCAGCAGCAAAAAGGAACACTGTGTGATCCTGGACAATGCTAGAGCCACCATCACAACTACAGGTATAGAGATCTGCAAGATGCTTGCAGGAGCCTCTCACAGGAAGGGATATTTTTTAGGAACTGACAGAAAACAACAAACTATATATATGAATGCAACTTCGGTATTTCATGTACTTTGTGCAGGAAAAGGAGTAGCAGCTGCCCCAGCCAAAAGGAGAACTCCTGGATGCTAATATAGCATCCTTCACAGCTATGGAGATATTGCAAAAGGGTCTTGTAGGAAGATAGATTTCCAGGAAGGTACATCAAACAACACAGAATGGATGAAGCTGTAGTTTCAGAGTGTCCAAATAATGAATTGGGGTGGGGGGAGGAGAGAGGACATGTATCATGGGGTTTTCTTTGCAAGATTTGCTCAAAGGTTTGCCATTGCCCTCCCCTGAGGCTGAGAAGATGTGATTTGCCCAGGTCCCTCAGCGGACTCCATGACTGAGCGAGATTCAAATCCTGGTCTCCAATACTACCATAGCTGTAACGTATAGATAAATGCCTGCATGGGATATGCCAGAAGCCTCAATATGTAAGACAAATTATGTTAATGTATGATAAATATCATGTATTTCAAGAACCAGGTTCCTCATAAGTTGAGATGTATTTTTTTAAAGAGATTCATAAAATGCTTAAACAATGGAGCTCTCTCTGTGTTTGTGTGTGTGTGTGTGCCCTTAAGTTGCCTGTTGACTTGTGGTGATCCCATGAATTTTACAGGGTTTTCTTAGGTAAGGAATGATCAGAAGTGGTTTTGCCAGTACCTTCCTCTGAAATAGCCTACAGCAGTGGTTCTCATACTTTTATCCCTGTGACCCCTTTCCATTTACAGGATGAGCCCCCCCCCCCCAACAGTATATGAATAAAAATATTTTGTTTGTGTAATGTGGATATTTTTGTTTACAGATAGCATTCGGTTCTTCTCTCGCTGTCACAGGCCTCTTGTACTAGACACATCCTCCACCTTAGTGTTGGACGTTTGTGCTCTCTCCCCCTGCCACTATATAAAGTGTTTCATGATCACTCAGGGGCATGCACTTGCTGACAAAATGTACTGAGAAGCTGAGTTGGAAATGAATAAAAAAGGGAAGCTCATTTTTGCTATGCCTGAGGTTGGAGAAAAGAACACTTAGGGTCACTTTTGCAGGACCAGTCAATCCTCAGAGGTGCCCATACGCACAAACCTGCCCCTTTTTTATTTGCAGGCTCTTTTCTTGAGCACACACCCTTGAGCAACTATCATCCCCCCAGGGATCCAGCCCCACAGTTTGAAAACCACTGGCCTGCAGTACCTGGTATTTGTTGGTGGTCTCCCAGCCAACTTACTAGGGCTGGACCTGCTTAGCTTTCAAGATCAGACTGGATCTGGTGCCTTTAGGGTATTTAGGTCAGCTCACACTGTAAAAAGATTGGCAGTTAATCTAATGCTGTTGATTAAATGGGGATTAAATATGCTACTTTAAATTTTCACAAGGAAACACATCTAGTTAAACAAAAAGATCTCTGAGCTCCATGTGTTAAATAAGAAACTACTGCAGTTGTTCTGCAGTTCTTTCATCTCGCCATAACTACTTTCACCCCAGCTTTGTCACTTAGTAGTTTCATGAAAAAGGCAGTATAAAAATATTTAAATAAATAAATGAAGTTACCAGTGCCTCTTTGGCTGGTTTCAATATATAAAGTCAAATAAAATGTCACTAACAGTTTTTTTTTTAAAACATCTTTCGGAGTTTGTTCTTCAAAGTCCTTTCCATTTTGCTTTTTTGTAAATTTATATTTAGTATGCTGGACTTTGTGCTTTTTATGTATGCAGTTTTCTTCTTTCAAAGGAAGTCATTTTAACTTTTATAGACTCCTTGACACTGAAATTAAACTACACTGCCATCCCAATTTTATGTCAGGTTTGGTCTGATTTGGTTTGGTTATATCAGCATCTGTGGTTTTACTAATACTTAGGAGCAAAATGGGATACCAGGGCCTATTTTCAAAATGCTGGGTTTCCAATTCAACCATAACTTTGACTCATGTACCAAAATAAAATTAAATGAAAGAGGTACACTCTAATCTTATTGCCTCCAGTCCCTCTTATGGGTTTCCCACAAGCAACTGTTTTGTTGAGAAACAGAGTATTTGACTCGGTAGACATTTGGTCTGATCCAGGAGGGCTTATGTTGTTATCCAAAATGTGTCTACATCAACTTAAGTCCAAATGAATTAAATGAGGCTAAATCATAGGTGATGGTAACCAGTTTATGACTGCACTCTGGTATATGGCCTCAGCAGGGCTTATACCCTAAATACCCTAAAGATCTCATCTGATCTTGGAAGTGAAGCAGGGTCTGCCCTGGTTACTACTTGGATGGGAGACTCCCAATGAATACCAGATGCTGTAGGCTAAATTTTAGAGTAAAGAACTGGCAAAACCAACTCTAGGCATTCCTTGCATATGAAACTCCTATGAAATTTATGGGGTTGCCATAAGCTGACAAGCAACTAGAAGGCACATACACAGAGACATGAGTATGAGATAGCATTATTGATGTCTCAAATATGCTGATTCCTCTAGGGTTAATCCAGATCTGAAGCATGACATATTAAGTTGCATATTCTTACACTAAGCAATTGGGCTGCAATCAACTTGAGTTTTTGAGTTTGTTGTGAATTAGAAATAAGCTACCTTATCTAAAATGTCCAAAAACCCTGCAGCTGTACCAGGACACTCAAGCACTGAGTTAACACTTAGCTATGAAAGCTGGTGAAAGAGCAGGAAATGAAGGGAGTGGGGAGCTTAAACCAGAGGTTGTTTATGAAAATGAAACAAAGCGGATTCTCAGTGTGTAGCCAGTGTGAAGATACATTTTTAAAAAGAAATTGTTTAAATAGCACCTGAGGCCATGGTATGACCGTCAGTTGACATCTGGCTTTGAAATGTGGAATGCAGAGTGAAGCAAAGAAAATGAAATTGGATAAATGAAAGCGTGGGTAAAAGAATAATTTCTCGCTTCTTAAATTGTTAACTAGGGAAATTCTTGCTATAGATATGTTTTACTTTGGCTTATTGAGAGAGAGAGAAAAAGAACCCTGGATGGTTTTCTTGAGAACAGCCTTCTTTCTTTCCCCAAAAATGCATGGATTTTCTGCACTGGAATTTGGGGGGAATAAAATTTTTATAGGTACAAAAAATATGGAATAACAACTGTATTTGTGCAGAGGAACAATCACTAAAGTATTTCAAAATGAAACAGGAGTGGGGTTCTCTCTGACTGAAGTTTTGGTGCCGTTGGTCAACGATCCTGTATCTAGCTGGAGTTTCTTGTTTATTTTTTAGGTCACCTTGATTTCCAAATTAATAATAATAATAATAATATAAAATTTATTTATATCCCGCCTCTCTACAAGATGCAATGGGGGCGGCTTACAAAGATTAAAACCAAAAAAACAAAAAAACCATACAATTCAAATCCCTCAATCCCTCAATAAACAGCACTATTGTGCAGTAGGCAATCCCTTTGAGGCCCTCTTAAATCCTGGAATTTCAGGATGTTTTCAAATGGGAGAATAAGCAAGGTTTGCCATTTATAAAACACAACAGTATTATAATTTACATGCTCCCTTGGGGGAGGGGAACCATTAGAGTACATAAATATCTCATTGACTAGGCCCATTCTGATATCTTAAAAACGCACACGCACAAGTACACACACACAATGAATATGATCCAACAGAAATACAGATACATCATGCAAACGTACATGTAATTTCTTTTAAAAATCTATGAACATCAAATGTTCTCTAAGAATTGCCCCAAGGTTTTAACCAAAGAATCCCATGGAAATCTACCATTCAAAATTGAGGGGCAGATGCTCTTATGGTTCAAAAATTGGTTAGAAATCAGGGCTCAGACACAAATGCCCTCAGTTTTCACAATGAAGGGAGGTAAATAGTGGGGCTATCAGTCATTTATAAAATGTTTTGCAGCAACATTTTGGAGTAAATTATTATGTTCGGCATTAATACTAAAAGTATCCTGAATAAGCATAATCTCTCATGATTCTATGGATATCCAGAAAGTGTATGAAAAAAGCAGAGATTTGAAAGATGATTTGCTTTTCCTGGAAGATTCTACAAGTGGGAATTAACCTTTAATTCTAAAAAGCATACCAGAGGAAGGCATAACAGAAACATATAAAGTGATGAATGGAACATACAGAGTGAGCTTTCAGAGTTCTGCCCTCCCTTTGGGGCCATTCAGACTACCTTTTGAACCGAATTGCAACCCGGATTAAAAGTGGGAAGTTCTCACTGGCATTGGTGTTTTCACAAGTGGATCTGGGGCTTGCACAAGAGATCTGGAGCAAATGCCCCTTGGCGCGGTGTATTTGAAACCAGGATTTTCCCTGTTTCTTTTGGGAAAAACTGGGGCCAGGCCAATGTGAACTTGGCCCTGGTCATGTTCGGGTCATCCGGGGGAGGGGATCAAGAGCAGAAGGTGGTGTCATGGCCAGCCAAGAGGTGGAATCAGAGGATGAGGGGGACGATATGACTCCTCAGGTGAAAGAGGAGTTGGAGGCTAGAACAGGTCCCAGTTCTGCCCTGCCAGACACCAGCCCTGCCATTTCAGCCCCAGGACTGGAGGCTCAGCCAGGCTCTAGCACTGTGGAGCTCCCTTCAGAGGCTCAGCAGCTGAGTGTGGCCTCTAAGGAAGAACCAAGCTTGAAGGTCCCTTGAAAGGAGAGCTGAGAGTGCTTGCCTGTGTCAATCCTGTAGGCTTGCAGAAAAACAATCAGCAGATTAGTCACAGCTGGCAACAGGGAGGGTGTCTCCTACTTAACCACCTGTGGGATGCCATTCCTTTGCCAGAACTTATTGCAAGATCCTTTGGTGTAATTGCTTGCCGGCACTGGCTCTGTGTTTCTTGAACTCTTGTTTGCCTTGACCCTACGACTTTGGAACGAACTGGACTACTGTTGCCTTCTCCTTGCCCTGACCTTGGACCGAACTGATTTCTGTGACTTCTTCAATCCTGACTGGCTTTGGCTTCTGGTTTACCCTTTCGGACAATACTAAGGTCTGTAGACTTTCTCTCAGCTGCAGAGCTAGTTCCTCGCTGAGCCCTTCTTATTGGTGTGTGTTTGCGTGTGCTGGCCGCAATCCAGGACAGGTGGGCAGTGGGTGGAACATGCCTCCCCTCTCCGATCGGGAGCTGCTGCTCGGGGCTGAGTGAGAGGGACACGAAAGGGCTTTGAGACTGTGGTGGGCTCCCCTCCCTTCCTCCCTCCTCCTCTTTCTCCTTCTCCTCCTGCAGAGGGAAGACAGTGGCTGTGGTGGGCTCCCTTTCCCTCCTCCTCCTCCTCCTCCTCCTGCTGCTGCTGCTGGAAGACAGTGTTGCCTCTTGCTGCTGCTGGGCTTCCTTATCTCTCCCGACACCTCCTCCCTTCTTCTCCTGCCGAAGGAGATAGTGGGGAAGGTTTTTCTTGGGAATATCCCCACTATCTCCTTCGGCAAGAGAAGAAGGGAGGAGGTGTCGGGAGAGGTAAGGAAGCCCCGCTCGGTCATGCCACACTCCAGAGGCCTGGGTGAGGGGCCAGCAGCAGCAGCAACAAGAGGCAGCACTGTCTTCCCTCAGCAGGAGAAGGAAGAGGAGGAGGAAGAGGCGGAGGAGGAGGAGGAGGGAAAAGGAGGCACTATCTTCCCCCTGCAGGAGGAGGATGAGATGGAGGAGAAAGAGGAGGAGGAGGAGGAGGAGAAGGAGGAAGGAAAGGGAGCCCGCCACAGGCACAAAGCCCTTTCACGTTCCCCTCACTCAGCCCAGCCGATGCATGCGCATAAGCTGTCAACAAGCCGAAGGGCCCGATCAGAGAGGGGAGGAAAAGGAGCCCCGCAGGACAACGCTCTTATGTTGCTTGTTTTTTAAAGAGGGGAAGCACTCACAATGTTGACGAATGGCAGCATGACACATCATTTGATTGCCAACAAGGAGGCTCCACCTTCAACCACTACTTTTGAGAGTGTGAACTTCAGTGGGGCAAATTACATCAATGGGGGCAAAGGGTAGTGGGAACTTCTTTCCGGTGAGATTCGGTATGGGGGCAACCGGATCTATCCAGTTCTACCAGGAGCAAATGGGCTAGTATGAATGGGCCCCCCATTTGCTTTCAAGAATAAACACACTTGTTTGTCTTCAAGGCAACTTATGATAGTGTAACTAGCAGCTTGTCAGCCATTAACTGGCTCACATGGTTTGTCAATGTAAAGGGAGAGTTTCCTAACAGTCTGTGAGTCTCATTGTGTCTTATAAGAAACTGTAGGCATTTCAAAAGAATTCTCAGTTATTTTGGGACTATCACTGTGCAACAAATCTAAGACTATTGTTAATAACAATGTAACAGGCCATGGAAAGAACTCAGACTATTTAAAATAATATTTAAATTTTGAATTTTAACAATTAATTAAACTTACACATGATAAAAATAAAACAAAGAACTGATGTTGCTTTTCTTCATAGATATTGAAAGCAGATAGAAAGCAGCTGCATTATGCACATATCTATGAAATTAATTAATTTAAATAAGTGTGTAATCTGACTCATTACATTGGGCAGACTAAATGTGTGGTATAGATTTTAGATGTGTATTATTCAATTACATGTGGAGTGGGATGAAATTCCAGACATCAACATGCTGGAGCCTTAAACAGAAGATCAACTATTTCATAGTAGATTTGATCAAGATTAAGATTTGCCATGATTTGAAGGCATACCTCAATCTGGGCAGCACAGATGTGATATCTCAATCCTCTCCACAACAAATCCATTGAAGACATCTCTTTCTTATATTTTGTATCTTGTGCTGGGAACTATTGTGCATTTCAGCGTAAAACAAGTGTGGTTTTGTTCAAGCAACAGAAGCAGCACAGGCAAATGAAAGCAGCTGCCTTTGATGAAATCAGAAAAAATCTTCTAAAATTTCTATCTTCCACTCTGCCAAGGGATTTCAGTTTTGAAGATGTTTTATTGTAATAGGAAGAATTCTTTTGTTTAGATTCAGAAATCAATGAGCAAGAAATATTACACAGTTGTTCCCTCTAAGAACATGAATTAATTGAACAAGTTGTAGTATAGCATTACTGGTGCTGCTTCCCTTTCATACTTTGGTAAAAATGGCACCCTTCCTCAAAATATGGCTTAGACCCTTCTGTCTTTTCACTCTTATTCCCTGACAATCTCTTTTTGTGATCTTTGCTTGTCCAAGCTGAAAAATAACAGCTCTCAAACATTCTCTTGCATCTCCAATGAGTTTTCTCACATGTTTTCCTTTATGTCAGGAACACCCTCCAAGAATGTCACCGCTATGTGCTTCAAGTCACTCCTCAAAAGAGTCCTCAAATTTTGCTTTAGAGGAGCACTACTCACAGTGGTGGTCCATGGACTGGTATTGGTTCAGAAACTGTCAGCTGCTGCTCTTGGGTGAATTTCAAGAAAGAAAGAAACAATTATAGCTCAAAGGCATAAATATGGCATTGGGCCATAGCACAATGGGAAAAATTTTTGCTAGTCACATCCGATAGCTTGAAAGTACTGAATTTGGGGACACTCAGACTAATTTACACTGGAACGTAAGAAACTGCCTTACGCCAAGTCAAGCAATGATGGATCCCTCTTGCTCACTACTGTCTAAACAAAGGTTTGCCACTCCTCAGAAGCTCTGCCTTCAGAAATAGCCTTAAAATGAAGAATAATATCCCTTAGAGGTCCCTTGCAGCATGAATTGTCACCTGGAGGCCAGAATTTCTTTCAGTAATGGGAGCATGGGATCCACCCTGTGGGGGTGCCACACAATTCCCTAGGAGATTATCATATGTGAAGAAGGATGGGAGCGAAGTAGATCGTTCCCGTCCTTATTGTACAATCACACAAAAATTATCAGACGACATTGCGCTTATCCTGTCATTATCCTATCAATGAAGTGGAATTGTCCTGTCACTTTTCATTAACAGAGGTTTCCATTAATTAAAAGTGACATGACAATTCCACTTCATTGATGGGATAATGACAGGATAAACGCAGCATGTGATAATCTTTGTGCAATCAAGCAATAAGGATGGGATGAGGATAGGAGAAATCTGCTTCGTTCCCATCCTTTTTTCACATTTGATAATCTCCCTAGTCTAAAATGACTAGCAGTAGCATTCAAACTGAACACCTTCTGCAAATTGGCCAGGCACTCAATAGTAATGAACTACGTCTCTTTCCTCCAATTAGTTTTTACCTTTAATTTAGAAAGCGCTCTACCATCTGAGTACTGGTCAAGCTAATTTACTCCAGCAATTCTGCAACATCAAATGCTTACTTTTTTTCTTTTTTTTCTTGCAGGTTTTAAGAATTAATCTACTGGAATCAACAAATTCAGAGCAGTTGCTTTAAAAATTGCAATGCATCAGATGAATCTTCATAGAATTCATAACACTACATTTAGAACACCAAAAAATTTTAAGTGTCTTTTCTGTGTTTTTCTAAAGAGAGAAAAATATAATAAGAGGGGAAATGCAGCCTGAACTGCTACAATTAAGATTAAGTAAAATGACACATTTGGCAAAGAGTTCAACAATAAGTAAAATGGATATACTTAGGTTGAATTCCTATGCACACCTATGTTTTTGAGATTTATTTTTCTGTCAAGATAATTAGCATTACACAAAGACTGACTGGGATTTTAGGGACATATTTACATATTATCAACTAAATGTATCTGGCTGGAAGAATAAACATCCAGTCAACATGAACTGGTTGTGTTCAGACAGTACTGTGTGCCATATCGTGAAGTCATCCAGATTGTGCAGATTGACATAGATGTGAAGTGCTTTCTCTTTGTTGCTAAATATTGTATAAATACAGAAAGATGATGTTATAACTTGTTTTGTTCGAAAAGAGGAATCTTCCTGCCAAACACCTAACCAGAAATATGCAGCCCAAAAATCCACACCCTGATGAAAGCCAGTATCTGCATATTTCAAAAGCCCTTTCCAGAATCTAAAGCCTGAAGTTAAAACACAGCAGATAGAAGTGACCAGGCGGGCACAGGTGGATTTGGACATTGTTGCAAGATGCAAGTTATTTTAGTTTAGCCATATTCCAGGAGCAGCAGCCAAGGCTGGTGAGGGTTAGCAGATCTAATACTGGACTGAGATATGGCTCTTTCAGCCTGACCACAGAGTTATTGTAAAGATAATGTCAGGGAGAAGGAAAGGCATGTGTGCACCTTAAGTACACTGCAGGAAAGACAGGATAAAATGTTTTTTCCCCCATATTTTCCATCTTTTTTTAAAGGTGAATAGCATTTTTGTATTTCCAAACATAGAATAGAATAGGTGAAGCACAAATAATTATTTTATTTTCTCCTTTAAAGAAATTCCCTTTCCATTGTCCTGAAAAACTGGAAGCCATGAGCCTGGAAATGCTGGTTGTAAAGGGAAGAGAGGGTGGGTTGTGCCCTGTTTTGCAAGCCATGAGCCTGGAAATGCTGGTTGTAAAGAGAAGAGAGGGTGGGTTGTGCCCTGTTTTGCAAGCCATAAGCCTGGAAATGCTGGTGGCAAAGGGATATGTGTGTGTGTGTGTGTGTGTGTGCGCGCCCCCAGTCTTGTTTCACCTTTTTTCATACCATGACTGTAACCATTGGGAGAGGTCTAGAGAGGGAGATATAGGGAGGGAAGTGGTGCTTTGTTTTGCCCTTTAGACTTTTTGTAACATGCCACACCCACAGGTCATATCAAAATGCAATTTTGGCCCCCAAAACTGCCCTCGACTTATACATGAGGACAACTTATACACAAGTATATACTTACAGAGTGAAACTCATCCAGTAAGGTGACAACAACGGAGTTGCTAGGTGCCTCGTTCACAGATACTGCTGAAACATTGGCGTCTAAGTCGGCCCTTATCCGAAATTTTATCTGCAAAGTGAGTGTTAAATGTGTTGCAGCAGGCTGTTGCAGGGTCAAGTAGGGGATTTGGGGCAGGGGGAACCTGCGTCAGCTCCCCCACCACCTTAAACAGCTCTGCTGAGCAGGACTCTGCAGACGTAATGCATGCTGGAAGGATCTCCGCGCTGCACGCAAAGCCTCCCGATAGGCACGAAGATGCTGCCTATGGCGAGTTCTGTCGGATAAGAGCCGAGTCTTCCGCCACTTGCACTCTAGTCGTCGTCCAGCCCACTTCATCTCCCTGAGTTCCTCTGTGAACCAGGGCTTACGGTTAGGAGCCAGTTGGAGAGGACACTCGGGGGCGATTGAGTCGAGAGCCTTGGGATAGTAGATTTGAATTAGTACATCTGTGTGGCATTCCCAACCCACCACTTTAATGTTTAAATCTGGGGGTAACCAACATGCCCCAGGGCTACATGTGTCCCCAGCTATTTTTATGGCCCTGGGCCTCTGTTGCTTTATTTTGGTGCTTTGGTGGTAGAACAAACCACATTTAGATGTTAATTTTTTATGCTTCTCAGAAGCATAATTCTACTCTAAAACAAGACATGGCAACATTACTTGCTTTATTTTCTAAAACTGATTTTTGGTAACTTTGGCTACAACTATAACCACCCTTTGAAGAACCTTGACAAGAAAACCCCATGATAGCCTTGCCTTAGGATCACCACAAATCGGAAATGACATGAAGGCACACAACAACAACAGCCCCTGGTGTGTACTAATCAAAAACCACATATGACTACAGAAGTGAGATGCAAACTACAGTAGGAAGCCCCCCCCCCCCCCAAATGTAGCTTCTAGATCCACCCAAATTGTCTACTTTGGTTTAAATATTTGTTACAGCAAACTATTTTTTTTAAAAACACACCTTAAAATTAAGGAACACTTCAAACATATTTCATTTGTAAAAGAAACAAATATCCTTCAAGAGCACAAACCACAAATTATTACTTTCATGTCAGGAGGTGTTTTATTTTTTTTACCCCTCCCCATCTTGCCCTCAAAAAGGATAAAGAAATTGGACTATAGAGTTCCACTCAGTACTTAGTACTGGCAGGATTTAATTTATAAATATTTTTTCATACTGCAATACAAAAATAACTATTATTATTGTTATTATTATCCTGCTACCCCCCCCCCTGCAAATTAGGATTCAGAGCAGCTTACAATTAAAAACATATAAAAGATAGCATTAAAATAGGATTAAATTACTACAAAATTAAAACAGATCACTTGTAAAAATGATTTTAAAAAGATAAAAGTACTTGATAACATTTAAAAACAGTACACCCTAACCCGTTCTTTAAAGACTTTCTGTTTTAACTATCAGCAAAATATTGCTGCATGGAACAATACTGGGAGAAAGGAAGGATATAAATCAAATAGATAATAAATACATTCACACAGTACTTGGCACAGGTATAAATACGAGTTACAAAATTCTTCAGCATAAACTTAGACTGCAGGACTACTCTTAAGCTGCAAAATTACTCAAATAATGGAAAAAAATACATACATTTCAACTGTATTACCACTTCTGATTCAGATCGTGTGCAGTTTACATAAAAGTGAATCGAATTCACCACGTCCTTGGAATCAAGGCATTCAATAGCCTTGAGATATATTACACTAATTTAGTTCTAATTCAGTTCAAGTGTTGTGTGGGTTGTAGCATTAGTAATATTTCATTGATTATATATTGAAAGAATTATTAAATTCCTGAGGTTATTTTAAACTTGTTTCACAATACCAAGGAATCTTGAATATTTTAATTTGATTTGGCACCACAAAATCATACTACCACCTACAGTGGTTTCCTGTACCCCTCTTACATATTTTCAGTTTTCAAACCCTTTTACTAGTTGTTATTTTAGAGGAACATGATACATAAATTTAAACATGTCAGACACAGTGTTCAACACTTCTGATGATATATTACCTTCTTATTACTGATGTCCCTGAGGAAGTTTGGCAGACATCCTTCAATCATCAAGGTATCATTACCATGTTTTAAACTTTAATCTTCAGTACCTCAGAGCTTCATGCTTCTTAAATTCATGCTCTATCTTAGTCTGGAGCAGCAGTGATGGTGGTGGAATAATCCTGGATCACCTTAACTGGCCTATTTGTGATTCCCCCTTGGGTGGTACATCTTGTTACATCTTGGTATGATCTACATGTTTTGATAGTAGAGAAAAGTCCCCAAAAGGTACTACCAAATCATTTCCGGTTAAACAAAATCTTCCTTAAGTGTATTTTTTTTAAAAAAATCTGCTTATAAAAATAGTTAGAAATGGCACTGGGGTCTATTTGCAATATGACTATTATCTAGGGGTTCTACAGATACAAGCCTAAATCCAACATGACACATTTCCATGGCATGGAACTGTTCTTGCTCCTCTCCACTTCAGACTTGCTTGAAGAATAACACTGGAGTAGGTTTTTGAGGCTGTCAAGGAGGCTGCAGTGTGATGACAAATTATTCCCACTCATGCCCAATTCAGCTGTTGCATGAGTAGATGTCTACCACTGGATACAGCCCATTGAAATGTACCTTGGTCCACTTACAGTACGTTATTATTCAGGATGTTATTGAACTTGTATTCAATTGGATGCAGATGAGCTTCCTCAAATGATTTTTGAAAACTTCTCTGCTAGAGAAAGCATCTCCAAATCTGACCTGTTAACTTGAATTACATATCACATGGGAAGGTGTCAAATATTGTTGCAGAAACCTTTCTCAATTCAAGAATCAAATAGTTTGAGAGTTTTAATTTGTGCATGGAGCCTACAGATGAACAGAAAACGAAGATACAGAACATGGTTTAACAACTCCCAAGCAAATATGTCTTGCCAAAATAAAGAAGCTGTTTTAATTATCTCCCAAGTGTCCATCAGTCAACATAATATGTGGTAAGCCTCTCATCCATTTTCACACTGACCAGAAAATGGGAGGGAAACTGGATTGTAGATCCCTGACTCTGATCCTTTATTTATCAAGGGATAAACAAAAATCCTGATGGCTGGGATAAAGTTAGAGCAAGAGTAAGGAACTGTGCAGACCACAGATCACATGCAGGTCTTTGGTGGGTCCAGCGCAATTCTTGGGACCCCCTCTGACTTTCCAAAGCCACTGGCACTTCCCCATTTTCTCCAGCCAACCCCCCTTTCATCTGAAAAACACACTCTTTAAAGCGAGTTTCCTTAAAATGATGTTTCAGAGGTTATTCACAGCCAGAGGTGCCTCTTAGAAGGCCTGAAAGAAGACTGTGAGGCATATGACACAAAATGGTAATTGCAACAGCATGCTACAGCACTCTGGAGCTCTGGAAAGGGATGAGATGGCATCTGGTGGCCCTAAGCATGCCTATCCATGTTATTTATTTATTTAATTTAGAAAAATATTTATATCCTGCCCTAATCCTTGGATCTCAGGGTGGCACTCTAGTAAAATTTCATGCACCCAGAGTACAGGTCATTCATATATGAAGAACATTTCTCAATAATTTTGGAAGACAGGCAGTGCCTTGGTCCTGGGAGATCTATTTGGGCTCCAGCATAGTTGCTGGGCAAGTGAGAAAGGGATGCTTCCCCCCTCTGTGGTGTTACCTTGTGCAATCTGCACCCCCCTAGTAATGTCATTGTAGGTGGCTTTTCTGTAGCTTTTACAGCTCTGCAATGATGATGATGATTTTGAAATGAGATGAACGGAACTATTCTACTGTGTCCCCTTCTAATCTAAACGCTGTCTTTTGTTCAAAACATACTGGTTTTTGTTCCAAAAATCTTGAATTGTGAGACGCCTTGGGTCCTGTTCTCATGGTGGTTGAACATTTTCCTGAGAAGATGTCTCAAGTGTGTTGAGAAACCCTTTCTAAGTGAGGATAAGAAAATTTGCCAGTATATTCCACATGTAATGGGTGCCAGAATGCAGGTAGGAGATTGGCTAGGGCACAATTGTTTTAATTACTGTTGAAAAGTCTATGCATATATATGATCATTTCTTTCCTTGTGAATATTCAGGCAGCATGTACAAAACTGCTATTCAGACAGGTATCCTGTACAATCTTGCTTATCTTCACATGAAAAGCACAGTGTGAATTTATAACACCACTTGAACTGTGACAGAGGCAGGTTTTATGGTAATTTCTTCTTCTACACCTCTCCCAACACACATATCCTCTCATCATCATCAGTCATGAGTCATGACTCTGGCTAGTCAGCCAAATGAGGTGCTGACAAACGAACTTGGGGCTTGTGGAGTTTGCATGAGGATTTTTGTACAAAGGGAATAGGTTCCCCTACAATACAATGTAAGAAAATGGAAAGGTTAGCAAGACCCTACTCACTGTCACACTACCGCTGTAATATAATTTCACAGAACTATGCATCATGAGACTGGTGATTCCAAAATTTACAGGAGGTAAATGCTTTTTAAAATGGCATGGAATTAAGCCTTTTAAAAAGAGAGACTCTTTTGTGTTTACATCTCCCATCAAAAAGTTGAAATGAAAAGCTCTGGCTTCATAATCCAAAAACTAACAATAACACAAGATCACTGCAATTCTATTACAATACCATAAAACTACCTTGGAACTTGAAAATTCAAAGGAAAGCTCAACATGCCTGTTATATTTGGCAGGCACCCTGGGAGATATTTTTCTGAACATCTGCAATATTCTTGAAGAAAAGTTGACTGACTTGCTCATAGTTTACATTGTTATAATGAATAGATGTTAATGACTTAACTTTGGCAGAAAAGAATGGGATCGAGCGTAATAAACATTCTATGCTTCACTTACTGAAAGTTATCTACATGAGCACACATTAAAGATCCACACACATTTTGGAAGGTGATTTTTTTTTAGCCTTTCCCTTCAACAGCTGCCTACCTTGAGTACCCAGCCTCTATGGAAAAGTCTCTCAAATCTGAATAGTAATTTGTGAGTTAACTATGGGAGTTGTCAAAAAGAAACTCGGCTTCTCAAGTTTTTTTTTATCTTCTGTTGTGAGCAGACAGTTGGCAGCTCATACAGGTTTTGGCCTAGAGAACTGTTATTCAGATTTCAAGGAACTTTAAATATTTGAATACTTCATCAGTCATAAACAAGTTCAATACCATGGAAAATTACCTGAATACATATAGATTAACTGAATGGGTGTAATTAACTGAATGAGTGTAGATTAATATAGTATTGAGAAACATTTTTCATTAAGAGATATACTTTGAAAAACTTTGAGAGACCTTGTAATAATTTGAAATGTCATGTTTGAGCAGAGTTTTATACATACCATGGGCTCAATGGGTTCATGAGAAAATTAATAATTGGTCTAAGAGCAAATCACGCTTCAGTGCCTTGTTCACTGATGACACAATAGACATAAATGATGGTGATGATGATGATGCTACTACTAACACCAACAACTTTCACTAGGAACCAAAATGACTAAAATGAGGTTATCATACCTTAGAACTATCATGAGATAACACAAGTCAATAGAAAAGGTAATAACACTTGGTATCATGGAAGGCAGTAGGAAAAGAGGAGGACCACATTACAGATGATTTGACTCAGTCAAATAACTCCTTGCCCTCAGTTTGGAGGACTGTAGATGACTAAGGCTCCTAGAGGTCTTTCACTGTTGTTGTTGCTGTTGTATGCCTTAAAGTTCAGACTTATGGTGACCCTAAAGCAAACCTATCATGGGGTTTTCTTGGCAAGTTTCTTCAGACGGTTTGCCACTGCCATTCTCTGAGGCTAAGGGAGTGTGACTTGCCCAAGGTCACCCAGAGGGTTTATATGGCTGAACTGGGATTTGAACCCTGGTCTCTAGAGTTCTGACCCAATGCCCAAACCACTACATCATGCTGGCTCTTACACTCACAGGATTGCAAAAAGTGGAGGCCACTTGACAGCACATAATAATAATGATAGCAACAACAACATCCATAACCTAGTTGTGCAAAAGGGCAACAGTCAATCACATGGTCATCACAAGCTGAAAAATTTCTTGTTGAATAACTTACTAAGCCAGTGCACACTTGCATGCTTGGATGTTGTCTGAAAAGTGAATAACTAAAGCATAGGTTCACATGAAAATGTGATTATTTAGCACGTGATAACTGGCAACTGAATATGTGAGATGCCACTGAAAAGTACTGAGGCAGCACTTGGTGGTATGAAAACCTCTGCTGTTTGATATGTATAAAAGCTAGAAAAGTAATAAAGTCTAACTACGGATGAGTGAAATAACCCACAGTGACTCTTACTGTCCATGGTGACTGTGCTGAGAGATAGGGAAACAAGAGCCTATAACATGAACCCTCATATTCCTCATCAGGTGACAGACAGGTTGCCTCGCAGAATTTCTTGGTTTTCATTTTACAGTAAATTGCATTAAAGAAATAAAATAAAACAGTTTGGTAAAGCATCTGTGTTACCCTATCCCTCTCTCTCTATGTTTAAAAACTGCTTTTCACAGGAAGATGACATTCTAAAATAGCAGTGCTACAAAATGTTGGTTTCTTTAAAAAGGATGGTGTTTTTATAGTCAGCAACACACATTACATCATCCAGGGCCACATATATTACTTGTTTAAGAATCCAGAAAGGCTAAGATAGTGAAAAAGAGATTCGTCACACACTCTACAAGTCTGAATCCAGTTTCCTATCCTCAGCTGGTGCTCAAGACTCTGACTCCAGTAATAACTGTCTCCCACTGAGATGAAAGTACTGAAAAACACATCTTATCTTGATTAATGTACACTTCAGAGCTCTGTATAGAATATCCTCATGTATTTAGAGAGAGAGAGAGAGAGAGAGAGAGAGAGAGAGAGTATCATATAGGCACACTGTTGCATACTTTTATAAGTATTATAAAAATATGTCTGGCAAAAGTTCTTGAGTTTTAGTGAATGGAAATAGTTTAGAATATTTGAACTGGCTACTCCCAATCTTCTGGGTAGAAAAGGCAGGGCATATAGCACATCAATATCATTGCCTAGGGATAAGTAACATGTGGCTCTCTAAAGACTATTAAACCACAACTCCCATAAGTCTTAGCTATCACAGTAAATGCTGAAGGAGGGCGGCACTTACAATCTAACATCATCTGTAGGAATGCATGTTTGCCATTAAGAACTGAAACTCATGGTCAGTAGAATCTACCATCCAAATTACAGGAGGAAGTGTAACTGCCGTCCTGGCACAGAGAAACCTAGCATATAAAGAAGGGTTGACTTGAGCCTTTCCCCCATCATGCTAGTTAAATACTATCATGTTTGTATTAGCATGTACAGGGACTTTTCTTTCAGTACTGTGAGCGCATTCTAAGACTAGTTCCAGATGGGGCAAATGCTCCTTAAGTTTGTGGCATCTGTATCTGTAGTTCTCAGTTCTGTTTTGAAGAATCAGACAATGTTTCCGCCATCCTGGCACATTCCCCAGGAACTGCAAGAGTCACTTCTCTCCTGTCACCCCATATCATTTTTCTAGTCTGTTGTATCCTAGAGGTCAGGACAAACCCCATCCATTCTTGCTCCAACCATTACTGAAAAGAAATAGGAGACAATGGTTCTTGTCTGAATGTGGAGGCAGCACTATCAATGACCATGAGTGACTACCCAGGATGATGTGTACTGGCATGTTCCACATCTTTTGTCAATCTGGATCTTCCTTAATATGCAACCCCCCACCTACAGTCAGAAATGTTTCATCCCAGAAAAATGTGGATGAAAGACAAGAGTCTTCTAGCTGTGGACTCCACTTCTAATGACTAAGCTTATGCTTGGAAGATAGACATCTGTTTGAACTTTCCATCTTGTCTACTTTATCACATGGACCCTTGGAAATGATAGTTCTTGAAAGTTTTACCTTCAAGGCCTATGCATCTATGCTATTTGAAATGTAGGCAACTATAACATAAACAAGTATTAGAACCCAGAATGGTTAGACATAAATAGCATAGGTTCTTATAGCAAAGCAAAATACCATATCATTATAAAACCTTGGTACAAAAATATCTTGTCTTGTGTTGTATATAAAAAAGCAGACAATGGCTATTTTTAAAGTAAACACCTACATATGCATCTGTACAATTCTGGAACATACAAGGTAACTATCTATACTGAGAACAGCTCAGACAAAATCTGAAGAAAAGTGGCCAAATCTCCAGCAAAACCAAAGCCAAAAAAAAAAAAAAAAAAAAAAATTGCTTAAAATTAGGGAAGAGCCTGATAACCTTATATAATTTTTGCAACCTCTTAAAATGGTTTCAGTTTATGAAGGAAAAAAAAATCCTTCCTTTAAATAAAGTGGGCCCTTCCCATCTGGGAGGGTTTGGTTTTTGGGTTCCTGTGGATGGGGAAAAACACAAAAGTTCAAGCTCATATTATCCAATGGGCAGCAATGGGCACGAGCTGCCATTGACTAATATGGGGCAAGGCAATCCAATTCGCAGATGGCTAACCTGCTGATATATTTGATCTTACTTTCAGCTATGTATTCATTTTTTATTCCTTGTAACAGGACAAAAATAGAAAAAGAGTCCTGATAGAAGGAACCCATTTGCAACAGTTGGCAGGCAGATGCTGCCACCAGTGGGATATGAAAAGAACAGTGCTCTCCTAACTTTAGTATTCAGTTTTATGTCTTTGCTCTTTATAAACCTGTCTAGTTCCTTCATAGCTGGCCTTCCCAGTCCCAGTCTTCTGATTTCTTGACTGAAATCTCTGTTCTAATCAATAATCGAGCCAAGATATGGGGACTCTTACACTATATCAGTTTCTTCATAAACTAAGTTGAATTTATGTAAATTTCCCATAGTCCTTATTTTTGTTTTCTTAATGTTCAGCATTAAGCTTGCCTTAGCCATTTTTTCCTATGACTTTCTTTATACTTATATTTCTTTAGTAATTGTTCCAGGTCTTTATTGTTTTCTGCTAGTAATATGGTTTCATGTGTATATCTTACATTGTTGATATTTTATATTTCATCTATCACTATAAATAAATGTTTGAAAATGGTATTTCTTGCTCTGATCTTCATTCCACTTTCCTCTGAGTCTAACCCTGCTCTGCACACAATGTTTTCTGCATACAAATTGAACAAGTAGACTGACAGTACCCCTTTGCTTTATAGCCACCACTTCTACCTGCCTGTTTTATAATTTTAATTTAGATTGGAATTTTAAGTAAAGTGTTTTTAGACTGAATAATTTGTTGGTTTTGTCAGGAATTGGCTATGCAATTTTATGACTTTGTATCTGTAATTGTTTATTTGTTTTATTGTTTGGAACCTGCCTTGATCCGAAAGGGAGAGGTGGGCTACACATAATAATAATAATAGTACTGTAATAATAATAACAACTAAATTCATTATAATTATACCTTGATTATTCATGAAAATAATTCATTAGAAGTAACTAGTTAATTGTAACTAGCTTATGCCATGCTCTCCTGGAACAGATTTAAAATGCATCTCTTATTCCTGCTTACTTCAATAGGAGGAACAACAAACCATTGGCTTTTACCTAGCAATCTCTGCAATAATCTCCAGGCAAATGTTCTCTGAGTATGAGAAATGTGAACATTTCTAGGCCTCAAGTCATTCACTTGACATGCCAAGGTCAGAGGCTGCATTAGGAGGGATACTGAATCATATTTAAAATTCCTATGAAAGACAGAAAGGAGATAAATTACAAACATTATTAACCCACTGAAATGCAGGAGGAATACTCAAGAGGAGAATGACCCAGAGGCAAGTGTTTCTGTTTGGTACGGAATGGCCTTGTACTTTAAAACTGGTGAATATTTAATTTAACACCAAAGAACAGACCACCTAATTTAGTGCTATATGATAAGTGGCAAATCTTACCTTTTACCTTTAAACTATCTTCCTTTGGCCCTTAAGGAGCTTCAGGAAGAAGCCTGTTAAAATTGATACTCTTCAAGCAGCATAAAATCACAAAAAATATCTCCAGTTAATTCTCCCTTGATGTACCTCAGTGCCAGAAATTTGAGCCTATTGAGGCATTTAGGATATTAACTGAATCAGAGAGGCAGGAATCCAAAGAAGTGCAAGAGAGATATCTGTGTTGAGGATAGACTGATGAAGAATTGGTCCCTATATGAACATAAAAGCAATTCTGCACATTCTGAGGAGTAACACTATAAAAACTGTGAATGTATAGTTTTAAAAATTGATTCTGCTCCTACTTATACTTTGTCTAATACAGTTATACTCTGTATATACTGCAAAGTTCATAACTCTGTCCTGATTCACTATCCAAAGTAGGGATGGAGGAAATCCTTGTTTGGGTAGCAAGGTTCTTACAATTTTTTTCTGTGTCTGTGACTGGAGGTTAGAACTACCAAAAGCCTGGGAAGCAACTGTATGGAACTCAGGTCTGGTTTGTGGCCAAGCTGTTGCACTGGACTTTCTCCTTAGCAGAGACATACAAAATTGACCTATACTTTGCTCGCTCAGTGGGAAAATGCCCATGTTGGGCTGGAGTATAACCCTTAAGATCTGTCCCAAAAAGCGATTTGCTGAAATGTTGAAGAGCCCTCTCTCCATGGCAAGACCATCTGGCCCAGGAGGGAGTGAAAAGAGAGAGCAAACTCCATTGGGCCTGTCCTAGATTATGAAGCAGAGCCCTCCCTCCAGTCCATCTGCCTTGGTCTAGGCCTCAGAGGGAGAGAACGTTTGGACTTGATCCCCTTCCCCACCACCATTCCCTTCTCCTTTTGTGTCACGTCTTCTTAGATTGTAAGCCTGAGGGCAGGGAACCATCTAATTAAAATAATAATTGTAAGCCGCTCTGATAGCCTTTAGGGCTGAAGAGCAGGGTATAAATAAATAAACATTATTATATTATATTATTAAAAGGATTTCACACACCTGATCTACAATATACCACCTGTTACAGTTCACACAACCCATTGTGCCTTTAGGTTAGCGTTCATAGGCAATAAATGTTTTGCCTTCACTAGAATTCTCCACCTCTGCTAAAGGGGAGAGAACTTGTTCCCAATGTCATTTGTTGTTGTTATTAACTGCCTTGGAGTTGACCCCAACTCATGTTGACCCCATGGTTGAGACACCTCCAAGATTCCCTATCTTCCATTGCTCTGCTTACAAATTCATGTCTGTGACGTCCTTCATAGAATCTATCCATCTAGTATGCAGTTTTCCTCTCTTTCTACCTCCCTCCACCATATTGAACCTGAAAAATTCACCTTCTCCTACCAGACCTCCACCTGCATCCAATCCTGACAAATGGAGACATGCCCTTGAATTGATATACATTTCAAACAAAGCAAGTTATTTATTCATTTCACATGTTACATATTTAAGTGTACAAGTATAAAATACTGTTAGGAGAGTCCACAGTGATAGAAAGAGTGTTAAGGTTTGTTAAAGTGAAAAAAGAATCCCCTGTGGAGTCAACAATTGACACAGGGCATAAAATCAGTTTTGAATTTCATATTTACAAGTGTTTTAGGGGACAGAAAAGAAAAGAAGGCTAAGAATAAATAAAAGGGAACTCTAAGGGAAAGTGGGTTCCATAGAAGTATATCGTCTTCATAGAAGGGTAGCTACCTATAAGTCAATCTTCCATGAAAATATAAATATGATTTTACATTTCAGATTTCCTGTTTACATTGAAGATAAATTCAAAGTTATATTTTCCATTAAGGAGATACATTTCATAAAAACAAATGTCTCTTACACGTTTGAAATTTACCTCAGTAAATTATTCCCATGCATGGAAGGTTCAAGCAATAAAAATGCAATGTGCGACATTTGGCTCATTTTTTTTACAAAAGATATACACTAGAAATTCAAAATATACTACTCTTAATGTAGAAAGGTGCATACATTTACAATATCAGCACAGCAAGTTTTTATAGGTATAAAGAGAAAGCAAGATACAGATACAGGAACTGATGAGCTCCATGTCAATTTTCATGAGGATCTATTGTTTGTTTTTGTTATGTGTTTTCATGTCATTTCTGACTGATAGGGACCCTAGGGCAACCCTGTCACAGAGTTTCTTGGCAAGATTTGTCCATAGGCTTTACCTTCCTCTTAGATTGAGAGAGTGTGACTTGCCCAGTCACCCAGTGGGTTTTTATGGCTGAGTGGAGATTATAAACCTGTTGTCTGGTATCGTAAGACAGTGCTCAAATCACTAAGAAATTTCTTAAATTCTTGACTTTCTAAGTAGTTTCTTCGGGTGGAGTGGAGCTTGACTAAAGGGGCAGAAGCATGAAGAGTCCACTCAGAAAGTCTAGAATACAGGTGAATAGTCTATATATACACAAAAAGATCTTCACATGATTCTTTGGATGCCCCAGACTGAAAAGGTTTGGGCTTGTAATGCATTGCTTCTGAAAACTGTCCATAATACTGAGAATGTTACTAAATATATTACTAAATAAGGGAGAAAAGGGACAATAAAAAGAACAGCAAATTAAGTGACAGTAATTTACTTATCCTGAGGTTTCAGTTCTCTTGGGAGCATTTATCTTTATCACCTTTCAGCTACATCTATTTACACATTGCTAATCACATATAGTTAACTCTATTTCATACTGATGACTGACATGTAACATCAGCCAATCTGAACCACCTTTTCAGAAAAGCTCTGAAAAATTTGCAATTAAAAAAAGAAGAAATGAAAAAGAAAAAAATACTCTGAAAGTTGATCCTGAGGACAATATTTGCTTCTAAAAGCAGACATGATGTTATGTACGTTAAGATTTCCAAGATTTGTAGGGTGTGAGGGGGATTCCTTAAAACTGACGCATCCTTTCCCTTAGGCACTGTAAAATTCTGAATTGGACTAGAATGCTGATATAGCTCCTTCCTGTACTAGACACAGTTAAAAAACTGGAGATTCTACTGAGAACATTGCTAAGATGCTTTGCCAAGAAAGCCTAGGATTTTTTTTTAGGGTTTTTTTTAAAGTGAGAAATGGTGCTTTGCATTTCCTTGTCTTTGTGACAGCATTTGATACACTCATTTTTATTTTTGGAGAGGTAACTTCAGTACCAACCAGTCTCATGGTAGTAAGAAGTAGTGAAGGCATTCCTATGATAAAGATGAAAGCCACAGGTCTCAAAAAATAAATAAAAAACCAAAGTAGATAAATAAACAACACAGAACTATATGAAATAAATGTTTCATTTTTCTTATTTCTCCTAAGTGCTTTATTTATATCCCTCTTTTCTCCCAATATACAAAGTATAACAAGATCCAAAGTATTCTAAACTAAATCAGAGAAGACCCAATGAATTAACCAAAACTTATGTAAACTCAATTGCTTTACTGGGTATACTCCAATTTGTGAGTAACTGTTGTCTTTAGGCCTCAGTTTTAATGTAGTGCAATAAAACCAACCCCTCAACAAGAAGAAAAAGGAGAACAACTGAAAAGACTAGTAAAAGTCCCTTGCCCAAACATGATAACTGATGGATTTCACTGGTTTTGATTGTAAGGTATCTACACATTTCCAGAATCACCAGGTTAAATTTCCCTATGAAACTAGCAAAAGCAAATTCTTTTAATGGCTTTCCTCCTCCTCTGGAAGGAAGTGCTGTTTCTGTGAAAAAGTTAATTAGTTTCTACAATAATTTAACTTGAAGACGGCACTAATCAGAGATGATCAATTGTGTTGAATCACAGCTGCTGGCTTTTACACTTCAGATTGTTATCCACCAAAGATTTATTTCCTAAAACTATTGGAACCAAGCCCACATATGCAAAGACAATTTAAGGTGTTAAATGAGATGCTTGCACTAAATCACAGCTTTTTCTGTGACGTGTCTTCTGTGCAAATAATTTTCTTTGTAACATTGTTTACATCTAGTGATCTCACAGTTGGAAATGGGCTTTCCCCAGTAACAAGCTTGATATGGTTGTGATAACTGGCCTTCTACACTTTCAAGAGCTTTACAAGTGTCACAGTAACTGTTGGCTGTCAGATGGTCATGCAGCTCCATTTGTCAGTCCCTGTACCTGACTTTCAAAACCAATTTGGTTGGATGAATTAGCTCTAGTTGAGTGATTTTGGAGCACAAGGTCATGGATGAGCCTGGGGGCAATACTATGAAATAGTGTGTTGGAAAAGCAGTGCAAGCCCATGTCTTCTGCCACACAGATAATCTATGATACTATTCAAGCTGTTTCTATCAATGGGTCCTCCATGTGATCCAACATTCTTTTGGAAGGCATAGTGATCACTGGCTGAAGGTATGAACTACAGCAGTATTTGCACCTATGACGATGATAGCTCATTCAGGAAAGTAGGCTTGAGGCTGAAAATCTCTGTCTTTCTCTCCACACCAGAGTTGAAAATAAAATTTGATATTGCAATAAAATAATTGAAATTATTAAGTGCAAAAACTGACAGTACTGAATCATGCAATAGATTTCTTTCTGAAGTTTTTCTACACCAGCATTTGTTAAACGTCTGTGGAATGTAAAGCCCAACAATATTGTGGCAAAGATGCCTGTAGAATCTTAGAATCATAGAGTTGAAACAGATCCCAAGGGCCATCCTTTCCAACCCACTGTCAAGCAGGAAGACTCCTGACAGATGACCATCTAGCCTCTGTTTAAAAACTTTTGAAGGAGACTCCACTACACTTTGAGGCAGTGTTGAGAGACTCTATCCATTCAACAGCAAAAAATATATATGCAATGTATTTCTTATTCTGCTTGAGAAATTACAGCAGGAGACTATCAAGGAACAACACTTGTAGTCTTAACCTCTAAAATGGGTCACAAACAAACTTCTCCAATAGTATGGATATGAAGCCTACATTTGGAAACATTTCTATGAAAATGTTTGGACAAAAATCACAGGCTTAATTTGAATCACACTCTAAATGGCAAGGGTCAGACCTGGGATATGAGAAATAAGAATGCAGTGTGCCTTCTCATCATCAGTTACCTAGAGAGCTGGGAACAGAGATCAACTATTCAAAGTCAGAGAAAAGCCTGGTATCTCTGGTGGCTTCTATGTCAGTAGATCCACTCTAGAGTTCGGTCTAAACATTAATGTAGCTGTTCAAGGTGCTGACTCCCACCCTCAACATAGGTTCAGCACTCTATATAGTTCCTTTAAAATGCTGAATAAAACCTGGAACAAATTCTCCAACACCATGTGCCATGGGAACCTGAAAACCACTGACCTATATTAGCACTGCAAGTTTTGTCACTAAAGACATAACAACCCTACTATTCAGATTGTTCACACGTTGAGAAGGACTCCCATCACTCTGCTCGTACTCTCCTTTCTGTACGGAGAACAAAATGACTATTTTATAGATGTGAGGGGAGTTTAGCACATAAGTATCCATTTACCACTCCCCAAAATCTATAAGCTATGATAGTGAATATGTTCAGGAGAAACTGGGCACAAGACTTTAAAAGATGTGGGGGCCTACTTCTGGAATTTGTGGAATTTTTACAATGGAAATCTTTATCTGTTTTATTTTATTTTCTGTTCTTGCTTTAAACCCTTTTATGTGAGCATCTCTCAGAGCTCTGGTTAAAAATCAGCTAATACCTCTTATAAACAAATGAAACTCAAATACTGCACACCATGTATACATGGGAAAGAGCTCATCTTTTGATGGACCATTAACTGAAAAGGAACCCTGGCAAACACCTAGGCATATCACTGGAAATAAACACTTCATACATGTACTTGTATGCATGAAAGGAAGTGCCACATGTACCAAAAGCTCTAAACTCCAGCACTGTAAGAGTATGTGGAAAACCACCTTAAGTGCATGTGCATATTTCACACAGTTTTAACTATACATACACACCACAGAGCATATACATTAAACACATATCACTCACTGAGTACCTAAGTTTACAGTTTTGGGCCATTAATTAAGAGTTTACACACCCTAATAACTACTAATGCAAAGAAAAATGGGTTTGGCCTCCAGAACAGCCTTCCTATTGAGCCACATATGACTGGAAACTATGTAAAAGAAATACATTTCAGTTCCTTTAATGTGACATCCAGGGAATTTCCAGGCAAGGAGATGAGTTCCCTGGGACAGAAAGCACTGAGACAGAAGGCACCTTGTTCTTGAGCCAGTATATTGCAGCTCTTAAATTTCCTCTGATTATATACATTCATAAAACTATATAGCCTGGGATCTCAAAAAAAGAGATGGAAACCCACATGCACAGTTAGCTTTTCATCACTGCCTGACCAGGAAATGCTATGCTATGGATGCTCAGAAGAGTCATTGCTACTCAGATATGGATGAAATATGTGTGCATTCTGTCTTTCATGCTGTTAACAACATAAACTAACAAACTCACTTGCATCTAGAAGCAGTACTAACAGCAAGTTGTACTTTCACTCTTATAAGACTGGTTGCATATTCTCAACATTTCAGTTGGAAAAACTCCCTGTGATCTAATGTGTATGGCATTTTCCTAGATAGGAAGAAGTGAGATGGGAAAGTTAGAAACATTTAACTAAAGCCATAATCCCACAACCTTTCATTCTTATATGTGGCACTGAGCTATATAAAGAACACAGTCCATTACTTCATTTCCTCTTCGGAGAAGCAATTATAGTAATTAAGTCACACATTTAAAGTAGCACTGTTCCTTAGTATTAGGTCACCTACTTGCTCTACCTGTAGATGAGCAAAACAATGATGTTTTGGATCCCAACAACATGCCATTCAAATGTATGTGCTTCATTGATTTTAGTTTCCAGAGTCTTCAAGTCATATATATTTAAGAGTAATCAGACAAAATAGAAAAATAATTTTTTTCTCTCTTTTTCATTATAAACGGGTTAACTTTTCTAATGTTTCCTGGAAATCTTAAATGGTGAAAAATAGGTTTTCAAATCTCTCTTGGCACAGCTGATGTAGATGTCTTATTTTAGTAAATTATTTTTATGTTACCTAAATCTTTAAGTCAATGTCTTGATTGTAGCAGGAGGATTACACAGAGTTCTTGCTTGTCAACACTCTTTCCTTAGACAGAAAGCTGTTTACCACTTCTGCTGGGCAAGTTCATTATTTGCAGTTCATCTTTTCCTGTTTGAAGTCCTGTTTAAAATAGTGTCTTCTACAAAATAGGTATTCTGAGCCCCTTTTCACCTTCCCATAACTGTCTACAGAAAGGAAAGATAAAAAACTAGATGGAACTACATGTTGACTTAACAACATTACAACTGTTTTGCTGTGCTGGGCTACAGAGTGCTCTAATTTAGCATTCTCTAAGCAAGGCATTTCTGACAATGTTTCAAACAAATAATCAGTTGCAAAGAAATCTAGGAATATTTTAAGCAAGCAAGTCAGGATAAAAATATTTGCCTATTAACTATCACCATCTTTCTCATGATAGAGTGTTCTCCAAAGAAAAGAAACTAAATCCAAAGATTATGTTTAGGCAACCTCTTTGATAAACATGACCACTAGTAGTTCTACTCATTGCAGCCCTACGTGGACTTTTAGGCCTTGGCTGAACAACAAATGGCTTCTTCTTTCTCTTCATGGTTCTCTGGACCCACAACAATACATTAGCTAATATAAACTAACTGTGTTGGCCACACCTTAGTAGAAAAACCCTTTGTGACCTCTTTAACCTTCCATATGCAGAATAAAAGGCTGTGTGAACAGCATAGGATTAGCACTACAGAAAGACTGTTTGGAGTGAAGGATAAATGTCACAATAGGCACTCAGAAATGATGTGAATTGGCATCAACAAGGTTTAGCAGGATTTGTTGCATAGTTACCAGCATACCACTCAGAACAAACCTACTCACACTGCTCACCTGAGATTTTACTAATACCTCACATTTCCTCTACTAACAATATGCCCATCACAATAAACTTTCTAATCCCCTGCAACCAGTGGAAACAGAGTCTAGGATCAAGGGAAACACAGCCCCAGTCCAGGGACTTACAAGTTGTCCCTAAATAAATACTTACATTACAAGGCAATTTCAATTAAAGAAAATGCTGTGTTCAGAAAGTTTGTAGAAAGTTTGGAATAATACTGATCCTGTAGGTGTTGTGATTTATAAGAATGAATTTGTGCAAAACTTGTATGTGAGAAAATGGCCAGGAATCTTATTTAAAGCAAAATATTTTTGCTAATATGATATTTCTCATTTTTTTTAAAAAAATATTGAATTTCAGTACAACATAATATCTGGTAGAAAAAGCCTGATTATGAACAAAGTTGTTGATACATTATCAAATAATTTATTTTAAATTTTAATTACACATTTCAGTTCTAGCACAGCAGATAGAAGCGCCATAGTATTTGTTTACTGCTGGCAAACATGTTTGTTTTACTTTATATTTTACCGTGATAACAAAACAAAACAAAACAAAAACAAGCTACAGATAAAATTCTAATGTTATCTAACATATAATTTTCAATTCTACTTAGTTTAGCAATTTGTCTAAACAACTGACTCTATTTACAAAATATGGAAGTACAAGATACCAGGAAAACATATACTTCCAAATTCTGTCTTAATGCTACTGCAACATGGACATTTATAGGGGAGAATTAACCATCAGGAACAGGAACAACTTCCTTCACTCCCAAGTTCTTCCCTGCAAATCTCCCCATGGATGTTTTCTCCTCAGCATTTTAACCTGAATTCAGTGGTGGGATTCAACTCTTCCTGGGATGGAGAAGAGGGATGGCCATGACTTTAGCTATGTCAGGATAAGATGGCAATTTTCCATCATTCTATGTTCAGAATCTGAAAAATCTGGTAACTGAATCTTTCGCAGTGGCAATGGGATAGTGTCTTACCAAAACATCTGAAGGTTAATATACCGGCATAGTAGGCAAGAGGCAGTTATGCTGCACATACAACACAGTCCTCAAAACATCTTGCTACCGTTTGTTGCATATAGCAATTGCTGCCTTCTGTGGTTATTTCACTTTGTCTGATGCGGTCTGCTGGTGACGGGGGGGGGGGGCTCCTCTGTGACCCAACAGTGGGGTCAAAAACCTTTGTGAGAACGTGGGAAAGATATGGGACACATAACAGGTATAACAGACTGACTGTGGAATGTCTTCTCTTTAGACACCTAGTTGGCAGCAGTGATGGCCTCATTTTGGCACCATGTAAAAGCATGAACTTTGACTCCCTGGTTTAATTTAAAATAGTCGAAGGCTTTCACGGCTGGCATCCATAGTTTTTTGTGGGTTTTTCAAGCTATGTGGCCATGTTCTAGAAGAGTTTATTCCTGACGTTTCACCAGCATCTGTGGCTGGCATCTTCAGAGAATGCTGGCATGGAAGAGAGTGGGACACACACACACACACATATATACATACATACTGTGCGACCCTGGATAGGGAGGAGTGATTTCCATGTTAATCTGTGTATTGTTCTGTTGTTGAATGACAAGGCCTCAAGGTTGACAAGGTTGGAGGATATGTAAAGAGGATTAGTGTCTGTTTAGTTAGTGATCATTGTCTGCTGGAAAAACCCTTGACCCTGGATGGTTTTCATTTGCATTTTGCTGGATCTTGATTTTAGTGTTTTTCAGGACTGGTAGCCAAACTTTGCTAACTTTAAGGGTTTCTTCTTTCTTGTTGTCTTGGTGTTTGTGGATTTCAGTGGCTTCCCTGTGCATTCTTATCTGATAGCTGTTGGCATGGTCCAGAATTTCAGTGTTTTCAAATAGCATTTTATGCCCAGGATGATTTCTAACATGACCCAATCTGCAGTGTCTCTCATGTTCCTTGATTCGTATTTGAGCACTGCATTTGGTGGTCCCTATGTAGACTTGTCCGTAGCTGTGTAAACTCCTGTGGCCGTGAGAAGGTCCCTCCTGTCCTTCACTGAGTGCAACATTTGCTGGATTTTCTTAGTCAGTTTGTAAACCATTTGGAGGTTGTGTTTCCTCACCAGTTTCCCTATTATGTCTGTGACTCCTTTGATGTATGGTAAAAATACCTTCCCTTTGGGTGGTTGTTTGTCTTCACTCCTATGGGTTTTTTTTTGGGTCTGGCAGCCCTTCTGATGTCTTCAATTCATCTTCCAAGATGTTTGGTTTACAGATGTTTACAGATGTTTGGTTTGCCTTGTATACCAGTGCTTTTATTGTGCTTTTTTTGTACTAGGTGATGATTGGAGTTCTTGTGCAGGTATTTGTCCATGTGTGTAGGTTTTCTGTACACTGTGTGGTCCAAATGTTGCTTTAGTTTGCAGATGACCAGGACATCCAAGAATGGCTTTAATTTAAAATGTCTATGCACATGCTTTTAAACTGTTACAATATTTTAAATTTATTTTATTGTTTAATATGTATTTAATCTGTTTTAATTATATTTATTGTTTTCAAGGTACAGGTTTCCCGTTAACATTAATGTCTCATCGTAACCAACTGTAGAGGGCCGATGCTCATCTCCGTTACTAAGCAAAAGAGCCAACATTGTCCAAAGATGACTCTGGTTTGACTGCACCGATGCTGTTACCTTCCCACCAAAGTGGTACTTATTTATCTGCTTGCATTTGTATGCTTTCTAACGGCTAAGTTGGCCTTTCCTGAATAGATGACCAGCCACCACAGAGAAGAAGTAAGTATTGATCTTGTCTCATGTTCAATAGTTTATATAGTGTTGTTTGCTTGCACACTTTTTAACTGTTTTAAATTGTTTTTTATATTAATATGTTTTAGACTGCAAAATGTTTAATTCCATTTTAATGAGAGGAGAGTTGGAGGGATATTTTATGTATATTTTAACTGTTGTAAGCCACCCTGGTTGCCTGAGTGCAGAGAGGCGGGATATAATAATAATAATAATTATTATTATTATTATTATTATTATTATGCTGGGACTAGTGACAGCAGCTCACTTCATCATGCAGCATCTTTATATATAAAGAGTCACCACTATTTTAAATGACAATTGTCATTATGCTCTAGCAGCATATACATAAATTGGGGAGGGGGGATCCATGTGTATAATATGCCATTGTAAGATGAAGCCATTGGGCTGGACATAAGGAAAAAGTAAAGGGACTTGGCTGTAGTATTTCAGAAATGATTTGCTGAATCCACTGTCCATCTCTGTTGAGAAACGTTCTTTAAAAATATTCTTTACAAATCATACCCGCATGCAGAGCCATTCAGCTAAGTAGTATGAAATCAGCACGCATGAGGAAATAAAACAATGTGGCCAAACAATTCAGCCAGCCAAAACAGTCATTCAGTAGAACATACAAAACAAAGACTTAATGAATATTTATTTTGGTCAAATGAAGTCCCAAGTTCTGCTTTTAGCTACCCAACAATAACCAACATTTGTCTTTAAACTTCCCTCTATAGAAAAATACCTACAGTTATGACTATGCTCATTACATTACAAAATCATTTCCTGTGAATAACTTGGAGAACATCTGTTATTAGGTGGCCACAGTGAAACAACAACACCGACACAGTAAGGAAAATGAAGGAAACATAATAATCACTGTCATTGTCATCATAAATAATAACACATAACACGCACCTCCTTGAAAAAAAGATAGCTGGCCTGTATTTCCTAGCTGTCACTATCAGACACAGAAAGGTCTAGTATCTAGAAAGGTTTAGGATGCCTGGGAAGTGTCTCTGAGAGAGGCCCTGTTGGTTCTACTATTAACCTGCAGAAATGAGCAAAGAAAACAAAATGTCCTGCTGGGCAGATGACAGGGCCTCTCTCACCCTTTTATAGCACATAGATCACTTCTCCTTCACCTATTTTGTTTCCAGAATGCTTAAAAGAGTTAGCACACTATTTAATCCCTCCAGTTTTCAGGGCTGTCACTGAAAGAAGGTAACCATGGTATGGCAACCAAGACACCACATTCAATTTTCTCTTAGATGATCTGAGGAAGTAAGTGTATACCTTTGGGGGGCAGGGAGCTGTCAGTTAAAAAGGATCAGATAGCAGATTTAGAGGGACAGGCTGATGTTCTCAGGAAGATCAATGAAGACGTAGAATTCACAGATGACACATGCCTGGTTTTAAAAGCTCAGGAATGACAGGAATGGGGGTGAGAAGTAGTGGGATGGGAGGCAGGGCCAGCAGTGCGAGTGGCTGAAAAAATGAGGAGGGGAAATAGGATGACACAAGAGGCAACAACTGGTTAGATGAATAGCACCAGCAGGATGATTCTAAGAGAAAATTCTCAGGATTCACTGTATTACATGTCACCATGACACTGTCACTGGGATAGGTTAGAAAAAGTGGAAAAGGGGAAGGTGATGTAAGGGGAAAGTTATGGAATACATCACTAGCCCATAAAAGAGGAAACATCATGAAAGAAGGCAGACCTTTCACAGCACCCTCTGCTCTCCTATCAGTGAGAAATCCAAGAATATTTATTTATTTATTTATTTAATTTATGTCCTACCTATCTGGCAAAAATGGTGCTCAAATCAACTAACAATCATAAAAGCAAAATATAAGAAAAATCTAATTTAGAAGTATAAAAACAGATCATTAAAAAAAAACACATCCCTAAACTGAAGTGCTGTCCTTAACTACACTATACACTGAATCAATTATTGAATACTTATGTCTACACTTCTGCAATTTTGTAATTTATTTATTCAAATGGAGATCTGTTAAATAAATAATTGAATTATATAGTTGAGACAGACCTCAAAGGTCATCTAGTCCTCTGTCAGGCAGGAGTACATGACTAAAGTATTCCTGAGATGGCCATCCCACCTCTGTTTAAAGACTTCCAAAGCCAAAGAGTCCAGTACCCTCTGGGACAATATATTCGACTGCAGAACAGCCCTTACTATCAGGAACTTCTTCCTAATGTTAGATGGAGTATCTTACAAAATTACACAATTTTATTTGTAACTAGAAATCAGAGTTAGGCCACAATTTAAAATATAGCAATATCAGACTACTAAGAAAGAAGCAGCACTTAACTACAACCTGTCTTGACCCCAGGTTTACCGGGTAGGCGCTGTTTCTCTTAAAAATGTGGGTTTGGTGTTACTGGAATTGATTTGTGTTCAGTGCTACTATTGGTTTTGCTAATTCTGCTTATCTAATTTATATTACGGTTAATTTTAGTACTGGACAAATTCAGCCATATTTGGAAGAGAGGAATTTGCAATTTTGGGAGCTGGTAAATAAAGGAATTGCTGACTCCTGAATCTTGCAGCCCAGGGTTTCATGACCCACAGGTGAGGATAGAAGATAATCTTTGAAACTAATTTCCCTCACCACTGGAGTACTGAGTCATAAGCTCTGAGGTGACATAGGAAAGCTCTCTATTCTGGCACTGAGGCTGGTCTGGGGAGCGAGCATGTATCTGGCATTGCCTTCCTTTGTTCTGGGTGTACTCACCCATTTCTTCAACTTGCCTGAATTCTCTCACACAGGTTCCCTCTCCACACTCTCTCAACTTCAGAGGCTGGCAATGGCAAACTTCCTCTGAAGAAACTTGCCAAGAAAACTCCATGATAGGTTTGCCACAGGAGCACCATAAGTTGAAAATGACTTAAAGGCACACAAGAACAACAAAAACATATTTAAATCAATTTCTTGTTTCACACCTCTTATTTACTCCTTGGGTGCAAAAATGGTGGCCTGGGGCACAGAGAAGGGACAACAGAGAAGAAGCCAGTCTTGATCTTAGTAAGGATTTCCAAAACTTGGGGTCAGCCTCTGAGTTCTTCTTTGTGCTGCACTAGAGAATTTAATTTCCTTGAGAAGAGATAGTAGGAGACAGTCATAGTGATTGTATATATTTGTTTCAATTATGAATATAAAAGCATAGTACATTGGACAAAAGAGACCCCTGTAGCAGGCAGTGAAACTCTGGATTTAATGCTAAATTTCCAAAGTAAACAACTACTTGAATTCTGAAAGCCTGCCTGTCCTCTAACTACTTTGTCTGAGTAGACCTGGCCCTGTGTACTGGCCAAAGAAAATGGCCTCCCCTGTCCTCTTGGTGGGGAGATGATACATGGGCCAAATCCTAGATCTTCTTTAAACAGATACAGAAGATGGAATTTACAGCAAGAAAAGTCAGAGGGTATTTTGTATAAAGCCTTTTCAGTCATATTGCAGGGGTCAAATACTGATAAACTCCTTGTTTGGATCATGCACATAAAGCGGCTCAATACTCTGCAAACACAGCTCAATATTCTGCAACGCTGATTAAGTTCAAAGACCGTTGTTTCTTTAATAATTTAGATGATCTCAAATAGTAATACTCTTATTACTAATAATACTACTTATGAATCTCGCTATTAGGAGCACTGTAGCAGTAATATTCTTTTAAAACACTGTCTTAAAAGGTACTTCAAACAGAATGACATCTAGGAATTGTTAATGCCACACTACAATATTCTACCAATGCAGAACCTAAAATGAGATTTCTCTTTAAACTGCTTACTCATTTACAAATATAAATAATTTGCTTTCAACATTGGCATGTTGATTATGATGAACTTTTAAAAATACCAGGTCAGTTTTAAACTGCCAAAGCAGTAACTGTGGCTGAACGGTACTGTTGAGTCTAAAGCAAGTAATGGTATAAATATTTTGGCTAAGACAGTGATTCAGTTCAGAAAGACAATAAAGGTAATAATTTACTAAAGTAGTGATTTTCAGATGTTGACATAAAACTGTTTTGGCAAAAAGAAAGTTTATTGGGATTTTTTCTTACAGATAAGGAAGATTTGTCCAAAGACTTAACATTGTGAATGCAATGTTGTTTGTCATGGGAAAGCCTACTCTTGAAAATTATTCTTTCTATAACAGGATGTACAAATCTGCACTGATAATGTGGGTTACAGACAAAGCAATAGGCAAATTGACCTTTAAGCAAATGAAACTGTATTTCTTACACAATTGTTAGAAATATGTTAAGATTCACAGTCCATTTGGAATATAACTCTAGGAAATGGGATCTGTATCCAAGAAGTAAAGTAGACAGAACTGGGATTTTGTGATCAGTTTCATTATATTTTGAAGAGTCATAACTCTTCAGAAAATGAACCACCAGAAATGCTTTTGGACCTGAGGACAGCTGACATTGGGAGAATGTGATATCCCCAAAGGAGGTTGGTTTTTTTTTAAAAAACTGGAATCTTGTGAAGTCTGGGAAATGCAGAGCTGAGTATTAGAGACTAAAAATGCAAAGCTTATTCTGTGACTTCCAAAGAAGAAAAAGGGCAATTGAGGCCAAGTGTTGTTAAATAGGGATGTAAAGATTTATGTAAGCTATAAAGAAGAGATGCAGTTTAAAAAAAAACCTTTTCAAAACGTAAAGGGAGCACACTGAAATTGATGAAAGGAATATGGAGAGGCAGAAAAAATTTAACAAGATAATTTCAGGAGCAAGCAAAGTGTTAGGTAACTATAACAATGAATCTAACAACAAGTTATTTCTGCACAAAAGTGGGGAAAACATTTAATCTGGAAATAGAAACAACTTATATTTGGGGTATCCAAACAAGTGAATGCCGTATGTTCCTGCTAGGTGAAGGAAGCACCAAATACCAAAGGTATTCTGGTGCAACACAAACAGTCCCCCTAACTAATCACAACCACTCTGAAGCAGTGAAGCCATGATGAGGTGTTTATTTGGTATGATGATTGCTTGACTGATAGCTCTGAGTGATATCTCAGGAAACTCAGGGCTCATTCCCACTGGGGAATAAATCGATGTCCTGATTGATTTATATGTGTGTGGATTCCACTGGGAACTGTTTCAGATGAGATTGCATTCAGTTGGATTCACGTTAAAGCAAGACAAATTCAAAAGAACTGCTTTTTTAAAACTGTAGTTTTTTGGCAGTTCTTTTGGAAAAAATTGATTCATGGGAGGGTTGTTTTTTTTTGGAAAAAAATCGATTCAGGGGAGTGGGAATGAGGGATCTGATTCGCATTTGCAAGGGGACCTGGCTTTGGGGCTGCCGTGATCCATCATGACAGATGGCTGCCATGGACAGAAGAAGAAGAGGAGGAGGAGGAGGAGGAGGAAAGTAAAGGCAAACTCCTGAACAAACCTTGCCAAAGGAAACCCTACAACAAAGTTGCATGCTGGTGGTATGGTGGGAAGGCTTGGGCCCTCGCGGCTCTTCCTCCTCCTCCGGATGGGCTGCCTTTGGTGAACCGTTTGCCTTGCTGCTGCTCTGCTGGAACCCTCCGGAGGACTCGCTCAATGGAAGTGGCAGTGGTGGCAGTGCTCCATTTCCCTCTTCTCTTCCTTGCCCTGATACACCCTCAGCTGCCTCTCCAGGCCTCCAACCCACCCTCGGCAGCCTCACTAGGGAGCCTGGCCAGAGCACTCCTGGGCCCTCCTCTGCCTCCTCCTCCTCCCCTAGCTAAGAGAGTGTGACTGAGAGAGTGTGACTTGCCCAGAGTGTGTGACTTGCAGCAGTAGCGGCGGTGGCAGCAGCACTCCGTGTCCCCCCAGAGATTGGGAAAGACAGAGGAAGGTCTCTTTCTGGCTCCTTTCTTCCCTCCCTGCCACCCTGCTCCTCTTCATCCTCCTTTATCTTTCCTGACCTCTGGAGCTGAAGTGGGACCAGGGCAAGGAGGCAAGGGAGGAGGAGGAGAAGGAGACAAAGCGCTGCCGCCACCGCTGCCACTGCTATGGAAAGGGTCCCCTGGAGGGTTCTGGCAGAGCAGTGGCAAGGGGCTCACTGGAGAGCAGCCCATCTAGAGGAGGCGGAGGAGGAGCCGCCAGGATGCAAGCCTTCCCACCATGCCACCAGCCTGCAAGTTTGTTGTGAGGTTTTCTTTGGCAAGATTTGTTCAGAAGTTTGCCTTTTCTTTCCTCCTCCTCTTCTTCTCTCTGTGGCAGCTGTTTTTCCTCTCCCCCCTCCTTAAGTGTGAACAACAAAGGAGAGTAAAAGAGAAGTAAACAGCCCCGGAAGGATTCGATTGCAAAATAATCCAGTTTCAACACCGGATTATTTTGCAGTGTGAATGAGCCCTCAGTATTTCCCCCGAAAATCTTTGAAATACACGTTGAGTCTCCCTTATCCCTTAATTCCGAAATCTGAAATATTCCAAAAGCCAAAAAATTTTCATGGGTGGCTCAGATAGTGAAATCTTTGCTTTCTGATGGTTCAGTGTGCACAAACTTTGCTCATGCACAAAATTAATTTAAAATATTATATAAAATTACCTTCAGTCTATGTGTATAAGGTCTATATGAAACATAAATGAATTTTCTGTTTTGACTTGGGTCCCATCACCAAGTTACCTCATGATGTATGTATATGCAAATACAAGTATTCCAAAATTAAAAAACAACAACAACCCCAAATTCAAAACACTTCTGGTTCCAAATATTTCAGATAAAGGAGACTTAACCTATACATCTGAAGCCTGAAACTGGTAAACAGTTTCAAAAATAAAATACTTTTGTGTTGGCTTTTATCTTTTCAAATATAATCCTGTAATCTAAATGTCATTCCAAATAAAAATAAAAGTAAATTAAAAATCTTGGCAGTATTTACAGTTGGAAATGTAGCATTTACTTGGAAATGCAAATCTGAAGTTGGAAATGTTGAGTTCTGTGGACTGTATAAATTATACAAATTAGTATTGTAATGATAATTGCATAATTTCATGTTCTGCTACAAGCCATGGAGAGAGATAGGGCATGGAAGCCTCAATGCAGCATTTCCCCCCTGTCATTTAGATTCATGGAGGATGGTTTACACACCCTTTCAAGCTTATATTTGCATCTCTAAGGAAAGCTGCTATGTTTAAATACATACGATTTTCAAAAAGCCCCAAGCATTAGCACCTTCTGTGGCATTACTACACATTCACGACCCTGTTCTTAATGAGCCCTGTTCTTAATGATGCCTTGTGAATTCATCTCTTGTAATTCAGTATGGAAACAGTCTTTTAAACATGATGTTTGAGCATCATGATTTCTTTCCTCCATTGAGTCACTTTTTCCTCCTGTCATGATGTAATCTGCAATCTAAGCAAAGGGAAAGAACTGGGGAGTTTAGCGGAAGGGTGAGGCTCATTAAAGACACCAGGAGAACAGATGTGAAATGGCACCTAGCAAGGACACCAAGTCCCTCTCAAAGTCAAGAATTAAACACCTATCCCAATTTCTGCCCTTGTAAAACATCCTTTTTCCCCCTCTAAAATCTCTCTCTTTTTAATATAAAGTTAGCCTTCTTCCCCTCCTTTCTTTCATCTTTATTTTATTCGTTATCATAGGCTTATACAGTTTCCAAATCTGTAAACCTAAACTTTATTTTGTAAAAAGTACAGTAGTTTTCTAGGGCTAAGTGTCGTCATATGGAGAGCTATTCAAGGAGGTCATTTACAACTAATTTTTGGTTCTTGGGGGACACAAGAGTCTAGATTTCCAAAGAGGACTCTTTAGAAAGTGAAGGCATTTTTACGTTTCTGTTCGGAAAATTAACGCTATGTTTTGCTTTATTTGGGGAAAAGAAAATCCAGCTAGTAACAATCTTTTGCTTCAGGTAAACAACTCTTCTTTTTCACAGTGTGTGCTCACTGTAATATCTTGTATTTAATTGTTTTCTGAGAAGAGTCTTAAGAGATTTTAAAAAGGTTCCTGCTTCATTATTGTTTCATGTTCTACAACAGAGGCAAAATGTTATAGGGCTGATTCTCACAAATCCTGAAAAGTATAGGAATGTAATGGAATATGTAGAGAATCAGTGATTGTAATATGAATGGGGCTCTATTTCACTATAGGACATTCCTCTTTAATTGGGATCGGTCCATTCACTCTCTTGTGCATCTGTTTCCTGAACAGTCTGCTACCAGAAGATAAGTAGTTGAGGAAGGACTTTTAATTAGGTGTTTGGGGAGTGGGATGATGATATAGGTGAAGGAAAGCCCATGAAGATGGGGGGGGAGAGAGAAATCAATTGATGACAGGAAATGCTTAAGAAATTTATTATTTCATGGATACTACACACTCAAGGAGTGGAGGCTTCAGTGGTGTTTTGCAGACAGAATAAACCTAAGTCAATTTTGCAAAAACATGGATTACAATTCCTAGTCCTACTGTCAATGGTTATTTTCCACCTTACATATTCTATAGCATTTGTCAACTGCACAGAAAAAGCCCGTGGTTAACTCCATTGCCAAGAATGAGTCTGAACAAGCAAGAAAACCCCCCACTCTTTTTACATTAGCAAATAAATAAAGTTCTTGCCATTTATGTCTTCTCCCATTTCATAGATTCAGAGCATTTTATAATATTTCATAGAAAATTCGAAGCTGTATGAAAAATGAAAAGGTAGTTCTTAGTTAGAATACCTGCTTTTGGCTGATCCTAGATCTTACTATGTAACCTGCCAGATCTGCCTTTTGGGACTAGAACAAAGGTACATTACAGCAAGCATTCTATGGAAGATTACTAAAAGGATCCTCATTGGTGGAAATGTAGCAGGAAATAGGGGCAGTTTTTCCCCAGCCTCTAGCAAGAGTATTACTTGTCTTTCTTTCAATCTGCCCATCCCTCCCCAGATTTGGTTCCAACTCACAGATCAATAGATAAACACATATCCAAGATACATGTGTTGTTGTTTTGAGTCAGAAAAAGAACTCTGATTAGGTCTCAGAAAATAATTGTAAGACGCCACAGGGAATGTACAGTTTTTCCAGACTAGGAACACCTTCAGAGGTAGTCCATTATACCTTTGCAGCCTTTTCATTTGGTGGGCTTTTGAGAAAAGCTACCAGGAATATCTATAACCATATTAAAAGATAAGTTCCATATTAAAAGATAACATGTGTCAGAGACCACTGGTACCGTAAAAGAGTGGGGGATGGGGGGGGGGGGTGGGATGTGGCATTTTGGGGGAATTATTAGTGCAAAAGGCTTGTGAGAGGAGGGTAACTTCAGGGATGTCTCCACCTATGTACACAAAGAGACTGGTTTTCATGAATAAGGGAATTTTAATTAGAAATGTGCAAAGATACACACCAGCACACTAAAGCAATGCAACCTTAAGAACCATATAAGGCTAACAGAAAGGAAGGTGTGAAAGGCTGGATAGTGAGAAATCAGGAATAAGATAGGGTGAGAATTACGAGTCCTGAAGAGAGTGGTCCACAGAAGATGGAAAATAGCTCAGACAATGTCTGAAGTCAACACTCTGAGAGGGACTTTTTGTGTTTACAAGGTCCATGGGCAAACTATGAGCAACTGTGAGTGCAAACTGGATGTGACTGTGTGCAAGATTACTATGTCTGGGGCAGATATTTATATTTGATTTCATAACCTCATGGTTAATTCTGTCTCATAGTGTAACAAAGCTTTTCCCATGATGGTTTTCCCATGGTCCTGACAAAAAAGCTCTGGAATGACTTGATGGCTTTAGCTTTGGCATGACAAAATATTGATAGGATTGGAGACAACGCCTGGGTAGTGAGAAAGGAAAGGTAAATAGGAACATAGCCTTGGGTTGGATACTGGCTTCGTAATGGGACCCACTTTATCTCCATTGTGAGAAGATATGCAGAGAACCCGAGGGAGGATGGAGTAAGCAGCAAACCTATTTAAGAATTATTTTACTACTATCTAGGTCTCTCACATGTCTTCCGGCTAGTGTGCTTTCTCACATGTGTAACTTCCTCGTATTCTTTTTGACCTCTTTAAAACATGCCTGACACTAAATATTAAATATGAAAATATGAAACCCCATATCCAGTGAGAGGGGTAGGGTATACTAACATTACTCTTTATAGTAAGGAAATATTAAACAAAAACAAATGATCTTTAGACACCTGGATTACTGCCATATGGATATCTTTTAATTAACTAAATTTACCTCCATATTTATTGGTCTAAAAGTAAATTTCCTTGAGATATGAAAGGAAGGATCATAAATTATGGATTTTTAGTGACTTTACCTATCTGCTGTTTGTGAGAGAGAATAAATTAATTAAATACAGAGGCTGTATATCCTGGAACAATTTCTGATTCCTTTTCTCTTCCCATTCAGTTCTCAGTTATTACAAAACAACACACTATGGATAATAGACACAAAAATGTAGGTTTTTTTATTTCACACAGACATGCTAGACATTATTTCTTCTCCAGTAGTAAAATAAAAGGGGGAAAACTACTGGCATCATCATTTTTGGTCAGATCAAAACTGGGCTAAATATAGCATCAAATATTTAATAATCCTCATTCTGAGTCTCATTCCATGTTTGTTTGCTTAGGCTAATGTCTGGGTATAAGTGACTTGGTAACTATTTAGAAACACTGGAAATTGGCAGTAGGATAAGCAATTAGAACCTTTTGCAAACAGCTGCCCAAACGCAACGATTTGGTGACTGAATGTCTGGATCATTCATTTGCAAAGCTGTAAGAATGCCTCTGCTTACCACTTCAGTTGGCCTGTAGTACTTATGATTAACCGTCACATGGATCTTGCCGGTTTCTTTGCATCTCCCTACTTCATTTTCATTCTTTCCTTCCCACCTGTAAACACAGCAAACATTTAATCACCTCATAATGACTTTACTGGGCTTCTAATTCTAAGACAAAAGGCCTGGTGTTTGAAACAAGGCTGGAGTCGACAGGGAAATATACACACACCAACCACAGGAGAAAAGGCAGAAATGTGACCAGCCTGGAAGCACAATGGACTCATTTGTTTCATGTTTTAATGTAGAGCTTGAGTGGGACTATAAACACTTATGTACTAGAGCCTATTTCATCAGATACATGATTTGCTATCTTTGATTTGCATATAGATAAGCACTCTTGTGTATATTATTTGTGTGTCTGTGTGCGCGCGCGGTATCTCTGTATCTTTATCTGCCAAATTAGGAGCTAAGTGGGCACGAGTCCATTAAAGATTATACCACAATAGATCTGTTAGTCCTTATGGTTCCATACGAATCTGTGGTTTTTACTGCTACTAACTGATTTAGCTATCTCAGTGGAATTTTAGCCTGTTTGTTTGAAATATGGTAAAAATACGTTATAATGTAAAATGAATATGAAGAATAGAATTTTAAAATATAAAACACAATACAAACAGACAGGATAAAAAGTCTATATGCTCATTATCATTTAGAATGAGCTCTAAAGTAAAGATGTTAATGTTAAAAAATAATTCTATTCTTTGAGCCTGATCAATGTCAAAAGCTCAAGGACTATGCAATCTGCTTTGTAATCTACTGAAAAAGAACACTTAAGTAATCACTTTGAACATCTTTCTGAAAAGCCAGATACCTAATTATGTTTTCTCCCCATTATATTGCCTTTTCTTCTATCATAATACCAAGGCTAACTATTTTTAAACAAGCTTTCTGAGGGTTTTTTTTTTTTAATTTTAGTATGTCCCCCTTTGTTTTCTCCACTATTACACTAGCTAAATACTTCCTAGAATATTTCCTAAAAGCCACATGCTGGCTTCACAAGGGGAAAAAAATGACTCTGTGTGGCAGACCAGCATATGGTCTATTCATGCAATCACTCCTGCTTACAACTTGTCCCTTTTAAAAATATTGAAATGGAACAAAGGAGGTGAGTAGACCTCATGTCCATGGGGTGAACTGCAACCCAAATGAGCAAATGGTGTGCATATGTTTCCATCAGGCTGAAATTTTCTCTCCCACACAGGCTTAAATGCTGAGGGTCTTATGCATATCTGGTCTTTCAGAGTACTTTTTGAAACATCAAACATTCCCACCCTCAACCATATGCCTTGCAGGCCCAAAAACAAGAGACTAACACTTGGAAAGGGGTGAATTTTACTGAAGATCCTAATCTGGGCATTTTTTGATTAACAATAACTACTCAGTTTTCATAAACTTTAGAAATAATGAGTGATCCATGATAATGTATTGTTGCTGAACGTACATATAAAATCATAGCTGCATGCCTACAAACATTTGAATAATCTAAACAAAATGCAGGTATAGTGGAAGATCAACTTTCATATCAGCATGCAGGAGAATTGGGGATATTGATAAGCATATCCCATAATGCACACCAACAGAGGCTCAATAGCTAGTTAGTATAATGGCTGAAATATTTTGTTACTTTCTTATATACGATAATTTTGATTCCTTCTTCTTTTATGCAGATTCTAGGAGAAGAGAGAAAGGAAAACCATAATTGTTGTCTAGCAATATGCTGTAATTGATCTGGAACTGCTTGAAAATAATGCTGAGCTTTTAGTAATTGTGATGGCCTGAATCCATTTCATCACAGTAAAACTGAGACATTGACCAACTAGTTGAAATATATTAGTGTGACCTTCTAGAGTCAGAAAATCCTTATCTTTGAGAGAGGACATACATCTTTTATTTCCAATAACTAAAATACAGAAGAGAAGGGGCTAAAATCAACGTTAATTCCAACTAGACCCAATGAAAGGGGCTTGTTAGTAACCACCAAGTCCTTTGCATTTCAATGAGTCTGCTCTAACAGGGACTAACCATGGATTTGGCTAATAATTATTAGTCACTCAAGTCCCTAGGGTAATGTAATAGAGAGTGTTTTTAAGGATTTAGCGAAGGATCATGTTAATGATAGGGTATTTCACAGCTATTTTGAAACAACAGGTTCAACTCTTTAAATGTCCTATAATCTATTCAGGAAATGAAAAAACAAGAAGAAATGGGGTGGCTTTCATACTAAGGAAAGATATAGCTAGAGTACTCAAAGGATACAACTCGCGCCAGCGCCGGAACACCACCTGCCGCCGTGGAGGATTTTGGAGGGGCAGAGCGCGGGTGGGAGCAGCGCTCTTTACAAGTTGGCCTGCTGGACTTCCCCCCAACTTGCGCCAGCACCGGAACAACACGTGCTGCCGCGGAGGACTTTGGAGGGGTGGAGCGCCAGTGGGAGCAGTGCTCTTTAAAAGCTGGCCTGCTGGACTTTCCCCCAACTCGCACCAGCGCCGGAACAACACCTGCCGCCGCAGAGGACTCTGGAGGGGCGGAGCGCCGGTGGGAGCGGCACACTGCTTAAAAGCCGGCCTGCTGGACTTCCCCCCAACTTGCGCCTGCTCCGGAACAACACCTGCTGCCCGCAGAGGATTTTGGAGGAGCGGCGCTCTATACAAGCTGGCCTGCCGGCCTTCCCCCCCAATTCGCACCAGCACCGAAACATCACCCTGCCGCTTGAGAACTGGCGAAGGCCACGGCATTGGTGAGAGGGATATATAGATAGGATTGGATTTTGTATCTGTGTCATTTCAATAGATCCACCTAGTGCTACTGTCCTATACAGAGCTGACTCTATAACTTGTCACTCCACGCATGGAGAATTACAAGTTCATGGTAGAGGAAGCTATTGAGCCTAAATATGAACATCAGGGAATGCCTATAGAAGTGGTATGGGACAATGGGAGATATGGTGTTAACAGAGGGGCGATAAGACACAAAGGAAGTCAAGATCGATGGTTGATATCTATCCTGTCTTCCAAGCCCCCTGTTAGCCTGAAAGAACGGAAGTCATCCCATCCATACCACAATCCCTTACCTTGCTCCTCTGTAATGCCAGGTCGGTTAAAAATAAATCTCATATTATATACAATCTGATAGAGGATGAGAACGCCGACCTGGCTTGTATTACGGAAACATGGCTAGGAGAAGACAGCAATGTGACATGGGCTAAGGCCCTTCCAGTCAGGTACACCATCCACGAGCAGGTCAGGGAAAGTGGGGAGTGGCCATGATCCATAAAAGCACAATCAAACTGACCAGAAGACCTGTCCGTAGAACTGCATACATCGAGTGTATTTACCTGACCCTGAAGGCTAGGGACAGTTTGGGGATTCTGTTGGTCTACCGTCCACCCTGTTGCCTAACAGACTCCCTGACCGAGCTGACACAGCTGGTCTTGGAGCTGGTGCTGGAGTCTCCCAGACTTCTGGTCTTGGGGGACTTCAACATCCCCTTCGAGGCTGGTTTATCAGATCTGACAGGTGCAGCTCGGGAGTTCATGGATACCATGATGACATGGGCCTGTCCCAATTGATCTCGGGGCCGACACATTGTGCTGGTAATACACTTGATGTGGCCTTTTGTACAGATCAGGATAACCCATGGGCAGAAGTCATTGGGACTACTGCCCTGTCATGGATGGACCACTTCCTGGTCAAGTTAGGACTAAAGGTCACTACCCATATCCCCCCCCCCTCGGGGTGGAGGACCTATTAAGATGGTCTACCCTCGAAGGCTGATGGAACCCAAAAGGTTCCTAGAAGCCCTAGAGGGATATATAGTTGGGAATGAGGGCGATTCTGTTGATGCCCTGGTTAATACCTGGAGCACCGACCTCATTGGGCCTATAAACAGTATCGCTCCTGAGCGTCCTCTCCAGCTCACTTCAAATAAACAACAGTGGTATACACAAGATCTTTGGAGGATGAAGTGAGAGACAAGACGACTAGAGCGCCGCTGGCATCAACACCGATGCTTATCTGACAAGGCACTCCTAGAGAACCTATTAAGGTCCTATGGAGTGGCAATCGATGCAGCAAAGAATTCATTCTATGCTGCATGCATTGCATTGGCAGAGTCTCGTCCAGCAGAGCTATTCAGGGTGGTTAAAGATCTAATTCACCGCCCTCCCACTCTGAATCCTTTATTGGAACCAACAGATGCCTGCTGTGATGCTTTCAACGACTTCTTTGCCCATAAGATCTCTCAGGTAACGGCTGATCTGGACACTGGCATTAATGCAGAGGATATAACAGAGGCGTCCAGTGACTCCGTGGACTTGATTAGCATGGATCACTTTGAGTTTGTGAGTATTGCGGAGGTGGACAAGCTCCTTGGAAGTGTTAGGAAGACGACTTGCTCAATTGATCCCTGCTCATCTTGGCTGACCACCCAAGGAGGGGACAGTGTGATGACATTACTCCAACTTGTCATCAATGCGTCCCTCAGGGAGGGCAAATTTCCATCGGCACTGAAACAGGCCGTGGTCAAACCACTCTTAAAAAAGCCTCCCTTTTTAAAGGGCGGTCTCCTTGTTACCATTTCTGGGCAAGGTGATCGAGAGATCAGTCGCCTTCCAATTCGAAGCTGCCTTGGATGAAGCTGATTATCTAGACCCATTTCTAACCGGCTTCAGGAGGGGATACAAAGTTGAGATGGCCATGGTTGCCTTGGTCAATGATCTCCATCTGGGCATCGACTGGGGAAGTGTGACTCTGTTGGTGCTCTTGGACATCTCAGCGACATTCGATACCATAGACCGCTGGAACGCCTGAAGAGGATGGGAATCGATGGCACTGTTTTGCAGTTGTTCTGTTCCTACCTCTCAGGCAGATTCCAGATGGTGAGGCTGGGAGATGGCTGCTTTTGTAAAAGAGAGCTGACATCCGGCGTCCCTCAAGGCGCCATTCTGTCTCCCATGCTATTTAACATTTACATGAAGCCGCTGGGAGAGATCATCCAGAGAGAAATGGGGTGCAATGTCATCAATATGCTGATGACACTCAAATACATCTCTCCATGTCTCTGACTGATGCAGTGACCAAGGATGGCATCTCTTCTCTAAATGCCTGCTTGAGGTCGGTAATGGGCTGGATGAGAGAAAACAAACTCAAGCTGAATCCAGAGAAAATGGAGGTACTTGCGATAGGCCCTCCTTGCCCAGGGATGGAGATTTGTCAACCTGTCCTGGATGGGGTCACACTTCCCCTAAAGGACAAAGTACGCAGTTTGGGTGTGCTCCTGGACTCATCACTCCAGCTGACATCTCAGGTGGAGGTGACGGCCAGGGGCACATGGTATCAACTACGGGTTATCCGCCAACTGCATCCCTACCTGAGCAGGGAGGACCTTGAAACATTGGTACATGCACTGGTAACCTCTGGTTTGGATTTCTGCAATGCGCTCTACATGGGGCTACCTTTGTACCAAGTCCGGAAGCTTCAGCTAGTACAGAACGTGGCCACCAGACTGCTTACCGGGGCATCAAGAACAGATCATATTACCCCGATATTAAAATCTTTACACTGGCTACCAATTAGCTTCCGGGCGCAATACAAAGTGTTGGTCGTTACCTTTAAAGCCCTTTATGGCTTGGGCCCGAGTTACTTGAAGGAATGCCTCTCCCTACACAATCCGCCCCGTACCCTCAGAACATCAGGGAAGAACTTATTGGAAGTCACCAATACAAGATTGATGTCAACATCTAAGAGAGCATTTTCTGCTGTGGCTCCGAAACTCTGGAATGACTTGCCGGAGGAGATCCGTCTTATTACCACCTCAGATGCTTTTAAAGAAGCATTGAAGATGGATCTCTCGACCAAGGAATGACAGTAGCAAGCTAGATAGATAGCTATGACAGCTAGCAGATATTGATTGCACTTAATGTTGACTTTTAGATTAAATTGTACGTATTGATGTATTGTATATTGTATGATGGATTGTATTGTTTTTACTTGTTGGAATCCCACCTTGATCAGCAGGGAGAGGCGGGAAATACAAATTATTATTATTATTATTAAAGTCAGACAGTATATTATCAATAAGGCTTCAGGGTAAACCTGCTGAAAGCATCATAAGAAAAGCAGAATTAGAATCAGAACATTAACAACCTAGGATATGCAGATGGCCCCATAATATTAGCAGAAGACATTCAGAAATTGGAAAAGTTAATAAAGAAGGTCAAAGTGCAAAAGCAGGTCTAAGGATGAACATAAAGTAAACAAAAATAATGACCACAGAAGAAATACACAAATTCAATCTAGACAATGAGGAAATTGAAACAGTTAAATAATTTCCATATCTAGGATCAAACATTGACCAGAATGGAGACTGTAGTCAAGAAATAAGAAGAAAACTAGGAATGGGAAGGGCAGCTATGAAAGAACTGGAAAAGAGACTGAAGAGCAAAGACATACAACTGAGCACTGAAGTCAGAATCATTTAGGCCATTGTATTCCCAATTAGAACTGGACAGTGAAGGAAGTAGACAGAAAGAAAATCAACTCATTCGAAATATGGTGCTGGAGAAGAATACTTAAGATACCATGGACAACCAAGAAGGCAAACAAATGGGTTTTTGAACAGATCAGATCAAGGCTATCCTTGGAAGCAAAGATGATCAAGTTTTGGCCACATGACGAGAAGGCACAGTTTACTAGAAAAAAAAACAACAATGCTAGGAAAGGCAGAGGGCAGAAGAAAGAGAGGAAGACCACAAACCAGATGGACAGACTCAATCAGGGGGGTTATAGGCAAAGGCTTGCAGGATCTGGGCAAGGCAGTAGAAAATAGGGATTCTTTGAGATGTCTCATTCACATGACAGGGTGGCCATGAGTCCGAATGGACTCAAAGGCAGCTAACAACAATAAAGAATGAAAATAGCTGGGGATGGGGAAGTATTCAGTGCTTACGTTTTGTCTGCATTTCTGCTCAGAGTGTGTTGACAGAGCAGATGGACCCTCTCTACAGGAGTCTTGATCTCAGGCAGAGATAACCCTAACTTGGAGATTACTCCAAAAAGTGGGATAAAAGCTTAACAGGGGAAAAAGGGAATATTTATAGAAAATTGGGGATAAGGCGGTCTTAAACAGAGACCTATCTAAGGAAAATCAGGCTTGTTGTCAAGCATTCACATTAAAAGGGTATTTTAATTGTTTAAAGCAGAAGGAATGCAGCAGTATACTATACATACACTTTAAGACTAAAAACAGTTATCCATAGCTGTCTCATAAATCCCTTTGGGACCATTTCTCATTTTGAGAGAACCAAACATAAGACTGCTCTTTTCAAATCACTGCCTAGTTTTTGAAAACATTTTCAAATAGATTCATTATTTCTGTGCTGTACATGTCATCCTCTCATGTTCTAAACAGAGATAATCATAAAAAGCAGAGAAACCTTACCAAAAGGTTTTAGTTTCATCTTCATAAATCTTTTTTGCTCCCAGATCAGCTTTCAGCGTGGACACTGGAGCTGATAACAATTTTGAATGTGCTAGTACTTTAAATACTTTTTATACTGTATATATTTAAGTACACAATGTACAGTACACACTCTGATGGAAAAGTAATGCAAGCATGTATTTGAAATTAAAAAAAACAAACACCCTTCATGATTATAATGAAGTACAGCTTACATAGGAAGCAATTTTTCAGGCTAGTTAAGTTTGTCACCAATTATCAACCAGATTAGCCACTTCGCTGGAGCTTGCCCAGTGCACACATAACAGAATATTAACGTGTGCGATAGAGTTTTGCATGGGCCTTTTCATCACACACACACACGCACACACACAGAGGTCTTGAATTTGAACCCACATGCTAATGTATCCTTCCCCCCATCCTCCTTCCCTTCCTTCCTTGTTAATGTTCAGAGATTCTTAATTGCTCTGCAAAGGACCAAAATAGAAGTGCAAAGCATGCTTATTCTTCTGCTCAGCTCAGCTCCAAGTAACAAGAAGATAACAATTAGGATAACAAATTTCCAGACCAATGATAAATTCATGGATCTGTCTCACACACACACACACACACACACACACACCCCAAGGTTAATATTCCCAGTTCTTTCAACCATCTTGTTACACTTTTGATATGTGGACATCAACCACATGAAAAACAAAGTTTAGGTCTAAATACAATGACATCCTGTCTTTTTGCCCAGTGGTATGATCCAGGGTAGGTTCGCTAGTGGTGTTTTTCACTGGGTTAGTGCCACATATAAAGGCTTTGGGGCTAAACAGACGGGCGGCTAAATGCCACCCTTTTAAACCCTGGATCGTTGCTGTGGGAATCATACACCATGGCAATGATCTGCTCCCTCTTGGGAGCAAAAAGTAGCTGCTTTGAGCAGCTTCCTAGAAGGGGTGTCACAGATGTGCTCACGTGTCATGGTGATGCCCTTTCTGGCCAGAGCCATTTGGGCACTGCATGTGCAGGTATGGTGCCTGCCGTCCGGACAGGCGAGCATCATAATGGCACACATGTGGCAAAAGTAGGGCTGGGCATTTGCAGATGCCCAGCCCTACCGAGTGCTAATTTTGGCCCCAGACTGGTGCAAAGCCTTAGTTCCTGTACAGGGGAACTAAAAAAGCCTTAGTTCCTGTACAGGGGAATTGTACAGTTTCTGTACAGGGCCTTAGTTCCAAAGAAAAATTTGGCCAATTAATAAATATCTTATCTATTTAACTAGAGTTCCTTTCGTATTATATAACTATAGCACCATGATTTCACTGGTTGCATTCTATAGCATTCAGGAGTTTGTAGTTTGGTGAAACCTTACAGCTCAATGGCTGAGAATTCTGAATGCCTCTCCCTAAAGTGGAAATCCAAAGATTCCATTAACTGTTCTCATGGCAGTTAAAAATGAATTACAGGCCTTGTGTCTGAACTGGCTGGGATACTCCAGGGGCAGTCTGGAGTATCCTGGCTCCACAACTGCCCTGTTTCCTCCCAATTATTGTGGCTCAGCCACCATGCTGTGGAAACAGAGAGCTCTGGATCTTCCCAGAAGACCCAGAGCAAGAAGTAAGTTTTAAAAAAATGTGTTTTAATCTTGTTTTGCCCGGTTCTGGTGCAGGACAAGCCAGATGTCATCCAGATGATCCACACTAGAACTGGGGTTTGGGTAATGCATTTCCTGAAGTGTGTGATGGGGTAGGAGGAGGCCTTTTGGCCCATGCAGACAAGGCCACAGTGTTATGATTTGTTTACTCTGGGAGACAGTGATCAGCCCAAATTAACCCAAGTGAGGATCACCCAAGATTTGTTCCATAATCTCAGAGCAAAGTGGTATTTTATTATTGTTTGCATGTCATACTCTTTATTCCATGGTCAGGCCTGGTCTTTAAATGAAGCTTGGCAAATTGTCTGCAGGCTGGTGTTGTTAACTTCTTTTTAAAATTAACTATAAGATTTGCACTACTAAGCATAATTGACCGAGAACTGGAAGAGCTTTGGTCTGAAGCCAAGGACATAATAAAAGAAAAATGCAGACAGAGACTTTCAGTGGGCAAAAAGAAGGAGAAGAAACCATGGACAACAGATAAAATGTTACAAGCAATAAAAGAAAGAAGAGAAGCAAAACAAAAAGGAAATAGGAACAAGCTATGAACCATGAACGCAACAGTACAATGGCTAGTGTGTAAAGATAAATAAAACTACTACAATGAGCAGTGCAGAGAAATGGAAGACAATAACAAAATGGGGAGAACAAGATATTATTTCACAAGAGCAGGGAAATCAAAGGAAAGTTCAAACCAAGGACTGGGACACTTTATTAGACGTCGGAAATTGGAAATATAATCTAATGACAATCCGAACGCAATCATGGGGTTTCGTGTTATTGCGAATTAAAGTATCTCACACAATTTCAGGCAAAAGGGAAGTCATTCCGAATGCAATCATGGATTTTACATTATTATTATTAACCTTTATTTATATAGTGCTGTAGGTTTACACAGTGCTGTACATATAAACTTATAATTAGACGGTTCCCTGTCTCAGGCTTAAAGCATCTCACGCAATTTCGGGCAATGGGGGGTCATTTTCAGATAATGGGAAGTCATTCTGAATGCATTCCGAATGCAATAGGAGTTCACGTGAATTCGCTAAACTAGCAAATTCACGTGAATTCGAATTGGCTCCAATTGGCTCCATTTGCAATAAAGAGAAATTCCTCCCGTCTGATAAGGTCCTATAACAATAAAAATAACACAATTCAAGACTAGGAAGGAATAAAAAGATGATGGATGCAATAAGAACAGCTATATAAAAGAGATGACAGAATTAACCTCAAATTCTAAAAAACGAGGTAGAAGCTGCAATAAGAGAAATGGCGGAAAACAAGTCACTAGGAACAGATGATATTCCAGTTGAACTGCTGCAGTCCACATTGACAGAGTCAACTATAGTGCTAATTAACACTTGTCAACAGATATGGAAAACAAAACAATGGCTGACAGACTGGAAACGATCAATATACATTCTCATCCACAAAAAGGAGACAAAAAAGATTGCAGCACCTATACTTCCATAGCACTAATATTCCATGCAAGCAAAATTATGCTCAAAATTCTACAACACAGACTCCAACCATACATGGAGAGAGAAATCCCAGAGGTCCAAGTGGGTTTCAGGAAAGGAAGAGGTACTAAACCACATTGCAAACATACTATGGCTAATGGAGCGCACCAGGGAGTTCCAAAAGAAAATCAGCATGTGCTTTATAGATTATAGCAAAGCCCTTGATTGCATAGATCATAAAAGGCTATGGAACGCCCTTAAAGACATGGGAGTGCCAATACATCTGATAGTCTTGATGAGGAATCTGTACTCAGGACAAGAGGCTACTGTCAGAACAGAACATGGAGAAACAGAATGGTTCCCAATTGGCAAAGGAGTCAGACAAAACTGTATTTTTTCAGCCTACTTGTTCAACTTATATGCAGAACATATTGTAAGAAGAGCAGGCTTGGATACAGAAGAAGGAAGAGTGAAAATAGGAGGAAGGAATATCAACAATCTGAGATACGCAGATGACACCATAATACATGTGAAATGTGGTGCTGGAGAAGAGTGCTAAGAATTCCATGGACAGCCAAAAAGACAAACAAATGGATCCTGGGGCAGATCAAGTCAGAAATCTCCCTAGAAGCCAAGATGACAAAACTCAGGTTTGTCATACTTTGGACACATCATGAGAAGGCACGAATCATTGGAAAAAACAGTAATGCTAGGAAAGGTAGAGAGAGTAGAAAGAGAGGAAGGCCACATGCAAGATGGATGGACACTATTAGAGAGATCATGAGTATGAGTTTGCAGGAGTTGAGCAGAGCAGTGGAGGACAGCGGGTCTTGGAGATGTCTCATCAGCAGGGTCGCCATGGGTTGAGATCGACTCGAGGGCATTTAACAACAATAAAATAAGCTTTTTACAATTAGAAGCATCTTTAAAAATACATATTTGTCACTTGAATTATTCATCATCATAATCAAGTTTACAAGAATCTACAGGGGAAAGTAGCCTTCAAGAACAATCTATCAGAGATTTGAAATGTGGACAGAAATCCTGCATCAGAGGCTACAATTCATATAACTATATGATATTGTAGCTACATCCCTGATAAGACACACATCCCTTCTAGTGGATTTTAACAATGCATAGTGTCTTGTTGTATTGGAAAACTGGGAGTTCCTGTTATGTCACAAATCCCATAGCACTCTGATGCCCATTGCATATTGGGAATCATGGCACAATGGCAGTGCTTTTGGTTACCTTTGTGCATTTTTTTTGAGACATTGTTATGTCTCTGTTCCCTTCCTGAGAAAATGAACATTGTGCAATGTTGCAATTCACGTTTCCATGATTGTAACGCCATTTACAATGATGTAAATAGCTAACAGAATGCCAGCCATTTTATTTTAAGGGTGTACATGTTAATGGGGTTTTAAACTGGAAAAATAAGTTGACTTCTTTTCAAAGTCTAACAAGTCAATCATTATATTATTTGCCAAAAATGCATTGCTTTTAATTTTTGCAATATCAAAGTGCACCCCAAACCCTCCATTCAACTCCCCCCTCCCGGGGTAATGCCATTGTTTCTAAAAGTAACAAAGCTGGCACTCTTGTCTAAAAGAGGTAAGAATTAATGGCATTATTTTTTAAACAGTGAATTGGGAACACAACTCCTCCTGGAGGCTGTCACTAACTGAGACTGTCAGTAATTACTGTTAATAATATCACATCAATTGTTTTTTGTTTGTTTTTTGTTTGTTTGTTTGTTTGTTTAATACTCTCAGCCTTCTTTTTCTCGTACTATATTACATACTGTTGAGGATGGCTCTTCCTTTCGTGAGTTCTTTTTGAAATCTCCTTATCGAAAATATTTCTACTCTGCTTTTCCAAAAACACTCAAAGCACCTCAGACAAAACTGAATAATCACGACAGTTTCAGAATAAAATGTTAATATCAATGCTTCAAGCAATGCATACTTCTGCAAATCTACATGAAGGGTGTTTTTTTTTTAAATTTCAAATTCTCTCTATATATTTTAAAAAGAATTCATAAATCTTTCCATTATTGGATAGGTTCCCCGTCCCTTTCTGCAGCAATCTGCTAAGAACTCAATGCTGCAGTGGTTTGAGGCTATCTGTACAATACTGCTCTGATTTAATAAGATTAATGACAGAAAATTAGTCAAGACAAGTGTTTGCCTGTTTGGTTTATGCTGCTGGAGTTCAAATTAGAGAAGGGAAGTGTTTCCCCATCATACTGCTTAATTAGTAGTAGGCAGAGGAAAAAGGCAAACTAAAAAGGAGCACTGGTTATAGGGAGAAAATATTTCTAGCTCAAAGGCCTTCCTGTCAGTGCAAGGAACTGAATTAGCATCACTTTGAGTCTTGTCATGCTAAACTTTCCCTTGGCAATAGCACTGTTAAAGGAGAAGCAAAATTAAAATTAATTTCAAAAATGAAGCAGACAAAACTGGCCAAAAATAGCCTTTTCTTCATTGTTTGAAACCAATAATGGAATTGAAGCATTGTTGTATTTGAATTATAAGACATAACTGCTAATTTTAATGCTTACCAAACATCAGTGCTTGCACAGCTTTACAAATTAATGGATTTATTATAAAAATAAACTAAATGATGTTTATTAACCATCCTTCTTTCTTACAGGATTTCAGTTGAAGTGAAAAGTAATGTGACGCAACTCAAAGCATCTGTGGGGCAAACACTACCCTGGGGACTCTAATACTATGTGGACAAATAATAGACTTGTATGATCTCTACTCTCCACTTTTCCTCAATTACAGGTGTAAGAAGGGAACAAGATTCTTTCATTTCATTCTTAATTAACTATGCTTTCTCATGCTGTGGTTATCCTTACCTATGGTGTAATGAAGTGAGACAGCTTCTCACCATGATTAATGACCTAGGATTGTCCCAATCAATCAACATTCACTCTAACCACAGTTCCTCTGGGCTCAGGCATAAGAAGAAACTGTGCATATCTAATCATGGCTGTACCAGAGAAGGAAAGGAGGTGTGAAATAACACAGAACACAAACTCTTGCATGAGCGTTAAACTATGGTTAAGCATGATGAGTGAATTAAGATTGCAGTCTAGAGTTATGCTGCTGAACACTTTTGGGAAATATTCATTTCTGGAATAAAAATTCATTTACCACCATATTCCCCATCCCCAAATTTGACAACTGCTCTAGATCAAACCTGGAAAACAATTTCTTTATGTCTACTTGCTAAAAGCTATAGTAACATGGTATGCCACAGTGCACGCATCTAAAACTAAATTTGTTAGGCTTTGATTGCCATGTCAAGGGCAAAAACACACTGCAGAAATAATCCAGTCTAAGACTGCTTTAACTGCCCTGTCTTAATGCTAGGGAATTCTGGGAACTGTAGTTTGTGAGACATTTAGCCTTCTCTGTCAGAGAGCTCTGGTGCCACAATAAACTACAATTCTCAGAATTCCCTAGCATTGAGCCAGGATTCCCAGCTCCCCTCTCCCCAACATCTGATAATCTCCTATGCCTTACTACTTTCACAGTTTAATAGGATAAATATGCAGCAAGATTCCTATAGAAACTGAAGGCTAATCAGAATATGGAAAATATTTTTGTGATGAACTGTTTCTTTTCTGTTTTTTTCCCCCTAAAGACAAATTATGTTTTTGGGGATGAGAAAACACTGTAGAAAAGGCATAGGTGATAAGATTAGCAAGATGCTAATAGACTATCTTGCAATATTACAGAATTTTAATCACAGAACAACCCCTCTTAGTAACACATTGGATTTGAACAGAAAAGTGAAAGACCGGCAAGTCTAGTTCTCACCTCACAATTATGTAATTCCCTTCCCTTGTTCAAAAGCGGAGCCATTCCCAAAATTGGTTCCTCATGGTTCCACTGGTTATTAATGTTTGGGATTAATCAAACACAGGGGCTTAAATCCAATTGTTAGTCCCAACTAGAGTAGACTCTTTCAATCAATGGAATGTAAATAATTGTCAGCTTATCAAGTTATCATTGATTCAGTGGGTTTACTTTAGTTGGGACTAACAAGAACAGTGGGCTACTGATTATCATATTTTGTTGTTTTGGTGATATTAAAAATCTCCTCTCATATTTTACCATTTTATATATTTTACTATGTCTTTTATGGTACAGTGGGCCCTTCTCTTATGCAGGGGATCCGTTCTGGACCACTCCTGTGTAAAAGAAAAAACGCATATACTCGAGCCTCATAGGACTAAAATGAAAATTCTATGAATTCTGATTAAGATAAAAGAGCAGCTAGGTGCATCACAACAGTTCATGGGTCTAGTGGTGGGCAGGAGCCCTCCTTCCAGGTTCCAATTGCTACTTCTTGGATATCTGAAGCAGAAGTTCAGTCAGGAGCTGCTGAACTTTATCTTGCCCCTGCCAAGCTTTTTCCCTTGAGTGCCATGTTTTACTTAGATGGTAATTCTGAGGACAATGAACTGTCGAACTATTTGTAAGATGTTCTGAGAGCCTTTACGTCTAAAGGGTGAGTTATAAATAGGTTAAACAAACAAACTAACAAACAAACAATGGACACCCAAAATTATTGTTACTAAGCGTGTCTACTTACACAATCGTTTTCCCAATGTGCTCAAATGCCTTTTCCACAAATTCACGGACACTGTGTACCTCTCCAGTAGCTATTACAAAGTCCTCTGGCTCATCCATCTGCAGCATTAGCCACATTGCCTGCAAAAAGAAAAGCAAATCCTGATTTAGTACACCTGCGTCTGACCCGCCTTGACACAAGATAATGTACTGTACTTTTTAAAAATCTAGAAAGCAGAGTAACAATACTTCTAGGAAAACTAGAAGCATTGCAACAAATAAAGGAGATGAAGGAAATAATGCAATGAGTCTAATTTGTTTAACTTTTTTCATTTGTTTATTTAACTTATTTATTCGTATTAGTATTAGCATTATTAGTATTAGTATCAAAATATTATCTATCATAATATTTTCAAAATATTATCTACACTTCCTTCCCCTCACTGTGCAACAATATATTTCCCACTAACACACTGCTTCTTTAAGCCACCCAAAGTTAATGCATCTTGAAATGTCAAGGTAGAGTCAGTAACAATGTAGAACTGTTTTATAATCTTTATTTCCTGACATTCTACACCTTTGTTCAAAAATATATACAAATGTTCAGAAATAAGAAGCATTTGATTATCCTCTTCCAAAAGTGCTTTCTCACCTTGTACTGAATGTGACCAAAATGGCCAAGGAGTGAAACAGATGGCAGTGTTTCTGGGGTAACCACACCATTTGCCCATGGACAAATGGCCTCTGGGAGAATGCTTTCTAAACATCAGAACAAATTGGTATGTGTCTTTTAATGGCCAAAACCCAAGGATTTTTCACCCCAGCACACTTTTGTTCCTCCAAATGGTCTTCTCTCCCAGCATGTTTATTAGCCGACACTCCTCTAACACCTCAAGGTCAATTAAATTAGCCATTGGACAGGATAGTTAAGTTGCCATTATATGTGAAGATATGCTATTGGAATATTGACTAGCCATTTGTGTCTTTGGCTATGTAGTTCACCTCATGTTTCAAAGGTTTCCCAGGATTGGTAGCCTGCCATCTTTATGCTTTTTGAAAAACATGCCAGAACAATTATGCAGTAAATTACTTTGGAACAATATCAAATGGAGGAGGTGTTCTAACATAAAAATGGTCAGGTGACAACCTTTGTCACTACAAAAGCCTACATTTTGCAACTGGATTACATTAAAAACAAGAATATTGGTTATATGCCTTTGTTTGCAGAACATCTTATTTTTGGTAGCCAAACATACTTGTTAAATTTAAGTGAATTAAAAATATATAAAAATATACATTTCATAGCATTAAGATAGCTAGCTAATACACCCCACATTAATACAGCTAGCTGGCTAAAATTTTACAAAGAAGCTTTTATGAAGTGCAAAATGCAAATTTCCATGTATCTTCCCCCATTGTAAATAAACAAGAGCTTCAAAATAAATTAGGATCATATGCCCTTCCTCATGTTACTGTAACTGGCGGCAAACTTGCACAAATAGGTCTGATACTACAGAAGTCTTTGGCAATGCAGAATTTTCATTTCTTAAGAGCGGAGGCAGAGAAAAAGCAAAGAGGAGAACTCATGAGCAAGAAAATGTCTTCAACATCCTGCGCTGGGTCAGCAGCTAAGCACAGAACAGAGCTGGTGGTTTCTGACTTCCAGTTTACTACTCAATCAACTAGACCACACTGCTATGTTGAAATGCTATCTGGAGAAAAACTTACCACTGAAAATCAATCCAAAATGACTGGAAAACTTTAATCCCTTAGTGAAAGAAACAGGGAGCTACCTGTAAGGCTGAACCCTTGTTTAATAAATAATCAGCATGCAAACACAATAATTCAAACTCTCTCCATATGTTATAAAGAGGCAGCTATCTTGTAGGGTAACCCACAATGCTATTTGCATTGACCTCTTCACATCACATTTAAAGAAAACAACTTTAGTAGGTCCCCAGATGCTAGTGGATACTCTGCAAATCAGATTAATATAAGCTCTGGGACAGCTCAGTTTCTTTTGGTAAATACCACCTGAAAAGTTCAGATTCCACCACACCCCGCAACAGGGATATAGACAGAATGAAAGCATTCTCACAGAACTATTTTGTTTATAAGTTATTTTTTACAGCTGAAATGTATAGGCAAAGGTCTCACTAGTGCATTCCAATTGGATTGAACAAATTAGGTTCCAAAAGCAATTGGGGTAAATTTATGAAATATATTTTGTGATCACCTTTAGTATCTTAGTTGTGATACATCACTTTTCAGGGGTCAGGAAAAAGTTTTGTTTTTTTGCACACCCCCCCCCCCCCCCAGTGCTGAAGCATTCCTATCTTACTAATTAAATCTTTCTATGAAGAGGTGTCATTAATTCCTACTCCTTAAAATGTCTTTTTGACTCAGGAAGTTAAGAATTCATCACTTATGTATAGATCTTCCTTCTTAGAGGCACACATGGATGAAAAGAGAAAAATGAAAGATACTCTATTGACTGGACTACACTTGCTCTCTTGATCAGCCTACTGTGTACTGTGGGAATTTCTACAGTGATTAATTTCAGATGTGCTGATGTTTCCAAGAAAACCAGACCTTCTAACACATGGTGGCTAAAATCCTCGCTGCTATGGAAGTAACAATATATCATGGATGCCAGCAAAGCCAGAAAACAGTTCATTTTGTTCCTGAAATGGAAAGATATCAGAAACATTGCCTCTTACGAAACAATTTGAGAGACCTGAATAATTCAACAGAAATTAGTGCATTTTTAAAAATCAATTTATATATAAGATCTAGTGTTTGTTTTGTCCCCTCCCCAATCGACACCCCCACATTAAGAAAAACCAAATAAACACACACACACACACACAAACACAAACACCTCTTGCTTGTATCTTTTAGTAGTGGTCATTTCTTTCACAGACGTCAGTAGTTCTAATCTACTATACTGCAATGATTAATTTATGAATTTGCCTTAGCTAATAAACTAAGAGTAAAATTAAATGGCTCATGCACCAATGTAAATCTCGGCTCATTGAACTCTTCACCATTGATTCTTACTCTATTCCTGCTGTTTCACCAAATGTATTCTGCCAAAATGGATACCTCTCCAAAACTGGGCTTCTCCTGTTTTCACTAAGATTACCTGATCATCACAGTTCAGCCAAAAACTTAAAACTAGTTCATTTTACTCAGCATGTAATAGTGCAGCCAGTCATGAAGATGAAATGGAGGTTATACTAGCCAAGACGTTTAATTTGTTTGGGCAATTTGTATTGAAGCAGTGCTTATTTGGGCACATGAAGTCCTTGTCATTCAATAATAAACACTTAATAAGTTAATGTGTCTTGTTTCCCTCCAATGTTTCCAACTGCACATTATCAGTTTGCCACTGCACAAATGTTTTTCCAACTGTACGCCTTGTATGCCTTGCAAGATCAAACACATTACTTTAATCTGGGTGCTATCAAGCTGCTTTGTGCATTTTTGTAGCACTTCTATTTAATACATTAAATCAAAAGTCAAGACAAGTTCAATATGTTTAGAGAGACAAAATAAATCCAATACTAATGTTATCATCACATTCTAATCCATTCTTTTCATTTGTTTGTTATCACAGTTTGATAACAGACAGCAGCTATTGGGTGAAGCAAGGTAAAGCTATGTCACAGATGGTAAGAGTCTACCATCATAATTCCAAATTGCTTCACAATACTAATTTCAGTAAATACAATACAAAGCCCAGACACACAGCAACTTTCCATTCCTTTCTATCAAGTGTATTATTTTCTATGTGCCTGAGGATTTGTCATTGAATATACAGTATATTCTGCTTCTAAAAGCTAGTACTCGTGATGGATTTCACCTATTGTATTTGGAGTTCAGGTGTTTTAGTAGTCCTTTCCCACCAACATTCAAGATGTCTACAACTTGGCAAGACACATTACCATGAGTCATCAGTGTATGTCACTGATGTCATGTGCACATCTGCAATGTGTGAGTGTCCTATATTACCTCTGCATAGTTTATGAAACTATGGTAGACTCGTTGAATCAACGGAACTTAGGTAAATTGGCAGCTTATTCAATGAGTCTCCTCTAGCTGGTACTAGCAGTTGGATTCAGGCCCATGGCTTATGAGACTTTTAACTACTGTACTTTGACTTGTGTCTTGAAAGTAAATACTGTTTAGTTTAACAAGTTTGCATTTTGCATTTTTAATACCTCCTTATTTTATAGTATGATAAGCAATCATTAGTGATATAATAAATAATCCTTTAATAACTGTTACCTTATCAATAAATAATATAAAGTCAAAAAAGTTTGGAACTATACATTTAAACGACAGTTAAAATGCTAGTCATCTGCTTTTCTCCATCACACAATACCGGTTTCGATCCATCAGTTTCTAGGTTTAAATGATATTGTCTCCAGCATCAAAACAAGAATAAAAAGAATAATATTGCAGTTTCAAATTTATTTGCCATTACTGAATGGCTTACTAGTTTTAACAGAGGGAAAAATCTTTGTTTAAGCTTCCACTGAGAATAATTAATAGTTATTGACTTGCAAATGAAGAACAGGTGACACTTAAATTAGGAGATAAATGATCCTGTGTTCTTGTGTGATAATGGCTTAGTAACTGTTACAAAGCTGCATCTTAGTCAGTCCAATCATAATGCTGGATCATGTCTAGAACACAAAGACCTCTATGCAATAGGTACTCAGCCATTCACATCTTTATACAGCTGTAGAATGATTTGGTCCATTTATTCTCTGATGGGGCTGCACAACTGAGGTAAAAGTTCAGCAATTCTCACCTTCCTGTTCACATGCTGAACCCCATGACCCATGACATGGCTAGGCCTCAATCTGCGATAAAATCACTGCCTGAGTCTGGCTATCTTTTAACCATCATGAGGTCACATATTTGAGGAATTTTTGTAGAGGTGAAGGAAGAGCCAAAGTTTTCTTCAATTTCTTGGCAGAATGGCCTACAGAAGTGGAGAGACACTTGATCATTGTTTCAATAGGATTTCCAAGTTCTTTTTTCGTTTTCTTTTGCATAATAATATCTTGCTACCACATGTTTGTGCTGGACCTTAACTAATTATTGAATGTAAAACGAACAAAGAAATTAAGAAATTAAGTGGCTTTAATATTTTATGGCGAAATTGTTTCTTGAATGAAGTTTATACAAAATTCCAAGTCTATAATCTGCCAAGGTGAGTCAATAATAGAACAAAGCCTTTAACTAGAATTTTCACATGCAAATCCCATTTATAACAATTAGTAATATAAGATGAATACAATGCTGTTGGTACATAGAAGGAAACATAGTGAAATTCAGTATGTGCATGTACTGTTTTAACTATTTGACTTGGATTCATGCTCTGCATGTGCCAGTATTTTCTTTGCAAACAATATTTGTAAACTTACAACAGGACCCTAATTGACTAGAGGTGGGGTGAGGATGAATATTCTTTGTTGACCTAGTGTAACATCATGTAAGAGCATGTTATGTCAAGGACATTATGAAGGAATTGAAGGAAAATTTGGCAATCCAAGTGTTTAGATGTTAGGTGTCAAGTCAATATTCATGCTATCTAACATTGTTTCAGAAAAAAACTTGCTTTCTGAATTATTCACACCTGTGTTAGTAAAGAAGTGCATGAAAAACCTGAATCAGATTATTATACTCAAAAGAGAGTTTGAAGAAGCTGCTTTTTGGACTACAACTTCGTAAATCCCCTAGTTAGTATTGTCACTGAAAGAGGATTCTATTCTCTCTTCTTTCTTTTCTCTTTCTCTCTCTCTCTCTCTCTCACACACACACATATGCATGCCCATTTTATGGAGAAACTGAAGCAAGTATAATTGCCTCTTATCAATTCCAACCAAAAGCACTTATTAACTTTTCTGTCACCTATGAATACAGTCTTGTTAATCATGGCTGATTTTAACTATGTCATTTGACACTTTCTTTTAGACCAAGCTTCCAAATGTTCAAGGCAGCAAAACCACTACACAGCTGAAAACTGTCTTTATCAGTATGGTGCGATTTTTCTGAGGGTGTGGAAATCCAATCAGGAAAGTATGCATAAGATTTACTTAAAACAGACAATATGTGTTCAAATTAAAATGGACGAATTTCCACCAAAGTGTTTTTTAAAAAAGTCTTATGAGCTGAAAGAGCTCAAATCTAATAATGTAGAGTTTTAAGGATATATGCTTTCTTCTACTGTTTTGTCATTTAACCATGGCAGGTAAATAAAAACACAAATGTATTTGGGTTCATTTACATTAAAATTACACTAGAACACATTTGAAAACCAAATTTTCATCTTGACAGCTAATGACATATATAAATCACATTCAAATTTCAAGTACTTTAAAATAACGCAAATAATTTTACAAAAGTATCTGTTACCATTTCCTGCAGTGGCTTGCCACACATGTCCTTTCAGGCCATATTTTCTGGAAATGATGTTTTCCACAATTTGAAAAATTCTCAAAATCTCTGCTATAATTTTTTACTGTCTATTGTGATTGTGCCAGATCATTAGAACAATTTATACAGTATGTCTTGAAGGGTACATGTTGAATTTTAAACCATATATTATTTGCAGATTCGTAATGCACCATTCTATGCCCTAATTTTTCTAACTGCCTGAGCAATTAGTCAGCAATATACACAAAACAACAGTACTTATTTAAGAAACAGAAGAGACACCTCATTCCCCATATATTTCAGAACTTGTGGGATGAAACTTCTTGAGTAGTTTCTTATGATATATGGAAAAAGAACAGCTTGAATAGTTTTACTATGTGCAACTGGCTGCAATTTAAACTTAAATATATGTAGTACACTTGCCTCAACCAGCATGGGATGGAGGCACGTTTAACAATATTTATACTACTGGTTCCCAAACATTGGTGCTTCAACTCACAGAAGCTCTAGCTAGTTTGGCTAACAGTCAGGAGTTCTGGGAGCTGAAGTCCAAAACATATGGAAGGCCAAAGTGGGAACCACTGGTTCATGGAATGCTGGGATGCCTGGAAGGAATAATAATGAATTAATATTCACCAGTATAATTTTTCTTTTGCATTTGCATTTGCATGGTCTAATTGGTTTACATCACTTGATGCAGCACTGTAAGGGAATAGAAGTCAATGCTTGGGAAAACAGTGTGAGCTTGATAATATGAACACTGGGAACCTTTCTGCTTTAATTCATTTTAACATTTTCATCATTTACGAATGTACAATGCTCTTACTGTGTTGTGAGACTTAAATCAGAGTTGTCTTTTTCCTTGTATTGGCAAGTGTCAAAATACTGTTCCTTCAATATATGAAAGTATTTGTATAAGGCTTTATAACTGATCTTTAGCTATTTGCCACAGGCAAAGTGAAATAGCAAAGCTGCTTGTTGGGAAATCTCACTGACAATAGAAGTTTAAATAAGCTTTTAAATATATCACTCTCTCTTTTTTTTTAAGGAAAAGAAATCCAGAGTCATTTTTCATCTTGTATTAGTATCTGTCATTTAAGATTTTCTGAGTGCTTTGTTTTCTTTATCCTTCTCCAAAAGTATACTGGCTTTTTATATTGCCAGTTCACAGATGAAAATGTGAGTCAGGAAAGTATGATCTCTGTACAAAAATCAGGGAATCTATATGTGTGAAAATCTGAATTTCAATCTTCCAACCCCAACAGTTTTTTTTTTAATTTGAAAAAAAAAGTTTCACAGTTTTTTAAAGTTCCAGAGGGCAAGCAAATGAACCAGCTCTTAAAACAGCTGCATTGAATGAAAATATGAAGAACCCGTTTTGTTATTATTTTCAGGGACATTAATATGCTTCAGTTGATGAGGATTCACAAGACTGGGCACCCTGTTTCCTTTGGGCTTGGACCTCTTGAACCATTGATTAGGGAATCTGCTCAACAGACAAAGTGAGAAGCTGGCCTAATACTAATTTCCTTGAAATGAATATGCCATTTAATTTTTCATTCTATCAGAAGAGCACTCTTCTTGTCTTAGATCTATATGATGGTCTAATCCCTAGTCTAATAACTTCTCACCAAAAAATGGCTTTTCACCAGCTTGGATCATGCCTTCTTGCACATGGTTCTGCTACCAATAGCAGATGGTACAATGGCCCCAATAGTGAAGTGAATCAAATCTGGCAAAAAGTCTCTAAGGGGCCATAAGCGACATTCTTGTGTAGTCCTTTCTGCATGGCATCAGAATTGTTCATCTGTACAGGAGAAATACAGAATTACTATGCGAAGTTCTGAGGGCTACATCTAATACAGCCTTTCCAAGCCTGGTGGCCTTTGGATGTTTTGGACTATAGCTCCCATCACCCCTGACCATTAGCTATGCTGTCTGGAGCTGACTGTAGTTGTAGCTCAAAAGCATCTTCAAGAAAAGGTTTCAGTGCCATTAGTACAATCAGTACAAAGTCACCAGCCCTTGGTGATGGTGTAAAAAAGAGTTGGAAGTGGGGCCAACCTCTAGGCACTCTCCTTTCTGTGGCAAGAAAAAAAATATGATTTATAGTCTAATTTTGGAGAAAGTTTCCCACTGGCCAAACCCTATTCTTTGCTAGATTTATCAAGATATCTAGAAAAGGAACTATAGTACCTCTGGGTGGGTCTTGAAGGAATAATGAGCTGACTTCTTAAGTTGAAGACTCCAGGTGGGTTTCAGCATCTTCGGAATTTTGACTAGTTGATCACCACCACCACCACCACCACCACTCATCCCTTCACATTTATGGCTTTGACTTTTGCTGATTTGATTATTCATGGATTTTATTAATATATTCTCTCTAGGAATATCTAGGTCCTCCTGCACAACTCTATGGTCAACTTTAACCAAAAGTCACACGAAGGACCTAGAGATTCCTAAAGAGAACACTCCCCTAGGCATTTGTAGTTCCTCCGGCACAATTCTATGGTCAACATCTGGCAGATGTTGACCACAGAGTTGCACAGGAGGATCTAGAGATTCCTAGAGAGGGATTATCTTAGGTACAAACATAACATTTTTGTTTTTTATGGTTTTTCCACATTCACGGGGTCCTGTGCCTCTAATCCCAGTGAATGTTGAGGGATGAGATGATGATGATGTTGATGATGATGATATCATCTTGCCAGGATGTACAAGCTGAGACTTACTTTGGCCACATCATGAGAAGGCATGATTCAATTGAAAAGACAACAGTATTAGGAAAGGCAGAGAAAAGTAGAAAGAGAAGAAAACTCTGGGCTAGATGGATAGACTCAATTAGCGAGGTCACAGGAAATGAATCTACAGGATGTGAGCTGTTTTGTTGTCTTTACCCTCCCGGAATACATATCTGCGCTTTTTCTGAGAAGGAAAGGTTATCTCAAAGTGGTCATTGGGTTTTAATAAGTTGAATATCACTGATATTTTATGCTTAAGGAGAGGGTCATCTGAAGAGAGGGAAACATTTACTTCACTGGTAGTATATGGAGGTGATGAACCTTCATCATTTGGGTAAGAAGAAGGTTTCAGCCCAAACGCAGCTTCCAGGATTTGTGATACTCAGTATCATCTTGATTCATTTGAGATGTAGTGCTAGAGAAGAGTGCCAAGGATACCATGGACAACCCCAAAGACAAACAAATGGGTCCTTAAACAGATTAAGCTAGAAGTCTCCCTGGAAGCCAAGATGATCAAGCTGAGACTGGCAAACTTTGGCCACATCATGTGTATCCAGTGTTAAGAATTACATCCACATATTCTCACAAGTTCAACGAGCATAATCTTATAAGGAGGTTTTAAACCAAGAAAATACATGGAATCATCTCTGGACACCATTAATGAGTGCTCACTTCTAGAAGGGAAGGATTTATTATTGCAATACTAAGCAGTTTCCAGAGATCTTCCTTTGAGGAAAATGCATGTTTTTAACTTTCACCAAATTTATACTCAAAGAATTTAATACAAAAGAACTGAGATGTTGGAGCATTCTTGCCTCACTTGAAAAGTTAAAACAGTTAAAATAGCTTTGTTCTATGGAAAATAAGGAGATAGCTATAATGCTTGCTATGAGTAATGCCATTAAAACAAATCCAGAGTAGAAAGCATTTGCAAGATTAGGCACTGAGAAACAAACCTTAAACACTTTTGTCATAAACATCCAAAGACACAGAAACTTCCATCAAATTATCCTGCTGCTAATGAACTGTTAAATCTCCTTATTCAGGATCTTTAATGAAAAACAATCCCTCCAAATGCAGGGAGGAAAGCACTGGAGTGAAATAAGATCTATTATTTTCTGGCACTGCTCTTTCCATTTATCTGATGTATCCCACACAAACAGTGTAAATCAGACCTCCCCTGAATTCCACACTTTCTCACTGCCACCTCTTCCCAGTCCCCATAGTGACCCCCTGAGTCAAGCCAGATGGGACTGGCAAGAGATGTCAAGGAAGTGCTGAAAAGGTGACTTGGGTCTCTGGCAGATAGTCTGGAGCTAGTTTTTCGACAAAATCTCTGGAGGCTCTTGCTTTGCAATTTCTCAGGAATGTTTAATTCTCCTCATCCTTTCCCGGAGTCTCTCTGGAGGGGTCATGGAGGCTTGTGACATCCCTGGAGGGCACTGCCTAACTAAATTAGCATGAGATAACTTTGGACTGTCTTCCAAACAAGAAAATAGAAGGGAGAGAATTTCATTAAAAGCAGAAGACTAGGTGATCCAACTTAATCCCAGCCCTGAGCAGCAGCAGAAAAGTTCTGTGTTTATATATGACTCTACTCTCTGTTACAGAGTTCACTGCCTATATCGAAAAGCTGTGTTAAGTACACAACTTGACCTCAGTTGACCAAATTTTAGTTTCATAATAAAGACTAAAAGTGAGTTTGGCGGCTTTAAAGAGTTTGATTAGTAGCTACTCAGGCTGTTTGTGTGTCACCCTGTAGAGCTGTAGAGATCCAATAGCAAAAGATAAACATTTTCAGTGCTTCGGCCTTATATGAGCTCTTAAAACAGGAAACATGAGCAGTTTAATATGCAGGCCTATTGGAACTCATATATACAATTGCAGATTTCAGTGTTCATTAGTAAAGCAAATACAACATAACTCCAAAATACACAGGGACAATTCGAAGAGGCACTTTTATGTCCTATCAGTGGAAAATAAACCAGTCAGTCCAAGTCTAAAAATGCTGGATGAATTCTTTCAAACTCTTTAGCATGGAAAATTGGTAAGCTGAGCAAAACACAACTTTCATCTAAAAAGGAGAGATTCAGAGAGGAGAGGGAGGAGAAGAGAGAGAGAGAGAAAGCAAGCAAGCAAGCAAGCAAGCAAAGTGACATGTTTTATATGAAAAATGTAACTTGTCTTTAGATTTCAAGGAAGCTAATAGACACTAACTTCCCACTGGGGATGAAAACCCACGATGGCAGAAGATACGTTTGTTCCTGGAAAATATGATGTATTAGTAGAACTTGGTCCACTGGCACATTTGTGCTGCTGTTGCTGTTACATATCCCAACAGCTTAAAGCTTCGCATAATTTCAAAGCACATACAAAGCAGTTTATTACTGGAACAAAGCATCCCTCTCCTTAAAACTGATTGTGTGACTAGCAGCTGCCCCATTTGCTATTAATTGTTGCTTCAAAATCACCAGCAGCATATAACACATTTATTGCCAAAATGGTTTGAGCTTAGGTCTTGAATCACAAACCTTGAACTTCCTTCCAGATCTCATTATATGAACAACACCCATACCCACACCCACCCACACCATGGTGCTGTTGTAAACACTAACACTTTTGAATATACAATTTTGCAAGAAAATCTTATTGTATGTGAGAGAAACCACCCAATATTCAGTGGTAGCGCCCTCCCTCCTAAAAAATTGACAAATACATCCTAGAATTTTCTTTACTCAGCTTTATTCAAAGGAAGTTTGTCACTGCCTTACTCAAGGCTGAGAGAATGTGGTGATGAAGGTCACCGAATGGGTTTTCTTGGCCAAGTGGGGATTCAAATCCTGGTCTCCAACACTATTAGTCCAGTATTAAAACACTAAACCATACTAGCTATCTATTGCTTTAGCTTAAAACATATTAGAAAAGAAGAGAAGGTTTATATTTTGTCAGCCAAAGCCCTAATGCCCATAGGCCTGAATTCTGCTGGTTAGTCCCAACTAAAGTAAAGTAGATCTACCTTGTGAATCAAATTTTGAGCACTGAGTAGGTAAATCCCACTTGAGTATTCTGGTCAAGACTAACAACAGGGTTCCAGCCACTCTCTCTCTCCTTTGCATTCTTCTACAATAAGGGGTGGGAATCCTGAGGTGCCCCTGGCATGCCTCTTGGCCCCAAATTCTTTTCAAATCCTCGCATTAGATAATTGCAGACCTAGAAGTCTTCAGAAGGAGCAATTATCCTATAAAAGTAGGCATGCTCCCCCAGACCTTGTTTTATGTTCCACACACACACACACTTTTTTTGGGGGGGGGGACTTCTAGTGACCTTCCGGATGCTTCCAGGTTTTTTCTCAGGGTGCAAGTGTAGCCTGACATGGGTCCAGAATGGCCACTAAACCCTCTATATATACCCACTTTATTTTGCAATGCCACAAAAGTTAAAGTAGCCATTATGTTCCAGAGACAGCAGACTCCAGTTTGAAGGCAGCTCCTGTCTGAAGCTTTGTCCACAGCAAGTCTGGTTTAATGATCAAGGAGAAACAGGAGTGTGGATCTTGTAATTGCTCATCTATCATGACCACATGAATAACAGACAATAAGGACACGGAACACAGGTCATCTGGTACAGCTGTCTGTCCTCCTAGTGAAATTTACTGTATCTATTTATTATACTAATTAAAGTATAAACAAATGTGGATCTGTATATATACGCTGGCATATGCACGTTTATGAAAATCTGTGCCCTTTCTTGTCCTAATTTTTGGTGATATGTTAAGTGGAGGACTTATGTGGAGTACCTTTGGTAATATGTTAAGTGGAGGAATTCATACATTCCTCCTTAGGGTTTAGGGTAAGTTGTAGTGGTGTGTGTGTGTGTGTGTGTGAGAGAGAGAGAGAGAGAGAGAAAACAAGCTTCCTGATAATATTTTAAAGTGCCCCTCCTGACCTGATTTTCGTGGAGCCTCTGCAAAGTATATCCTTTCAGAAACACAAAAGTAATATAATACGTTCCTGGTTGCATGGGAGGAGTCTTGTAGATCGTACCCCAATTTTTAGAGGAGGCAATGCTGCCAAGAGAAGAAGTTGTGTTAGGGTTCCTCCTGTAAGACTTAAATATCCTCACCTTGCTTTTGCAGTGCAAGGAGACACTGTGACACAACTACCACAACAGATATATCATGTCACAGAGAGGCCCAAACTTATGGGAAAATACATGACAGACATATACAGTTATGAGCAGATGTCATACATATTTTCAAGCTCATAAGAAACCAAAAGGGGAGCATGTCTACTTTTATTGTTAGATTTTAATATACCCAGAGTACAAGATGTGCCTTGGGAGCTTGCAATCTTAACTGCATTATTCCAGACAGTGCTGGATTTTTTTTTTTAAGTCTAGATTCATTCATAATATGGTGGAAGGTAGTGAAATTTCACAACCATAAATGTACACTGCTGTTACTTGTGTGGCGCTTTCAAGAAGAACAACAGAGTGAAAGAAGGAACAGATCCCATGCCATATGCCATGCCAAATGCAACCTATGCATAATCTCAATCAGCAAAATTAAATAGCTTAAACAGAATCAGGAGAAATACAAAACAGAGTCAGGAGAAATATACTAGATATGAAGTCATACTCTTTCAGCCAAAGAGGATGGCAATAGCAAACACCCCACCCTGCTCTGAAGAAACTTGCCAAGAAAATCCTGTGAGAAGGTCACCTTAGGGTTGCCATGAGTCTGAAACAACTGGAAGGCAAACAACAACAATCAATAATATAATGAGATCGGTGTGTGTGTGTGGTATACATTCCTTTGCACAGACATCCTCTTGAAAGCTCTCCAGTATTCACAAGTAATAGGTTAGATGATAGGACGGTGGAGTTTGCAATGTATAATACTGAGCATGGCAATCAATGCAGTAGACCAGTCAAGACTAGAATTTTTTTTCTAGATCAAAAACAAATGGTTCCAAATAAATCCACAGTGTTCTACAAAAGTAGATGGATACTGAGAAATTAATGATACTCTTAATCTCATGTTTAAAAACTAAAAAGGAGGCAGAGACATTTCCAAACTAAGCAATTATAGTTAAGAGTTGTTCATATTGTTAGTATGAATTAATAAATAATTATCATGGTATTTCCAATTAGATGCTTCTGATATGCCAGCATGGTATACGGCAAGGGTGAAATGCAACAACCCCCTTTAAATATATTTCAGCCACCCTTTTAATACAATACCCCCTTTTTCAAACCTAGGAATGGACTTCTGCTGACTTCTGAGTATCCTCCTCACACTTTTTTACCATCCTTGGCAGCTAGTATGACCCATGGTTCTGGGGCAGAAAAGTGGACCCCTGGGAGTTGTCCATCCCTGGCATAATGAGTAGTGTCAGAGTAATAATAATAACAATATAATAAATTTATTTGTATCCCATCTCTCCCTGTTTTGGATTGAGGTGGGTAACAATTTTACTTATATTTTCCCGCCTCTCCCTATGGATCAGAGTAGAGCTGAGGAGACCCAGATTCAAATCCCATACCTTCAAATATGATAATGAAAAGTGGAATACATGTGGCCAAGGAACATCAGTGTCAAGATAGTAAAAATATACAAGTTAGGACAGGCTACAGCCATTTGCTTTCACCTAAGCCTACTGGAAATGGCAAGATTCTGTCCCTACATTCCTCTCCTCTCCGGTCTGAATTTGAACTCATTTTGCAGCAACTAAAGTCAGCTGAGGACAACAGGAGAAAGGCGATGGAGAAGAGAGAAACTTAGACATTTTAAAAGCAGCTGAAAAATTGGAAGGATAGAGGCTTAATCAGGACATTTTTGGGATAGTTGGAGAGTATGAAATACCGAAATTGCAATGAAACATATTGGATAACTTTTCGCTAATTAGTCTCTGTCAGCCTGACCAATCTCACAGGGTGGTTGTGAGGATAAAATAGTTAGAGAGAGAATTCACATTGAATTCACTGATAAAAAAAGAAAGAAAGAATATAAATAAACAAAAAAAGTTATAATACTAAATTACTACATCAAATAAGGAATAAAACAATATTACAAATTTAAATACCTTACTTTCTATTTGTTTACTATCTTTCTTTTGACCTTTCATTTTCTCTTCCTTTCAGAAGAGTTCAAAACACTTTCTAGACAGATCTATCTGAAGCGCTTAATGACAAGCTATGCAATTTTAGAGACTTGATTTACTGCTCTGTCTTTGCAACATGGAGAGACAAAATATAGTCTATAAAGTCTTTCACACAGTTAGAAGAACATAAAAATCTGCCAAAGCCCTGAGTAAGTTGTCATCAAGGCTACTTGACTTTGATCAGTTTGGTTCTCACCAGCAGGTATCACATGAATGGAATTAATATAAATTCCTTTTAAATATTTCCGACAAAATTCATTTATTAGCTGAAACAATAATGTGTCCAATATGCTGTGCTGGTCAAATCTTCTTTCCCTTCATGTTCTTCCAATATGTTCCCTCATATATTACTTCTCCAATGGCAACAAAATAGAAGAAATGGAAAAAGAACAATAAAACCTGGAAACACAATCCTGTCATTCTTTCACAATTACAGCACAATTAGGAACAACAGTGCTAGTATCTTGGGATGTGGCATGCTGTCAACACATCAAAGAAAATTGTAAGTGGAGTCATGTCATTGCAAGGTTACTGCTCAATAAACTGTAGATGGCTTTGAATGCTTTTATCTGTGAAACACCACTAAACCATCACTGCAGAACATTTTTCTGTCTACTTTTATTCTTCCTCAGAATTGCAGGGTGTATAAGACCACAAATTGGTTGCTAAAGTGACTAAGATCCATCATTCTTGGATATGTGTAAGACAGAGACAGAACTTTATGTTCTTATATGTGACAGCTTTCTTAATCCATTTTATAGAAACTTTACAAGTAAAATCCTAAAATGCAAAGATATGGAATGCCTATATTATTGTAGATCTAGGTGGCCTAAGAGACACTTAGTAGAATAATATTCATAGGGGCACCTCTTATGGTCATCATGATATTTGTAAGCTACTTTTTCATGTAAACCATGTTCAAAGTGCTTTACAGTCATATCAGAAAAGACTTACACATTACAAAAGTACAATTTCAGATCAATTAGAAACACTATTCCTTTGCAGTTTCAGATACCTTTTAAAGCTTAAAAGACAGCAGTATGCAATATTTCATTAGGTTATAGAACAGGATGATGAATGCACAAGGATCCCAAGATCACCTCTGGTTATAAACTGGACACACTGTCAAGTTATCTAGCACTTACTGTAATTTTTTTGAAAAACTATGTAACGATTCTTAATTTGACTCATTAGTTCACTGTTTTATTTGTATGCCATTTGTCCACTTGAATGTGCCCAAACCAAAAAATGATACAACACTAGAGCATATAATTACAATAACAATCTATCAACAATTCATATTTGCATACTTGTTTATATCTCAGTTGTAAGATGCTTTGAGCCCAGTTTTGAGAGATAGTTGGTATATAAATAAAATAGACAGACAGATAGATATAATTCCAGGCATTTACTGGAATGATTACTTTATTCCAGTGAACTTCAGACTTTTGTATCTTATCTATTACCTGTTCCTTCCCTTTAATTTATTCAGGCTAGTGAAGCTGGGATTTTCAGTGGCAGCCAGGAATGCATTTATATTTGCAGAATGCAAGCTGTATTTGCTAGCTTGGAATAAACTCAAAACTACTTTTTTGGGGGGGAGGGGGGAGTTCCTAGCAAATTCTTTTCAATTACTAGAAACAAGAGCTGCCCACAGAGTCAATGCTGTTTAAACTACAACCAAGCTTGAAAGTGAAAAAGTGTGTCTTATGAATAAGCTTTTAAGGCTACAGTAACTTTGGAAAACATTGTTTTAATATAAAATGGTTTTCTCTTCTATGGAACACAAACGTTATTCTCTTCAGTGGATAAATTCACCATGAATAATGAGCTGGGGAATTAAAAAGCTTTAAATCTGTTAGAGAAGTAATATTAATTTAGGTATAAATATAGCAGAAATAATCCAGACAGTTTTATGACCTTACACCCCCAAATGAAGGTGAAAGGTAGAATTCTTGCCCTAGGAATAGTGGCAAACACAGCTAACAGATGGAAGCGCTGAATGGAAATTTCAATAAAGTAGGCCACAAAGAAGCATTTGTAAGCACAGGGGTGTTCAATATTTTTTTTTTTTTTAAAAAGAGGCCCCAAAAATGGAACTTTGTTTTATTTTGATGGAGTGCCAAAACAGTACTGCATTCCTTAAAGAGCAGAATAAAGGATCAAGTTAGACTGGCCTTCTCAACACCTCAGCAAAAGCCCCCATGGGCCTCATTTTGCCAGGATGACTATTTATATGACAGGTAAGGGAATAATTTTGTAGGATTCAGTTACACTAGGCCTCCATGACCTCCAGGTCAAAAGAGCAAATGCAAAAGTGACAATGTGGATAATTGCCTGTTTTGGATAATGTAATACTGATTGAGGGTCAATGATTATAACACCTGAAAGATAAATGAGCTGATGTGAAAGGCTCAACAGAAAGATAGCAAACAGGGAAAACTGTCCATCTGCACCATGCCAGGGAGAATAATGCAAAGTATGAACTCCTGCCTTTGAGAGCAGAGAAGTGTGTTTCCTGAGCAGAACCGCCAAAACTTAAAATATGCAAGCTTCCAACACAGACCATAAAATATAAAATATAAATCCAGTCCAACTGCTCAAAGCTGTGGGATTAAAGTAATATTACTTAACCTGATGCCCAATTAATTCCCATCATGCCCCTTGCTCATACTTGGTGCCTCATCCCTTAATTTTTGGAGTGAACTTTTTAAAAGGGAATACTTTCCAAACAAGAACTCTGAAATAACAAAACAACAAACCCATGATAATACATTTCAACAGCAGTTCTTTATGAAACTTCTCTAATGTAAGGAGACTCACTGTCATGGATAAAGCCTACAGATAATCTCTTTAATTTTAAAAATGGGTACATAAAATGCATTTTAGTATTAACTGAGCTACTGGATCATTGGTTTTCTTGTACCTTTCCACAATGCTGGGATTGTATGCTGCTGTAAGGAAAGGGGATATGCTGATGGCAGCAGTGTTGCTGGTCAGATCTCCAATTTCAGAGAAGCCAGATTAAACATACCAAACAGCTACTGAGCAGTAGCAGTAGTGGGAGGTGACATCAGTGGAGGGTCTCTCAGAGACAACGGCAGTAGAACTTTAGCTATTATTTGTTAGTACTCTTCAGAAGGAGGCATGCTAAATCCTTTTTGAATGTCTTTTTACCATGAAAAAATGGGATGAGACAATCCAAAATGAAACAAAAGATAGTGCTAGAAAATTAGGCTTCCCAAATCGGAAGTCATTCAATGAACTACTGGAGAAGAGTGGAAGACAAGTACAATTAGTGCTATGGCTAATGATGCAACTGGACTCAAGCTGAAAGAATGTTCAGTTTTTGACCTTCTCAGAGATGAAAGGAAAGTCTGCAGATGCATAACACATATTATAGGACATGAACCAGGGGAATCTAGATACAGTAAAACAAAAATTGGAAGATATAAACATTGCAATACTTGGGGTGAGTGAGCAAAAGTAGACAGGAATGGAGTATTTTGAATAAGATAACTACACAATGTTTTACTCAGGAAAGGAAAATCTAAGAAGAAATGAGTTGTCATTAATAGTGAAAAGAGACGTAGCAAAAGCAGTAAACGGATATAATGTGAAGTCTCACTGAATAATATTAATAAAACTTAGGAAAAAACCACCAATATAAACATATTGTTTATGCTCCAACTATAGAGTTTATGCTCCAAGTCTATACTCCAACTATAGAGGCAGAAGGAAAAGAAATAAAGAAATGGAAAGATTCTATGCTGAAATCCAAGATGAAATTGATCACACACCAAAACAGGACATGTTGGTAAATACAAGTGATGGGAATGCAAAAGTAGGAAACAGAATTAAACATTATTGGAGAATTTGGCCTGGCATCAAGAAATGAAAGAGGAGAATGACTGATTTTTTGAAGCCGTTACTTTGTTCGTTGTACACACATTCTTCAGGCAATCAAGAAGGCGACTGTATACATTGACATCAGTTGATGGCCAACATAGAAATCAGAAAGACTACTTAATGGGAAGTAGAAGATGAAGAAGCTCTAGTCTCTCTACAAAAAAAAGACGAGGAGCAGATTGTGGGACAGACCATGAACAACTAATATCAAAAATTAGAGTAAAACTAAAGAAGAATATTAAATCAACCCCTGTGCTATAAAACAACCTGAAGAACATCTCTTTAGAATTTAAACATAATGTAAAAAATAGATTTGCACTATTAAATTTAATTGACCAGGAGCTAGAAGAAGGAGATTAAAGGATGAGAGAGTCATTCAAGGAAGAAGCCTTTAGGAGTCTCCTTCCTTGGAGGTCTTTAAACAGAGGCTGGATGGCCATCTTAGGGATGCTTTGGTTGTGAGTTCCTGCATGGCAGGGGATCGGACTGGATGGCCTTTGTGGTCTCTTCCAACTCTATGATTCTATGATTTGAAGACAAACCAACAATTTTAGAAAGTGATATGGAAGATGTACTCAAAGCACTTGGGAGGAAAAAAATCACCAGAAATAAATGGCATATTAATACCACTGTTTCAAGCAACAGAGACAGAATCCTCTCAAATTCTAACTAAAATCTGGCAACAAATCAGGAAAATAAAAGAATGGCCCACAGATTTGGAATACCTAATATACATCCCAATCCTCAACAAAGTGGACAACAGGGATTGCAGTGACCACAGGATATATGCTTTAATCTTCCATGCAAGCAAAATAATGCTCAAAATTCTACAACAAAGACTTTTACCATATATGGAGTGAGAAATGCCAGATATCCAACTGAGTTCAGAAAAGGAAGAGGCACAAACATAATATTGCAAACATATGTTGGATAAGGAGTTCACAGACTACCACAGTTAGATGTAAGCAATCTGTCCTTCATAGTTTTTTGTGAGTTTTTCGGGCTATGTGACCATGTTCTAGAAGAGTTTATTCCTGAAGTTTCATCAACATCTGTGGCTGGCATCTTCAGAGAATGATGGCATTCTCTTCCATGCCAGAATTCTCTGAAGATGCTAGCCACAGATGCTGGTGAAACACCAGGAATAAACTCTTCTAGAACATGGCCACATAGCCCCCAAACCCCACAAAAAACTGTGGATGCCAGTCATAAAGCCTTCAACTTCACCATTTGTCCTTCACCTTCTTTGTCTTTATGACTCATAGAAATGGGAGACTAGGAAGTCACTCACTGCAGGAGGTGGGAGTGTCAGATGAGGCAGGAAAACAGCGTGGATCTCCAAAATGCGAATTAAGCCCTACACTTTGCATCCATTCTGTAGTAGGAGATGAAGGTCAAAGGCTGTGACCATGTACCTGCTCTGCAAAGATTCGCCAAAGCAAAAGAAAAGCAAAATATGAAGCCAGAGCTCTTGTGGCACAGCTGCACATGTAAGCCAGAGGGTCTTGCTTCACAAGTTTGTAGGTTAAGTGAATGGTAGAAATGATCCACTTTGTGAAGTGTTGAGAAGAGACTGGTAGTTCTTTTTTCCTGGAGGAGTAGCACAAGAAAAGTCTGAGGGACCTGTGGGGGGCCCTCAGTCCTGTCCACATAAAGTGCTAGCACCTGATTAACATCAAGAAAATGGAGGGCCTGTTCAAGGTCTGAATTCAAGTTCTAAATCAATATAGGTAACACAGTGTCTTGATTTGTATGAACAGGCTGTCACCACTATCAGCAGAAAAGAAATGTCCTGCCATTCTAAAGCAGCATGACCAACTTGAACTACCAAGCTCTAAACTGCAATGGGACTTTCTAGATTGGCAGGAAAGTGTGACATGAAGTTGCCTTTTCCTTAATGCTTAGCAGCTGCACCACAGCCTTTAGATGGAGCTGCGCTGTTCCGCAGTTTTTAAAAAAGAAACTGGGAAAACCAGCACCTTTTAAAAGGCGCTTCTTCTCCCCTAAAACGCAAAAAAAGCGTTTTCATGGCACACTTTCCCTTTTTCTCATCTAAAGCCTAGAGTTTCATGCAGCCATGAACACACTTCTTTTTGCCAATCTAGAAAGCCCCAATGATTACAAAAGTTGGAGGAGACCATAAGACAAGCCAGAAGTCAAAATCCAAAACCAGCCAAAACACAACCCAAAAAGAAACCAAGAGAAATTTAAGCCAATCCCTTCCTGAACTGAAAAAGACAAACCAACTAAAACCATGAACAGCTATTTTGATGCTGTTGGTGGTTGAAAAAGAACAGGAAGTGAATTGGTTAGATGCATGGAAAGTGGGTGGGTCCACTGTACAAATTCTTATATAACAGCTTTAGAAAGTTCTGAATGGGGATTTAAATGCTGGTCATGAGGTTTTGGCTGACAGTAATGACTGGACACCATTTATCTTCAAAAGGGGTAAAGTGGAGGTTATTTATCCTGTCCAACTGTCCCATAAACTGTGCCACCAATTATCCATTATCAAGCTGCTTGCCTTTCAGTTCTTGGCTATTTCAGTTCTAGTGATGGTCAGGAGAAAGCAAATCAATTATTTATATTTCAAGTACTTGTTTTCTCCCAGAAACATTGAGAGTAATAAAAGACCAGCCTTTAAATCTCTGGAAAAACATTTGTAAGGAATAATAACAATAATAATGATTTGTATGTATATGGCTGTGTTGTTAGAAACCTTTACATATATCTCCTAGGAGTCATCCAATGAAGATGAGTAGCAGGAGATGCAGAGTGGTGGTACATTTGTTTTCTTTACATTTTGATATGTTTTAAAACTCTTTTTAATACCGCTTTTACTTTGTGCTTCAAACTTTTTTTAAAAAATCAAGGTTAGTTTAATTGTGTTTAAACTTTTGTATCAAGAGTGGTTTTTTAAAAAACAAAAACAAACTTATACTGTATTTATAAATTCTGTATGCCACCTTAAATTCCATGCTGGAAGAAAGATAGGATATAAGTAAAGTTTGATTTTTAAAAAGGTTCTGAACAATGCATTGTGCAGGCACAGATAATCCCCACGAAGAGACCACGAAGAATAAAAGATTGAGAAAAGGAAGGAAGCCATGACCCTGAGTTTGCAGGACCTAAGCAAAGATATTGGAGGTCTCTTATTGATGTCCAAGTTGAGTTGATGGCAGTTAACAAGGTAGAAGGCCATAGAGGGTAGAGGCCCAGCATGGTATAGTGATTTGAGCACTGGGCTAGGATGCTGGGAGACCTTGGGCAAATCATTCTCTCTCTCAGCCTAAGAGATGGCAAAAAGTGCAAGAAACTTGCCAAGAAAACCCCCATGATAGGTTTGTTTTAGGGTCACCATAAGTCAGAAATGACTTGAAAGCACACAACAACAATGACAGATGATCATAGGAAAAGAGCAAGCCTGCATCACAGGTGGATAGACTCAATCAAGAAAGCCAAAGCCCTGAATTTGCAAGACCTGAGCAGAGCTGTTGATGATAGGGTGACTTGGGAGCCTCTCATTCATAGGGTTGCCATAAGTCAAAGCTGAATTGATGGCAGTTAAAAACAACAAGATTAGATGCTATTTCATTCCCAGACTTCCATGTAAGGAATTTAATTAAAATTCTAAATTACTTAGACCCGGTATAGCTGTGTCTTGCTGATTTTCATCCTCAGCTGCTTCTGCAAAGAGATGTAGCCCAGCTGTTTTCCACTATGAGCCACTATGCTATGCTACTCATGAAGTTTCTCTTTGAACATAGAATAGGACTCAAGAGTAGAGTGGAGGCAATGTTTTCATCAACAAAGGGAAAAACAAATTTAAATTAAGTAAATGTAGTTAGTTTCTTATGTGACTGAAAATAAGTAAAACAGGTCCAAAGCAGCTTCATATAATAGACAGACACTTCCTCCAGTCACCAATTTATGCTTATTAGATTCTTCCCCTTGATACTACAGATATCTAAAGGTATGGGGGAAAGTGGCAGGCAAGAGAAAACAGCCTTTTCATTTTCTTTCTTCATCTGCTTATTTTGTGTCATAATGACCCATCATGCTATTTGAAACAAATGTGTTGTTTTAAAATGGGTTTTCCCTCATACCATATGATATTTTCTTTCATTTTTGTATTATATTCTGTATATACCTAGTGGACACCAGAAATAGTGTGATATCTTATCCTTTTGGAGCCACTATCACTTGCTCTCTTTGCCTTTTTACAAAACTCTCAGGCAATAAAAAGTTGGATAATTATTACCTTAAATAAAAAAGAGGAACCATCACATTTCAATAAACCTTGATGATGGAACTAGATTACCAAGATCAGTGCTTCTCAGGCTACCTCATGGGGAGGGGGGATTATATTCTATCAATGTGCCAAAGAATAGCACCACATTTGTGATATTGTCTATACAGTGGTCCCCCGGGATACGAATCCCTCGGGATCCGAAATCCCCGGGACCCGAAACCGCCGGGGCCGGAAAAACGGCCCCAGCCAATGAAAAAAACCCCGGGTTGCGAAAAAAATTCGCAACCCGGACGCTTTAAAACAGCGCGCTTCCGGCGCACTGTGCATTGGTTAAAGCGGTCCCCCGGGTTACGAACGACTTCCGGGTTACGAAGGTAATCCCAGAACGGATTACCTTCGTAACCCGGGGGACCACTGTACTTCTTTCTTAGAAAGTCACCAGGAACCAATGGCTCAAGGACTGGCACCAGTTGAGAGACCACCACATTGAGTAGGACTGAGCTATATGACCTAATATAGATCTTGTCTTTTGAACAACCAGTTGTCCTCAGCAAATAATTTCCATCTTAACTTTACAGTGTTGTTGGGAGAAGAAAAAAAAATAGAGAGGGGGACTATGGATGTTACATTAAAGTCTTTGGAAGAAATGCAGCATATAAATTTAATAAATAAATAAACAATTCCTTTACCATAATGGTAAACAAACTGGGTTGTACCTCACAGTAAAAATACCCAGAGAAAATTGAGATTAATTTGGATGGCAAGGAAAAAACTGAAGTCCCTATGAAGGAGATTACAAGATTTTTTGATATAATGAAAGGACAGATATAAAATATGGATGGCTATAAAATGATTTTTCCTGAAGAAGGTCCTTCACAGAAGGTAAGAGATCCAGTACTGGTGAATGTTATAATACAAGTAAATGTTGTTCTATGTTTTCTGGGAGGCATTTTTTCCTTTTCTTTTTTTTTTTTAAATGGTGGGAATTTGTTAAGAGACCTTACACCAAATAAAAGTAAAAATTATTTAAATATGGCATGGTATTATTATTATTTGTATCCTGTTCTTTTTCCAAAACTGGGACTCAGAGCGGCTTCACAACATTAAAAAACAGTACAATTAAAAACATAGAAAAAAGTTCATCAAAAAGGAATGAAATTATTATAATAATAAAACAGATAGTTGTTAAAAGAATAAAACACATTTAAAAAGATACAACTACATATATTAAAAAACTGTATTTTTTAAAATGATACAACATCCCAGCCTGTCCTTACAACTATTCTTTAAAAGCCTGTGTGAACAGGTAGGTCTTAACCTGCCGACGAAGGCCATCAAGGAAGAAGCCATTCCGATCTCCCTGCCAGGGAGTTCCAGAGTCTAGGGGCAGCCCCACCAACCGTGCTTGTAATGCTGTTGGAATGGAGAGAAGGGCCTCTACAGAGGATCTCAGAATCCAGGCTGGTTCATATGAGGAGATACGGTCTGCCAAATAGTGTGGACCTGAGCCATGTAGGGCTTTATAGGTAATAACCAGAACCTTGAATTGTGCCCGGAAAAAATCTTAATAGAGCCACTGTAAAACAGTACCTCCAAGCCCTATCCCAGAGAGGACATCCAGAAGGATACCATGATAGATGGTATCAAAAGCCACTGAGCAGTCCAGGAGAACCAACAACCTCCCTGTCCAGTTCCCTGTGTAAGTCATCCTCCAAGGCGACCAAGGCTGTCTCTGTTTCATATCCAGGCCTGAATCCAAATTGAACAACTGAGGATTTTTAGAATTTGATATATCTCTATGGCAAATTTTAAAAAATGAACTATTGTTTTAAAACTAATTTTAAAATAATTTTAAAATAAAAATAGAAAGTAATGATTACCATAAGCTACAATTGGCCTTATATAGAAAAAATAGACATGATTTAATATTTGTGATATCTGAAATAAGCCCTATTGATCTGAGCAAGACACATTTTGGAGTAAACATGTTTAGGACTGCACCTGACTTCCATGGAATATTAAAAAATATTGAAAACATATGGAACAAAACAATGATGGTGTGGGCTTTCCACTTCAAAACTGAGCATGTTGAAGTTGGCTACTTATAAACCTATTAACTAAGAATTAAAGTGATATGCCACTTCAAAAATATAAATACTTCACCTAACCACTGCTGTAATTAATAGTTTTTAAATGCATTGGAACTGTTTGCATAAAACAAACTGTTTTATTGTAAGAGTACAGTATTGCTCTCATGAACAGACCTGCTCTGAACAATTATAACATATGTTGTAACCACCATCTTGCAATGCAGAGGCCCAAACAGAAAGTTCACAACTTAATAAAATCAAAGTTAATGTTAGAGACTTCTATTTTTATTGCATGCTCTCTGGGTGTGTCTTAATCTTCTTTTTACTAACTTGTAATCATATAAATAAAGCCTTTCAATTATCATGATCTTAAGTAGTAATAAAAAGAATAATAAATTACTGTGAGGTCAAAAACTGTCAAACATAACGAAGATGAAATACAGAGATGCAGATTTAAGTACAAAAGGCCAAGCACATTTGGAAAAGTTCAGGTTCTTTACTTCCAAGTATGTTGCAGTAGGAGGGAGCTGGCTACTGCTGTTTTATTTAATAAGTTTCCTTATAAATTCCAGCTGCTAAATATGTTATAAGTTCATCTCAGAAACAAGGGGTTCTGTGATTTGGGTAGCATATGGATATAACTTCCTTACTGCTATGAAGGTTAGAGCAGCATCCAACAGACAATTTAGTGATCAAAGACTTGGTGTGTAACAACGTACACAACTAAATTTAACGTACTCATACAACAACACACCTATTCACAATTGAAAACTGTCCTTGGTATAATCCAGCAAAAGCACTTTTTAAAAATAAAATAAAATAATACAAATGGACTATCAGATTATCTACTAGAATCTGAAAGAGAAGGGAAGCGAAATATATAGGGTGATGTAAGTAGAGCCAAATACAAATAATAACAACCTGAATTAGTCCAGAGTACACCTTTCTAGGGCGGAAAATATACTTTGAGATACAGTAGATATCTATTCCATGACCAATCACTTGTTTTTAATAATATCTGTATACAAATTATTTTCCCTATAGACTTTAACACAAAACCAGTCTTTTTCAATCTTTTCTAATTTTCCTTTCTTGTTGTCTCTCATTAGTGCTGTTAACACATCCATCTCCTTTCCTTCATAAAGTTTATTAAGCCAATCATTTTCTGTTGGAGTTTCAGTTTTTTTCCAATTTCTACCATATAGAATTCTAAAGCAGAGGTGATCATATACAGTACAATACATCTATACTTTTGTTCTGATTCTTTACTCATTTTGGATGTTATGTTTAAAAGAAAGAAAAGTGGGTCAAAAGGTACATCTGTTTGAAGAATCTCAGACATCAAGAATTGTATCTTTCTCTAATATTTTTCAGCCTCCTTACATCGCCACCATAAATGAAAAAAGTTTGCATTTGGTTTTGAGCACTTCCAGCAAGAAGCTGGCAGGGGAGACACCATGATCATAACTAAACAATATATACAGTTTCTCTCCTTTCCTCTTGCAAGCCTTGCTTGCCTTTTGTTGATACTTTATTCCAGTGCGGACAAAATTCATCCCAAGAAATAAAGTCCCCAATAGTGTTTAGTTTTGGTGTGCTGCTCAACATTCAGGCAAGCTATACAGTTACAGAGATGATGGGAATTCCACTTTAGTTTCGATAATGATATTCTTATTAGTACTTTTTTCCAAATTGTTACAAATTTTATTTGTGAACTGCTTTATGATTTATTATGAAGAACAGTAGAGTAAATATTAATATAAAAATTTACATACAATTCCAAAAACTTAAAATTTTAGAAGATTTTGATTTTTCCCTTTTGAATCTCTCCTGCTGGCTCTTGTCCTTCTGGAGTTTATCACATGGGAGGAATTTCTCTCAATTGCGAATGGAGCCAATTCGCAATTATGTGAATTTGCTAGTTTAGTGAATTTATGTGAAACCTGATTGTGTTTGGAATGTGTCCAGAATGACTTCCCATTTCCTGAAAATGACCCCCTATTGCCCAAAATTGCGTGAGATACTCTAATACGCAATTACATGAAACCCCATGATTGCATTCGGAATGATTTCCCATTGCCTGAAATTGCGTGAGATACACTCATTCGCAATAACGTGAAACCCCATGATTGCATTCGGATTGCCATTGCATTATACCCCCAAATTCCGTCGTATGATAAACTCCTAAGTCTCCCTGTTACTTTCCCTCCCTATGTAGCTTCCCTTGCCTTAATTACCTTTATCTTCTTATTTATAGGCTCTTCCCTTTTTCTAGAGGGCCCAATACCCTAAAGGCATCACATCCAATCTGATATTGGAAGCTAAATAGGTCCAGTCATGGTTAGTACTTGAATGGGAGACCACCAACAAATACCACGTTGTAGGCTATATTTCAGATGAAGGAACTGGCAAAATTACATTTGAGTATTCGTTGTCTGACACAAGCCTAGGAAATTCATGGACTGCCATAAGACAACAGGTACAGTAATACTACTATACTGTAGCAGTGCAGTAAGTGAGAAGAAATGGCAGATACCATATATACTTGACTATAAGTTTACCTCATGTATAAATTGAGGGCAGATTTTGGGGCCAAAAATGATGACTTTCAATATGACCCGTGCGTGGATCAGTCAAGGCTAAACCTTAGGGATATGTAACCAAGAATGGAAAGGATGAGACAAAGAAATGATACCAAGAACTTACAAAATTCCAGCAGGCATAATTGTTTGTGCTCACCCTAAAGACTCAATGTATGAGCATGTAGAGGAGAGGTCAGTGTTTTCAGGACAGATTATACTCTTGCCTTTTACCAGGGGATAGTTTCCTTTTCTAAAAAGTAAGAATTACAGTACTTACACTGACCTGTGGATAAGTTGACTCAGGTTTTCTGGATCAATTTTTGACTAAAATTTCTAGACTTATACATGGGTATATACAATAAGTTGCTTCTTCTGATGCCCTCCCTTGTTCATTCAGCCGGGGCTAGGCAGTAAGAATAAGGTGATGTCCTATTTGGGGCCTTTCTGGCCCTCTTTTTAAAAACAAAAATAAAAAAAACATTGAATGGGAGGGAAATAAGTTAGATTTTGGACTAGCACTATTTTCTCTGTGTTCCTTTTATATCTGCTCTCTTCCCTAATTTATTCTTGGAACATCTTTTTGCCTTCTCTGTTGTAGGGGAAGCTTCTGAGGGCAGATGTTCTTCTCTGCTCACAACCCTCCTCCTCTCTGGATAGAGAGTGAGCTCTGCTAAATCACCTTCCATTAAACTCAATCTCACCCCGTCAGGAACTACAGAATTGCAGCTATATTATTGTACAGACAGAAGATGTGCTCCAAATCACATATGAGGACATTAAGAGGAGCTGTTAAATAGGATGTCCCCTCCATTGTGTAGATTTTAAAATGAGAAACCATTGTGCCACCCTGTCCCTAACAGGCTACTGCTTGCGATGGTTGAGGAGATGGTAACACAATGATATCATGACCCATATTTTCCAGTGTTGTATTTCTAGGGACACAAAGAAGGAGACACAGATATGGAGTGTCCACATGTTTCCCTATAACATATAGTTTGGCAAAAACCAGTCTCCTTAACCTGTAATCAAGGCAAATCCCTCCCCCGACAAAATTAAATGTCACCCCTTTCCAAGAGCTTAGATAAGACCTAAAATAAATGGATATAAACTATTCAGCACACATAGATTCTAAGTACAATTTCTGTATCTTCAGCAACAAATGTGTAAAAGAAATTTCATCTGAAGAATGTCACGCAGGAAAAAACTAGCTTTGGCATGTTTGGTAAAGACACAACTGTAGAAGGACACATAATTGTAGTCAAGTGAAAAGCAGGAACTCTTTACTGTGAAGTTATAATTACATTACAGTGCTTATGTATAAAGCAGGCCCAGTTGTTTCTCATCTAGTCTGCAAACCTTCTGTCAGTATCTATGGCATATGTCCAAAAACTAGCACAGCACAGCTCTTTTTATAGTCAATACTAGATTTATAGGAGAAAATATGGGGGTGGTACCTTTACTAATCTAACAAACTCCATCTCCTGAATCATACCAATTTTATTTAAATTAGAAGTAATCCCCTTATAAAACATGTAGGTTTCTCACTTCCTACACTTTGTACACTGCATATAATATGCTAAAAATTGAGTATTAGCTGTTAACTGCAATATTGATTACCTGATGTTCTTCAGTAGTATAACAGCTGGGAAAAAGACAAAATCAAGGTGAGGGATCACCATCACCACCATCAATGTCATCATGATCATTTTTTTTTAAAAAAAATCCTTTCATATAATATTGGACCATCTCCTGAAATTAAATTGAAAGAGATTCAAGAAAGCCGAGAAACCCAACTTCTTCACAGTGATTAATTGATTTGTGGAATTTCTGTCACAGGAAGTGGAGAAGTCCACTAGGTTGGATGGCTTTGGAAAGAAGACTGGGCAAATTGATAGATGATAGAGGTATTAATACTGCCATGACTGATGATGACTATGTGGCAGGTCAGGGATTAGGGATCCAGCCTGTATTAGAAGGGGATCACATTCCCCCTGAAGACACAGGTTTGCAGTTTGAGGGTACTCTTGGACTCAGCTTTGAACCTGAAGGCCTAGGTCTCTGCTGTGACCAGCAATGCTTTCGCACATTTCAAACTTGTGCACCAGCTGTGCCCATTTCTTCAGACACTGGATCTGGCCACAGTGGTACATCCCATTTGGACTATTTTAATGGGCTCTAAATGGGGCTGCCTTTGGAGAGTGTTTGGAAAATTCAACTGGTCCAAAGAGCTGCTGCCAGGCTGCTAACAGGGTCAGATTACAGAGACCACACAACGCTCCTGCTGAAACAGCTTCATTGGCTGCCAGTTTGTTTCCAGGCACAATTCAAGGTGCTGGTTATTACCTATGAAGCCCTATATGGATCAGGTTTACACTATTTGGCAGATCGTATTTCCTTGTATGAACTAGCCCAACTGTCCCAACATCATCACAAGCATGCTTGGTGGGGACAGGACCTTCTCAGTGGCTGCCTCTAGACTCTGGAACTTACTGCCCAGGAAGATCAGAACGGCTCCCTCTTTGATGGCCTTCCACCAGCAGGTTAAGACCTACCTGTTCACACAGGATTTTAAGGAACTGTTAGGCTGGGATGTTGTACCATTTAAAAAAAAATTGATAAAAGATATATATATATATTAGTACTGTTTTTTTAATGTTATGAAGCCTCTCTGAGTCCCAGTTCTGGGAAATGAGCGGGATACAAATAAATAAATAAATAAATATAATAAATAAATAAATAAATAAATAAATAAAATCTCCAAGTTAAAAAGTGTCACTAAAGCTAGAATAGGGCTACTGCTTTCCTGAATTGTTTCTGAGCTTCCTAGAAGCGTCTGCTTGTATGTTGTGGACAACAGGTAGGTGGACTAGAGGTATCCTTATTATGAGCTCTCCTTATGTTCTCTGAACACTAATGTATTTTATAAGCCCACTGAACTAGATTCATATGTGCTATGCCCCACACATGCTATAGGGTATAACTGAAAGGGCCTCTTGTCTCTGATGTGACACAAAGCTCCATTTGAGGAATGACCCAGAATGTCATTACCATTAAACATTTCATATGAAGAGTATGTATACAGCTTTAATGGATATGAATGTAAACAGATGTGCTTATTGTGACAGCAGTTCAGTCACATCCACTATAATAAAAGGTTTTTATTACAAACAGTGGGGCACATTCTATCCTCACTTAGACCAGTGCAAATCCACAGAGACTACCGAAATCCATATAATCAAGTTGCTGTGTATTTGAGGATGCTCTGGAATCCTGACCCCACTTGCAAATGTTACTTTGACTTAAACACAGCCGAAATCAGAGAACAGTATGATGAAAAATCAAAGCAATAAGCCTGATTTAGATTGATTTAGTACTAAAGCATTAAATACTACATTTACTTAATTTTAAAGTTTTAACTAACAGTTGTCTTCCTAAATGGCCAGAACACCAGCGTTTAAACTACTTTAGGGTTGGTTCCTGTTAGTTAAGCTTTACACTGTAATGAACTAGGCACATTAGTGATGATGACTGCTCCTATCTTAGGTGAATTTAAAAGGAGATTGGACAAATTAATAAAGATTTGTATAAAGATACATTTTCTTCTCAAGAACTTATATTGATTGCCCTGAGAGCTATTTCTCCATAAACATAATATAAGAAAAGGCAAGCTAGATAAGACTAGCAGTCTGCAATCCCCAGCAGTCCTCTAGGAGAATCTCAGTCAAAACCTCTTGTTGTTGTTCTGCAGCGATGAAGAATATTCAGTGTTCCAAAGTTCTTAATTTAATGGGAATTAATGGCTTTTTAGGTATTTTACTTCCAATTAATTTTGAATAAATCTCAGCAATGACTCAATACTTCCCTAGAGATGAGATGAATGCTGCTAGTATCTTATATATTGAATGCCATGACAGTAAAATTGTTTTTTACTCATTTCAATACATGTAATTTCCTTTATTATGAAACCACAGAATTGTGTTGTTGTTTTTATTCTGAACACATGGGGTTACATCCAAACTTTGTGTGAGTAAAAAGCAACTTGCACAATTGGGTTTTCCTACCCTTCTCTTCCAATGTAGTCTCCTGAAGTCATCCCCCAAAATCTCTGTTAGGGGTCTGTGGACTAGCAGGAACTTTCTGTGATGGGGTGGGAGGACTTATTGAGCTGGGGGCTAAAGAGATGGCCCCAAAGGGGGCATCATGCCACCACTTTGTGCACCGGATCGGGGCTGCAGCAACCACATGCCACAGCCCCGATTTGGCAATTTGCTGTCTCCAAAAGAAGCAGCAGAAAGCTTCTCTTCCTGCAGCGGCGGCGGCTTTTCCCTGTTTCTTCAGGGCAGTGTGTCTAAATGCCACACCCCCACTCCACCCCAATGCCGGCTCTTTATGCCGGTCTGTATAGCCACTGTGGGGCTTTCTAGATTGGCAAAAAGAAGTGTGTTCATGGCTGCATGAAACTCTAGCCTTTAGATGAGAAAAAGGGAAAGTGTGCCATGAAAACGCTTTTTTTTTTTTGCGTTTTAGGGGAGAAGAAGCGCCTTTAAAAAGGTGCTGGTTTTCCCATCTTCTTTTTTAAAAACTGCGGAACAGTGCAGCTCCATCTAAAGGCTGTGGTGCAGCTGCTAAGCATTAAGGAAAAGGCAACTTCATGTCACACTTTCCTGCCAATCTAGAAAGCCCCTGTGTCTTCTTTCAACACAGACTATTCACAGTCACTATATGATGTCAACTTTTAACAGGAACAAAATTTTAACTCAGATACTCTGTTTTGTTCTAGGCTTTCCTCAAGACTTAGTGTGGTGTCAAACACTGGCATACATTACTGTTATAAGATAAGCTTTATTCATGGTAAATTAATGCATCAGGTGGTCTACAGCAGAGAAGCATTTCAGTCCTTTTGCAGATGGGATTCAGGATACCCTCACAGCCAGTAGGAGAAGTGGGGCAATAAACAACTAATTCTACCCAGATTCTCCCTGGCTGGCAATCTAGTTGCCCATGACTGGCTAAATTGGGAGCCCCTTTGCTGGAATGTACCCCTGCCCCTAGATGAAGATGATGGAGATTGGACCTCAGTTATTACACAGTGCAGAAACAAAGAAGAAAACCAAAATGTGCAAGTGTGACCTAACTCAACTGTATAAGCATTCTAGCAAAGTAAAATTCACTCCTTTAGTCTCAGCCTTCATATATACACAAGTATTACACAAGCTTACTAAATGGACAGTTGCTCATGTTTAGCCATGATGCTAACAGGACTCTACAAACCATCTACCTGATGGCAGAGGCCAAATCACTACATCAGACATTCTATTTTTTATTGCAACAAGCCATTCTTGAATCAGGCCCAAATTCAAAGCAGGGAAAACTAGCATTACAGGAGCAATGTTGAAGCATCCCGATTGGTGCTTTCCCTACATAGCAATAGCCAGGTACACCACTATACTGCTTATCAGTGCACTTCAGCACTCCTTAAGCAGTTTACAAAGTGTAAGCTAATTGCCCCCAACAATCTGGGTACTCATTTTAGCAACTTCGAAAGGATGCAAACCTGAGTCGAACTTGAGCCCCTCATAGTTTGTGAGTGAGTGGCTGCAGTAGAGGCATTTAACCACTGCACCACCAGGGCTCTTCTACATAACCTCTATTTTCAGGATATTATGACAAAGCTGAAATTCTGGCGGTCAAGAACAAATATTCAGGATTAAAATGCCCAACTTACATCTTGAAGCTAGGTAAAGAAACATTATAATTGGTGTAAACCAAGATGATCAAAGGAAGGAAAGTAAGATGTAGGGAGAATGAAAAACAACAAAATAGAAAAACTACCTGGCAAAAGATAGAAAGCACTGTATTTTTAAAATGTATGTGTCAGCACAGGATGACACAGAGACTATGGACAGTTCTTCAAACTGTTTTAGTACTGGTATTAGAAATATACTTGCAAAATAGCTGTTTGCACAAGCCCAGTTGGTAACATAGTGCCTCCTTAATTGTGAATCATTTCCCTATAAAAGTTATCTGGAAGTCCTATTCCAAAATAGCATGTATGCAGGGAGAGGAAAAGTAGATGTTTACCAATGGAACTTGCTACTCTTTTGGCTAAGACTTCTATCCAAGACTGCATCATGGAGAGACTTCAGCAAATGCATGTATAATGGAGCTGGGAGGCTGTTCAGGAAGGAGGGCATTCATCTGAATGAACTTACTGTTACCTTCTTTATTCTAAATAAGTATTCCCCCCCCCCCCGCGATACTGTCTGAATTTGAAACATCTAATTTAATCCAGTGAAGGGTCCAGTCTTCCTTTTATTTCCTGTCTGTACTGGAGCAGTCGCCTGTTTCAATTATGACTTTCTCCAGCTCCTACATTTTTCGTGCTCCAGCTGGCTCAAAGTGCACTTCCTTGGAAGGTAAAATGCACTAACTGTGCTGATCGGAGACTGATAGCTGGTAAGCCATAATATTTAATAGCTGAGCTGATAAGAAGAAAAGGTTTTTAAAAATGCACACATACAAACTATTTTTGAACCTAAACAAAAGGATATTCTGTTGCTTTATGTCCAGTTAAACTCTTTCTTTTATAAAAATGTAGAGCTGCAACATGCTTACATAAATTCAGCCTTCTAAGATAATTGTCATTTGTTTCTATATATGGGTGTTTAATGTTTCTTTCCTGAATGTCAGTCTGTTACTGCTGATCTGGGACTACCTCAGACCAATTATTTCATTGAACAGGATTGTGGGATTGATAAGGCACCATTGCAAAACCATGCTTTGCTAAAAATAAAATTGTTTTGTGTCAAGACGGCAAAAAAGTCTCCAAGCTGTAAACATCAGCCCATGTATTTTTTGTCCGACTTTATGAAAACCACAAATCTTTTCTTTCCTCCCCTCTTACTCACAGGGCAGTTTAATTACAGTTTAATCTCTTTCAGTAAGCACCCCTTGAGACCTTATTGTCCAAGCAGCGTATTACCAAGACTAGGGCTACAATTTACTACGGATGGCAGGGGCTCCTTTTAGGAAAGCTAGAAAGTAGCGGGAAAGAGAACTTTATCAGCTTTATCAGACTCCAGAGATAAGCAGTAATCAGAGAAGGACTGCAGAGGTGTTGATTAACATTCTACCTTACCAAATCTTTAGCATCAAATAAATCACAAAGAAAACTTTAAAGTTAACTAGATTGCATAGGGCTCCAGCTGCAATTGGCATCTGGTTACCTTGAGGGGGAAAAAGAGGTGGTAATAGAGGTTAATGAAGGAAAAACAAATTGATACACAAGATCTTTGCAATAGTATACTGCAAGAGCCTCCCCAACCCCCACAGTCTATAAACCAGCTATTTGCTGTTAAATCTAGAGTTTTAATTTACAGTGTTTTATTTTTGAAAAGCAAAGACATTATTTCAGGATAATTTGGTAGATGAAATTCAGAGAGGAATTCCAAGTTAAATAACAGGAATATTGACCACTACTAAGATACACACAGAGAAAGAGAGAGTTATACTTGATCCATACAAATCTCTGAGATTATTTTATCCACGTATGATGTCATAGTCATCTGAAATCACTGACCAACGGAGAGAGGGATTACTGTGGGGCAGCTCCTCAGTAATTCAGCTTGGTTCCCTTGGAGGGCTGCCACCCAAGACTGAATATATATAGAGAGAGGGGGGGAGAGAGGGAGGGAGGGAGAGAGGAAACAACATGAGATATTGCTTTCTGGGCATGTATTTAGTAGCAGGGAATAAGAATAAGCTTATTTAAGAATCTAAGAACATAGAATGAGGTGTGCTGGATCAGACCAAGGGTCCATCTGCTGTAACATTCTACTCACATAACAGTTGATCAGTTGTCTATGGGAAGTGTGACAGTCAAACATGAATGTAACTGCACACACCATCTTGGATTCCTCTCCAACTGATATACAATCATAAAATATGATATGCCGAGATAAACTGAGCTTTTCCACGCAGGTCTTCCCCTCACCCCCAATGTATAATTATGGGGTTTTGTTTTGTTTTTTTGCTTATCACTGCTATGAATTTTTCCCCTACACATCACCAGCTGTAATTTCGGATGAATAGCATACTTTTATTCTTTCACCGTATAGTAAACTTGTGCTGCTTTCTTGCCTCCCAGCAATGCATGCTTTTCTCCTCAGTGCTCCATGGCATATTTAGGCACACCTGTGATCTTTACACAGTATGGCCTCATTTATCCAGGTATACACTCTTCCTCTACACCACTGTTTATTTATTTTCTGGAATTGCACACTGGTGGTGGCATATTGCCTTTTTTGAAAATTCCCATTTAGCATCCTCCAGTTGTGGAAGAAACAGAAGAGCCAAGCAGTAGTAGGATGCAGAAATAAAGAAACTACAGTACTCTGCCGACTAGAAAGAGCTGGCCATTGGCTTCATCTCTCTCCTGAATTAAAAGGCAAAGCTTCTCTGTCCTCATAAGCTACAGTAAGAATAGCAGGGATATACAAAGTGTAGGCCTAGGGGCTGTGCATGGCTCCCAATGGTGGTCCAGCTAAAAAATGAGGGACCTGCTTCTCATTTTCATTGAGCTGTCTACCATAACCCCAGTTTTTCTACCTTGATTAGTTCCTGCAAGCTGAGATCCTACATCTCAGCTGGCAGGAACTAATCAAGATATAGCCTACCACTCCCAGCATAAGTTGACAGGTGACTTGAAGGTATGTACTCAGCTTCACTTTAGCTAAACTAACTGCTCTGTAATGTCCTAGCTTCCCACTGGATCCCTTTTTGAAACTCAGTGTGACATTGGCCACTCTCCACCCTGCTAGTACAATGGTTCAACTCAGAGACATATTTTAGTAAGAAGACCTGAAATTTCTCATTTGTATTCTTTAAGAACTCTTGGGTGGATCCTTTCTGAACCTAGAGAATAAATTATTTATTGATTATCCAGAACTGCACACTAGTGACATATTGCTTTTTTACAAAAACATATCATTTAACACCCTCAAGTTGTGGTTTGTTTGTAACTGACAGTAAGGTCTAGAATTCATTTCATTATCTGTTAAGATGGATCTCTTCTGGCCGGCATTCCCAAATTAATCCTCCGGCTCACTGATGCAGATCACCCTTTGTTCGCCCCAAATGTCTCCCCCACTCCTACCCATTTTGAATTTTAAATCTATCTATTTTAATCCTATTTTAAATGTTTAATTATTTTAAACTGTATGTGATGTGGGTATTTAGTTAAGGTAAGGGATAAGGGGATGAAATTTTAGTTCTGTTATGTATTTGTTTATGTATTTTTGTAAACTGCCTTGATGCCTTGGAAAGGCAATATATAAGTAAAATTTATCATCATCATAGTCGTCGTCGTCATTATTATTATTATTATTACTATTTGCCTCAGCATTTCATTCCTCCCTTCTGGAAATATCAGTTCAGGAATGGGTATTTGTCCCACATCTTTAGTAAAGAAGACAGATACAAAAAATTCATATAGCTTTTTTACAATCTTCTTACCCTCTTTCAAACTTCTTTGACATCCCTTGGTTCAACTGCTTCTGTGTTTAGCTTCTTGTTTCTCATGTATTTAAAGAATCTTTATTATTAGCCTTGAAGCTATTGCCAAATATTCCTCAAAGTTCCTTCTTGCCTCCTCTGCCTAAGTGCTTGCTTTTCCTCTGTATACATGGATGTTTCTTTAAGGTCAGTTACCTCATTTGGACTCTCAGTTTGTGAAGCATGCCTTTTTTCTTCTCTAAGAGTTTCTTCCATGTTCCTTGTTAGCCATGTTGGTGATCTCTTTGTACTTCCTTTTCTGAACTGTGGTATGTATTCTAACAGAGCTACTCTTAATGTAGCTTTGAGTTTCCCACAAGCACCATGGAGAGATTTCACCCTCCTGACTTTTCCTTTCAACTTCCTTTTTACCAGTTCCCTCATTTAAGATAAATGTCCTCTTTGTGAAATCAAATAAGACTGAGTTGGAATGCCTTGGTGCTTTTCCACCTAGATAGACAATTATAGTATTCTGGTTATTGTTTCCAACTGATTCAACCACAAACACATCTCACAGTAGGTCCTGAGCTGGAAGACTTAGGTTTAAGTCCAGAGTTGCTTGTGGTTGGTTCCATGACTAGTTTTTTTTTTTAAGACACTGTCTTTTCAGGTATCTTCAAATGTTACCTCTTAGTTATGAATGGAAATGCAACTATCTAGTCAATGAGAAGTTAAAGACTCCTACTACTTACAACATTGTCTTCTTTGGATGTTTCCCTCAGTTCACCGTCCACATAGCTGTTGTATGTTTGTTTATATAAGGAGTCAGCAACCATAGTCTAGGGCCACTTTTCTGACCCAGGACTCTTTCAGGGTCTCTTTCAGACACAGACTGGCAAAAATGTCACCAACAAATTTAGAAGTAACAAAAAATCCACTTCATTATTTGAAGCCTTAGGTAAGGCAATTGTTTTCACTACAAAACACATTATTTTATACACCCTCATCCAGAATTCAAAAAGGACTAGATCTACAAGGTAGACATTTTATGACTTTGTCACCTGAAGGTATTGTCACCTAAACAATACAGCTGACTTTCAGGCACCAATCATGTAGATATACTTTTACAAATACACATAAAAGATGGCTGGGACAAAAGTTATAAGAATGCATGTATTGTATTTTGTGCTGGTAATACTTTTTGAGAAATAAGGAAGGATAATAGCTCCTCAAAGTCGATGTTCCACCACAAGTGTGTTCTGACTGGGTGTTCCAGTATTCTGGAATACAGTAGTCTGCATCCACAAACACTGCTATGGACATGGAACATTTTGTATCCCAAATTATATTACATTTGGGGTAAGACTATTGCCCAGAATAATGCGATCAATTTATGGTGTTGTTGTTGCTGCTGTTGTTTTTAATCTGTATGGCTGAGAGTTGATAAAGTAAGTAGACTGAACCAAAATCCAAGCACAGTGCAGGAATGATACTGAAACAGTACACAATCCCTTTCCCAATTGTTTCTGTACTTTTTGGTATTATTCACTGTGCCTTCTGTTTTCCTTCCTGAGGTTATTTTTACATCACTTGAGCCATTAACATTTTTTTCTACCACTTGGCTTTACTAAACGCCATGCCTCATAAAATAAGGATTTAAATCTTCACAGAATAAATGAAATTCATTTCTTGCTCAGCTCCTCCTACCACCTAAGGTTTTCATTCTAAATGTCTGGTTACAACACAATCATGAGCATAAAAGCAATTGAATAAATGAAACTATGATGTAAGTGTAAAATATTAGTATCCAGACATACAAGATGTATGCAGGTATTATGAAGCCTCCGCAGCTGTAGAAGCCTGGAGCCCGTGCAGTACCACAGGTTTAACAGGACCTATTACCAGTAAGGAGTTTTATTGGCTTAATAAATTACATTCAAAAGCACAATAGCATAGGCTTTTAGCTGTAAAATTGCCAAAATTTGTCAGTGACTGCTTTCTGGTTATAAATAGTCAAATAATGTACAACTCATTAGATTTTTGATTCCCTGTACAATTCTTTCTAGCCATTACTCAGAAAACATAAAAAGGAACTCTAGATGACATTTTATAGAGGTTATAAATTGGTATAAGGAGATGACATGGGATAAATCTGTAGGCAGGGTGAGGGCCACAGCAAAGCCAACTGTATAAATCAGAGTTAGTGCAATGTGTGGGCGTTCTAAAACAATCCCCAAATCACAGAGGTACTGATAGATAATATCCAATTACAATGAGGATAAATTTGTTGGGGGTTTTTTTGGGGGAGGGGGGAGAAGGAAGGCCATGGATAATTGTAGGCGATTGAAAGTGATTCTCATGTTATTTTGATGGAGCTGAATTAAAAAATGCCCTTCTGTAGGTTATAGAAGTTCTACTTTATTAACGATTGTACCAGAACAATAGAATGAAATCCAAAGAATGCTCTTCTTGTTGTTGTATCTCTTGCACAAGCAGAAGCACGGAATCTGCTCCATGCTATGACATCACTATATGAACATTAGGGATGCAATTCACAAATGTTCTTCTTGAAGGAAGGAACAAGTAATTTTAATATTTTTTCCTGTTGCAAGAAAATCTTTGAAAGTTAGAGGAAAGTTGAAAGAGAGGATGACCGTATGGTAGATGGATGGACTCTGTTAAGGAGGTCACGGGTATGAGACTGCAGTAACTAAGCAGCATAGTGGGAATCTTGGAGATGTCACATCTACAGGCTCATCATGAGTCGAGATCGACTTGAAGGCAGTTAACAACAGCAACAACACACTGCCCCCCCCCAAGTTTGGCACTAAATGTGTGCTATGTGAGAAGCTGCTTTCCAGACTCAGGCTTGGATGAGCAAGAATTGCAGCCCACCAACAATTTCACAGATTTAGCTCAAAGATCTGGAAGATATTCCAATGACCTGAAACATAATAGCAGTTTCAAATAATTGTAGAAACTAATATCAGTGTTTTACACAGGCAGCTGCACATTCCTTCACATTTTAATACAGTAAATAGCATTACAATGGACTCGTAGAGATAGCTGATTTAAATTACAGTTAAGAGTTTTATCAGTAGTAACTCAAAGCCAGAAATGAGAAAGAATTTTTTCTCTAGATGTACTTCCTTCTTCAAGCACTGGGCTTGTGCAGCAAACCCAATCAGATATTGGGTTACAAAACCAGAGGCCCTTTGCTACAAAACTGACCAGCAACACAGAGTCAGTTATTCTTCACTCAGTAAAATACATACTTCTTATTCATACATATTAATTGGTTTCAAATTTTTCTTCTAAAGATCTTAGGGCAACCTGTATGTTTACACCACTGTTCTTCTACCCTCAGAATAACTTTGGAAGGAAGATTAAGTCAATAGATAGTACCTGGCCTAAAGTCAAATTATATGTTCAATAGAGACTTGAGGTCAGGTCTCTATACTGCACATCATACACATTATTGAACTATATTGCATTGATGCAAGCAGAACAGAAACTGCAGACAAAAGTTGCAAAGCAACAAGAGTATGTTATGCATGCGAAACACTCCAAAGCATTGTTCACTATAGCTCTTAGTATCTTTGTTCCAGTCTTTTATATCTGTTATTTTTAATTTTTATCTCATGGTAGACTGGTACATGCTGAATGAATAATGAAAAACTTTTTTAAAAAAAGTTTCATTGGGGCTTTTTACATTGGCAAGAAAGTGTGACCTGAAGTCGCCTTTATCTTAATGCTTAGCAGCTACATAGCAAGCCCCAGGTGTGCATTAAAAAAGTGCAGAGCTGCTACACTGAGGGGTGTGGGAACAACTTATCTGAGGTCTTTTTTGTGGCTCAGCAGTTACATGGGAAGCTGTCAGAACGCTACAAATACAGGCGGAGCTGCTACATGGGCAGCAATAAACGCGGCTTTAAACTGCGATTTTAATTTTTTTTCCCTTGCCGGCTGCGAATTGCGCTGTTGCGCTGTTCGTGCCGCCGCGAACAGCGCTATTGCGAGGGTCGAGGCTTGAACTGCGCTATTGCGAGGGTCGAGGCTTGAACTGCGCTAGCTTGAACTGCGCTATTGCGCTGTTTGCGGCTGCGAATTGCGCAGTTTTAAATGATTTAAAGGGGGTTTGGGAGCTTTAAAAAACTGCGCGGTTAAACCCCAGCTTTTACACCTGGAGGGCATAGAACGTTTTAATTAGGAGTGAAGTCCACACCACGCATGCTCCCAACCCACGATCCATTCTGATTCGCACCTGCAGCGCAGCCTTTAAATGGGCGCCTTAAGGAAACAGAGCCCCATTTAACTGCGCAATGGCATCTTAGCGTTTTGATGTACTAGCGCTATAACGCACTTTTTAAAAAAGTAGTGGGGCAACCGAACTACTTTTTAAAGGCGCGTTTTTTCCCTTAAAACGCCAAAATGGCGTTTTCATGGCACACTTTCCCATTTTCTAATGTAAAAGCTGGGTTTTCAAGCAGCCTTCATGACACCTCTTTTTGCCAATGTAAAACGGACCATTGTTAATAACCTTAGGAACACCCTACAGAACTTTACAAAATCTAACAAAAAGGTTATTCCAGAGTTATTATTTTATGGACCATATACAACGCAATTTGTAATATTAATGCATTAATAATGCTCAACATATCATGTACATTTATTTAGAACTCTACATACATCTGGTTTGGAAAAGCCTAGTGTAATCTGACAAAACTTGTGAGCAAACGTGCATAATAAACTAAGGCTCTTGGGGATATTTACATCCTTTTGCCAAGAAGGCTGATTCTCCATCTCAGTTTCCTTAAATTCATAGGCTAACACAGTGCTAAGCAGAAAGGAAACTGTATCCAACTTTAGCTAGCCTAAAGAGAGAAAAAGAGCCAACAATTTTAGGTTCTTGGAGGGGAACCCCATTTCCTGCTGTTCGTATTAATTTTCCTTTTGGCAGTTTCTATCATAAAGAAGAAAACAGTGTTATAACTGGACAATTACAACTGAAACAATAATTATTTAGCTCCAAGAATCAGATATGTGAGCTGAGAGGTCTCTCCAAGTTCTGTGGCCACTAAATCTAAACTACCAGCTGGCTTTATTCAGTGGTCCTGCACAGTCAGTAAGGAAGAAAAGAAATGACAAGCAACATTTTTTCTTTCTTTTTTCTTTTGGAAGTAGTCATTGCCCCAGGCAGTGGACATTCCAGAGAAAGCTGAAGAACACACATCTCCTAGGAGAATAGAAGCACTGGCAAAGAAAACTGGCAGCTAAAGATTAAACCCAAAGGGAATGCCAAACAAATACAGATACAGATGGAAAAATTAGGCTCATGAACTCACAAGCATATTCAACAACAGTGTGGCAAACTTCCATTTCTTACTTGGGCACATTTCAGGATTTTTAGACAAAAGGCCAAGCCAAAATGAAATGCACTTCACTGCACTTCATCCCACCCATCCCACAAGAGACTGAGGCAATTTACAACTCACATAAACAAAAAATTTAGAACAACCACCAATTCACTTGGAATACATTCAAATCCTAATAAAAATTAGCAAATATTTTGTAGAGCTTAAAAAAAAAAGTAAAAACAATTCGTTATAACACGAATGTAGCTGAAACTAATAGCAAAAAGAAAAATGTACCAAAGCCAATGAAACTCATCCTACAAACCAGAAATCAGTTAAATGAAGTCAAATCAAGATACAGTTTTGTTTGCTGAAAAATATGTGCATTTGACATTCTTTCTTGGGGTAACACTTTGGCCTTCAGATGATCAGGTCTACAAACAGTGATGTTTGTGCATCAACCAGTGATGCTATCCATCACTCTAAGAGACCAAAGGCAAGTAGCATGAGCCAAGGTGGATACAGGTCAAATTCCAGAGGCATTAGCCATGCATAGTATGTACATTTCTATACCACTTCTCAGCAAACTCAGCACTCTCTAAGTGGTTTACAGTCTGTAAGTCAATTGCTCCCAATGAGTACTCATTTTATTAACCTATAGATTGTAGGCTGAGTGAACCTTGGAGCCCTGGGATCAAACTCACAACCTTGTGGCTGCACTACCAGCATTTAACCACTGTGCCACCAGAGCTCCTCATGTATCAGAAGCAGGTAGCATAATTTATGTCAGACTGACTCCAGGCATTGTCTGCACTGGTCAGGATACTCCAGGGGCAGCCTGGAGTACCCTGGCCCAGCAGTTGCTGTGATATGCCCCTGCTACCTTGGTGTTAGTTTCCATGCCTCAGCAGTTGTCTGCACAGATGATCTGCTGGGCCACCTGGCATGTCTGCTGTTGCTGCTGGTTGCTTGCTTCTGAGATCAGAATGAGGAGCCGGCAACAATCACATGCTGGGTGCCTTGTTCTGACCTCAGAATGAGTGACCTGTGGATGCACCTGACAACTCAGCAGGATTCCCATACAGACAGCTGAGGGCTTTAGTTATTCCTGAAAGACCCAGTGCAACAAGTAAGTTTTTAAAATTTGTTTTAACCTTGCCCAGGTTGTGATGCTGGACATCATCCAGACTGCCCATTACCAGAACTGGGGTTTGGGAGGTACATCATCCAAATGGGATGACACCAGAACAGGAAGGGAGTGCAGGTCTTTTGGCCCAAGCTAGGTCAATGCTATCTCTGTTATTAACCTGAGTGAGGCAAGCCCTCACGTGGAGGGGTGCTGAGGGTGGCAAATTTGCTGATGCCCATTCTGGCATGGCCCTTGGTCAGGAATTACCTGGATCAGAGTTCAGAGGCTACCACTACTGCTTCGTACCTAACCTCAAAAAGTAAGAAACTGAATCAAATCCCCTATACTCTTCTGGCATCAGAGGCCAGCTGTGTGAGCTGGCTGCTTCCTGACTACCTGGCCCTGTGGGTCTTATAGCCAGGATCTGTGGTGGAGGAAGGAAAGTAGTGTTAAGCTGTCACCCGCCTGTGCCTTCACCTTCCTGTGGTCTCTGCCTCCACACTGCTGCACCAACATCCTCCTCTTCTCTAGATAGGGGGCCAGATGGAGTTTTGCTTAAGTGGACAAACTAAACAGTGGGCAAAGAAGATTTCTATTCAAATGTAACAACAACAGACAAGTCTGAAAAGACAGTAGGAAAGCCTGATACATTTTGACCTAGGCATGCTCTGATCTAGAATCTGTCTTCAGGAGAATACTTGGGATTAAACCTCAGAAATGTCTGAAATAGGAACTCCCAAATTCATTTACCTGATAAATGTATACTGCTTTTCACTTATCCATTAAATGAATCAGCAGAAACACTTTTCTACTATTAAACCAACAATTTCTGAGCACTTTAAGAGGTGTCTCTTGCTTCTTCTGTGGTTGCCATTGGATGATCTTCCATTGTTGCTTCCTCTTCTTTTGTGTCTGCTGGGTGCCAGAGCTTTATTTCCTCCTCCTGTGCCACTGGCAGGGATATGGGGAGAGGGTGACATTTTGCCCATCCTTGCCTTAGTTGGCAGGAGCACTAACAACGATGCCATGACAGGGTATTGGGTTCAAAGAGGGATCATTTAGTTAATTCACTTACAATAAACAAATAGGACCATGTTCTAGGGCTTGGGTTTTATAAAGCTGTTTGCCTTTGGGATTAGATGACAAAGGTTACTCCTGTTGGTGCACTATCCTGCTGTAACTATTCTGGTAAAGGGGGTGCAGCAGGAGGAAAAAGGTTGTGAGTACAGCGGCTAAGGAAGTAAGGCACTAGAGAAATGGGCTGCATGGAGCTAACAGATTTTGTCTGCCTTCCTTCACCACTGTTGCACGACCCTGGGAAAAAGACATCAACAGGATTCTGGCCAGGGTATTTGGACAGCTGAAAGGGTTGATACTATAGCCTAGTACAAGATTAAGAAATTATAGCCTGCCAGAGGTTTTTGGACTGGCAGGTAGAGCTTTGTGCTTCAAACAATGCCTATGTTTGCTGAGCTGATGGAATGGCTAAGCCAAAACATCTTGAGGACCCCAGCTGCCCACATGGACAAACTGGCATTTTTGAAACACAAAAGTCAATCTGTCAAATTTGTGGTTTGACAAAGAGCACTGGTTACACAGGAAGCAAAATGCTGAAGACTGAACATGCACTAACACATATACACACACTCACCTAAAGGAAATTTGGCAAACATAATTCTGCTATGAAGTTTGCTGAATTCTTTTCTAAATTTCAGAAAGACATTTTCTTATGGCACATGTGGCCATTGTTAAGATTTATGCAGAGAAGCATATCTTCAAATCTTTTTCAAACTTTTACCTTCCCCCTATTAGCAAAATCAAGCCACTTCATTTTATCTTGTGGTTATGCTTGGCAAAATAAAATAAAATAAAATAAAATAAAAAAGCAGTAGGAAAAGAGAAGACTGCATTACTCGTGAATAGGCGGAATCAAGGAACCCACAGCTGCCCTGAGCCTGCAGGGCTGTTGATAAGTGGATGACTTGGACAGCTCTCGTTCACAGGGTCACCATAAGTCGAAGTTGACTTGAGGGCAGTTAACAACAACGTTTCTGTTTATTATGACACTCCATCTTGCTTTTTAAAAATAAAAAAAAAATGCAAATGGTGGCTAATATTATATTTTAAAGCAAAATAAAAATAATTAAATTGTTTCTGTGTTGGAGTTCAATGTGCCAGAGATCAATCCCCAAAGGTATAAAAGACCCAACTCATACAGGCTTTACAGATGATAACCAACATATCACTCTGTAATTTTAATACAAACTGTGGCCTTAATCCAACATGCTTTGGTGTAGTGGAAATATCCACATGCAGTCCTATACTATGTTGAGCCTTATATCTCCCTGACTTACTGTAAAGCCCTTGAAGCCTCCCTGCTTGGCCATTCTGTGCTTCATGATAAGCAGGCAGGATTGAAGAAGCATCTGGATATCGTCCCATAGACAGACACATAATGATTGTAGAAGTGCTGAAACCCCTGGAGGACCTCAGCACATCTCAGTGCTGACATCACCATTTTGCATCTGGCTATGGGGTTGCAGCCACATGCTTTTCTGATGCTGCCTGCTTGTTGCATATCACGGAATGGCCATGTGGGCTAACTTCACTGACCACTTTGGTCACTGAAGGGAGGAAGGAAATACTAATCCCCACAGTGCCCAAAAAGGACATCCACATGTGTAAGGCATCCTTACGCATGTCTTTTACAGAATTTCAGTCCCAATTTGCCTAACTTAGACGAAACTCGCTTTTGTTTTCCTGGACTATCCTCAATATTTAATGCTCTATTGATCCAAACACAATGGAAATATTTAAGGTTTTTTATAGTTCCCATTAGGACCATACAAAGTAATATCTCACTTGAATCATTTGATCGCACATCAACTGTCATGGCTCAATTCTGCAGAATCTTGGGCTTTGTAGTTTGGACTACATACTTAAATTATCTCATAGGAAACTCTAGGGCCATAGGTTAGGGACAGTGGACTAGAGCTCTCTATTAGAACATTCTAGTCACCCCACAAAAGACAAAGTCCAGGATTATATAAGATGATGCCAAGGCTATTAAAGTGGTATCAAACTGCTGTAATTTAGTGTAGAAATGCTTCAAATGTTGTAAAGAAAGAACTGTGACTTTTTAAAAGGCATGATATCCTAGTTCACCTATTTGTTGGGCACAACTCACAGGAAAGAGAAGCCTCAAAAGGAATGTGTGAATAAGCTCACAGACTAATATCATATGCTGACAGAGCCAATCCCTTCATGTACTCAGAATCTCAGAACACAAGAGGAGGAAAGCAAAGCAAAGAGAATAGGGCAGTAGTATTTGAAGAGGGAGGGAATGACGATGAGATGAATGAAAGGCACCAGTGGGAAGACTATATATATTAGGAAGGACAAAAATTAGTTTATATAAACTATGGGAGACTTTATGAGAAACTAGAAGAGGTAATTGTTCACATTCCAAACATTTTGATATATAAACTGTGGAACCATCACCCATGAATAGACCAGCTGTTAACAATTTTTTAAAAAGATAATAATCGAGCTTCATGCCAAGCAATGGTTTTCCAGTGACTGATATTATGAAACACTGGTCAAAACATAGCTGTGACATAATAAATTTAAAAAGGGAAGGAGAGAGGGAGATGGGGGTAGGGTTGGGAGAAGAGATTCAGAAATACTTGCAGTTTGTGTTTGTGAGGAAATGCAGTTTATGCCCCAATTAGGAAGAAAGCCCCTTCAGTATTTTGCTCTAGTCGACTTCCAGAGAATCACCCAAGAAAGCCTGTTCAACATGCACATCTGTTTCCAGTGTGATGTTGGTATGCAAACTATTGTCTATTGGAAGTGTGTTGTGGTAATGTTCGCCAGGGTTAAAGACTGGGTCAATTTGATCAAGGAGCTAAATTTAGCTTCTGTGTGTTTTCCTGAAAAAAAAAACCCCAAAAACTGAAGCTCTTTTGTTTTCTTTCAAACCCTCTTCTCATGTTTCTTTCAGCAGTAAAAACTACCTTGAGATGGAAAGTTTTAAAAACTTACTCATTTTTCATACTGGTGTGAAGCAGTGAAGCTGTGGATAATTAAATACAGGGATATATGCCATACATAATATTAAAATATTGGTAATTAAAATATTTTGTTTAAATGATTTTTAAAATGTTTATTGTCTCATAATATAGCAAGTAAGCAAACCCCTTGTTATTTCAGATTAGTGTACAGGCAGCCAAGCTAAGGAGGTATTTATCAAGCATAAACTTAATTTATAATTTTTTGCAGAGAACATGCTTCAGTAAAGTTGCAAGGAACAACACTAGAGTCATCCCTTCTCCCCTAGTAATAGTTACTAGTTGGGTAAATAAAGTTTTGGTATTCTTTAACAAAGTAAATAAACAGATATCAATTTTCATAAAAATGGTCTTCCCTAGCAAGTACTTTAGCCAACCAGGCTTGCTATGTGAACATCTTGGCGAACAATGTTTACCACCCTCTATTATATTATTATCATGCATTTAATGCTGTTGTCCTGCGTAATGCTATTTCCAGCTCGGCTGTTGCAAGGAGTCAGAGTATCAAGTCTTTATGCAATACATCTTTCTAAGACAGCAAAATGGGAATCATAAATATCATTACAGATTATAACCCAGCATCTCAATAGCAACTTGAACACCCACCACATGTGGTAATAGATTCTTCTCTAGAATGGAGGATTGGAATTCTTTTGTACAGGACTGAACTGAGCTGACAAACCATCTATGCAGTGTTTTCATAGCACTTTCCCAAATATGAGCAGAACCTGGTTTTAATGGTGGTTTTTGCTGCACTGCATTCCACACCGGTTAAGGAATGTTCTATCCCCTCATCTTTCTGCCACTGGATTTCAATCCTTGAAACTCCGGGTTTTTAGAAAAGGCCATTTTGTGTGCTGCAGGTTCCTGATAGAGATTCTCCCTTTTGAGGAGATTCCACTGAAGATTCCATCCTTTCAAGCACTCTCAGTTTTGCTTATATAGGTTGAGCATCCTTTATCCGAAATGTTTGAGACCAGAAGTGTTTCTGATGTCATATTTGTTTGGTTTTTGAAATATCAAGTGGAGATTTAGTGCAAACAGGCTGAGTCCCAGGGCAGCAACCAGCTCTGGCTGCCAGATTCACATTCCTCAGGCTCCCCCACCTCCAGGGAGCCCTCTAGCCCCCTGATTTTGCTATGCAAATGGACAAGCAGGAGCACCACTTGCTCCATCTTCAAAAGGACATCTTATCAACTATTTAAATATGGCTATCATGTCACCTCTTAACCTTTTCTTCCCCAGGATAAACACACCCAGCTCCCTCAGTCACTCCTTACAGGGTATGGTATCCAGACCTTTCACCATTTTGGTTACCCGCTTCTGGACTTGTTCTCACTTGTCAATTTGTTGTTGCTATTGTATGGCTTCAAGAGTTTCTGACTTATGGTGACCCTATCATGGGATTTTCTTAGCAAAATTTATTCAGAAAATGTTTGCCATTGCCTTCCCCTGAGACTCAGAGAGTGTGATTTGCCCAAGGTCACCCAGTGGGTTTCAGGGACAAATGGGGAATCGAACCCTGGTCTAAAGAGTCATAGTTCAACACTCATATCATTATGCCACAACTAAATTGTGGTGCCTAGAACTTTACATAATATTCTAGGCGAGGTCTAACCAAATCAGAATAGATTGGTACTGGTACTTCCCTTGATCTAGATACTGTATTTCTGTTGATGCAGCCCAGAATCACATTGGATGTTTTAGCTGCCACATCACCCTGATGACTCACATCCAGCTTCTTGTGTAATAAAAGACCGAACAGACCGGCATCAAAGGCCGGCATGGGGGCAGAATGGGGATGTGGTGTCCGTATGCCCCGACTCCGTCCCTATGCCAGCGTAACACTGTGTGCCCCACCACATGATAAGTGGTTCATGGCACTCTTCTGGCTCTGTGTTCAGATGACGCAGCACCAAAGGAGCAACGAAAAACCATGGGGCCAGCGGCTATGGAGCCTTTTCCCAGGCACAAAAAGGAGCTGCTTTTTGTGGCTCCTTTTTGTGCCAAGGTAAGGCCAGATCAGGGCCACAGCAACGACATGCTGCAATCTAGCTCTGAAAGGGACAGCTGCAGGCCGCCTTTTAGGGGTAGTCTGTTCAACCCCAAAGATCACTTTCACATGTACTGTTGTCAAACAGGCGGTCACCCACCCTGTATCTGTGTATTTAATTTTTATTGCCTAAGTTAGTACCTTGCATTTCTTCCTGTTGAAGAAATCTTTTAAGGTCACCTCTCAAATCTTTTAAGGTCATTTTGAATTCTGATCTTGTCCTTTGGGGTATTGGCTACCCTTCGTAATTTGGTGTTTTTTGCAAATTTGATAAGCATACCCTATATTCCATTACCTGAGTCACTGATAAATTTGTTGAATAACACTTAGCCTAGGACAGAACCTCGTGGCACCCTGTGGCTTGATGAGATGTTCTGGAAAACCCAAAAGCTTGTAAACTTTTGTGGCATTTTAGTTGATCCAAACAATGATGTTGCCTTGCCTGTAGATTTTGTGTTGGGTCTTTTTTCTCATTTCTTTCTCTCAATAATATGCCTACCTCTGTTTTTGGTCTGATATAGTTTGTTACTGAATGTAATAACCTACTCTTATCTGCCACTTCTTTATCTTTATTAGCATTGTTGGTAACAAACACTTCCTCACAGTAAGGGGATGGCAAATAACTCAGGATGCTTTGAGAGAGGATTAAAAAAATGATGGAGGATAAAGCTAACAAAGGTTGGAATACAGTACATGATGGCTATGTACATTATGTCTCTTGATAACGGGGGAATCAATATCAAGTAATTATCACATGAGTGTCATAATCACCACAATCATGTTAGTTAAAGAAAATGGAAACATAGCATTTTGAGAGCAGCCATTATCACATGTCTCAGCAATGGTGTGACTGGGACTGTTTCTGCCATTATGCTTTCTTCCACATTCCCCCTCAGCCCCACCTGCCTGCCATATGTCTTTCCATGCCTTTCCACTTTTAAATTTGTACTTTTTAATGCAGTTCTGGAGTTATGCTAATGTGATTTTAGTTAAAGGAAAGGAAAAAAAACAGACAAAAATTAAAGGAAATCAGTCAGCAGGAGGGAGACAGGAGGAGGGGAGGAAACCCTGACACCAAGTGACTACCAATAATGCAACTGCCATGGCAGCAACATTTCACACTTGAGGACTAATGGTACTGCAGCATGAATGAGATTTTATTGGCGGGTTTCCCCCATCAATGAAAAGGGATGCCCTGACCACACTTCAAAGACACAGCAGCTATGGGTCAGAGGTAACTAGAACACAAACCAATTTATTCAAATTACAAGAAAAGAGATTCCATTTAAACATTAGAAGAATTTCTCTACTGCAACAGCCATTTGATAGTTGAATGGACTACCTCAGAATGAAATTGGATGGCATCTCTCTGGAGTGTCTTTATTCTATATTTAGGGGTTGAACTTGCTACCCGCTTGTAGTGTCTTTCAAGTCTATGATTCTATAACTCTCCATACCAGCTATTGGTCAATATGAGTGGGAAGTTGCTAGTATACTCATTCCTTGCTTTTTGGATTTCCCATAGGCAAAAGGCACGTAGTCAGTCACTGTGGGAAACAGGATGCTGGACAGGCCTTTGATCTGTTCCAGTCAGTCTGTTCTTGTGCCTTTCTTTCCAAGCAATTCATGGCTCTGTAGGCATCCAAAGATAAAATGACAACAATATATTTGACAGTCACCTTTCAAGACCTTTAAAAAGAAAAATAGTTTTCTTTTTTATTCTGCTTTACTGGTAAGTGAAACACTTTTCTAATGGAATCTGTGATTCTGTCTATCCGGCATAAACCATGTTTGGTCAGTTTGTTCAGTGTAAAATGGAATGGGCAAGCTCAGGTACAAGTATGGCTATAGGGAAACAGGCAACATAATTGAGCAGTACTACCACCCTGTATGACTCCACAACTTCTGGATCATATCCTGGTTTGGGTGCATTTCCCTAGATTTTGTTGAAGCTATATAGCAGTGATGGCAAACCTTTTAGGGACTGAGTGCCCAAACTAAAAGGCATTCCAGTGCTGGGGGCAGGACTTTTGTGGGGGGGGGGGGGAACAAAACTTCTGGGAGGGACTTCCAGTGCGGGACTTCTTCTCCCCTGCCCTCCTGGGCTTTCGATTGGAGGCAGCTGAAGGCCCAGGATGGCTGGGAAGGAGAAGGAACAGGCGCATACCTCTACCTCCTCTTCCCCACCCTCTGCGTGCCACAAAAAATGGCTTTGTGTGTCATCTCTGGCATGTGTGCAATAGGTTCGCCACCATGGCTATATAGAGATCTGTACAATTTTTTTTTAAAATAATGCCCAAGATCCTGCACCATCAATATAATTATGATAATGGAGTTCCATTGTCGTAGTTATGTCTGACAATGCCACCCCTAAACAAAAACCATTGCAGCCTGTCAGCACCCTGACTGTAGTGTTTCTGAGGTGCTGCAGATCACGGCATTGGAGAATGATGTCTACAGTATTCTCTCAGTTATGGGGTGTGCTGGAGAGCCTGTTATGGGGTCCTGCCATAACTGTTTCTCTCCATGTGCCTGCTACTGGGAGAGTGCTGCAGCTGTCATTCTCAAACCTATTCACAATGTCTTTGCACCACATTGGTTAGAGAGCTCCCAAGCTGTAAAGGTGGGATTTTTGGGTCATGCTCAGTCATTTGTGACCATAAATGTGCATCACCAGCAGATAAAAGTTTAAGTTTATTTTTTTTAAATAAAAGTTTGCTTGGGGAAACACTGTTACTGTATACTTAAAATTAATGTTCAACTATGGATATTGTGTGTTTTTCAAAGTATCTCATAATATAGTTCTCATATATTTTCAAAAAACTAATATTGGGATCTTAACCCAGTGGCATTACTAGGGATGGGGGAGGGGGCGCAGTAGTCCAAACAGAATATGATTGTAGATGCTGTGTCCCCAAAGTGTGGTTAGGGCCTCCCTTTTCATTGATGGGGGAAACCCATCAATGTGGTTGAAATCATGCTAGTCCCCAGGTGCAAAATGTGGCTGCTGGGGCAGTTGTCATATTGGCAATCACATGATGTCAGTGTCTCCAGTGTATTTTTCTTTTATCATGTTTTATTTTTTAAATTCCTTATAACAGGTTTCTTGGAGTAGCCGTACATCTGGGATTTGCCCCAACAAGAAAGCTCAACATTCTCCTGAATTTTTAACTAAGGATCCCTATCCTTTCCACAAAGTGACAACACTCTAGTTAGATTCATATTTATATTCTACACTCATACAGGAGCAATAAACTGCATTATGTTGTTTATTATCTCCCTTTTAGCATCTTCCCCCGCAATGTAAAAAAACCCCACCACAATCTTGATATTCATCTTTTGTGAATAAAACAGATTTTTAAAGAAACCAGAACAAGAATACAAATGAGTACATAGATCCCCAAATGGGAACAGCTGCACAATTTTGTGGACTGAAACTGGGCTCAAAAAGCCACTTGAGACAGTGGGAATGAAGCAAATTCAATTATCTCCATGATTCTTATCTGCTGTTTCCTCCCACCTCCTCCTAACCATAAGGAGCTCTTAAGCTGTGAGATAAAGCAAAGCAAAGCAATGTATATACTACCTTAATTTAGGACTGTAACAAAAGTGACAGCGAACAACTTTATGATTAACATACATTTTGTTCCTCACTAACATTTTTTCTTTGCAGAACTACCCAAAGGGGGCTGGTTAAAATTTGGAGCTATTAATGGATAGGGTTAATTTCCAGATTTCCTTGGAGAAAAAAATATTTGCTTCTCTGTAAACTTCTCAGACCTAAATCAGGAATTCTTCCACCCACAGTGCTATTTTTCCAGGTCTTACAATTCTAGCACCTTGGGCTTCCTGCTGTGGGAACAGCTCTGTGTGCTTGCTCAATGTCTTCTGCTCCTAAAAACAAAATCAGGCAACAGCTCATTAACCCGAGGTCATTAGAAAGTACAGGACATTCCTCCTCTTTCAAATTCTGGAACGTCTTGGCTCTTCCAGACTGAAATGGCAATTCCCTTTCACCATATCCTACATTTTGAGCTGCAACTCCTGATTCACTTAGCAAGAAATTTTGTTTCCATCTACGCCTTCAGCCATAGGACCATCTCATATCTATTCAATTTTAGAGGTTATATTCACAACCATTTGTTTCAAGTGATTAACTGACAAGAATTATCCTACCATTTTGCTACCTGGGCTGTCAGCTGTAAATTTTTATCTGACCTCCAAACTTTAGGCCCCAAACTAGGAGTGAATCTACACTGTAGAAATAATGTTGTTAATTAATTCCATCCTATGGAATTCTAGGATTTGTAGCTTTACAAGATATTTAGCCTTCTCGACCAAAGAGTGCCAGTGCCTCACAAAATTACAAATCCTAGGATTCTGTAGGGTGGAGCCATGGCAGTTAATGTGGTGTCAAACTGCATTTTTCCACATTGTAGATGCATCCTAGGTACCTTTTCATTGTCATTCACTTAAGATACTGTAATCTTCTCCTTGACTGTAAAGTATAGTCCCTTTTAGGTTTGCTTTTGAGAAAATGTTTGCTGAGATTTACTCTATAAGGGCATATGTGTGGTAGCTGTTTAACTTGTTATTGTTATCTATACATGTTAAGCATGTAGTCACTGCCATCTGTTTGCATAGTGGCTAGATTCAAAAGCCCACTTAAAAAACAACAACAACAATTTTTCAAAAGGCTGCTCTTCCCTATCAAGAGGGGCAAGAAGGTCCAGCATTTGAGAGAAGGAAGTTGTTTGGAGAGAGGGATGGTGAGAAAAAGTTTGGTTTTTGAGCCTCAGATGGGTTCAGAATATTAAGCAACTAATTTCTATTTTTCCAACTAAGGAACTGGGCAATTTCCAAGTTTATCAGATACAAGCAAAGAAGAGAGAACAATTTTACTAAATGCAAAATAGCAACTGTAACTGGGGACACATTTCTCATATTTAGCAAGTCCTTGGGAACCTCTATACAATTTCACAGGGGAAAATGAAGGAACAAAGATCTAGGCCTATGGTGATAGGTCTAATCTGCACTGCAGAAACAATGCAGTTTGACACTGCTTTAACTGCCATGTTATGAAATTCTGGGATTTATGGTTTTGTGAACTATTTAGCCTTCTCTGTCAAGAGTACTCTTGTGCCACAATAAACTACAAATCCCAGGATTCCGGAGAATGGAGCCATACCAAAGTGTCAAACTGCATTATTTCTGTAGTGCAGATTAGACCAGAGTTAGTATGAGATCTGCTATTTGGAAAAGCTTGACTAAAATTACTTACAACAAATGTAACTAGGAACACTCAGTTCTCCTTTTAAAACCACATGTTTCCTCAAGCAAAGTGTTAAGACCACACAAGACAGACATTTTCTACCATGAAGACCATTAGCAGTGATGAGTGAAGTCACTGTCAGTTTCTTCATGCAAGTCTCTCTGGATGCTTGCACAAAGGCTGGGAAACTATTGGCGCCACTAGGCCTCCCTTAAGGTCACTCTACTGCTGAAGGTATGAAATGCTATGCCATGAGAAGGAAAGAATTAGACTAGGATGAGGGATGACTTGAGCCCTCAGATAGATTAATCACCAGGCCAAGAGTCTCATGATAGGTTTAACGGCCAATGGCTGCTAGTGAAGTTGACTCCTCCGAAAAGAGAGGGCAGCAGAATAGCATTAGGAGCATCAAATGTCCCCCCTTTCCTTAGGTATGGAAAGCTCATCTTTGGAATGTCAGGATAAAACATGAGTGCTGCAGTTGCATTTATAGACAAGGAGGAGTGATTCACTGTTTCATGCCACAAGTGGAGGAGGAGGGTGCAATAAAATGTTTTACAAGGTGAGATCTATACCCTGAAAGCAGCACAAGATTACAAAGCCCTTTCTGTCTCCCCCCACCCCATTATTCCCCATGGGACTAGAAAAGATTCTAATTAAACTGTAAATTACTTAAAATAAGGGGAAGCATATGCTTATGCTCATGACAGATCATCTTTTGCGGGGGGGGGGGGGGAGGGGGTGTCAGCACACACATATTCTTGCCCTCTTTTTTCTAATAGAAAAGCTAAGGATCTAAAAACAGGTTTTGAAATGTTTAAATGGGAGGTCTGGTACATTCTGCCTGTGAGAGCACATTGTATGTGTGATTTTAAAAAAGACACATGCAATCAGAACTTTATTTCAATTAAAGCAGGGATCTATCATTCATCTGTTGCACACTTCCTTAAAAAATTCACTAGGAGTAGATTTTATTTTGTTAACTTTGTACGTAGTATGTAGGTTTATTGCTGCAATAACACCATATAAGTGATTCCTTTTAAAATAATTTCCATTAAAAAAAGATTGAATTTGAGCACTTGACAACACCTAATCAGAACTTCAGGGAAGCAGCTCATATGAACTTTTCTTTAAAAAAAAACACCACACCAAGTTAACATCTTGAGATGACAGTGAAGACTTTGATAGGCTAATAATTAGCTGATATCAATAACTGAAAACTCACAAGTGAAATGAATGACACACAAATTACTTTTAAATACTGTGAACACTTTCCCTCTCATCTTGGAAGAAGCAGTATTTACAGCCTTAACTTCACAATACTGCTTGTGCAAATCCTACTTTAACCAAAGGAATATTAAGACAAAGTGCTACTGTTATCACAAGAGCTTAATATTTTCTGATGTTCATTGGAGATATGTGTGGAGTACTCAAAGTGTACACCAACTTGAGAAAAAGCATGTATCAATAATTTTAATAATATATTAATGGTTTTCCCTCCTGCCTCTTATCAATTTTAGCATATTGATATTCTGCACACACATAGATATGCACAAAACACATATTCCACATTTTTCTCATAATTATTTGCAGGTATTAATGGTAAGGTAAAGCTACAAAACATAAGGGTTAATTTGTCCCTGACTATTCTGTCAGAGATTAGAAGATTAGAAAGAAAGCCACAAGTAGAACAAATTTTGTAGCTCAGCATTCAGGATAAACATGGCAAATTTCTCAGTCCAGACTGCTTTATATCTACAATATATACTGTTAATTTAAGCATAAATAGAACTTTAGGTCTGTTAATCTTATGAGGCAATGTAGTAATATTATGAGGCAGATGGTGATCTATAGCAACAGGGTTGGTGAAACCACTCTTAATTTCCTGGTACCAAACCTTTGAAGGGGTAGGAGCTCCTAGATAACCCAGAACTGTTGCAGAAAGACAGAAGGCAAAAGTAAGAGTGGATCTGCAGCCTTGTGGAGGCAGATCCTCCACTCACCCTTGATGTTGAAGTAGAGTTCCATATGTAGATGGTCTTGGTTAAAGCACAGCTATTTCATTAATAGCTCAAAATGAGACAGTTACTAAGAAAGAGCTCAATGCTTTAAATAAAATAAATAAAGAAATAAACTTGTATTTTTTAAAAAATTATTTCAGTTATTTAAAGGAGGATGTCTTAGCTTCCAGACTTCTGAGCATTTGGCTTCAAGATTAATGTTTCAAATCCTAAACTGAAAAGATTTGACTTTATGGTACAATAAAAGGTAAGGACCACAGCTATCTGAGATTAAATTCCAGGTAAACCAAATAGAAATATTACACTTTTAGTAAATTCAGAATTGTTATATGCTCTGCATGCCACGTTTGCTCCAGTAGCCACTTTTCCACTCTCTTAGGTTGTGACACTGGGTATGCAATTTCAGCCCTCATCTTGGAATTCTTTTAAGAATTGATTATTCTTAAAATTGTTGATCATTCTTATCATCAAACATTTATTGAAAAGTACCACCATGAATCATTACTTATTTGGGAAAAGCTGGTGTGTGCACAGACAGACATATGTTAGAAGAAGAGGCTCGTGCATTTGTAATGCACATAGTGTATTCCATTTGCAAGCAGTTGAACTGCATGTGAAGAACCTATTGTACAATAGCACTATATGTAACTGGTGAAACTGGACCTGTCAGTGATGGTTTACCTGTGGATTCCTGCACTGGCAGAATGTTGAACCAGAGGATGGTTCTATAAGAAAGTTTTAAAAATACCTAATGATTGGCCTACATAATGGAATGTGTACTTCATGAGGCCCAGCCAGAGCAAGAAGAAGAACCTCCCTCCATCCACCATCATCTGGCCCAAAAGGGAGAGAGTGGCAAGCCAGCTCCATCAGTCCTAGCCACAGCAAGAGAAAGGCCCTCCTTCCATCCACCATCATCCGGCCCCAGAGGGAGAGAGTGGCAGGCCAGCTCCACCAGGCCCAACCAGAGAAAGAAGAAAGCCCTCCCTCCATCCACCATCATCCAGCCTTCATCCACCATTTACATTTCTTTTCATGGCTTTAGCGTGGCTAGGGCTTACTGATTGTTGGTTACTAGAAGAAGGCATAGCAGTGTCCCAATGCATTGCTAGGGTGTAAAAGCTTAATCATTGGGTGGTGGCAGCAAGTTGTTTAGAGGATTTAAGGTGCTCTCAAGGGGTCCCATCCAGCTCAGCAGGAGTAGAATGAGACCATAGAGAACTTTCCCATGTTGGCATTGGGTTCTTCTGCTTCTGTCTTATTCCCTGGGGGAAATTTAAGACAGGATAGGAAGCAGAGAAAACCTTCACACATGTCTTTTTAGACTGTAAGCCTAAGGCAAATGTCTAATTAACTTTCTGTATATCACTCTGAGAGCTTTTTTGGCTGAAGAGAGGGGTATAAATACAGTAAATAAATAAATAAATAAATAAATATAGCTATAATTCTTTTATTTTTTGCATAATTGATAAAATCAAACACAAACAGGTACAGAGATTTCTTTGCCATGTGCTTTAAAAACTCCTAAAAGGGATGCCTATACTTTTATTTATACCAACAGTTCCCAACCTGTGCTCTGTGGAGCCCTTAGTGCTCTGCGTGCACTTTCCAGGTACTCTACAGCCACTCCAGGAAAATGAAAGAAATAAAAACTGAATGAAATTAAAGAAATAAAAAGTAAACCTACACTACTCCTAAACACTACCCTGTAAGAAACATTTAGGGGCTTCGCCAGAGAAATTGATTATAAAAAGGGCTCCGCAGTCAAAAAAGGTTGGGAACCTCTGTTTTATACAATTGGATGACATTTTCAGGCATAGTTGCTGTTCTGAGAGATTCTATACTGTCAAATTTTAGACAGACAGTAGTGATATTGTGTAAGTTGAGATTCTTTAAAGTTTTTTGAGAATGTGCCACTTTCCTTGTTGCTTTTAAGTGATGTGGTAAGAAAGAAATGGCATACATACATCATAACAACGTCCCTATTTAAGTAACATGGGGGGGGGAATAAGCAGGCTTGTTAGAGATCTTAGAGCAGAGTTTCCCAAACATTGGGAAGTTGGACTTCAACTCCCAGAAGCCCCAGGCTGGAATTCTGGGAGGTGAAGTCCAAAACATCTGGAGGACTAAAGTTTGGGAACAATTTGGTTAGAGTTATGTTGAATAAAAAACAGTTTGAAGCATTACTCCTGTATTCTACTCCACCAACACAATACAGTATCCTTTCCTTTGTCACCTCTTTCCCCTCCAACCACCTGTTTTTTTTCTTTTTAAATAGAGCTGGGGAGGGGGACGGGTTGAAAACATTTTTAACAGACAGTCAGAGCAGATCCAGTCTGCAAACGATGCAAGCTACAGGAAAATAGATTCCACCTAAACCTTAGTAGGATCATCCTAATAGTAAGATCTGTTTGACAGTGGAACATACTACGTTGGAGAGTGGTGGAGTCTCCTTCCTGGGAGGTTTTTATACAGATGCTGGATAGCCATCTGTTGAGGGTGCTTTGATTGTGCATTCCTGCATGGAAGGGGCGTTGAACTGGTTGGCCCTTGTGGTCTCTTCAAACTCTATGATTCTATGAATCCCACATCCTCCAAATCTTTGAGGGAAAGCTAAGTCTTTGGAAAGCTCTACTTTACCATGTGCCTTAATTGCCTTGAATAGGCTTGCTTGGTTCGCGATCTCAGCTTCACCTGATGTTGATGCACAACACCAGTAGAGGGGCAGGTGTGGGCCCTGAGGCCAAATGTACCCCTGGCAGTTTTTGTGGCCCCCAGCATACCCAGACTCCTCTAGAATGCCCCTTTCCTGACCAAAGATAATGGTGAATGGTCATTCCTGGTACCCTCTGGGAGATGCAATTTATAGAACTAAGCTTCAGCCTGGTGCTTTTGTTGTTGTTGTTTTTAATTTTTTAAAACCAAAAACTTGTCATTTTGGGAAGAAACCCAGCTCTGAAACTGACTATACCTGCCATAGTAAAAAATACATTGGAAGTAGCTAGGCCTTAACTAGGCTTTTAAAAAGCATAGTAAACAGTTAAAATTAACAGCTAATTTAATGCTCAAAATTAGATTTTAGCTGCAGTAGAAGATGATATGAAAATCTTTCATACTTAAGCAACATGAATATATTCTTTTGTGGAATGAGTATATAGTGATGAATGCAGAAGGACTGCTGGAACAATGTGGTTCACGAAAAAGTTGTTTAAACTCATGAGTCAATGTGTTGTTTTTTTTTAAATATGCTCCTTCCAATAAATTTCTATTGGTGCGACTTAGTAAACTGGTCATTCCAATCACACGTTAGATTAAATTTAGAACAGAAGATACCCAAAAAACAAAACTCCAACACAAAGTAATGTTTTTATTGAAAGTAAAAGCTGTTATGAAAAAGACAATGAAGAGGAAGGATCCAGCTGCTCCTACCTGCTTTCTGTTGATAAAACATTATTGAAAGCATAACTTTTCAGAAAGATTGGTAAAAGCTAACATTCAAATGCAGTAAAAAAAAATCCAAATCAGTTTTATATACTTAATTGCCTAGATTTCTCCCAATACAGGCTTTTCTTTTAATGTAAATGGGAAAAAGAATATTTATGTTCATCTTTTGCCTAAATAATAATTTTTAAATAAGAAAATGTTATTGTTTTAAAAAAGGTTTGTTTAGGAAGATGTTATATTTTTATTGTCAGTAAAGACTGGAAGATCAAAATGTGGTAGTATTTATCAGTGGCTGCTGTCAGGAATGTGTTAAATATTCTAGTTCTGGATCTGGGAAGTATATGTTGTTGGAGCACTGGATTTTGGGAGAATGAAAATCACCATCACCACCATCATCAATCATCATCATCTCACCTTTCTCCAGGATTGGGAGTCAAGGCAGACTGGAGAACTGCTTAGTTCAACAGCTAAAAGAAATTTACTCAAAAAGTTCACAGCATATAGAAGTTAAAAAATAATTAAATTATCAAACCAATTAAAATTTAAACTTACTAATACATATGAAATAATGGTAGCAGGGAAGCAAAATGTTACTCAAAGGGGAGAGAGACATGTTCTCGTGTGTTTTCTTATGCCAGCCAAACCTAATAATCTTAAACTCTCTGGGGACAGAAACAGATGTTACAACTACTTCCAATATTAATAAGGATAATGAAATGGATGTTCAGACATAGAGGTATGTGGTATAAATATGGATGGATGAATGTAAAGGAGTAATGACTATGTAAGTCACACTGAAATTTTAGGACTTGAGCATGCTTAATTTGCCCAGGATCACAGCCACCTTTAACTTTTATGGTGGCATGCTATTTGGCACTCACAACTCAGAACTTTCCTCCCTTCTCCCCTCAATCACAATTCTGGAAAGAACTACAGTCTGCTCCATTTGCAGCTGTATAGCTATTTTGTTATTGTTCTGTTTTTTTTAAAAGACCAGATGAATCTAGCTGAAATGGCAAATTGTTTTTATAGCATCAGTAAATTTTTCTGATGACAAGATAGTTAAATTTAAGAGCTCATATTGGTAAGACTTTGCAACGCAGTCCAAAGTGTGATTATGACAAGGCGAATTGATCACAGCAAGGAGGATATTCACATATGTTCAAGGCGCTCCGATGGTAGTTTTTCATCTTTTGGGTCAGTTTGTCATTCTTGTTGTTTTAATTTGATAAATCACTGTTTCAATTTGCTAGAGTCCTTTTAGAATTGATGGCTAGAGATGTCTTCAAAGCAAATCCATTCTTCCCCCTACCCCCACCGCTATAAGATGTTTCAAGACCACTGGACTCAAAGAGTTAAAAGCGTGGAATTGCTCTCTAAACTGTTCAAACCTTCCTGTTGAGAGTTCCTTTCACACTAAATGGGAAAGGAACGGTATTAATAGCTATTGCTTTGCTGTACTTTCCCACAGGCCTGAACAGGATCTGCAGATCAGCATTTGCCTCTCTGAGAGGAAGACCCAAATCTACAGCAGACATTGGAAATACTGGGCCCCACAAGGAGGAAACGGGAGGACCTAGGAGACAAACCCAAAGCATACCACACATTAGGCCTGCCTGTTCATACTGAGTTCTAAAAGACACCATGGGAAAAATCCCACGCTGAAGTCAAGAATAGGTATCTGCTTCTTTTATGCTGCTCATAACAAGACTTCCTTCATGCTGAATCAAGGGGAATATTCAGTTCCAGCAGGAAATCTGCAAACTGTGGAAAAAGGTTTATCTTTATGCTTCATCTCATCTAACTCATTTGCACCAAAATAATTACTCTTGGCCATTCAAACCTACAGTTATCTTTAACCAAGTAAAAATATAATCAGCTACAGCAAAATCTCTGTCTCTCATTACAGCGGCAATGTCTCTCATTACACTTCACAAAACACACTTCAAATGAATTACTTTTTTTACAATATAATCAATTTTACTGCACATGAAATTGTAAATGTTTTTTTCAAAATCTTAAAGTACAGCAATCTATTACAGTCTAACAATTTTATAATGAAAAAGGCATTAAAGAATAAAATAGATTGAATTAATATTTTAATTGCAGTTAAAACACACTTTTATAAGAATTAATCTTGCTGTTGAAGATTTGGTTTTGGTCATAAAATAAAACACAACATTTAACCTGACAAATGGATGAACATTACTATTGCTGTATTATTATTATTTTGCTTGGGTAATGCTGGCAGAATAATCAGAGGATGTTAAGTGTAGAACCTATCTTGGAAAATGACAAGAATAAATTGGTTATCAATATATGTTGAAAAATATGCCCTCTACTTTCTCTACAGAGAAAGATAAAAATTAGTATTGTTTCACTCAGTACTACACACCTCAAAGACAGTAATCATTGTACTTACTATGTTAATAACTGTAAACCACCTACAATTACTTGCATGATCCCTAACCTCTGAAAGGTGGTAATCCAGTTTTGGTTGTTAGCTGTCAAATTTATTTCCCTTTGTTGAAATATACCCTGGGTTTAATTACCATTCTTGATACCTTATGGACCTGAGCCTAAGTATTGTAGCTGTGACATTTAACCCTTGACCCTTAAATATTTACCAGCTTTTAAACTGATTGTATATACAATTATCCCTTCAAGTGTATCTCACATTTATCATTCTTCCAATGAGTTACATGTCTAGTCAATCCAAATCAGGCGCTTTGAATGGCAAAGATGTGAGCTGAATTGTTCTTTTCAAAGTCTGCTTGTTAGTCTATTGTATACAGTGGTTAGCCTGTTAGTAAGAAATCAAAAATATATGAAGAGAGAACTTAAAACAGCAACATGGAGAGTTTTATAGTTTATTGAGGAGCACTATTATATAGGAACTAAGTTATTGGTTTTTATTGTTCAAGATTTCACTCTAAACATGAGAACAACAGGAGAGTCATCAAATGTTGAGAGTGGGACATAACATGGTTCACAAGTCTTTCTTGAATTTCATTTCTTAGAAAGACGACTGGACAGGAAAAATAAGAACACAATTTCCATGTATGCGGTTAATACGTGAAATTCCCAAATTTGGGGTAGTATTAAACAGAGTCTCGAAGTCTCAAATTAATACTGAAAAAAAATGTAGAGATTCCAAAAAAAAAGAGTAGATAGCTGTCCAGTATACTTAGATGGACACTTTCCTCAGTTTACCAAGGTATTCTAGTAAAGCAGCATCTTTAAATCTTAGATTTAAAGGCTTGTGGTGGTTTCCCCTGCTAGGTCTTCTGTAATTATTTTTGTACTCTATTGTTTTCTTTCAGCAATGGCACTAGACAAAAAAACCATTTAGTCTTTTCTCTACCATCATATTGAATTTAGGAGGCACTCTGAGAACCTCTCAAGTGCAGCATTAGATCAGGAATTATCCTCTTCTCTTCTCCTCAGGTCGAGTAACAAGACACTAATCAATTATTTATGGTGAGCTGCGCTTCAGTTTGAGTATCTCCAAAAACAGTGCTACTATGTAAAACTGATGTAGTTAAGTCACATAATGGGAAAGGGGGTGATCTGGGGGAAAGATTTGTGATGCCGTACTATGTCTGGTAGGGAAGACTCCTACTGGGGGAAAAAGGCATACAATTCTATGCAAGATAGTTGGTCTGGTGTTGTCTCTTCTACTGTCTAACTACCTTAAAATAATTACAAGTGATCTTCACAATCAAATCTTGAAAAACATCCCAGTAATTTCATTTCAGTGTATCAAATCAATATTGATCCAAACTTGACTGCTCAGCATACTGCAATAACAGAAAGTCTGGTTGACAGTATTCTGTTTAACAGCTGTATAAGTCTAGAAATTTTAATCAAAAAATTGACCCCAAAAACTTATCAGTTTATTCATGGGTCAGTGTAAGTACTATACTTTCATTCTTATTTTTAAAAAGGAACCATCCCCTGGTGAAAGGTGAGAACATAATCTGATTTGGAAGTATTGACCCCTCTCTATTCTCTCATCCAGCCAGCCTTTAGTATGAGCACAAATAGTTATGCCTGCTGAAATTTGTAAGTTCTTTGACACTGTTTGCCTTTGCTTTATCTTTTGGATCCTTTGTTACATGCCCCTAAGTTTTACCTCCAGCTTATCAACAGGTGATATCAAAATCCATAAATTTGGCCCCAAAACCTGCCCTTGATTTATAGATGAGATTGATTTATAGTCAAGTATATACGGTAAGTGTTTCAATTGGATTATCAGAAACATGGTCTTGATTCCTTCTCTCATAAAAAACAAACCATGCTCCATGGCCCAGGTATTTTAAAAAGCAAAGCAAATATAGAAATACCCTTAAGTAATACCAAAATATAAGACAAACTGACAAATTCAAGGTGTTCATTGTTCTGGCTGACACTTATTCTTCCTTCAGGCTATTGCACTTTTAAAAAAAATAAATTCTGCTTTATGAGTACGGCAATGTACACAATTTGTAAGACAAGATTACTGAATTACAGCTTGAATAGTTCATCCCCTCCTCCTCCAATAAATGGAATTCAGTCATCTTTTATTTCATGTCATGCTTACACACGCAAAGTAGAGAAATTGTGACTCCCACATAGTTGATTTTGCCACTGTGAGTAGCATTTTATAATTAAGGGCATAAAAAAAGTTCTACTGGATCACTCCGAATACTATTCTAGTCCACCATTTTGTTTCCCACAGATACCTCCAAAAAGATCAAAAGCAGGACATTAAGGGCAATAGGCCCAGGTAGTGACTCTGATCTTGAAGACAGACTTATGTTGCATCTGCACTGCAGAAATAATGCAGTGTGACACCACTTTACCTGCCATGGTTAATTGTTACGGAATTCTGAGATCTGTAGTTTTGGATTATTTCTGCAGTGTGGATGCAAGCATAGACTGATTCATCTGCATTTACTGCTGCAAATGACCAAGAAGCAGGTTTGTTATAGAATAGCTTTCTTGCTAAATAATAAAATATAATTAGAAATAAACTGTTTTAAACCCTATTTAAGGAATTTCTACACAGAGATGGTTAAGAGGTGACACGATAGCCAAGCTGATTACATAAATATTTGAAAGGATGGAGCAGGCTTGTTTTCTGGTGTTCCGGGGACTAGGACATGGAGCAGTGGATTCAAGCTACCAGAAAAAAAATGATTCCACTTTAACATTAGGAAGAACTTACTATGGAAAAGAGCAGTCTGACAGTGAAATGTGCTGCCTTTGAATGTGGTGGAGTCTCCTTCTTTGAAGGTTTTTAAACAGAGGCTGGATGGCCATCTGTCAGGACTCAGAGTACTTTCATTGTGTTTTCTTGCATGGCAGAGGGTAGAAGATACTCTTATGGTATCTTCTAACTCTGATTCTTATACTGAACCCTATGATCAATACTATCCTAAGTATCACTGTTCTCCAGCTTGGACATTAAGTTCCTACCATCCTTTGTGCATTTGAAGTGACTTGTGACATAAGCCTGCCATCTATATAAAGGCCTGCCTGACACAATGCCATTCTTCCCTCTTCACCCTTGAATCAATCAATCAGTCAGTCATTGGGTCCTTGTATAAAGGGGTCTCTGTATTGTCCACCTTACTTGATTACATATTTTTACATATATAACATATATTATTAAGGTACCAAACAAAACATTTGGTCATATGTAATAGAATTGCCAGCCAAGTAATGTCTCTATACAGTTGGGTCTCCTTATCCACAGATTTTTTTTTTATCCACGGATTTGAGCACACACAGCTTGAAAATATTCCCCAAAAGTATAAATTCCAAGTAGCAAACCTTGATTTTCCAACTTATATATGGGACACCATTTTGTTGTGCCATTATGTGATTACAGTGGGCCTTTGTTATCTGCTTGAGTTTGGTTCCAGGACCCTCCGTGGATAACAAAATCCGTGGATGCTCAGGTCCCATTAAATATAATGGCACTATTTTAATACATGAATACATGCTTTCTCCCTTTTAACAGACCTGTAAGACAAATGTGGTCCATCTGTTTTTAGATCTGCACCAAGAAAATAAAAGTTAATTCAGTTCCATAGGGCACTTATATTTCTATCAAAATATGTAAATAGAGCACACTGTGTGTCACTTCAAGTCTAAACTAAACATAATGTTGGAGAACCATGAACAGGATCACCTGTAGTTTTTTTTCCAAAACATCAGTGCAGCCATGCACTGGTAGATCATCCAGTTTCTTGATGCTATAGGAACAAATTAGTAGGAAGCAGCAAATTTACATCATTCGCTGTGCCTTAGAGAAGTAATGTGAAATAGGCTTTGAAATGTATTGTGTGTGGTTCAACAAACAGAGGTCTACAGTGAATAACTAGATCAGAAAAGTCTGGTCTACTCACAGTATTCCATCAGGATGAAAGAATTACTAGATGAATAGTGTTTTTACAAGACATACTGTAAAATAAGCTAACCCTTTTACTATTCTCCTTATGTAACATTACAGTGTCAGCTACAGTGTATATGCCATAGCAAAGGAAGTTTGACAAAAAATAATTCTGATCAACAATTTATAGGTTCACTATGCACACAATGGCCTTACTTGAATCTAACACTAAATAATGAGTTAATGTGAAAACTCCTCAGATTAATGAGCTCTTCACCCCCATTCTTCTCCTTTGATACAACCCAGAAGAGACTGGAAACTCACTTTTATTAACTAATTATATCTTAGAATTAAGCCTAACCCTGAAGAAAATACACTTGCCCCTCCATTTTTCCAGGGGATCCGTTCCGGACCTCCCTGCGAAAATGGAAAATCGCTTATATTCAAGCCCCATTGTCTTGAATGATGGTATGCCCCCCCCCCCCATTTTGTCCTCCTCCATTTGCCACCCATGAACAGATGAAAGATGTGGACTTCAAGTCCACAAAAACAGAGGGGCTTAACTGTAGTTTACTGAAGCAAGCCAACTTCAAACAATGATGTATGAACTTAGCTTGTTGCAGTAAATCACAATAAAGTTGGAAGTTCATATTAATAAAAAGGACAGAAATGAAAATAAAAAGGAAAGTTTGCATCTCTTCTTTGCAGCCATGCTGAAAGAAAAGTGGAGACGAGCTCATGAGCCTCTTGCTCATAACATTAAACCACAATTTTCTTTTATTTTTGGGCCACTGAGAGTAGCAACACACTTTAAATATATTATTTCTATGACTGGAACACAAATACTGAAAAAGGTATCCCATCTCACGTTTACAAGGAGGGAAAAATGCCAACACAAACAGGAATAATTTCCCCTTCTTTTCTAAATTCCATAAGTCTCTTATGCAAGGCCAGTTGTACTTGAAGCTTGATGACATTTTTATAAAGCATATTATACTATCAAATGTTGTGACAGAATCCCAGTTTCACAATGACTCCTAACAAAGAACTTTTAAAAGCGTTCCATCTTAATTGCTGGGAGTGCCTGGAAGGAGTTAAGACAGCCTTGCAAAATCTAAGTTTCAATTTTCACAATGAGGAAGTTGGATATTAAAGACCTCTTTCATGTAATCCAACATTTATTGAAGTCTTAATGTAAATGATCTCTTAATGGAGAATACTGTAAAACACTTACCTCTTCTTGGTATCCTGCCCTGCCCTGCCCTGCCCTGCCCTACCCTTGTGATTTAAAGCTCATGTATATGGGAGGTTATTCCAATAACCCTGTAAGGTAGGTTAAGCTAAGAAAGAAAATCATAAAATGTATAGATATTTTAGTCCAAATCTCCTTGGTTCATAGTTAAACTATCTACTACACTATATGGTCTCTATAATTTTATATGGAGATTTTAAAACAGCATTCCAATGAAAAATAGTTTATTTAGTACATATTCAATTGGCCCTCAGTATCCAAAGACTTGCCCCTTTGGATTGATATGAATGTTGCACTAAGATGTGGCTCAGATTTATTGACTTTTCCTCAATTTTAACACATTTAATTTTCAGAGATTTAACTATGCTTTTAGGAGATGATTTAGAGCAGGCAACCATAAACAAGGTTCTACAGGGTGAGTATATACATGTTTGCTTGCTTCTCTATAGGGAGTTAGAGAAAAAAGGATGGGAATGTCTAGATAAGGAGGAGAGGGAGAAAGTGCATAAGGAAATTAGCTTTCTGGTGTTTTTTTAAAAAATTATTATTATTATTTATGCTGGGATGATTCGCCCCTGGGCAGTGTATTCATTCATCCATTATTTAGATATAATTCCACAGAGCTTATGTTGCCTTTTCTGGGCCTGTGTGCTTATTATATAATGAGGCTTTCAGGATGCGATAAAGCCATGAACCCTGTCATGAAGTGGGGTTCATGAAGTATCAGCAGCTTTGGATACAGTTTATGACCCCTGCGTGCCCAATGCAAGTATTATTCAGAAAGCCCAAGTGGGAGGCAAGACAGCATGGGGTGACCAGTATGGTCTGCTATTTTGCCACAGAAAGTTTGGCAGGATGATGGAGATCCCCGTTGCCTTGATTGTTCCTGGCAAAGGTGAATAGAGAAATACAAAATGCTTTGAGCAGAGGGTTGGTTACTCTCACCTCTATAGTTGACAGTATATAGTTTTCTCATGGCCAAAGCTGATGATGTTCATCTGTTGAAGGAGGGGAATATTTTGTTCCTGGGGGATTTGCAAGAGGGAGAGAGAGGTATGTTAGTTGGGACTGGTGGGGGAAAGGGGCTACGGGGCTGTGCAGACTTGCAGTTTGGGTCGGCATGGGGGTGGAGTCAGGGTGTAGCATCTACATGATGCAAGCCCCAGCTCCGCCGCCAGGGTGGCATGACACCACGTGCCACACCACACAGTGTGCAGTGGAACGGCGCTCCTCTGTGGCAGGGAGAATATGAAGATTTGGTATACCCCTTGGCATTCTTTAGGTGAAAAGTAGGGCTCTGGAACAGCCTCTTTAGGTCTTGGGATGGAGTATGCGGGGGAAGGAGCTGCCCTTGAGGCTCACTTGGGGGCTTGCTCTTTCATATAAAGTCTTGGAACTGGAATAAAGTGTCCTGGGCTTGCATTCGAGTAAATGGTCACCCAGGGAGCAATCAAATTATTGATGTTTTGCTGAAGGGAAGGCTGAGGAGGTAGTCAAGGATTGACACCTAGCCTCAGCTGAACCTGAACTAGGTTGCTCCTCCTTCTGTGTCTTTCAGATTCAGCCGACATAAATAGGTTATAGATTAAATGAAGTGGCCCTTATTTAACCAAACTCTTTGTATCTGGTCTTATTATTTCATGGTTGGTCATCAAATATGTACATAGATCAGAATTGCTCACCATCCTTGCATTGTGTCCAAAGCTGCAAACAAACTCAAGTTGTTTTAATTATTTATTTGTCAGTCAATATTCACCATAACTGTTCATGTCAACTTCCAGTTTAGCCATGTCATCTGCCCTGTTGTACCAAGCAGTAAGGAACTCTTATTCATTTTCATCCAATGGAAGATCCATAAATGGTGAGAAGTGGGGAAAAACCCTTCATAACTCTTAACAAAATAGTATGCAAAACAGCTTACAACGTGCCCAAAATTCTAGAGGGGAAGGATGCAGTACACTGTATGGTCAGTATGGTAACTTTGTAAGTGACATCTATAGTATCCTCATGTGTTCTTAAAGTTCTTTCAGAAACAATATAATGACTGGGAAATAGAAATCTATACACACATGCAGACACAAAGAATGCTAAGTCTGTAGGACCAGCAATCTCATTCAGTGGGGGGGGGGGAGGTTACATTCCCCCTTATTGTGAACTCAAGAGGCTTGATCTTCCCCCCTTCTCTGTGACAGCTGAAAATTTCTAGCAAGACAATGCTATCTAGTCTGGCTGCCATCCTCATACATTTTCATTTTTATGGTAATGTTTTCCAATAGATTTTTCTTACTTCTGAAAACTAAAACTGGTGAGCTTCCAGCACAGATAAAGGAAATGATGAAACAAATGATAAAACCAATGATGGTCCACAGATCTCCACGTTGTGCTAGCTGCAAAGGTTTTGTATCTTTATGATAAAATATATAACACACAGCTTTCTCCCTAAATCAACACGGTATGTCCATGTCCAGATCTAGCTGCATACTTCTACACTGGACCTTGGTAATCCACTGTGGTTTGGTTCCAGTTTCCCATGTGGATCCCAAAATCTGTGGATGCTGAAATCCCATTAAATACAATGGTGTAGTATAATGGATGAGAGCCAGGATGGCTTAGTGGTTTGAGCACTGGACTATGACTCTGGAGACCAGGGTTCGATTCCTGGCTTGGTCATGAAACCCACTGGGTGATTTTGGGCAGGTCACATGCAATCAGCCTCAGGGGAAGTCAACTGTAAACCTCCTCTAAACAAATCTTGCCAAGAAAATCCCATGATAGGCTTGCCTTAGAGTTGCCATTAGTCAGAAACAACTTGAAAGTACACAACAACAAGAGTATAATGGTGTCTCTTATATAAAATGGCAAAATCAAGGACTGCTTTTTGGAATTTGCATTTTTAAAAATATTTTCAAGCTGTGGAGTGTTGAATCCATGGATAAAAAAATCTATGGATATGGAGGGTCAACTATACATGTTAGGAAACACAGATATTCCACCACATCCTAAGGGAGAGGAGAGAGGGTCTTCACACCTCATTCAAAATATGGCCCACTGTGTTTGCTGCCCACTGTCTTAATTGTTTCAAATATATTTTATTCTGTTCACAGACTCAAGATTTCAAAATAAGGTTTTGAATTATGCTTTTCATGTCAGTTTTCAGTTAATTTACAATGCTAGTTTGTTTATCAGAATTGGAATTGGGCCAAACTCTCAGCACATTTGATCAGCTTTACAATAACCCTGGATGCACCTGCTAATTTTGCCTCTGGGTAAACTGTTGAAAACTCTTCAGCTATTTCCTCAAGTTGGGTGGAAACAAAGAAATATGAGATTTTTTTTTTCAAATGTCCAGATTAGGGAATTGGAGATGCATTAATTAAGGAGAGGAACAGGGTCAAAGTAGAGGCTAGGAGGCTAACAAGCAGAGAGAACACAGCAAAAGAGCTCACAGCAGGGTAAGAGTTCAGTTAATTTATCCGTGCGATCTATTCCAGACGCAGTAAATGATACATTATTGGATACAGATCTGCAACTACTTACACTGAGACCAACCTCACTTAAGTGTCATTATTCTCCCTTCTTTAGAAATATTGCTATTACTCAAACCTGTTCACAGCAAGGGCTTTACTCAGCTGGCAGTCTACTAACTTTTGTTCTTTGTGATGCTCCTCCTAATTCCACTGCTCTGCTGTGGGAATTAGGCATAACCACCACCACATTAACTGCAGAACACCCAAGTTGATCCAACCCTATGCGATTTTGAGTAGTTTATTACATAGAAAGCCAATCTACTAGCAGCCAATTACAAACAGCAAATACTATATCAAGCAAGGAGCAAAGTGGTGAAGAATTTTGAGAGATTTACTATGTGGCCTCAATCAAAGCCTCATTCTTACGTTTTAAAGAAACAAAAATAAGAGGAAATCTCATAGAAATGCATAGGAGGAAGTTTTGAGCTTTGCATGATTACTTTGAACAGAAGAATAAAGGTCAAATGGCTTATAATAATTTATTCTGCCTCCATACAATTTAATTATGATTGATGTGACTAAAAATCAAGACCACAAAGGAACATTCTTATGACAGCACTTTTTTTAGTGTGCAACTTCCAAGGTTATTAAGTGTAATGTATTATGTAGCAACCCAGGTATGCAAGAACTGGGAAAACGAAATTTAAGCTATATAGTGTGGAGAGAAATATACTGGAACTGGCAAAAACAGCATGACTTTGTGCAGTCCGCAAGTCTCCATAAATGTAATGCCAATTGCCCTGACATTCTAAAATGGTGGAAGTATGTCACAGTAATTCATCTGGAAGTAGAAATCTGGAGATGGTTTGATTTATATTTAAAATCAAAAAACAAATTTGCACCAAGTGAGACTACATCATGGCTTGTGAAAAAACCTCCAAACCTTCTTTTTGAATGGCTCATATACTATGATAAAATTGATTTAAAATATATGCTAAAATGATAAAAATATGATAAAAATTCCGGGGAATTTATTGACCATATTGATAATTAAATGAGATTAGAAAGTAGAGCTTCTCAGTAGCTGCTCCCAATTAGAATGGTTTCTCCTAGCATTCCATTTGTCCTGCTGCCCAGAAAAGGTTTTAACAGATTCTTGGTGGACTTTTATCTATACACCTGTTTTAATATTGTTGAGAACTGGCTTGAGTCCCAATTCTGGGCTGAAACGTGAAATCTAAGCCAAATATATAAGTATATATCCAGATAATAACTTCTCAACAGAAGGTTATCTGTCCTGTGCTGTAGAATACATATACAGTATAGGGTCAATGAGATATTACTTAAAATGAATTTACTGTTCACTTTCTCAACATTGTAAAAAAGAGAAAACAGAAAATAAAATATAAACAAGTTGAATAAATGCTAACCTCATATATCTCCCAGTATTGAAAAGAAAATCTTCAGATCTACAACCCTTAAAGCCGGTACATAGTGATCTCTATTTATTTCAAGAATCTAGATTTCAAGACCCCACAAAAACCATAGCTTGGACAATCAGTCTCTAGGAATGCAAATTGCCTGTGACACCTGGAACTCTGCCTTTCCTCAAACAAGCAACATTTCTAATATAGTGCCAAAACACACTGCAGAAATAATCCAGTTTGACACTGCTTTAACTGCCCTGGCTCAAAGCTAGGGAATCCTGGGATTTATAGATTTGTGAGGTATTTAGCCTTCTCTTTCAGAGGGTTTTGGTGCCACAATAAACTACAATTCTGAGAAAACAATCGGAGTCTTGGCCATTTAACAAATGTAAACAAAAATCCATCAGCGATACCTTTATTGGCCATCCGAAATGCACAATATACTTGGTGCAAGCTTTCGAAGCTCCATGGGCTTCTTCATCAGGCAAGATTTTACAAACCAAACCTGGGGGAGGGGGGGAACCAATAGGACATGTTAGATGCTTGCATGTTTTCAGACCTTAGTAAAAATGGTAGTATGCTCGGGGAAGGATATCTTTTGCACACAGGCTCCTCCTTCTTCTGGCCATGTGGCAATTGGGAGATTTCCAAAGTCCAGAAAATTTAAAGTCCATTTGCATCTCAACAGGGACCCCTCGTTTGCAATCCAGTATGTCTCCGTTCCAGTAAGGTCACAGGACTCTTTGTAGGCAGAAAACAATGAATTCCTCAAGAAGTGTCCATGTGTTTGCATCCGGAACATTTTGCTGGTGTAGAGGTAAGACATGCAAATTCAGTCCAAATTTAAGAAGAAAAATTTACAATTCCTAGGATTCCCTAGCACTGAGCCAGGGCAGTTAAAGTGGGGTCAAACTGAATTATTTCTGCAGTGTGTTTTGGACCATAGTTACCAGTATTGATTTATACCAGCATTGCTACATTACAGTGACAACGACCTGACCAAACAGGTCCTGAACAGATCAGATTTACTAACAGACTCTGAGCTGTATGTACATTCTTTCAGGCTGAAGAGCAGGGTATAAATACCATAAACAAACAAACAAACATTCATTTGACCTTAGCATCCCTTTTGAAAACCCATGATTGAAAATAACTTTTCTGCTGATTACTTTGGGTGATGGCTGAGCACTTGATCTAAAGTAACGTGAGTGGAATGAATCTGTTCATTTGTGTTTTTCCTCAAACGTGTAGTGCTCCTAAGCAGGATTGTGTAATAATATGCAAGGGCAGGTTTGTGTAAAATATACAAAATCTGGTGGATAATCCAGACTGTAGTGGGTAACTGTGGGACTTTCAGACATGCAGAGTTCTGAGAAGATTGAGGAGAATCCACATTGTCTTAAAGATACTGCAAAGCAAGCTCTGACAGATGAAGTGCACTTTCATACTGCATTCAGAGCTGCCCTTCTGTGAGCAGAAAGCCTTTTTTTAGGCTCTTTTTCCAACTTAAGTAAAAGAAGATCACTAAGTAAACTGAAACCGCACCATGTTCTTCTGTTTGCACTGGCTTCTGTGCAACTTTTCATGATTCTGTCTTGTTCTTTCAGTCTCTACTCTTACTCCTGAATCACCTTATTACCATTTCATGTATAATAATCAGGATCAGATCTCTAACAATGTGTAAAAAACCAACTCTCTGTAGAGTTGTCTGCGCAACAAAAATAAATAATTAGAATCCATATCTTTCATTATTTTCAGAGTTATGTCTTTATAAATTCCTAAAGTAAGTTTTGAAATGGGTCAAACAGAGTCTTTTATTGCAAACCAAACTCTATTGGCAGAAATATGTGTAGTTGCTCTACAGTGGAGAACTTTTTGTGCCCCCAGGCATTAGTTTGAAATTGGGAGACTAAAAATACTGATGATGGTCATGCAAAGGCTTGTACTTATGGAAGAACATCTTTAAATTCAAGTTTGCTTTTTAAATGCAAAATTCTGCTAAATCAAAAATAATGTTTCCACCAGTGGAAGAAGCCTTTCTGCTTTTGGAATGGCATCTTTAGATGAAAATCATAGTAATTCCTTCTGAAGACCTTTCATTGTCAACCAAGTGGTGAATTATTGCTGGATAAAAGGAGGCATTGTGTAGTCACCAAATTCAGCTGCAAGTGCCAGGATGGCTCATACACATATTGCTGAAGTGGGTACTTGAATAACAGAGATTATAATGTTGTGGTTTGGCTCAACACAATCATATTTGCTAAGTAAATAATGATGAAGAGTGGTTTCTTTTACAATGAAATTGAGTAAAATATATTCATAGTGCAATTCTAAACACAGTTAAGTAGGGTGGGACACAGTAGGATTTACTTTTGAGTAAAGACATGCAGAATTGCTCTATTGCGGGGGTGGGAATTACAGTACTGGTATCAGTGACAGTATATCAATCACCATATGAAGAGGTTTCAGTAGCCTTTGCATTATGCCAACCAGAAGATGAAAAAAAAAAACCCCAAATAAATGAATTAAACAGAGGACAAAAGAACTCCACATATAGTGACCATTATGTAGCCATTTTCACTAAAAACAAACAAACAAACCCAGAAGATGATATTCAGCTGCAAAAACTTGCTCCTTTCCAAAATTGGGTTCCAAATGGTTTACTTCACAAAACAGCCTTTTTGGATATTCAGAATATTTTGTTAATTTTCACATATTTCAGATATGCAGGGATGTTAGCAACTTTGAACAATTAATTACAAATGCAGAAGGAAAATGTATATATACAAGAATCACGGATTTTGATTACCATAATTTTTTTTTGAAGAGTAATAACCTTTGAACCACACATTTAAATTTATTAATATATCATCGAAGAAGTACTCAAAAATTTAAATAAAAACAATAGTATATAAAAACATTGAGGCAGATATAACGTTAATCATAGTTAACGTAGATCCATTGAAACAGATGGAATTTGTAAAATTACAACTTGTTTGCCACAGCAAACCTCACTAATTCCACTGTAAGACTTTCACTGGATTTAGCCCATGGATTTAAACCATACTCACAATTTTAAAAGCCCCCCTCCACCCAATTTCTTAACTTCTTTTCAAAATTGACAGATATGTACTTAACTTTTCAAAATGTTTAATTTCTTCTCCTTAGTAGATAACTTAATAACCAAATTGACGGGCACATGACACAGACATGTGATGCATGGTATAAGCAATTTCTCACCCTTTACAGAAGTTTCTTATTTAGAATTTCTTACAAGAACCACAATTTTATATATTTCTTTAATACATTTCTTAATAATGTTGGCTTTTTGTGTGTCAAGATGGGATAAACTATTACTATTGCACAGTGACCATGTGCTTTGCTGCCCGAGGCACAGTTAGATGTCTGAACACCTGTGTATAATAGTTATGCAAAGTCAATGGAATGTCAAAAAGGAGGTCTGTGATTCAATGAGGTTATTTAAAATACTAGATCAGAATAAACTGATTTTGTATGAAACAAAGCCTTCAGAAAAAGGGCTGTATTATCCACACATTTTTCAAAAGACTAAAGAATGAAATGTATGGGAGTTTATATGAAAAAGGAAGCCTGCTGAAACAATTTGATATTTTGTCTCAGATACTATTTCAAAGCACTATCAGGAAATACCATCTAATCTAAAGTAGAGAAAGTCTCTTCAAGTGTGATATGTTAAAAACATATAAATTGTATGTTGATCATGTATTATGATTACACATGAGCTATTTTTTTAGCATCTACACATCCTAAGTTGTGTAGGAATACATGACATACCTGCTGGAAATGGCCAACCTTAAATTGTCAAACTAAGCCAAATAAACTTTCTTGGGCTGGGACATTTATTTTTCCTATGTCATAGAAGCAGATGATATTCCAGCTGAACTGCTACAAATCCACACACAGAGAATGAACTCTAGTGCTAACTAATATATGTCAACAAGTATGGAAACAAAATGTTTCCAACAGACTGGAAATGATCAATATACATCCCAATCCACAAAAAAGGAGACACAAAAGATTGCAACTATAGAACTATAGCATTAATTACTCACACAAGTAAAGTTATGCTCAAATTTCTGCAGCACAGACTTGACTGCATAGATCATGAAAAGCTATGGAACTCTCTTAAAGACATCAGAATGCCACTATATACTGATGAGAGATCTGTACAATATCTGTACAGAACAAGAGACTACTGTTGGAATAAGGAGACACAGAATGATTCCCAATTGACAAAGTAGTCAGGCAAGACTGAGTTTTATCACCCTATTTGTTCAGCTTGTATGCAGGTTTCGACTCAGAAGGAGGAGGACTGAAGATAAAAGGAAGGAACATCAACAATCAACAATCTAAGATATGGAGATGATACCATACTACAAGCAACAACAACAACAACAAAAAGTCACAGACTTGGAACACTTATTAAGGCCAAAGAAGAAAACGCAAAGGCAGTCTGGAAAAGGATACTAAGGATATTGTGGACAGCCAAAAAACAAAAAAAAACAAATGGATACTAAAAGAAATCAAACCTGAACTCTCCCTGGAAGCCAAAATGATCTAATTGAGGTTATTGTACTTTGGCTATATCATGAGAAAGCATGACTCATTAGAAAGACAATAATGTTAGGAAAGGTATAGAGTAGCAGAAAGAGAGGAAGACCGCATCACAGGGTGGTCACAGGCCTGAATATGCAGGACCTAAAATCCAAAATTCAAAACACCTCTGGTCCCAAGCATTTATGATAAGTGAGATTCAATCTGTAATTACATTTAAAGAAGCAGTACATTAAATATAAGAATTATCTGAATGAGAATGGAATTTTTGCATTCAAGCAAAAATGCAGCCATAATTCATATACATTGTGCTGGGAGACATGCTGCTCTGTTATGCTCTGAGCAGAAATAAACAGCTACTAATAAGATGTAATTTGTAATTACTTCCTTTCCCCATTAATAAGTTTTACCTGAGCTACATTACAATTATAACTCAATGAGAGATAACATTACTCCATTTGTGCTTCATATCACTGCATTCTGATTTTTTCTGAAGGAACTAAAAAGCAGCTCTGTTAGGTTTTTGAGTAACTAGAATTATTTAAAAAAAAAGATGTTAGCTATAACTGAAACAAACTACATTTGGGTCCTTTGAACCATAACTGTGAGTAAATAAAGTAACATCCCAAGTTCTGGTTATGTTGACTGTTGATGTGGCTCTCTTTTCAGAAGTTGATATGATCAGTTTGGTGAATGTGGCAATGGGCCCCAATTAGCAAGTTATTTTTCAATCTACTTCATTCCAAATGCTTGAAGTTTTCTCTAAGTTAAGGGTGATGTTGAACGGAGCCTTGTGCTTCTAAGTACCCTAGTAGTTATACTTGAAAACTTTGTAACTTTATTTGGTAATGATGTAGATTATGATGGATGTTGCTGATGGTGTGAAACAGCTGAACAAGAAGTCAACAAGACATTCAAGTTTATGTCCTGTGACTTGAATAAAGACAATTTTTTAAAATCAGACTACTCATGCTAAATATTTTACAAATGCAAGGATAACAGTCTTACCACACAACTACTTATTGCTTGTTAATTATTACCATTATGACTGTAGTTTGTATTTTCTATATTAATTTTTTTCTGACCCCCACTGACTAATTCTCCACCATACAAATATGGTACAAAAATTTGCCAACCTAGGTAGCATCCCCTCCATCTGATGGCACAGGATGCAATTCATGAAAGTTTATGCAACATGAATTTTTAGTCTTTAAGAAGCCATTGTTAAAGCAAGAATTATTGTTGGGAATCTGCTCCTACCTCAGTGCTTGCTCATATCCCTTGTTCATAGTGTACAACTTTGTGTACAACAGTAAACCATTTTGCAGGAACCATTACCCACTTTAGTCTCTTTAAGAAATATGAGCTCAACAAGGAATTCAAAACAAGCATAAGCAACAAAGCAACACACCAGTATTGCCTCTAGGCCTCATTACAAAACTTAAAATATGTGAATATGTGGCATATTCTGCTGCTCAAGAGATGTTAAGTCCCAGGAAATTGACTGGGAGCAAATAGTGGGGACCAATATGAAGTATTTTCTGCTCTCCCACAGCAATATTTAATATACGTGTCTGTTGATTTGAGTATTTCTACAAAATTCAAATCAAACAGCAGCGTAGAGATAGATAAGTAAGTAAGTAAATAAATAAATCACAATTTGCTGGGAAATAGTCAGCAAAGAACATAATATAGGTCCTCTGATATCCTCCCACAATTTCCCACAGGCCTAGAGAAGTGGACACATTTCTGGTACACAAGAATGCAAAATTAAACAGATGTCTCTGAGCTTCACATGGTAATATTAGAGGAGTATTTGAGATGAACTGTTGTAGAAGCAATGACATTACCACAGTCAAACACTATATGCTGTTCCTTAGCAGCGAGATTGCACTTGGTTGGAATCCTTACAACATAGCTGTAGACATTTATGGCCACTATTCCTGGAATTTAACAATAGGCTTGGAATGCCAGTGCTCTGCACTCTACCTCTAAGTGGGTGTTCTCCCTTCCAACGCCCACACGCTAGTCTCTTGTGCAGAACCAATTAAGTTAATCTTTATATATAGGGATATAGTTATAGAATATATGCACAGAAATTCCACTAATAAGAAAGTCAGGCTGTATAGTATTTGTGGCCTATGCAGTCAAGGCCTTCTTATTCACACAGCACATGAAATCATGATAACAAGGACTTGATGCCAAGAAGAAACCACACAGAGCTCTATAAATACAGCTTTAAAATAGCCAATGGGGGCTCCAAAAGCTTTACAATAAAATGGTGCATAGCATGCTTTTAAAGAGTCCCTAAGCACAGATTATGGCCTTTATTCTGAACTAGCTCAAGTAACTAAGGGATACCTCCACTCAAGTCCAATTTTCTGAAACAAGAGAAAGCTGTCCTGATATTTGACTTAAAACCTGTAAATCTAAAAGGGAACGAAAAGAGTAACTGTATGACAACCATTAATCTGTTCATATAACAGACAGGATGTGGAAGAACGCTTAAACATGCCATATGCTATTAGGGCTTAAATCTTTTGTGAATGGCAGAAAAATGTCCAAGGAGACAATTTACTACACCAATTGTCTGGATGTTAAGAGTAATTTGTAGCTGTGCTAATTAACATGTGTGACAATGTTTACCATATGTAGACTACATTTATAGTTCTCACACTTGGCACAGTCTGGGAAAACGTCAGATCAGTTGCAATGTCTTTCTTCTTACATTTCTCAAGCACAGTGTACCAGCAATCTATTATAAAAGCAGTTTATTTATCACTGTTGTATAAAAGGTGATTAAAATTATGACGGTACCTGTGATTTGATTTTTTCCCCCCAGAATGTATACAACGACAAAAAGTATCTGAATATTTAAAAGATGACCAAGGAAACTGCCAAATTTGTTTAGACTGGAGTGGGCAAAGTATGAGTGGTAGGCTGCATGAGGCCCTTAGGGCCACAGTATGTGGCCCCTGAAGCCCTCCAAGACCCCTTAACTACCACACCCAATTTTTAAAATTGGGTGATTTTCAGCTACCAAAATAGGTTTCCAGAAAGTGTGCATCTACAGACAAAAATCCCCCACTTCCCCAAAACTATACCCCCACATATCAGCCAAAAATCAAACCAGGAGCGACATCCAGATGCAACTTCTGGTTGTTTCAGGCACATTTGTGCAGACTACCAAGGCAAAAAGTAGCCCCTGCCTCTTCTTCAGTTGCCCAGCCCTAGTTTAGACCATGATCTGAGCACCTATGTTGATACTGACAAATAAATATAAAAAGCTACATCATTCAGGTAAAAAGACAAGTAAAGCCCTTCAGCGACAACCAAAACAAGTTGAAATATCAATCTGTTTCTTGCAAAATAAGTTCATATTTAAGTTCAGATGGACTGGCTTAACAATTGCTATTTTAATGTTAACATGCCTGAGGGAACTTATAAACTCACCAAATACGCAGTTAAACTTACTTTATATTATGTGCAGCTGCATGGCTTCATACCAGTGACCAACTTTCCTAAAAGGGCCTGTGAAGTAGAAGAACTTTTCTTATATACCTCCTTCCACTAGCAACACAATACTTTGCTTGTTGCTTGGTTTTAATATTCCTAGTTTGTCTAAAAAATACTTCAACCTTAACTTATTTGTGCTAAGTGGGGGCAGAGGAACAAAAAAGCAAAACTGTACACCCCTCGAACAAACGAACAAACAAAGAAACAATAGTCTTTTGAGAAAAATCACTGTTACTCAATGCAGATTCTGTAAATTGTAATGTGGATTACTATATTATGAGAAGAATAGTTCAACAAAGCCTTTTACTGGACCAACTTTGTGTTGCTTTGTAACTGCAAAGTTTGACATGAAAACTGACATTTTGTAACTCTAGTACTCACCGTTGAATTCATTTAGTATGCTATCTGATTCAGCCATTTCAGAAACTTTAAACAGTGCTGTTGAGCAAGATAGCTTTATATGTTGAGTTTTAAACATGCCTTTTAAGTTTTCAGAATGTACTCCTATATCCCTTCTTTCTCTATCTCATGGAAATCCAAAACAAAATACTAAATAAGAGTCTATGGTATTTCAAATACATAATCTATTTTTTAAAAACATCATTAGGAGGTCAGCACTAAAGAGTGCTTGACATGTTGTGGCTCACTTGCAGTGATTAATTGACCAATATACTTACATTTTGACATTTAGACACAGCATTCACCTTGGAGATCATGAAAGGATATCACAGAATTCAATCTCCTGCATAATTTTAAATAATGTTTTGAGTTCCACTGCCAGAAATGTCCCCAAGCTCTCTGTATGGAAAGTTAATAGCTGATCCTCTGACCTAAACTCTGGTATATCAGCCTGTGATAGTCCTGTAGTGTCATTACAAATAATGCAATACCCATCACAGATGATACAAATACCTCTCTCTCTCTCTCTCTCTCAATATATTTAGCTGGAGAAACTTTAGGATCAGATCAGTAAAAGTTTACTAAGCTTCAGTATCAAAACTACTTTTCAAGAATTTAAAAGTTTCACAGAAGCAGAGATAGCTTTTAAGAAGGGCAAAGGTAGCTAAGCCAACTGAGTTTTATTTCAGAATGCATGATTTCATTTCTTCAAAAACACCAATAGCTCCTCCAGCTGTAAGATAAAATCTCAACAAATTATTTTACATTACAATACTTCATGCACTTTAATCTTCTTTCATCCACTAAAATCTTTTTTCTGTCTGCTCCCACTCCATATTCAGAAAGCTGAAATCACAGTCCTGTACACAACTATACATATGCTAACAAAGTAATAAATTGCTGACATCAGCAATGTAGTAAACAGAACATAATTTCCTTAGAAAAGCTCTAGAGACTTCTGTATATCCTAACAAAACACAAACATATGGATGAATCTTCAATTAAAATTAAATCAGGACTATTAAATCATTCCTCCATTTCAGTTGTTTCATTAGCACACACACAAAGCTATGCTGTTGCTTTGATAAGGTAACTGTTTCATTGCATAAGGGCATATGCCTTTTTGAGACACACCAGATGCAACCCACCCTCCAAAGTGTGGGGAGGATTAATAAGCTTATCCAGCAGACAGAATTAAAAGTCTGCCATTGCTTAAGATTTTATTTTTACAAATAATTCCCTAAATCTTAGCTCTGAGGTCAACTGCATGTCCTGTTCATTTGCTGATGAAATATTTCCCATGGTATACTGTTGCCAATGAAGAGAACATGGTACTATGTCAAATCATGCAGGACATCCTTGAAGTGAGTAAACAATTTTGTACCTGACATCACAGGGAGGGAAGGAAGGGGGGAGGAAATTGAAGTTAACTTACAAGAAAATAAACACAAGGGGAGCATACCACTAAGTGTTTATTGCAGCAATAGATTGTTTTTATTAATCCAAGAGGTCCAGTTCTACTCTTAAATATGATGACAATGACCCAATTCATTAGAAGTTGGCTCTCATTCTCAGGACTGATGGAGAGATGACTACTTAGATGAAAAATATGCACAGGAAACTCAAGATCCACAGCATATACCACTTCTTGAATTTGTTAGTGTAAAAATGCCAACTGCTTAAGGCTATTTTCTAGATCTATTGATGGTTGGCATGAGGCCATCTATTTCATTCACTTTCATTTTTACAGCATCCTTGAAAATTAAACAGTTTTAGCATTGCAGAAGTCTTCGTTAAATTTAGGGTGTAGAAGCAGGTTATCCGACAGGATTAGAGAAATCTCTACTACCTCAGAGGGCTTGAAGAATAATGAAGTGAGATGTATGACAAATACTGTCAGCTCTCTATATCCACAGATTCTTTATCCTTGACTTTGTCATTGTATATAAGGGACACCATTATATACAATGCCATTATATATAGTGAGATTTGAGTATCCACTGATTTTGGTATCCAAGTGGAGTACTGGAACCAAACCCCACTGGATAAGAAGGGCCCACTATTGTGAAGGAAAAGTGGAGAGAGGTTATTGAGATAACATGGGGAATAAGAAAGATTGGAGACTGGTGATTTAGAAAGAAAGGTATATTTATATAAAAGTAGTAGTAGGTAAAATGGTTACAGCTAATATAGAAAGAATGTAACAAGCCAAATAGAGCAGGACAGGGAACCCAAAGCTTATGGTGCTAAAACAACATTTGCACTTTGGTTTTTTGTATATAGTTATTTGTCTTCAGACTATATTGTTCCTTCAAGAAGAACCTCCATCCATGTATTTTGATAAATCTGTCACTTGATAAATGATCATCTAATAACAACCTACTAAAAGACGACAAAACGTTTGGAGCAATATGCAAAGATCGCATTGTGAGAAACATGGTGATAAAAGGGCATGGATGGAAGCCATGCCTTAGGAGGAGTTACTCAGAGAGCTGGGGATGTTTCCTGGGATTTTAAAGCACTTCTTTGAACAATAAGCATCTTTACTTAATCAAAAATTTGTTTGCAAAGTTATCCATTTTTAAAACTGTTTTTCATATAGCTGTTGTTCGGAACAAAAAAAAATTCTATGGTTTATTTATTATGGCCCTTGGGACCCCCCATGTGCAGCCCACAGACCCCCCCCCCCCCGGTAGCTCTTCAAAGCCCCCAATTATCTCAAATTAAAAGAAAATCAGGCTTTTTTAGGAGCTTCACCTCCCAAACCACCCCAAATCTCCAAAACTGTATAAAAAGGCAACAGTTAGCTCCCATAACTTCCCAAAACAACCATACAAAAAATTAGGCTGAAAATCAACAAAAATGGCAGCTAGAAGTGACACCATGCCATTCTGGGTACACTGAAACTTGCTGCTGCAGGCTGCCAGGTGGGCACAGAAAGGGAAAACGCCTCTTGTCCTTTTTGCAGTTTCCCACTCATAGATTATATTGTTGAAGTATTATAGGCATAGTTATCATAATTCAGTGTATAGAAAAGCAAGATACAATACTGCTACATCTATCCAAAACAGCTATTGTTATTTGGATCCTGACTGAATTGGATCTTGATAAGCAGTCTTTAGGAGGCCAACAGTAATGATCCTAAACTATGGAGGTTTTTAAGTCTCTCAACCTTAAATAATAGACTTTCAGGCCTTAGTAGAACTCTTTTGGGAAAATTCCACATTTTAAAAAGCAATTTGCCTTATTGCATGGTGTTGCTGTTTGACAATAAGAATAAGAGGCAAGACCAGTGTGCAGATTAAATATACTGCATATTATTTGAATATGAATCCAAATCCACTCCATGGCTTCTCTTCCATATAGGCCTTTTCATCACTTCAGGACTTCAATCCAGAAAAAAAGTGGGGATGTATTCCCATTTTGAGAGGAAAATCTGGATATCCAGGCATGTGTGCAGATTGCAGCCCACAGCAGCGTTGGTGTGAGGCTGGGGGGGGGGGGGGTTGTTTAGAAATATATACATTGAGACACATGGAGGTGGAGGGGAAAAAAACCTGACCAGCTATAACTGCGTGGCTAAATATACTGGGATTTATTGGACTGGGATGTGTTCAAAATTTCGACTGTGTGGACACAGTTCTCCTGAACCCGCCTCAGCGTATGTATATAAGACCATGGTTGCTGCGGATCAGGGTAACCCAATAGTAAGATGGATTTTCCTGTGAGTGTAGACACATCCCTAGCTTTCTTTAGAAGCCAAATCTTTGCCTAATTTAGTTGTTTCAGCTCTGCATCCAAAGTCAATACATGTAATGTTATAAACCAAAATAGTTTTATTTTGTATTTAAAGATCTTCTGACATCTAAAACCTTTTCCCAGGATGAACCCAGTCATTTTTCAAGAAGAGTGTAATGCTGTTACGCCCACATACAAAATAAATGAGTAAATTGACAGCTGATGTCCATAATATATTATGTGGCAAACCCTGACCTTCTTAGCCATCACCTTTAAAATGAAAAACAGATTTATCAACTTACTTGCCCTCCTACCATCTAAAGTAACAAACTGGAAACCTGATCTCTGCCTTGGCCCCTCTAGATATATCTGCAGTCAGTGTAAAGAACGGGCTTGTCAAGATCTGAGATTGGTTACTTCTTACTGGACTCTTCAACACATCCCTGTTGTAGAGAGTGGGGGAGGGATCTGCAGTGGAGTAGATATTCCAGGTATTTTAAACAGGAAGGTATTTCATGAAATTTCACAAAATTAAATTGTAATGAAAGCAGAATGCAGAAATGTACAAACCATTTGTATTAGATTATCTCCAAGGAATTTAAGCATGATAGACTGGAAAAATTAAAGTCAGATCATTCTGAAACTAAATCACACACAAAGTAACATTACTGTGATCTACAAAGTTAATAATACTTTGTCTGGTCTGTAATAATGTTATAATAAATTTATAACAGATATTATTTCATTTAATACTTGTTCCACATCCTGTTGTAAGATAGTGATAACAGCTACTTTGAAAGAAGACAAAGATGATTCAGAGGAGGACAGCTAGATAAGAAGACCAAGCAGGGACAATTAACTAATTTTAATTATTACGACATTTTCCTTTAATTGTTGTACTGATTACTTTTATATGTCTAGGTTAATTGGATATATTGAATATAAAAGATTAAGCTTGAGAAGTGTGCTGTAGTACTTTTTAACGCATGTCTCACATTTCTGTTTCTTGAGAATTTGTGGAGAATTCTTGTTCAAGCTGAAGTAAAACTTCCAATCTAACTTCACTTTTCTCATGTAATCTTTTGCCATGAGGTATGAAGCAGCCACTGTTAGCAAAAACAAAAACAAAAAACCCTTCTACATGCAAAAGTGTATCTTTCAATCAAACACATTATAATAAAGGGGAAAATATCCTGACATTTCTAAGTTTTTTTAGAACTCATTTTCCTTTGTTACTTTGACATCAGTTTTCTTTCTTAAGCTACATTCATCTAAAGAACAGTGGCTATCAATACATGGATAGATGAACTAAACTTCAAATTATCAAACAGACAAAAAGTTTTACATACATATCAGCTGTATTTGCTTTAAAACCAGAAGCCTGCAATATAGCTAAGCACCAAACAAGGTGTAAATTTACAAGAAACTAGGCAGTGTCTATAAAAGCAATATTTTTTAGTGAGAAAAGGATTAAATGACCTTTTAAAAATATTCAAGATTTCATTTGATTATCTTTAATCTAATTATAAAAAGTCACTGCTTCGTCTCTTGGAAAACAAGGGGACCTTAGATGCTTAAGTAGAAAAAACAGAGGTTAGAGAAGCAAAAATAGTGCTGAATTAAAAGTACTTGGAAACCAGGAGCTTTGAACCTGCATTTAACTAGCCATTCCAACATGGTGAGGCAGTCATTGCAGAAGTCTGAGCTGCTGGTAACAGAGAATTCATTGTTTTCAAAAGGCAGCTAGAAAAACGCTGCTTTATATTTCCTCACACCACAGACCTTGTGCATAGGTCCAAGGAGAAGAAGCAGAGCGAGGGTATACTATCCATTCAGAAACCATTTTTCCGCTATAAACTACCCTCAAGCTCCCACTCCTGGCATGCTAACTGTGGTAAAGGATGTTATGATGGTGTGCAATTTACAACTGGAAACTTCTGATTTATGTGGGATTTGGGGCATTTTTCTGCCCTGGCCCTGCCTGTTTGCCCTACCCTGGTCACAGCAAGGTGGGACTGTTTAAAAAGCAAAGCTAATGCATTCACAATGAGGTGCATTTTTGAAAGTTCTGTTGTTGATCTGCACCTGTTCAAAAAGTTTATACTGTAATTAAAAATGTATTCAGACTTCAAATCAGATAAACACTGTAGAAGTGTATATTCATGTCCTATAAAGCATAAATATTTCTCTGTCATTAGGCTCGTTAAGGCTCTGAAATATATCTCTTCAGAAGCACTATGCCAAAGATAATCATATAATACACTTATTTTCAAATATCACAGGCATTAAAATTCAAAAAACAAATTTAGTAGTAGCAATAGATTTAAAAAAGAAATAGATTATGGAAATAATATGTTTATTTTTTCAAATATTTATTTCCGTCCCTCTGGCCAAGAATCTCATGGCATAGTAAAATATAGTTAATCACATGCTGATTTTAAGTACAAGAACAGCAATGAGCACTTAATTTCACACAACTTGCCAAATATGTAAATCACTTGGTGCAGTCCAGAGTCACAGACCTTTGTGCACAATAAATTTTGATGAATTGTACACACAAAATTAGGCAGGGTTAGAACATTAATTTTGGATGCAACTTTAGGTCTCCCCATTATTTTTGAATTTAAATATTTCTCTATGTCTGAAAACATGTATTTCAGCTCTGGTTAGTTTCTGCATAAAACAAATCACACCTTGTTTTGTAGGTACTATATCAACAGCAAAGATTCTATTGACAAAGAAGTTGGTGAGATGATGCCAAGATCTGTACAACTCCTGAAGGAATGACTTGAGCAGCACCTTATTTGAACCAAAGATGAGAGGAAAAACCTTTCCATATGCTAGCCAAGAAGAATAGTAATAAATATGCTAGTCTAAGTATTTGAAGACAGATTTTTAGCTTCTTTCATCACTTCTTATAGTAAGTTGGAATCATGCATGAGAATCATAGATCTCGTCAAAGACCCTTTAGTGAAAGTGATGCAAAAGATTAACACTGGATCAGATCAGAGGCTTATTCAGTCCAGTGCTCTGTTCCCACTGGGACCAAAGAGATACCTCAAATGGAAGACCATAAATAGGGCATGAATGCAATTGTACTCATGTTCCCGAGTAAGTAAGGCATACTACACATAATAACAGCCACCATGACTGGTTGCCACCGGTAATCTTATCTTTAATTAAGTAGTCTTATTATCTTGTATAACAATTCTAATTTTTGGCATTATATACTCAATAGTAAAGGATTCCAAACTGAAACACTGTGGTCTGTGAAGTCTCCTTTCCTTTGTCTATGGCCACTGCTGCCTCGACTAGGTAAATACTGTTTAAAAGGAACAGCTGCATGGGTTCTGGGAAAGATGAACTGACAGATTCTTATCAAGAAATTCTTATCTGGCCTGGGGATAAGTTCTTAAGATAAGTGTTATGAGCCTCTGGGGCACATATCTGCCTACATGTAAGTCAACCTGGCAAGCATCTCAAGTAGACATCTTTATACTAGTTATAGAATATCCCCGAGGTCCTGGGAGAAGTAGGAAGAAGAAATTAAAATTAAAGGCCAAATCTGGAGCCTAGCAGGTCCTTTATATTGTTCACGAGATACTTTATGCCTGAATTAATATAACATTTCTTTATGTAATGTCTTTATTGCTGACAAAAGACTAAAGACATAAGAAATCCTGGAAGCAAATTATTCAGTTCTAGATTACAATGAAAATGTAGGAAATAAACTTCTGTGCTAAGTGGAATAAATGTCTAAGCATATTAAACCAATTTCTGCTAACAGATCTAAACTGGGTAAAAAAATTCCTGAAAACATAAAAAACTAAACTATTCCTTTTTAATTCTCCAAGGGTCCACTGAAAAATGGTTTGTGTTTCTTATGGGGGTATATATTCTTATTTCAATCCCCACACAATCCAAGTTTGTCAGTCAATGAGAAAAATACGAGGGGGTATCCAAAAGTTTTAATGATCACCTTTTTAAAAAATTGACAGAAAGTTTGTTTTGATTTGTAGTTGTTAACATATTTCTATGTAGTTACTATCTAGATTTATACATTTTTCCCAGCGTATCTTGACCCTCCGAATACCTGATATTGTAGAAGTCTGCAGATTGCACCTTATGAGGGGGTATCGTAAATTAATAAATATCACCCAGAAGTTATTATGGCATATTGATGAAATTTTGTCAGTGTCATCATTGGTCCCTAAGTGCACGTTGCTTAGAAAATCAGCTCATTGCATCCTATATTTTTAGTGACTTGCTCTGCCAGAAGTGACTAAAGTCTAAAATCCTCATCAGGCCCAATCTGCAGGCTTCTACAATATCAGGTATTCGGAGGGTCAAGATACGCTGGAGAAAATGTATACAGTGGTCCCTTGGGTTACGAAGGTAATCCGTTCTGGGATTACCTTCGTAACCCGGAAGTCATTCGTTACCTGGGGGACCGCTTTAACAAATGCACAGCACGCCGGAAGCTCGCTGTTTTAAAGCGTCCGGGTTGCGAATTTTTTTCGCAACCCGGGGTTTTTTTCGTTGGCTGGGGCCGTTTTTCCGGCCCCGGTGGTTTCGGGTCCCGGGGATTTCGGATCCCGAGGGATTTGTATCCCGGGGGACCACTGTAAATCTAGATAGTGACTACATAGAGATAAATTAACAACTACAAATTAAAAAACCCTTTCTGTCAATTTTTTAAAAAGGTGATCATTAAAACTTTTGGCTACCCCCTCGTATTCCCCTGGAGGGGACACAACAAGGGTGGGGGTGGGGAAAGACTCACAGATGTAATACCCTTAGCCTTGTAAGCTCCTAAATATCTCCTTCTCCTCTGTGGTTCTCAATAGCCTCAGTCTGTTTTACTTCCATGTAAATCTGACCAGTTAAGATAAGTGTTTACATTCCTACTCTCTATGCCATTCAAAGATGCCCACAGGTGAACACAACATATACCGTATATACTTGTATATACCGTATACAGTGGTCCCCCGGGTTATGAACCCGGAAGTCTTCGTTTCCCGGGAGACCGCTATTTCTGCTGGACCGCGCGGCCGATTTAAAGGGGCCGCACGGTTTTTCTTATTTGCATCCCAGGGGATCCTTTGGATCCCGGGGGATGTTTTTTGGTCCCACCGGTTTCGGGTCCCGGGGAGTTCATTCCCTGGGGGATTCGTAAACCGGGGGACCACTGTATACTTGTCTATAAGTTGAGAAATTTATGCCCCAAAATGGACTCCAAAATCACGGGTAGACTTATATATGGGGCAATAAGTTGCTACTGCTTATGAAGTTCCTAAAAGAAGTGTCCACCTTCCTCTGGGTGGCGACTAAGGGAGGCGACTAAAATGGTGAAGGGACTAGAAACCATGTTTTATGAGGAAAGACTTAGGGAGCTGGGATGTTTAGCCTAGAGAAGAGAAGGTTAAGAGATGATATGATAGCCCTCCTTAAATATTTGAAGGGATGTCATATTGAGGAGGGAGCAAGCTTGTTTTCTGCTGCTCCAGAGAACAGGACCTGGAACAATGGATACAAGCTACAGGAAAAGAGATTCCACCTCATCATTAGGAGGAACTTCCTGACAGTGGAACACACTCCCTAAGAGTGTAGTGGAGTCTCCTTCCTTAGAGGTCTTTAAACAGAGGCTGGATGGCCATATGTCAGGGATGATTTGATTGGGACTTCCTGCATGGCAGGGGGTTGGACTGGATGGCCCCTGTGGTCTCTTCCAACTCTATGATTCTATTAAAGGGAAGGGTTTTTTTTACCCCATTTTGCAAGCCATGAGCCTGTAAATGCTGGTTGTAAAGGGGAGAGAGTATGTGTGTGCCCAGGCTTGTTTCTCCTTTTTCCATGCCGAGACTGTGACCTTTGGGAGAGGTCCAGAGAGGGAGATATAGGGAAGGAAGTGGTGCTTTATTTCCCCTTTGAGATCTTTTGTAACATGCCCCTGTGTTTGACCCTCAATTTATCCACGGGTCATATCAAAATCCATGATTTTGGTCTGAAAAACTGCCCTCGACTTATGCATGAGGTCGACTTATACACAAGTATATACGGTAGTTTCTTTCCTGTAGCAATGCCACAGCTGGCACACTCTCTTGATTATCCGTCAGAACCTCTTTTCACTAGAGACAAAATATATTTGTGTTTTCAACTGGTTTTACAGTGATTTTAAGCAATAATGACAATCATTGACCACATATCCAGTCTATACAATTTTTTAAAATGTGAAATTTTGGATCTTGTTTATGCCTTAATTGTATTTATTTTACTGAGATTTTTATGACATTAAAGTATTATCTGTTTTATATTGTTAACTTCTATGTAATTTTATGAATATTGTCTCTCATCTTTACCTGTTTTGAGTGCACTAAGTGGAAGGCAAATTCACAGTAAATTGTATTTAATTTTAATCCATTCCTGAGAGAGGTCAATCAGAACTGAGTGTATTTAAACCAACCTATAATACCATCTTCCTATAGTATCATCTTCACTAATCAAATGACTATATAGGCATCACTAAATGTGAACACAGTTCTTGACCGAATTCCTCACTTTAATCCAAAGTATGGTTTCTTCTCTTCTGTAGCTGTGTCCAAGGCCAAATGGCACTTGACTAAGTAGCACTGTAAACTTCAAACAGAGAAAGTACTTGTCTGCAGTGAAAGCTAAATTAAACAATCATTTAATTACTACATCCATTTCAATTGTGGTAAGCTATCCTGCAATCCAAAAGGTAAACCAACCCCCACCACGCCCCAAATTAACTTAAAACATTCCAGCTGGGAGCTATTTGTGACTTCTCTGCCTCATGTTAGGCTTTCTGACATTTTTATTGCCTGTTGTTCTAGTGATAATGTGCAAGCACAGAGATGTATTAAATTAGGAGAAAAATGGGAGCACATATAAATCGAAACACAACAAAACAGAAGCATATGTTTGGGGAAAAGATATACAGTGTTACTACCACTATGTTTGCTATAAATATTCAGGATGGTTTTCACAAGTGACAAATCAGATGCAGATCCTATTTATTTGGAAGAGAACAAGAAAGAAGATAACTGAATAAGGTGTGATGGCTGGAGTCACCTGGCATGGTAACTCATGAGTTAACCTCCCCTATCAACCCCCTACCCTACCACACCATACAGAATCCTTAGTAATGTTTTTGGTACTAATATTATTTATAAGGAGTAATTCCGATATATCATTGATTGTAATTTAATAATTGTAACATTAACAACTAGCAAAATTAAAATTATACTTTTAAATTACAATGTCATATGCACAGTTTAACTGTATGGTTAAAATGAACATTTGGTAAGATGTCATGTTTTTAAAGAAAATTTTAAAATTTAAAATTTTAAGACCTGAACCTTTTCCTTTCTCCTCCTGCTGAGCTTTCGCATCATTCACACCATCTCTTCAGCATTTTAAAGGGATGCAAGCAAACATCATAGCCTGTTTTTGATGTTTGGGGAGCAGTGGTGTCACCTCCCCTGAGGGGATTACCTGGTGTGCTCTGCGCCCCCTGCATCCTCCCTAGTGACACCCCTGAATGTAATATTCAACCATGTTTTGGCACTCAATAGCCTCAGAAACACCATAACCCATTCACTCTTTTGCTGTGTTCTGAGATAAATCATGATATGCTGTTTTGTCTGAATACATTAATGTGTTTTGTGTCTGCCCTGACAAACAGGACTAGAGGTCAGGATCTAACCCTGGTTCTAAATCCTTTTTTACAGAATATGGAATATATCAGTTTGCCATTTCAGGTGAAACGGCAAACTATGGCTAGCCTAAGAACAGAAAAGGAGGGAAAGAATGACCATGTACCAAGGGAAGGTGTGAGCATGAGATTCTTTCATTGAGGTGCAATCAATGCATGGCTTTACGTAACACCTGGAGCTTCTCAGTATATATACTGAGGTGGGGAAAGTATGCTCCATAGAGGTCATTTTGTGGGCTCAAAGTCCTCTTGAAGCCCCAAAAGTCCTCCAGAGATGGGGGGGGGGACTAAAATATGACTATACCCCAAGACTACCACACTGACCAAAAGAATCCCATCCTGGTTTGTTGTTGTGTGCCTTCAAGTCATTTCCAACTTCTAATGACACTCAGGTGAACCTATCATGGGGTTTTCTTGTCACCTTTCTTCAGAGGGTGTTTGCCATTGCCTTCCCCTGAGGCTGAGAGACTGTGACTTGTACAAGGTCACCCGGTGAGTTTAAATGGCCTAGCATGGATTTGAATTACTGGTCTTCAGAGTCCTAGCCCAATGCTCAAACCACTACATCATGCTGGCTGTTCCCATCTTGCTAAAAAATAGCCTAACACCAGAAGTGAAATGATGTCCTTTTTGGTCACACTGATTGCACTGCTGTGGTCTTTGGAAAGAGTCTGGGGGTACATATATACATATTTCAAGCAGTAAGGATCTGAAGCCCCCAAATGTGTTTCCAAACCAACCTGTGAAGGAGTACTAAAGTTGTGTAGTTATGACCACCTGTTTTCATCCCCTTAAATCTTGCTGAGATTTATGTCTGTGTATTTCTCTTGATTTCAAGAGGCTTACAAGGGCTTTTGTTTTGTTTTGCAAGTAACCTTTAATTACTGCAGAAGAAAAAGGGCTTCAGTACTTCAGTAAAACTTTGTGCGACAATCTGCTTGTCTCAACATTAATGTAATCATTTCAAATAGAAAGCTAGTTCTATGAATTTTAAACTTAAATTCCATTGTTGATTTTATAAGACCCATCCCTCTCCTTTACAGGTTGGTTTGGAAGGATTTTCCTTTTTTACTGTCACAAATTTCTGACAATACTGGGGTCAAAAGGAGCACATTTTTGCTAGCTGTATGTGACAATATCCAAAATAGTCTCTATATATCACAAAAGCAGCTAACAAACTGGTTATTCACATTATTTATTAAGAGCCACACATGTGACAAATTATTTAACTCAGTGACTCCTAATAAGTCAAAGAGCAAGCAATTAGCTAACACAGCATGAGGGCTGTGTGTGACAATTTATAGATGCTCTCAAGCTGTCACACTACTTCAAAGCACCATTGGGGGAAACCTTTTAATGAGTCACTTGAGATGACAAGTATTACACAGCACATATGGTAGGGATGCATTTGGCAGCCTATTCAGTTATACAATTCCTCCTCTTCCTCCTTCCCCCTTTTCTTCTGCAGCTGTTTACATGATCGCAGCACAAGTTATTCTTAATGATGAAATGTAAAACATGGGGGGAGGGGGGGATATATGATGGGGGGAAGAGAGAGATTGAAATTGCATATCAGCATCTATGACTGGAATCCTCTATATTTAGAATGAGCCAAAACAAACACATCAATTCAAAATAGCATTGAGATGTGGAAAACTTGATAGCAGCAAGCCCATGATCTGTTACCCTTGGCTGTAAATCTGACCCATTATAGCAAGCGGGAGAGTGGGAGATTCCATCGGGCTTTTCCTTCCATTATCAAGGATTCCTTTTCAGTCAACACTGGTGTGCGATTCACATGGAATGAAGGCATACTAAATCTCCAGCTAGCATCTAGATAAGAAGCAACACAAACTGGAAAAGGTGAGGGGGAAACAGATTTACAGATTACAGATCAGAGCTGAGGAAAAAAAAAAAAAAGACCACCACTTCCAGAATTGTCCAGATTGGCATTTGTATACCTAAACAGTAACTTTTCTAAATTCTGATGAGGCTGGATATGAGGCATGGGATTCCTTAAATTGTTTGATGGTTTAAGTCATTGTCTTGATGTGTACATATGCATAAATGAACAAGGCGACAAAGCAAGTTCTTTCACAGTCCATCAGGGTTGAGGAATACAAATAGATCAAGCCAAATTTCTTTTAATATTTGCTTTTGTTAAATCTGGTTAAATAAGCATGATTTGAATGGATGACTAAAGGGTTGTTTGGATCGAACAGTAATTCAGAGCAACACAGAAAAAGAGATTCTAAGTTAATTCCTGAAGATTTGGCAGAATAAATTTTTAGATGTCACTGGAAAGCCAGTCACTTAAAACTTGTTCCCCATGGACAACAATCTACCATGGAGAGGGTGACCATAGAGAAGAAGATGCTTCCTGAAACACCAGAGTCTAGGCCATATCCTGCACTCCGAAGCAAACAAATGATACATGTAGGTATTCCAGAATGTCAACTCACACTGGTACTGACAGAAGCTTCTAAATAATGTGCAAAAGCAACACAATATCAAATGCATTATAGCAACCCACTTTGGAGGATGATGCCTAAAATTTTATTGTTCATCAGTAGATGCAGTGGAGGAATCCACCAAGGCTGAAACAGGCACTCCAGGATATAGCAGCCACTTGATAATTCAGGATCATTTCTAGGTCCAGGATTCAACTATATTCAACTATACATGATTTGCTTAGGGGAAAGTATGACATACTCTAAGGGAAATGTATGCTAAAACAAGCATTCCTCCAGCTAACCAGCCCATGGAGTCGCATGCTATCAGTACCTGTTTGTTTGGACTGATATTAATGTTATTCACCCTCATCCAGTTTGTAACCAGTTTCCAAGCTCTTTTTCAGAAAAGTAACTATCATTTATTTCTCTCTCTCTTTTTAAAGAAGACAGAGTACTAAGGATTTTCATGTTAGTCTTCTGCAGCATAAAAAGGAGTAAGGGAGAAGGACCCCCCATGGAAACGGAGGCTCGTGCATATTCAAGCCCCATGCACATGGTCCAGGCAAGTGAACCATTGTAAATAGCAGAGATCACCTGTCTGCAGAGAGTCAAGGTCACAGATCTCAGATCTGTGAGTTAGGAGGGGCGACTGTATATGGTTTTCATTTAAGCATGAGGACTTGCGCAGATGCTGTTCAGAGTGATACTGAGAGCTTATTAAAATTAATTTTTTAGCACTAGATTATGAATTTTCCTGATGCAAAAGCATGGAGCCTTCCTGGAAAATTCAGTGTTGTCTGCCTAACAGTGTGGCTTGTAGCTCCACAAAGCATTCAAGACAAGCTGGATATCAAAGGCAGTAGATTTTTGTATTGCTAATGGAATTCAAGTTTATTTCCTGGTCTTTAGGATTCCCGGAGTACCCACAAGGCCAGAAGGAGAAGGAGCCTACCTACATGACTTCCCTTCAATGCCATCTGAACTGAAGACAATAACTACAACATCTTGACAAAATTCTGGACTAATTCTTTTCTTTTTTCTAACACCTTTGTCTGTTGAAAAAGCCAATGGAGCTTCAAAAGCTTGCAACAAGTATATTGTGCATTTTGTTTGGCCCAATATAGGTATCACTATTTTGTGATTTTTATTGTTATTGATATTTTTGCAGCTCGCCTTGCATCTGCCTTTAAACATTATTTGGATCCTGAAAATAAAAGTGGCAAGCAGAGCAATGAATGTTCTCATATTGATAGCATAACACTTCCCAAGGCTAGACAGCGCTTCACTCCATAGTTTTATATCATTAAAATTGATAAAACAAACATGTGAAAACTCATAGGTTAATTTCTACAAGGATGATTACTCATCCACTCAGCATCATCTTCCAGAACCCATACTACAAGAAAAAGTAAATCACACAAAGAATAATCCACAAGAAAGGCAGTCCAGAATTATACCAAGGCAAATGTCTATTTAAGCCAAATACTCCAGATAATAATCCTGCTAGTCATTGAACAGCAGTTTTTCTTATACTTTCTGTGAGATATACTGCTTACATATTTTGTTATATCAGATGGGAATAGAAATACTACAAATAAATAAATAAATATTAAAAATTTCACAAAGTTATCATTAATAACAATAACAATAATAATAATAATATTTTTTTTTTTTGCTAAACAGCATGATTGTGTTGCTTCCAAACAAATAGGTAACTATGAAAAGCAAAGACTGGGAAGAAATGGAAGTCTTAGCATCCTTTATGAATGAGACTAAACTAAAGGTGAAGAAATTAAGAGCTGCTTGCTGACAAGTATGACCAGCCTATTGATGTTAAGCAGATGCAAGGAGTTGTTGAAATAAGAGAGTAATGAGGAGGTGTTTGCAAAGATAGAGATAATTATTGCTTAGGTATGTCAATAGGTAAAGACAGCTGGGACCTGTATCAGAAAGCTTGTTTTCCAAGCCAAAAGGAACCTTTATTACATCAATAGCATTAGGAAAAGCATAAAATTATAAATAGTGAGATGCTATCCATCAACAAAAAAGAAGGAAAGAAACTTATACCTCTGGTCCTTTTAATTCTTTACTTAGGATGGCCTTTTGTAAACAACCCCAGGATTTCATATACATTTTTTTCATAATGAAAGAATATGGATACAACTACTTCTTTAAGGAGAGCTTGGGTTTTGCACTAATGTCAAATTTCTCAAGTAGGATTATTTTTAAAATTCTTAAGATCTGCTTAAAAGTATGGGTTAATTGATTTGAACTTCTACGAAACATTAAAAATAGATCAGTAAATGATGATGTGACATAGGCACCCAATGAAAAAAATGTCAGCCTTTTGAGCACAGGAAATGGTTTCCATTTGGAATCTATTCAGAACTCCAGAATTATATGCAATTATGCATATTGATATGAATACATAAAATCTATTTGGTTTTCTGAAACTTATTATAAATGTATTCATGCTATGAATGAAAGTATCCTTTGATGATGTAGTGGAGCAGTCAAGACAGCACCAACCTGGTGAATTTTTTAAAATCTCCCCCACCCAAGGGTTATTTTAAACAAAAGCATTCGATTTTTACCCTCTCCCCAACAAAAGAGCATTAAGCTGAGCTCTACAGAGCTGGGAAGGGAGAAATGTTTGTGCTCCTTGCTTGAGCAATACTAAATAGCGTATGAGGAGGAGGTTGATTCTCTCCATTTTACACTCTGGAGACAATTCTTTGTGTATCTCTCTTGATCTCTTTCTTGCCTCTGTTGTGAGGGTTGGATGGAGAAGATGACATACTCATTCAGTATCCATTCTGATAAACTGTCCTAAAGCATTTTGATCAGATGCTTTATATTTCAGGAGGATATTGAATGGACCATTGGTTTGACCCAAAACAAATGGCCTTAAAGACGCATCTCTTCCGGCAGGCCTTCCCAGATAGCATTTAATTTCCCGGCTCCATATCCACTGCTGACTCTTTCTCTTAGCTCCTCTTCCCCCCTTCAAAATTGTTTTATACAGCTTCGGGCAGTTACTTTTATATGTTTTATTTGTACTATGTTTTTAATTCTTAGCTATTTAATTCTATTTTAAGGGATGGGTGAGGGGGGTGGGATTGTTGTATTTTAACCTGTGATGCTTTTAACTATGTTGTACCCCGTCCCGATTGCCAGTTCAGAGGGGCAGGCTATAAATAAATTATCATCATCATCATCATCATGAACTTTATGATAACTTTGCTTAATGATAATTTATCAGTAACAATTATTGAAAGACTGTGTTCTTAGTATTACCCTACCAAACAGTATAAGGATATTAACAGGAACCTGCAGAACAGAGTTGACCCTTTAGAAAGCAACATTCATATACAAAAATTTATGTGCAATGCACATATAAAGGGTTGGTTTTTATATGTAACTCAGTGTTGCTATCTATCTTGTTCTATAAAAGGTTACACAACAAGTAGACGTTTCATGCCTATCTGTTCTTTGCATGTTAATAAATTGGTGAATGACACTGCCTGTTGTTCCTCAGTAAAAAATCCTATTTGCAAGAATAAACACTCAAAATGCACTGACCACAGGCACACAAGATGGTAAGTCAGGGAGGTACAGAGACCACAGCTTAAGGGGTATAAGGAGAATGGAGAATTCTGGGCCACATTACTCAGTTGTTCTTGCCTTACGCTAAACAACACTCCTAGGTTTGTTAACTGTTTTGTCGGCATGTTGTTTTTGTTCCTCTCACAACAAAACAACAAAACAGAAAGGACAGGGGAGGGTGGGTTGTTTTTGTGCTTTGTTTTTTCTTACTGGAGGAGAAATAGAAGAAACCACCTGTGTTTACACACCACAAGAAACCATGGTGCAAACTTGAAAAGCTATTAGCAGAAACAATCAGGCAGCAGAGACTAGCACACCACTAGGTGTTCCCTCGTCTGTGCTGTTGCCCAAATCAGACCAATGATAAACCCTTCCATTAAAATGGAATTAATACCCACACTTTCACTGACTGCAAAATCTTCTGATTCTCTACAGCCATGGCCAACAACAGTTGTAAAAACAGTGGTAAAGGGGGGGGGGGAGAACTAATTGTTCCCCTCATAAAATACTAACTGTAACATTACCTGCTGTTTAAGAGATTAACAATTATAATCAAAACAATCTTCAGCACAATCGCTCTTGCCTTCTACTAAACAGCACTCTTTGGTTTCTTAATAGTGGTATAAGAAAAGAAGAAACAGCATGCAGTTGACGGGCAGGAAATACTTTTGCTTGGAAAGTGCATCCAAGGGATTAAGCATCCATCATTCATGAAGACATAATCTGATAAATATTTTTTGTACATCTTTAATTATATATTTTTATATTCTGGCTGCTGCCCAGAGATGGAACTCAAGAGTTTACATCAAATAAAAATATATAAAAAACTAAAAATCTAATTAAACTAATTACAGAATTCAAAACCTTTCTTTTTAAAAGGCAAGAATAAAAAAATAAAACAGCCTATTATTTAGAGACCATGAAGTCAGCTTTCAAAAGTATCTCAGAATAAAGAAACTGTTCACTTTCCAAAGGATGGACAGTGAGAGTAGGAATTCCAGAGTTTGGGGACAATCACTGAGAAGGTCTTCTACCATGTTTCCACTACACATGCCTGTGAGGTGAATAGCACCAAAAGAATGGCCTCTTCCAAAGATTTAAAAACCCAGGCAGGTTCTTGCTGGGTGACAGAGTCCAGAGGTCTGACCTGAGTAGAATAGGGCTTCACTGATCATAACCAGCACTTTCAACTGTGTCCAAAAATGCACCAGTAACCAATGGAACTGTTTTAACCAGGGAGTTGTGTGCTCTCTGCAATCAGCCACAGTTAACAGTGCAGCTGTAGCTCTTTGGACTAGCTGAAAGTTCTTCAAAGTCAGTCTCATATAATGCACATTGTAGTCATCCAAATGGGATTTTACAAACAGATTTTTGTAGAGATATATGATTATTTCCTCCAAACAATGAAAATTAATTCTGTTAATACTACTGTAACATTAATGTTGATACAAATGTAATTGGATGGAGAAAACATCTCAATACTGATATGTGAAATAATTCCAATAGTTTGATTTTCCCTCTTCGTGCCATCCTCAAAAAAGCACCAACTTCAGGGAGTGGGTGATGTGTATCTATGTTTATTGAGCCCAGCACATCTGGAGAACTGAATTACATTAAAACATAACATAAAACTATAAACCACTTAAAATTTTAGATAATCTGTAACTCTGTATTACTTTTATAACATACTGAATAGGAATGGTGGAAACAGCAACAGCATAACATCATTTCCTCTAGAACCCAATAATCTGTATTGATATTGTCATAATTTGAAAAAGGATGCCGTTCACCCATTGCACTTATTTCAGTTCCTAAGCTAGTGAAGCAGCTACCAGTTAACACAGATGTTTCTTCCACAGAAAATGGGAATTCCTTTTTTTCTGTGACCTTCTTGACAGCGGACCACCTCAGCGGCACAGATGACATATCTCAGTATCTAGCATCTTAGTAAATTCCCTGAATAACACAACCCTCATGATGTCCTTTTGCATTTAACACAATAAAATATTCTGGTAAAATGCCATGAATATGCTTGCAAAGACGTAGTTTTACGATGTATAGACTGCATCATTCCACAGAAATGTCCTAGCAAGAACACTGAAACTCTGAAATGGTCTGTTTTTAACAAAATGAGTTACAGAAACAATATTATGCCTCCATATTGCCTTTTACAGTTGTGTGGTGGGGACAGTATCACAGTCTACTGACATAAATCCTGCCAGGTCAAACTGAAATCTAAGGATTCAGATTACATTGTATAATGAACAGCATCTGCTTTCATCTCGAACACAGCAGGGATGAGGCAGGAGACATCATTCAAGATGTAACAAATGAATCAGTAAGCAGCATGGCACAGCGAGCCTTCTAGTGGGAAAGATGATGGAAAAGTGCACGCAAAATGTTTTAAATAAAAACATATGCATGTGTGTGTAAGACAATCTAACATGTGGGAGATTTTTTTTAAATAACACAACCTGGAATGGTCTACAGGGTTAAATATGTATATATAAAAAAGAATGACCTGAATTTGGATGTATAACAACTTAATATTCTACATCATGGGTGGGCATACAATCACACCCTGGGGCTTGTTTTCACAGCCTGTGGGAGAGTCCCTAAAATTCCAGAATTCAGCTAAGGACAAAAAGTGGCAGTGAAGATTGAAAGATTATAAAAATCAACTAACTGCCTTTTAAACATAAATCAATTGACTAAATAAATTTAAATATATTATTTACTCCAAATCCTGAATGAAGTAGCTTCTGTTTTAGGATACTGAAAAGCATGATGGACATTTTTCTAATGCATGCTTGGACAACAAAAAGGGGGGAAAAACTACTCGTCCCTACTGGACAATATATTGGAATCAAAATGGCTTAACTCCTAACATTTCACAGATGAAAACTGGGACACATATAGCACAACAACATCAGAGTGTGGTCAAAATAATAATAAATAAATAAGATGGCAAAAGTTATTAATAAGCAAGAATATATAAGCTAGGAGAGTCTGCAGCAATTTGCTTGTGCCTGAATTTACTGCAAAGTAAAAAAAAAAAAAATCTACCTCCTCCTGTCCTCTTCCTTCTGCTAAGTTAATTGAGGGCATGATACTTTTGCACTTTGAACTCAATTACAGTAACTGATACCAACTAAAGACAAAGGGGGGAAATTAGAGGAGAAGTAAGAAACTGGGACATTTTAAAAGCAGCTAAAAAAGTGAGATGACAGAGGATTAGTTGGGATTGTCCCTGTCAAATCGAGACAGCTGCCAAGGTGTGAAATCACTTCCAAAGTAATAGTTCAAAACATAGGCCAGTGTACTTTGGTGTGTGTATGTGGTGGGGTTTTTTTTGTTTGTTTGTTTTTTGGTGGGTTAATATATTAATATTTTCAAAATCTAAGTTGAAAATTCTGAATAGCTTTCATCTGGCAGATAGCAGTTTTGGTTCGCATGCAAAGGGATCGTTTAGCACCTGTGAGACTAAGAGAAAGAAGATGATAGCATAAGCCTTTATAGACTTAAGAAAGCTTATGCTTCGCTCAGTGAAAACCTTATTGCACTATGGCATTACAGTATCACAGCATCATATTGCTTCAGCCTTATCACATGATGCTGTTGCTCTTCTGTTGTTCTCCCATGGGAGAGTGTTTGGTAACTGTTTATTAACACAAAATATGTTAATGATCTCCTTTCCTGCTTCTGTGGTGTTATGATTTCCTGTGCCGAAGTTCACTTGTGCCTTGATGCCGATTTTAGGTGATCCGTGGGCATGCTGTGAGTGTGGCTTAGGTGCCCCTTGCTTCCCAATAACCAGTGAGATGGAGAAGGGGTGGAAGCTGAGAAGGAAAAACTTTGCTCACTGCCACCCCCGCCTGCCTCCTTTTCGGCATAGTAGGCCACTTCCTGAATCTCAGTCTCAGGGCCTGAACAGACAGGTCAAAATAAAGCTATTTTGGGTCACTTTGGAGGTATGCTGTTTAAATGACACTCGCATCTTAAGAGGCCAGAAGCTGTGCCAAAGCTGCGCTCCAATTCTTAGGACTGGAGCATGACTTTGACATGGTTTTCAGACTCTTAGGATGCATGCATCATTTAAACAGCATACCTATAAAGTGACCCGAAACAGCCTGTCTGTTTGAGCCCTCAGTCTCTCTCTCTCTCTCTCTCTCTCTCTCTCTCTCTCTCTCTCTTTCTCTCTCTCTCTCTCACACACACAAGCACACCTGGAAATGTAAGGACAAAATAATCTTACAGTTAAACTAGCATTTATTTCATTATTCTGCCTGTTTCTGACTGAATAGACTTCATTGATCACTGGCAGATTAATCACTACTTTAGATAGTGGTTTTCAGCTGCCTGTGACTAATTAAGTCTATCCCGAACTAGGACATTCTCTCCCCCAACAAGGAAAATAGGTTTGTTTGTTTGTTTGTTTTAAAAAAGCAAAACAAAACTCTAAGACTGCTTTGAAGTTACATTTCAGGTGAGCAGGGACTGTGTTTGTGTGCACACATGTATGTGTGTGCCAAACTAGGAAAAGAGGAAATAAAGGGTAGTACTTGGTAGGCAGTATCAAATGATGCATGTGATAGGTTTTAGCACAAACAAAGGGTGAGATGCCAGAAAGATTATGAAGGTGTGATAGGGAAGAGAGCAGACCTGACTGCCTAGCACTTTTGAAAACAACACTATTTTAGCATTAGAGCCTAGTGTATTAAGGCCCTTGGTCTCAAAGATGCTACAAGATCTCTTTGCATACTGATCCTGACTACCATCTTTGCATTCTGCCACAGTGCTTCCTCTTAAGCACTGCTTCCAGTACTTTTTAATGTATGAATCATATCACTTCCAAATCCTCTTTCTGATTATTTATTTATATACTGAGTACTCTACTTCTTTTCCAAGGAACTCAAGGTTTTCAAGGTCTAACCTAGTTCAGTGTTAACTTAGCAGCAGAAATATTGTAGTATCAATCTCAATTGTCTCAAAGCTACACTCCATAACAACCTTTCAGGATATACATATCAGCTCTGTTTATATATATTGCAAGGGGACAATGTCCTATGAAAGACGTCCCACTCTACCTTTTAAAAAATAGAGTTGCTTGTTGTTTCTTGCTGTAACATGCTATCACATGTCAGCATTTATTATATTTGTATCTCACCTTTCCAACAAATGCTGGTCATAGCAGCAATCAACAAATAACACAAATACAACCCCTTCCAGACAAACAAAAATAATCAAATCCAATGTAATCAATAAGTCATTAGTCAGTAAAATGTAATGTAATCAGTAATCCGAAAACTAGTAACTTTGATAAATGTGATTAAAGTTAGACAAGGATGCATTGACACAAGAATATAATCTAAAATTAATATAAATAACAATATAGAGAGATCTTGTAGCACCTTTGAGACTAACTGAAAGAAAGAAATTGGCAGCATGAGCTTTCACAGACTTCAGTCTCCTTCCTCAGATGCACTGCTGTAGTACACTGAACTATGAAAGCTCATGTTGCCAATTTCTTTCTTTCAGTTAGTCTCAAAGGTGCTACAAGATCTCTCTACAGAGATATTCTACAGAGATATTCTATTCTATACGGCTATATCTTTAAATTCTACCACGATAAATAACAATGTGATTGATTCAGAGGATATGAACACTATGTTAATTCCTTACCAAATCTTAACTAAATTATTTCATAAAGTATCTTTATATTAGATGTATTTCAAAAATATGACCTACTTCATAACAGTAAGAAACGGGAAAGATAAATAGGATATGCTCTGGAAGAGCAACACATTAATGCTGAAGTGCATCTGCAGTTTCTGGTTCTCACTGAACAATCTCCCTCTGCATTACTCACCTCAGCTTAATTAATCACAGACCATTTTAATCAAGAACATAAAGCTCCTGAAACCTTGTCTTGTATTTATTTTTAGTACTAATATCAATGTGAAAAAGAATGCAATGCAGTTCTCATGTAAAGGTCACACTGTCTGGTTACTGTATTGAGAGATTAGACTTAAATGCCACAGTAGACAATGTAAACTTAATTGTGACAGTCTAAAACAAGAGTATTTTTAATACATAGCTCTTTGCATTACATTCCACTTTCTGCACTATGTTGAATTAATTTTTTAAAAGAAAAATATAACAGGATTGCATTCCTATAAATAGTGCTTATCTTTGTTAGCTACATTTACCAGCCTAATCTACAAACACATTTTTTTAAACTTTTGTATGCCTTTTAAACATTTTAATGTGATTACATCTATTATAGTTTTATATTTAGACTAGTTAATTGTTTGTATTATAGTACAGGATTTTAATAAATCATTTGAAATGCTTTTATAAAGAAGATGGTGGGTTTTTTCCCCAAAATGTGTGCATAAAGAAAGTGGAAGTACAATGAGATGTTTTACTATTGTATATTAATTCTCAATTTTATATATAATCTTTCAAACTCTCATTAACAGCATTTCTAAAACAAAAACAAAACAAAAACGCTTGCACTGTGAGTTGTTTTTTCCTGACCCCACTTAAAATCTCAACGTATTAGGGATCACAGCATCACCATGATCATTATTTCGTACCCACCTCTCAATGCGGATCAAGAACATATAAAACCAATATACATTAAAATCCATCAATAAATACTTTAAAAACCATAACTTAAAAATAATCTGGATAGGCATGCTAGAAGAGACTGGTCTTTACTACCGATTTTAATACATACAGTATCTCCAGCTGATTAATACCGGTATCTTCTGGCAGGTCATTCCACAATCTGTGAACAGCCAAAGAAAATGCCTTCTGGGTTAACAGTCAGACCTCTTTGGCTGACTGAAGCAGATCAGTAAAAGGACCCCAGTGTATGGGGCAGATTATACAGGAGTAAGTGAGCCTATAGGATACATAAACCCAAAACTATGTAGGGCTTTACAAGTAATAACCAACACTTTGTCCAGAAACTAACAAGCAGTCAGTGGAGTGATTTTACAATTGGTTTAAAATGGTCACTCCTAGATGTACCAGTAACCGAACTGTCTGTCATGTTCTGAACTAACTGAAGTCTATGAACTTGTACAGAAATAGCCCAATATACAGCACATTGGAGATTTGTTCTGGACCCCTCACAAAAACAGAAATCTGCATACATTCAAGCCCCATTGGCTTGAATGGCTGCGTGTGTGCCATTTTAGCCAATTTGGCTCACCCTTCCATGTGTAAACAAGACTGTGGACTTCAAGTATGTGAAAACAGAGGAGCAACTGTATAGTGTTACCAATACAACTGGCATAGACTGTCATTTTCACCTGGTGATACTGTGGAAATTATTCAACTAGTGTTGGCTACTGCAAAGCCACAGGTCACAATTGCTGTTTCATTAGGAGCACTATAATCTTGCCATATCAATCCACAGGATTTGATCAAAAAGAATTATTAGGTCAGAATTGGGATTACCAGGTTAGTTACTGAAATTTCTTGGCCCAAACCTAGAGATAGTATCTTGTGATATCACAGTAAGTGAGCCCTGGACAGTGTTAGAAGGGGCAGCCCCTACCACAACTGCACAAATTATGCAATTTAAGTCCAAAATACCAAATCTAACATAAGAGGAATATATACTCTATCTCTCCCCCCCTCATAAATACAAATAATCTTTCAAGATAGTGTTCTGACCCTGAGCTTCCTCCCCTTGCCCTGAGGATTGGAGAAAATGGGCCAAGTCCTATGCTCTGGCAACCCTAGCTGGAGTAAATATTTCTGTCAGAGATGTTTTAAGACTTCTTATTTGACATTACTAGAATTTGAAATCCAAGTCCAATTGCAGTGTTATTGAGAAGAAACAAAAACAGTAACAATTACCCTGAGGCTAACCTTTTAATTCACAGCAGAGATAGAATATTCTGCATTGCAGAACAGTGTATTTTTGATTTTGTTGAATGGTGTTTGAGCTGGTACTAAATCTAAATTTCCCCTCAAGACTTGATTCACTGATATTATAAAGATCGTCTCAGCTTTCAAACTAATTTTTAGATTTGATGCAGCTTAAAAAAAGAAGACAATAACACATATGAGATGACAATATTACTATTTATTACCTGCAGCAAAGTGTATATGAATGGTAGAGGCATGGCCTATTTAATTAGACATGCATATTCACCAGCCAGGTGTATGGAAGGCCTTTCTCCTTCCTGCTATTGCCCCTAGACAAAACTGTTCTCTTTTGCCTCATTGCTAAACTTCATCCTAGTCTTTGCTGTCAGTTCGCCTCCAGCTGCCTCTACCCAGAATTTCACACTGCATGCATTGCTCATATAAAGCGTGCACTTAAGCTAAAGGCAGAATGGGTAGTCCTTTACAGAGCGGCAAAATTACAAAGTTGAGAATTGATCTTTAATTTCTGATAAATCTGTTGCCAGCCACTCTGAGTTATGGAAAAACAGAATATAGATAAAACAATGTTAGACACACACCCCCAACAGCAAGGGAGGGGATCCCTGTTCTACCCCAACTTCAAAGAGGAAAAATATTTAATCTTGAGATATTTTCACAAATTGGAGCCTGTTACCAAATTGGGCAGTAAAATGATTCTGCCATGCTGAAATCATTTCCAGTGCTCAGCTGAGAAACTTGAGGCAGCTGGGAAATCTTATAACTAGATGAACAGCAGCTTGCAATAAAAGACAGAGTAAATAAGGGATATTGAATCTAAATTGGATTCGTGTGAAGAACCATTTATTTTTAAGGGGGTGTGAGGGAATGAATTAATGATGAAAAATTAAATTAGCTCAGTCAAATCTTTAAAAATACAGTATACAGAAAAATGTCTGACCTACCGTGAACTTTTTAATGAAGCCGAAACCTCTGGGTTACCAGAAGCCATTGAGATCAATGTTGTGTCCTGCTCAAAAGACTAAAACTGGAAAGGTTGGCTTCAACAAACTTTTTTAAAAAAACAACAAACCTGGTTTAATGTCAGTAAGAAATATTTGTTTCTCTGAAATGAGCATTCTCTCCTCAAAGTATGTTCACAAGGAGTACATGCAAACAGAAGAACAGAAGTCATGCTGATGAAACTATTTTGGCAGGAAAGTGAAAAGGCATGCTTATAAACATCTGATGCAAAATAAGCATGCCATTTCACTTTCCTGCCAAAATATTCTACCAAAATTTTAAAAAAAGCACATACTTCATTTTGAAGACAGTTAACACCATTTGCCACAACAGAATAACATGGCAAAATAATATGTTAAATATTTCCCCCCAGTATCAGTAGCACTTCTATTTTTGGTATCCCTTCAAACTCCAATTAGACACCAAATAACCAATTACAATTGGTGAAGAGAGAGAAAAAGAAGACCATACTTTAGCTGTCCCAAGAGAAAAGTCAATACTTTAATAAGTCCTATTAGGTCTAATTATTTCATTAAGTGCGTTGCAAAAGTTAGGACGCTACATTCTTGGAAACACCTCTCCCTCCACAGGCAATTTTACATTACTCTGATGCAAGTAAATGAATGAGACACATCTAGTTATTTTATGTGATGTTAATCCATCCTGATCTTGTATAGGTAACGGGCAAAACATGTTTAGCAAATAATTCATTTCAATTTGTGTTAGTATAATGTGGGGAAAATCTTGTGAGCAGGACAAGATGAGGAAGGAGAAATGTTTGCTTAGCTGCTTGTTTCTTGAATACTCCCCCCCCCCCAATGTTATTTTATTCATTTATGCTATCTATTTGAATAAACTGGTCAGTGCAAATTGAATTTGATTAATATCCAAATGAATCACACACTGTCTTTTCAGCATAATCTTAAGTAATTTGTCTGCAACTAGATTACTGACCAGAGTACAATACAGATAACACATGACACTTATCTTACATGAATTACACTGTCTGCTAATATATGTCTGGTCTGAATTCAAGGTGTTGGTGATGACATACAAAGCCCTAAAGAACATCTGACCTTGATACTTCAAGTAGCACCTCTTTCTGTAAATGCCTGACCAAAGATGCTGGAAGGGCTCTCCTTCCTGACCCACAAGTTGGGGAAATACACAGTGGGAGAAAGCGGCAGAGGGCCTCTTCAGCTTTGGCATCCCAACTATGGCCAGGTATCCTGTTGGAAGCTCCAGTGACTTCAGCACTGTCTTTTTTTTGTGCCAAGTAAGGACTTTTAATATAAGCCTTTAGGGCCGGGTGTATTTATTCTAAAAAAATGTTTGTGCATAGTTATAAACTGTTTTAACATTTTAAACCTGTTTTATCTTGCTAAATTGTTAAAAATGCCTTTAACAAATTATTTCTCTTGTATTAAATTTTAAATTGTTTTCAACTGATTAAATTGGTTTTACTTATACATCACTCTGAGATCCTGAGATACAGTTCAAGATATAAATAAATAAATATTAATAGACAAATAAATAAGAATAATAAAAGCATCTGAATTTCAGATACTCGTTTTTTGAGTATTGGTCAAATGGTGAACACACACACATATATATAGAGAGAGAGAATACCATTAACACATGCCATTTTTATCACCACCACATCGTTCTCCATCATCATCATCATCATCATCATGTCTCAAGACTGGTCACCAACTTTGTCATTGCTTTTGGGAACTTACCAGGGACCGGCAGCCAATACCTCAGGGACTAAACCATCACTTTGAGTGAATAGAATAGATCCCCCGCAAAAATGGAGGGGCGACTGTATTTATGCTAGCAATTAATGCAAGGGGACAACTGACATGACAAATAAAACATCAGAGAAGATTATGGCCAGTTTCCCCCTTGAAAGAAACAAATTCAGTTCATATAGCTGGACTAGACTATTACCCACTCATGAGAAGATTCACCTGATTAAAGCTGGGAGAAATAACCCCTTTTCTTATTTAGGAGCCCTCATCAAATCTACCTATGTTGTTTATTTTTTGTTTTGCCATTTTCAACCTTAATAATTACAAAATAGATTATTCCTGCCTGGTGTTTTTATGAATTATAGCTAGTTGTCTTGACCAGGAAATACGGTGTCTGTGAAGGGAGTGCTTCCAACAGAGGGAAAAGGGAAACAGAAAAGTAGAATGGGGTAGAGGAAGTATTATAAAGAAGCAGAGACATTACAGACCACCCAGGAGAAAAGAAAAATATTACAAAGAAAAATGTTTTGAGTATGTACAGTTGCTAATTGTTCAATTCTAACGGTTAAAGGGTAATACATTTTTTCTTCTATGCATATAGTGTTTAATTTACTTTCTACTTGCAAACGTTTTCTCAAGTTACACTAAATTTAAAAATTTAAACACAGCTATGCATTAGGATTGTAGTAATTAAGATAGCTGGCTTAAATAGTATAGTCAAATAACTGAAGATTCTGCAAATTCTAGCATATGCCAAATTTTGTAACTGGCAAATTGTATATGATACTGCAATATGAAACATAAAACCTGCAATTCTTCATGAAACATAAACCACTTGCACTGCAGATAAAAACTGTTGTTAACATGGAGAAAACAGTATAATCTCAATATTATACCACCCAACAAGCTTTAGTATATATGATTCTTTGATATTATTAATTTATTTTATCTGTTACTTTCTCCCAGCATGGGACCCAAAGTGGCTTGCAGAAGGCAAAATGAGATAAGCTAAAAACCTGATAATAAAAAGTTATAACACAATTAAACAAATCATCACATTAGAACACCATTAGTATAAGTATAAAAGAGCATAAAAGGCTGCTATATAACTTTGCAGAAATGAAGAAACTGATTAATTTGATTAAAGAAATATTTTATTTAGTTATTCATTTATTTCATTTCTATGTGGGTTTTCTTCCAGAAGGGGACCCAAGAAGGCTCACAGATAAAATCATTTAAAACTACAATAAAATTTTATAAACAAATTCATCTAGCTAAAAACAGTATAAATTTATATAAAACATACAAAAATTAAAATCTTAACTAGAGCATACACTTCATATAAAAGTCTCACTGACACAATTATATATTAAAAGTATACCTGAATAAAAATGTCTTTGCCTGCTAGTGAAAGGAAAGCAGGGAAGGGGCCAGCCTAGCGTTTTGAATTCTTGGGGTTTTCTTGAGATATCTTGGAGATGGGACAAGTCTAAACATGATTTTCATTTATGTTTTGTATACACCTTACACACATAGCTTGAAGGTAATTTTATACACAATGTTTTTAAATAATTTTGTGCATGAAACAAACTTTGCGTACACTGAACTATCAGAAAACAAAGATGTCACTATCTCAGCCTCCCATGTAGCATAATTTTGGATGTTGGAATATTTCCAGTTTTAGAATTCCACATAAGGGAGGCTCAACCTGTACTGCTTCTCATGCTATCTGATGTTTCAGACCACCAATTGGTCTTCTATCTGAGTGGACATACCCCCCCTCCCCACTCGAAGTGCCAGTGACCATTGGAATATTTGTTCCATATTATTATATTTCCATGGAAACTCACTAGGGACATGCAGCGGGTAGCTCAAAGATTGGCATTGGTCTATGTTCCACTACTTTGAGTAGCGATAATAAAAAACATTGGTTGAAAAATCTTTTGCGATGATGGTTATAGAAATTACGATGCAAGAGGAAAAGAAAAACTTGGTCAGGTATGACACAACAAGGTGCATTTTACTGAAACTGGTAAAACGAGACAAGTGAAAAGACAAATAAAAATCCCACTTCAGCTGTGGAGTCTACAAAGACCTAGAATTTATCACACTAGTGAGATCCCGCAGGTGAACGGGATTTAATCGCATCATAACGCAAAGGAAACCCAGAAATGTCTTAAGTTTTTCACACGACGTTGCAGTTAATGTGACATAACGTGAAGTTAATCTGCAGTTAAAGTGAAGGAAACCAGCAGCTTTTAAAATTCGAAACAAACCAAATTTTAAAAGCTGCTGGTTTCCTCCACTTTAACTGTGGATTAACTTCACGTTATTGCACTTTTGTGTTATTTCGCTATGAAAAACTGAACTGAATTTACAAGTCTTTAAATTCGAATGTAACTTAACTCCCATTTAACTCCCATTTGCCTGCAGAAACTCAATAGTGTGATAAACTCCTTAGAGCAGAAGCCTCTCAACCAGAATTCTCTAGAATCCTAGGGTTCCACAAGAGGTCACCAGGGGTTCTGCCATGATTTTTTAAAACATTTTTTGAGCTGCAGATATAATACTTTTTTAGTGAAGAGGTCCCTGGACCTATACACATGGATAAGATACCACGAGCCAATTTCGTGATATCCTGCCTGTGGTTCCAGCTTGTTCTTGCCCCTGGCCTGACGCGGTGATGGGCAGAAGTTCACATACCCGCCTACCACCATGCCATGGAGCTACACAACCCCTTACCTGTTGCTGCTATCACATGCCCTGTGCAGGCCCCTGCCATAGCCCGTAAGGAACAGGGCACCTAGCTTCACCCACATGGTCAGGTGTTGCCATCTAACATCACAATCTGTGAATGCGGCATCCTCAGGGGATCAAATGGTGGTGGCAGGTATGGGATATGAGCAGCCATATAGCCTGCCAGATGTCATAACAGAGTTTCTAGGAAACTCTGCTGCAAACAGCCAGTTTTAGAAGACTGTGCAAAGGGCCTTTTAGGCTGGGGTGCGACTGAAACCACTGGATTGCCATCTGGCCTGGCCAATCTCAGCCCGAGGCTGTCAGCTTGAGTTGTCTGCACAGGATGACACCAGGCCAGGAGAAACCCAGGCTTTTTTGGCCTATACACAGTCCCCACTCGAAATGTAAAAATTATTTAGCAATGATGTAGACCCAAGTCATTTGACTAGGACATGAGTGAGACGTAAGCACTTTTAACGACTTGACTTGGACTCTACCACAAATGAAGCACGTGACTTGACTTGGGACTTGTAAATTTTTAGCTACTGGCATGCTGGACTGGGAGAAGGAGAAGTCTTCTAAAGTGCAGTTGGTTTTTTATCCATGGATTTGAGCATCCACAGCTTGAAAATATTTCAAAAAAGTATAAATTCCAAATAGCAAACCTTGATTTTCCTTTTTATATATGGGACACCATTTTGTTGTGCCATTATATTTAATGGGACTTGAGCATCCATGGATTTTGTTATCCACCTTGGAACCGAAACCCACTGTATTTCTAAGCAGCAGGCAAAACACACACACAGAGCACAGTAAGCATTTCTCTGAGTGGAACACAGCAAAAAAAATATGGCAACATCCTCTAAAGCTTTTTTTTTAGCAGCAGACAAGATTCTCCCTCAAGCTATCTCACAATCTTGTGAACAGACTTCAGCACCCCACACCTCAAAGCCCAGCCTCTAGTTTAGATTGCACATTTGCTCACATATCCTATCATCTGTTTCTTCCTCAACCCATATGAAACAGAGTAACTGTTGCACTCTTTTGTGAACTTACACCAGTCCCCTCTGTGTGACTGATCTACTTTAACAACCTGGTATGCTGGCTTATTTGAACAAATGCCCTACTCCCAAACTTGAAGATATTTTACACAATGGCTAATGTTAATGATTTTTATATTTTTATAACTTATTTGAAGATATTAGATTAAATTTTTTCATTGCTCCACAGAGCTTAGCTTGTCCTTAATCAATATTCAAACACATGTAATCATTGTAATCAAACACCTGTAACCAAAAATTGAAAGTTTTTTTCCCCAAAATGCACCCAGAGAGGATTTCTTTTACCAGACTCCACATTTTTATGATTTTCATTTTTGTGGCCCAACTTCTAGGTTCTCCCATTTTCTCTCTGTTTTGCTGTTCATGCATGCTTAGGAAGGGATTCTGGAGGATGCTGTTGCTTCCCTTGCCTATTGTAGGTAGACACACATGGCTAAATTGGGACTGGCAAGAGCAGAATCCTCTCTTTTCCAACTGAAGTTTTGCTCACTGCATCCTGAAAGTCTGTTTCTCTACCCCTCTTCACCATTCCTCAGTGCTAACACAGCTTTTGAGAGTGAAAAAGGGCAAGAAGAAAAAGAGAGGTGCTAAATGAGAGTAAGAAGACTTTGTTAAAAAAGAGCTTCTTTGTCAGAGGCTTTGTTAACTAAATTATTTCTGTTATACCCTAGTACTTTGAAAACACAGTGTGCATAAAGTCACATCCAGGGCTTCGGTATATCCTGAGGTCCTCTCCACTACCTGTACAATTTCAGGTAAAGTCAAAATACTCCACTGGGTGGCGAAGATCTGTTTTACACAGGCAGAGATGTGGCCATAGCACAATTATTCCATTTTTATGGATTATTCACAAAATAGGACTGGGTTGCATCAAATCATTCCCAAATGGGAAGGAAGGAGTTGCAGTAAACTGCTGTGGCACAGTATGCCGTTTTCTACCAGCACAAACATATCACAATAGATTAACAAAAATATTGCTTGAACTTTTCATTATAATATATTTTAAAAGCATTTAATGTAAAAGATGTTTAATTTTATTCCAACGTGTTAGCATTTATCAATACGTTGATTAAGATTGTGTACCTGCAATGCCTTCTCCTGAGTGCCAGTGCCAAGATACCCAGCCTAATCTCAGTGCTGGACTAAGGTCCAGGAGATGAGAGTTAAAATGACTGCTCAGACAAGAAAACCCCCTCAGTGACCTTGGGCAAGGCATATTCTCTCAGCCTTAGAAGAGAGCAGTGACAAACTTTGTCTGAACAAATCCTGCCAAGAAACTCCCTTGTATAGGGTCCTTGCAAATCGGAACTGACTTGAAAGCACATAACAGTAACAAAGCCTCCTGACAGCTACCCCCCCGCCCCATCTACACAGACATTTGAGACCACCTGTATTGACAATGTACAACAGCAGTGTGAGAAGGGAACAACAATAACATCATTCATGTCAGGCTATAAAAGCTAGCCATCATCAGCTCTGATGTCAAATAAAACCTCTACCTTCATTCATATACTTGATCATACTAAAAAAAGTTATCAACACAAGGGAGCATTTGGGATGATATATTTCACCACCACTTCACAGATCATCTATGGCAAATATTGCTGCCATGAAGATGTTATATAACACTATTTATTATCTTTCTGTAGTAAGCATCTTTAGAATATTTCCTGTTAATTTATATTACTTTATTAGAAAACTAGAAGCCTTGAATAGAAGAACTGAATTTTGTCTCAAAAGTGACAATAGACAACCTCAGAATTTCACCTGAAATTGACATATCAGATTTTAAGCGCAGCAAATTACTAAAATAATGAATTATTTTTCAATTACATTTGCATTTTTTTATTCTTTAATGATCCCCTCACCAAATACAAAATCCTATATTTTCTGAGTACAATTATATACAGAGTGTTTTGTTTGTTTGCTTGCTTGTTTTTCGTAAGAACTTAAGTCTGATCTTAATGTTTTGGGAATATTTATTCATAATCCAATAATAACATTTTTGGATGCTTGCGCTGAAAAGCAATACGTAAATAAATATGCCATAACAGGCAAATCCGTCAGTCCCAGAAATATTTAGCTGAATTATTTTAATCTCAATGAAGTTTAGGAATTTAATACAAAACAGGCGTCAAGCAGACACTGCCGAGGCAAGGGGGAAGGGTGCCATAGAATTGCAGAAGTTTATTCTTTATGTCAGCTTTCTCCTCCCCCTTGATTAATGTAGCTCTTAACAATTATGTTTGCTTCTGCTGCTGTTTCTGTTTCAGTTTTACATACTTACACACACACACACCCAAACACACTTTCACCCCAGAAAGATGCAACGTAGAGCTTATCTTGTTTTCCAGCTAGATGTAGAAATCTAAGAACATACTTTATTCATTTTTCTCTCACTTCTCCTCCCTCCCAGTCTTATCCTCCTCCATATACTTGGGTGGGCAGATTCACGGGACGAATTGGTTTTTAGTATGGCCACCACCAAGCTTTTTGCTACTCTCCCGAAGCACATCTGGGCTTTATATCAGCCCTTTAATTAATCCTCAGTGAAAGCCAAGCTATGACATTTTGACTGGGCAGGCTCCAGTTTTGGACAGGTCTTGATTTATTGCGACTGAGTCTCAACCAACTTTGATTTATTTCAGCTTTGGGGAGAAGGGCAAGCATGGAACAGAAAAAGCACTGTTAGCTGTAGAGAACGAGGCCTAAAAGGACCTCCAAAACGTCTGTGGCACAAATGCTAAGAGTTCTACGACTGCAATAAACAACAATGTGCCATAACCCTCCCCCCACAACAAACCAATGAGTAGGAATCAGTGAAAGAGCCCAGGACAATGGTATTAAAACAATGCTGCATGCATTTAGCAAAGTTCAAGCTATTTGCCAGAAGTGCCAACAAAGGAAATCCATGTCTTATCTCTAAGAAAACAATAAATCCCTAGTCACTCATTTGGGTTAATTGTGGCGATCATCTGTATTCAGCAAAATTCAGAAAGGGAGAATTGATGCTTTTCCCAATGAGGTGCTTTTGTTACAGAGGATGTTCTATTGTCTGCCAATCTAAGCTACATGGATGTCCTCTTATATCAGCTCTTCCTTCATCCCAATCAAAGTCTCTTTTGATGATTAAGCAAATATGCAATGTGCCAAGTCTTCTGTGTATAAAGAACAGGGCAAGAAAAGCTACTGTACTCACCTAAAAAAAAAAGTTACTATCATATCGGGTATTAAACATTGAAACCTATCCATTCACAAGATTCGGTTTTTCTTTAGGACAACTACAATATATTATATATTGCTAACTTTTTATTATGTTTTTATTAAGTATGAAAGCCTGTCAAGGCTGCCCATATAATAAGCTCTAAAACAGCAACACATACAGAAATGATAAATAAAAGCTGATATTAAGAACACAAGAAATATCCCAAACTGAAAACTGTAAAAACTACAATAAAATAGGAGCTAACATATTTAAACAACCCAAATGAAACTGAAGAATAAGATAAAGAAAACAAACGAGTCTTCAGAGCTCTTCTAAAGGCCTGAAGTGACAAAACGTGATAGATTCCAATGCATTTTGGAAACATAGGGCCACCACAGAAAGGACCCTCTCCTCCATAGTCTCCAGCCTTATCTACTCCAAAACAAGGTAAAACAATGACTGAATAGTCTGGCAGAATTGTGAGTGAAGTAAGCCAGTCACAAACTAAGGCTTTAGAGGTCAAAAGCTTTAAACTGAGTTTGGAAACACATAGCCAACAAGTAAAAGTGGTGCAACAGTCTTACCCAGTAAAAGTGGTTGGGGGAGGATATCTGAAAGATTGCCACCTCCCATATGAGGTTATCTGAAATCTGAGTTACTCAGAAACGGCCTTGTTGCATGTTTCAAGACCTCATGAGTTGTGTTGCAGATATGAGTATGTACTCATACCAGGGCTTTCTGTGTGGCTGCCTTCCAACTATGGACCTCCTTTGTTTGTTGTTGTTGTATGCCTTCAAGTTGTTTCTAACCTATGGTGAATCTAAGATGACCCTATCACAGGGTTTTCTGAGGTTGTGTGTGTGTGTGACTTCCCCAAGGTCACTCAGTGGGTTTCCATGACCAAACAGGGATTCGAACCCTGGTCTCCAGAGTCACAGTCCAACACTCAAAGCACTATGAAATGCTGGCTCCATAGAACTGCTTAGATTCATAGAATCATAGAGCTGGAAGAGATCACAAGGGCTATCCAGTCGAATCCCCTGCCATGCAGGAACACAGTATAATAGCACCCCTGACACATTGCCATCCAGTCTCAGCTTAAAAACCTCCAAAGAAGGGGACTCAACCACAGTCTATGCCATAACAATTCAGTTAATTATTGTTAAGTATTACAAGCCTTTGCTGCTTTTGCTGCTACAGCAGAGGTGAGAATCATGTGACCTTTCTTCTTGTAGGACTGCAAATCTCAGAAGCCCTAGCCAACCTAGCTGATGATGAAGAATGCTAGCAGTTACAGTCCAATAATATCTGGACAGCAACATGGCTCCCATTTCTGTGCTAGAGGCCAATATAGTTACCTTTCTTCATGTGTGTAGTGTGCACATGGAGAACAGAGATGTGTTGATGCTACTAACACATTAGATGGCCAACTTCAATGGCTAGTTGTTTAGAATCCAGGAAATCTAAAAAAGAAACTAACTACTGTTTTGAGAAACCCTTCAACTTCAATCTCAGAAATAACTTAAAGGCAGCACTAGATGGCACTCATGTTAACATAGTTATTCTTATTCTGCACTGTGTACAAGACCAGTATGAAGGGTCTACCAGAGATTAGTATTAAGATGCTGTTTAACACTATTAGAAGGCAGAGGGAAATTACAAAGGAAGACTAGAAAGAGAAACAGCTGAATTTTGTTAATATTCATAAATTCCAATCCATTAGAAGAGATACAAACAAAGACAATGACTTCATGGTACACTACATACATTAATACAAGTCCTTGCTACTACATATATAACAAAATAAATCTTCTGAGAGGGAGTTTTGAACCCAGGGAAACTGACTTTTGGTGAGCAGATTCACTGCTTTCACACATCCACACTTAACTGAGCACTTTAAAGATTGAAAGACCTATATTACTCAGTCCTTTGAAAATTTATGGCAAGGGACATGATTTGCATCTTTCTGGATCCTAATAGATTCTATCCCCCTGATCATGATATGGCTTAGAGAGGGTTACTTCCAAGGTCACGCAAGAAGACTTCCCTTCTTGTGCCATCTCCCTTCTCCTCCTCCTTCTGAACTCCTGATCTTTCAGAGCAGATTATTTTTGGTGGTGATGTTGGCAGAAAGAGTTACACAGGATGCTGTGGGAAAGATGGGGGGGGGGGGCTATCTGCCAGCACTAATTCCACTGGAGAAGACCACCAGTGCATTTATTCCATAGTTCTTTCTGGTCCACAAACACATATATTAAATAGTTTTCACTTTTTTAAAAAAAATCTGAAGCTACAAGTTATTGAATTGTATAGATGGAAAACCAAAGCCAACTGTATTGGTTTAATTTTGCCAGGTTTCACAATCTATTGATTTAACTGCATAAAAGGTTAATTATTTAAAAGATGGGTAGATTAATTATACATAACAATATAACATTTTTCCTTCCAGAGAAGAAAAAGTGCTTGTGTAATATTCTGCCTCCTTTACCAATGTAAACTGATTATCTTTAAGGTACCATACATGTTGAAATTGCTGGATAATCATTGCTGCTCCATTCCAGAAAACAACATATGTTAGGTTGGGTTGATCTTGGTAATCCACAGCAGCAAATTATTTAATTCTATCAGGAATGTGTTAACATGCAACTTGTTTCCCATCTGCCCACAAACATCGTATCTAAACACAACAGTAGTTTTGTGCACAGTACAGTGATGCATTAAGCAATTTTTTCCCTCAAAATATTGGAAAGCTTGAAGAGTTTTGATTTTCTGAGATTCTAGCACTGTTGGAATGCATCCTGATGTAATGCTGTGACAGAATGGCCCCAAGGCAGGTGAGTGTTTTAAATCCACCATCTGGATCTATAGAACAGTCTTAAGATAATCTATACTCACACAATGTGGCTGCCAATGGAACTCTTTAAAATTAAGATTTAAAAAAAACAATAAATTAGATTATAATAACCTACTCCCCTTCTTTTTCTTTTTACTAAAAATCCACTGTCACTGGGACAAAATAAATAGGAAAAAGAAATAATTTTTGTATCCTGTGCCATCTCTTGAAATGATGGTACTTTTTTTTTTAACTTCAGAGACCACATACCCCTCACTTCATAATTTATAGGACATTAACTTGCTATGCATACATACTTACGCTTTAATGAGAAAACAGAACTATGGAACTTTCTCTCATTTTTTGAAATGCCTATTTTGAGTCAAGAAGAATCTCCTTAATATCAATTGTATATGTTGTTCTTCCCATTTAATTCTTTATGAGCATTTGTAGCTCATTCAGTTATCAGAAGTGAAATATGGGCCTTCCTATTAAGATGTGAGAGTTGCAAGGCTTGTGCTTTACTCTTTAGAGGTTCCTGAGCCTTGTGGCCCAACATGGATCAAGTTATATATGTCATTGTTCTTTGCTATTATTGTGATTAGGAAAAAATGTGTGTTTCTCAAATATGTAATTCAACACAAAATTTAGAATTTTTGCAAAACAGTACAAGATTTTGACTAATGTTCCAATGTAAATGAAAGAACAAGATGAGACAATTAATACATGTCCATACTATTCTACCCATTGTGTGGAAGATAAATTTGTTGGGGTGCTGAGGGGAAAAACACAGCAGAATCTTGAAGGTACATTAACAAAATATGGCTTTTACTCAGCAGTCATAAAACATTCAAAGCAAAAATATAGCCAAATGGCTCAGTACAAAAAATGCAAAAAATAAACATAGCATAGCTTCTTGCACATCAGCATACTAACACAGTATGGACAGCATTACAATTCCCAGCAGCATGTACCAGCATGGAGAGCACTACAAATCCCTGTATGCTCCCACCAGCATGGAAAGCAGCATGTACCAGCATGCTCCCAACCAGCATGAAGAGCACAAATTCTCAGCAGACTTCCACAGCAGTTATAGTCTGCTGATTGCCTATCATAGCCACCTGGCCTAATTGGCCAATTGCTCTCTTCATTATCAATGCAGACTTACTTTACCTTGGTAACACCTGCCATTTGCTACACCTTCATCCAGTCACAACTTACTATGCAAACTGGAATACCCTGACAAAATGTTTGTCCCAGGTTGAAAAATGTATGTATCAAAGAAAATGTAACAACTGAATAAAAGATAAAGGGATCAACATCGGTTTAAAAACTAAGACTGAAAAGTTTCTGGGATGTTTTTTTTCCCATCCAGTTTCAGAAACCTGAAAGAAATCATAATTATTTTCATAAAGTAAGCCTGCTCGATTCCCCCCACCCCCGAATCATTGGAAAGTTCCATTTTGAGAGATGTTTTTGTGACACTGTGGCGATACACAACATTCCGGGTAGAATTCAGAGACATAGCTGTGTTCATCTGGAATATCTGTATGCAAAGGGGCCTTGGAACACCTTTTAGACTAAACAAGCAACTTCTTTTGCTCAGTTAGTCTCAAAGGTACTGTAAGATGTATTTGCATACTAACAGTGAGGGTAGAGTACAGCCCACTGAATCAGGAGGATAGCTATCTGCACATGCTCACCCAACTCCATTACTGTGGCCATGTTGACATGGCTGGTCACATGTCTCCGGTTACTGCCTATAATGGGGCTTGAGCATGTTTTTCCTCATCCACAGGGGTCTCCAGAACAGAATCTCAGTGGGTGGGAAGGCTGTACTGTACGTCCTGTATGTTTAAGAAAAGGGAACCATCTAATTATAAATTTATATATGCACTGTGTAAACCTACAGCACTATATAAATAAAGGATAATAATAATAATAATAATAATAATAAATAATAACTGACCATCAAGGTTCTGCCATATTGGAAAAATTTAGAGTTATTTTAAGAACCTATTTATAGGTCCTGCCTAATCATGGAAGCTAAGCAGGATCAGCCCTGGTTAGCTCTTGGATGGGAAGACCATCATGAGTACCAAGTGCTGCAGGATAGATTTCAGAGGAAAGAACTGGCCAAACCACCACTGAGTATTCATTACCTAAGAAAACTCAATGATGTTCACAGGTTTGCATTAAGTTGACAGATAACTTGAATCCACACATTTATTTACTCTTATTTTATTCATTTATATCCTTCCTTTCTCCCAACAATGGGACTCAAGACAGCCAATAGCATACTTAAAAACAATACAGATTAAAACCATGCAAAGTCATTACTAAAAGTAAAAACGTAAAAGTTATTTAAAGCTCTTTTTAAAGGAGAGCAAGGATTCTCCTTCCTGGGCTTCGTAAGGAGGGAGGTCCAAAGTCTGGGAGCCAGCCACCAAGATGTCCTCTCTCTTAGGAAGGTGGTGCAACACAAAGAAGGGCCTGTTCAGATGACTGTAGACCTCTAAGGGGCACATGAAGGGAGATACAGTTCTTCAAATAACCCAGTACCAAGCCCTATAGGGCTTTACAGATGAAAAACATCACTCTGAATTGTGTCCATAAACAGGCCAGTAGCCAGTAGAACTATTGCAAGAAGGAAGGAGTTGTGCCCTCCATGTAGCCAATTCCACCCAACAAGCTGGCATCATTTCTTTGTCCTAACTAAAGCACTGTTCAAAGGCAGCCCCATATAGAGCACATTACATTAATCTAAATGGGATGCAATCAAGGCATATCCCATCATGGCCAGATCAAACTTCTCCAGGAATGGGTGATGGTTCTGGTCTTTGGGACTGAAAGATGCCAAGAGGTCCAGAAGAACCAAAACACAGTTCCCTGTGAAGGAGGTCATCTGAGGAGTTGGCCAAAGCTGTCTCTATCCCATAACTAGGCCTGAAACTAGACTGAAGTGATCTAGATCAGTGATGGCAAAACTTTTAGGGAATGAGTGCCCAAACTAAAAGGCGTTCCAGCACCAGGTGTTACCTGGTGCCGAGGACAGGAATTCTGGTGGATGGGAACGGGACTTCCAGGAGGGCGAGGGACCTCTCATTCCCTGCCCTCCCGGGCCTTCAGCTGCCTCTCTGGAGGCAGCTGAAGGCCCGGAACAGCAGGGAAGGAGGAAGAACAGGTGCACGCCTGTTCCTCCTCTTCCCCACCCTCCATGTGACACAAAAAATGGCTTTGTGTGTCATCTCTGGCACGTGTGCCATAGGTTTGCCACCACAAATCTAAACAATCTGCTTCATCCAGGAATTCCTGGAACTGGAAATGCTACCACATGCTCCAGTGCAGTGGCTATCCAACCCAATATTGCATTTATGCAGAGATGTAGCTAAATCCTTCTTTCCAGTGCATGATTTAAGAAGGGTTTAGCTAGATTTTAAGTGTCTGAATTGACATTAGTATGTTGTGTTTGTCACTGTGCCATACAGTGTATATCTGTAATATTTGTTCTAGGTTTCATACTGTAATTGAAAAACTCATTTATTTACTGTTTATTGCTTGCTTTTATGTGCCTAGATAAAACTAATACCACGTTACTTAAAACTTTTTACTTGATAACTAGGAGCACAAATCAATTTTATTACAGTGTCAAGGGCTCAGAAAGATATGTGCAATTCAAATTAATCTTCTAAAAATTCTGGAGAACACAAATATTTGAAGAATTTGTGGAAATATTCCTACAGTGCTTCTGCCTCTAAATAGAAGCACAACTGTAGCAAGGAGGTGGTCAGAGAAAGTGTAAACTGTACTAAGCTTAGCATATTGGCAGTAAGATTTGTTTATAATTCATAATTTGGGTGTGATTTTTATCTACTATTTATGCTGTTGGATGAGAGGGTAGAGAAAAACATAGCTTTCTAGGAACACTAAATACAAGCATGTAGTAATACTGCTTGACAGCAATAAAATTTCTCCACATATTATCCCAGTAACCAGAACTGCCAGTCCCTTGAGATAAATTGAAAACCTGCCAAAGAAGACCAGTTGGAAAGTTCACTTGCTCTATCTTTGGATCATTAACATTATTTGTTAGGTCAAGCCACATCCCAAAACACCTATAGCTGAAAATTCAAGTATTTGTTCTAAAACTGGAAGTGGCATATTAAATATACCCTGTAGATTTGTGGAATGTTCCCTGACACTGAAGAAGAATCACAGTTGCTTCACGTACAGTTGTGAGAAATAGCTAGTTTACGGAATGAACCTATACTCCATAATAATGTACAAAACACTAACAGTGTAATTGAAGGGTTGCACACACAAAGTGTTCCTACCAAAAAAATATAGTAAATATTTACAGAACTCAGTGAATCTTGACCCACAAAGGATGTTTATACATGATTAATTCTACAAGAATATGGGTGAAAGCAATGAAGTGTGGAAGGATGATATCCAATGCTTGACTAAATATTCAGATGCATATTTGGATGTGAAGATTTATGTCTAGTGGTCTTAATCTATCATTAGATGCAACCAAAAGTTCTGCTTAAAAGTGTGGTTCTCTCACTAGTTCTATCAGATCTCTGGATTCCAGGAGAAAATTGTACACAAAGTTTCACTGATTATATATCAGGGAAGATTGCTTTGTGAGCCAAAGTCAGCCAAACAGCACAACTAGTCAAACTGGATAAGTTGGGTTTTTACATTAAAAACAGAAATGCAGACTCATAGGCTTGAATGGGGCGCTCCCCTCCCCCTGTGCACATAGTTTAGGTGCGTGTGCCAAGCACACGTGCCATTGGAAACAGCGATTGTAGCTCCTCCATGGGTAATCGAGAGCACAGATCCCAGATCCGCAAGTTAGGAGGGGCAGCTTTAGTGTTAAATTACCTCTTAATTCACAGATTTATTAACTGAAAATAAAAATAAAAATAAAATGGTTGCTGAACGACAGTCTTAAAGCTGGTACAATGTTGAACCAGAAAATTCTTTTTTAGATAGTATAACTAACAAAACAATTTGTCAGAACATATGTATTTCCTAAACACTTTAAATATAGTTCATGTTGTTGATTTTAAAAAATGTTAGTTTGCAAAATAGGACAGTAATTTTTAATTTGGATAATTTTATACTTGAAAGAAATCTTTAGCTTTAACTATTCCTACCACATTTGAAGACCACCAGTGTTATAAGACCACTTAGAAAACCATGGGAATAGTCTTTATAATAATACACATACAGTTATTGAAGGACAGGAAATGAAACCAGATGGTTTTACTGAGGAAAGTGATTTTATTTTTGCTTTTTAACTCCCTACATCACCCCACAAATAGACCAATAATTTAAAAAATGCAAAGATACTGAAAAAGATCTGCATAAAGAGAGATATGCTTGGTTTTGTTTTAAATTCCATTATTCACATTTGGGGAGAGCTGCTGCAGAAAGGCAACATGGTACAGTAGCTATGAAACACATGAGTATAATTTCCTTGAAGGAAAGGAGACTATTAGCAACACTTACTTGTAGACACAACTGTAGTGCTTTGTAAATGAATGCCATATGATTTGTATTAGACAGAGCTCCTACATATTATCATTAAAACCACTTTCTTGCCTCAATTATGTGCTTTCAAATACAGAACCCATTCATGTTTAAAGTAACTATAGCCTACATTCTTCTTCCTTTCCTCTCTTATTGCCAATCATTCACACATACTCTGCATACAAGATTGGCCCCATCCAGCAATGCATAATTTTTCTTTATGTTCTAGTGAAAAAAAAGTGAACCTCTGCCCTGCAATTCTTTTTCATTCCTTCACATGAAAGAACTGTCCCTTCTTCCCCGGTGGCACAGAGCCAAAAGTCACATATGTAGCTATAATTATGTGAATATGAAGCATGAATGATAAAGTGGCATCTCAAGAGGGAGAGGGAATGAATTTCTTGGCTCTTAGAATGTTGCTGGTCTATATGGAGAACCTTACTTGATCCCAGCCTTTCCTATGTGGTTCTCCCTCCTGTATCCATTGGCAACTTTGCTACCTGCTTTTCCACCTGTCACCTCTATGTATTTATGCTTTAATGGCTGTGAAATTCTAAAGAACGCAGACATCCAGTCTTGCAATTATCTCTTTTGTATGAATGGCCTGGCACTGGCCTTTGAAGGTTAAGTACCAGGGAACTTTGAGCATGTAAGATTTAGTTCCATTGCACAATCAAAATCACAACATACACATGAGTAATACCAGCTTCTCTAACATAATATGGTAGAGCAAATTAATGGAGGGGATTAGGAAGACCAGGTGTAAATTGACAGATCTTTCTTAATTCCTTTGATGTTATAAGGAAACAAATAAACAAAACTAAAATTTGAATTTAAATAATAAAAACTTTAAATAAATAAAAAAACCTTTCCTAATGCCAGTTGCAAAGTAGGGCCTTTCTTGCCTCTTCTTCTCTATGGTAGCTCCCATGGGTAATGAAATTCACTCTTGAGGGTCATAGAGTCTAATGATGTAAAGAATACTCACAAATGTCATCATCCTCTACAAGAAAAAAGACATGACATCCTTATGAAAATATGGGGGGGGGGGCAGGGAATTCATTCTAGATCCAAGTCTGAAAATCTTATGATCAATTGTCACCAATTGGCCTTCTTCAGGGGCTATTATAAAATAAATGAAAGTACAGTTATTATAGCTGTGGTACTGGGACAACAAAAGAAGATTCCTAGCCAGAATAGGGAAACAAAAGAGCAACCCTTTAGCGTCTTTTCCATGATGCATGAGAAAAGAGAGGCTTCCCCTCTGATCAAGGTCATCTCAGCAAGAAGGAAAACTGGGAGGGAAGCAATAGAATTCAGCAACACAAAGGAATTCAGCAGGAGTGCTTGGGTATCTGTGGAGTTGGAATAAAGACATTTCAGACTGGCACACGGCTCACAGTTTGCCAACATAGGCCATAATACATAATTATCTAAGCATCAGAGGTGACTTTCCACCCAAAGCAATTTGTTTGAATAGAATTTCAAATATTTGCAACACGTTCAAATATAAACAAACAAACATATGACCATTTATTTCCTCAGATATATGCCTTCATTATATAGTAGTGTGTTCTTGCTATTATTTGGTTGAAAAACACTTCCGTCCTAAAAGTCATATGTACACATACATACAAAGGTGGGAATCTATGGGTATTCATATGCTTATATAAATGCTGCATATGGGGTAGATTTTAACTCCAGCCAAAATGTGTGGAGCCCTACTACGTACCAAAAAAAGAATTAAGCAGAAAATATACTGAAAGCCCATCTATTATGTTTCAAGGATTACAAGGAGGTTAAAAATGATCACAGAATTATCTATATTTCATGCACTCTACAGCAACTATACAGCAACACTAAATATTGCTGTTTAATTTACTAGTCCATTAACATTTGGAACCACTGTTAATTTCCATTTTAAAGTTATTGTATTTTATAGTTGCATTTCATATATTCAGGGTCTCCAGGAATTAACATGTGGCCTATTAAATGGAAGAGTTAATCTCTGGAGAGATATTCAAGATGACCTGTAGCATAGTTAAGAACTATTGCAGAACAATATTGGGACAGCCCCAAAATATATGAAAGATCTGGAATGCTCCTTACATCACTAACATATGTTCTTAGCAGAGAATACTGCTGAATACATGCAATCTGTTGGCCAGAACATGGAAACTAACTGGTATTGCTAAATAAAATACATTTTCATTTCCAGTGCAACTAATATTGGTGCAGGAAGTGCTTCCAGATAGAATTGAGATACAGATACAGCATCTTAGTTTGAAAAGGTTGTAAATTCTGCATTAAAGGAAAGGATGTACTCTGAAGAACAGAGTTAGGCACAATGGAAAACTTGGGATTTTATTTCATGAGTCCCACTCTTGCAGCAGTCACACCAATGTATATATAAAAAATTGGAACATATCCTTTCCAGACAGCCATCACTGCAACTCACTCAATCACATGACCAGAGCTGCTGCTTCCATTGCACTCTCTTTCTGACCTCTCCCGTAAGCCCATTTTTTAAAAAAGAAGAACAGAAAGAAAATAAATAGAAAAAATAAAAGGTAATCAGGGCACTTTGGAATAGTGAGGAGGAGGGAGGACAGGGGAGAGGAAGGGACAGTGACACCACGTATCTGGCAATCATGCAACTGTCCCAAGAGTGACATTTCACACCTGACACTTGTACGATTGCCAGATCATTCATGAGATTTCCCAATAAATGAAAAGGGATGGGAAGAAGCATGTTTTTCCAAATAGCCATGTGCACAGAAATAACAGTCACCTTCATTTTTGTTGTTGTTGTAAAGTGTGGTCCATGCTGGCCCTTTTCCATATGGTTACAAATCTGAGTGCATGGAGAAAATATAGGCCAGAATTCTATATAGTATACTACACCAGTAGCTGAACTTTTTCCAGGACCATGCAGCAGAGGAAAGGAAAGACTGACACTGTCCTAAATCTTACTGCTCCTCATGTAAGTGAGAAAATTCAATGAATCAATGAAACATGTCTATGTGATTACAGTACTCATCTTTCATCAACTGAATGGGTTTATTTCAGTTGGAATTAACCAACAAAATTCCATCCATAATCTATTGGCTCTGACAAGCAGATTTCTCCAATGTCTTACTTCTGTCACAGCCACTGTGCCTTTTAACGACTGCCACTACCATCTGTAGAGCACTAACAGAATTCTGTCCATAGAATGCCAAAGAGAGAGAAAGAAATATTGAAAAATAAGGCAGCAACTATATGTGAATAAAAATAGAAAGCAATTCTAATGGGATTCCTTGTGTTTTAAGCAACAGTGTACCTGAAAGAGTGTATTTTGGAGGAAAATTATGATAAAATATCTGCATATATCAGATAATTATAATGTCAATTCTCTCTGAGCTGTTTTAGCTTGAAGTAAAATTAAAAACTAGTAATTCTACAAGGGTATTCAAATGAGAACTAAAATACCCTTCCACAGCTAACATGGGCAATACTTTCTCTTAGTGCTGTAAGAAGACGTCACAGCCTTGGTCCCACTTACAGAGAATTTGGTGCCTGATCCGAACTGATGAATAGGTGCAAAAGTACTTCCTGGTTCCCACTATGTTTGTGCTGATTCTACCAATTCGGATATGGCATCTTGGCCTCCTTACTAGTTTTTTCTGGCCTCCTCCAGCCTCTAACCAGTTTCCCCAGCTTCCCTGTGCCCTCCTTCTGTTTTCTGCGGCCGGGGAACCTTGCAAAGAAGCCTCCCCAGCTTCTCTGTGACCTCTTTCCCAGCTTCCTGTGATGGGGACATAACTGGGGACATTGCAGCCCCCCCCCCCCCGACACTGGCAGCGGAATTGAATCTGCCCCACCTATTTCCCATTTGGGCCAGGGCGGATTCGAATCTGTCTGTGGTTCCCACTGGGATGAATCGATTTGAGAATAAATCGATTCATCCCAAAAAACACCCCTTTAACCCAGCATCTTTTTGATGTGGGCTAAATGGGTAAAACCCATGGTCCCCCATTCCAAATTGCTTCAGCAATTCGAATTAAGTGGGAACCATGGTGGTTTAAACCAGATCATTTAAAATCATGACCTGGTTTAAACCATATTGGGAACAAGGCCCTGGATGCTGTAAGATCTTGAAAAGTTTTATTGCATTTGAATTATCTGATCTCAATACTCTACATAAAACCACATAAAAGCATTATTAGTAGCAGAGGCTGAGAGGGAAATTATCCAATTTTCACTCCTTTCCCAAAATAATATAGAAAGAAATTTAAACCTCAGGATTTCTCCCCCACCCCCAACAAATTTTTTAATCCTCATTTTATACATGAGATTGCCTTCTATGTTACTTCCCTAGACAGCTGGGGAAATCTTAGTTTTTTGGGCGGGGGAGGGAACCCCTGAAGGTCATAAATTTTCTCAGAAGATAATGCATGATAGCCACTGTTTTACAGCAAACATTTCATCAGCAGCATACCTCAACATAGTCCTTGGCATGGCCCCAGTCTCTCTTGGCATCCAGATTGCCCAAACTGAAACATTCCAGTTGCCCAAGGTGGATCTTAGCAACAGAACGGCTAATTTTCCGAGTAACAAAGTTAGCTCCTAAAAGAAAGAGAAAGATAGCATATAGGGATTAGAAACTGTCTGGTAACTGTCTCCTAGCTGATCTTAAGAAATACAGTTTACGATAATTTCTTTCAGATTTCCCTCCTTGCATCAATCACCTACATTCTGTCATCATTTATCACATTTGCAAGCTAAGAAGTGCCAACATACATGACACATTAGCTATACTTTCACATCAAATATCTTCCTTTGAAATTCTAAGCATCCCTAATCTGAAGCCTCAATGTTCAGTTCAGGCACAAAGCCAAGAAAAATAAATTCAAGTGTAAGTTTCTGAAAACAAAATAGAAAAACAAGATGACAAACCAAACATTAAAGAACAAACTTGAGCCTTTCTGCATGGAAGGAATATAAAATATACATTTGCAGAGAAAAACATTTAGTCAGAAAACCAAGATAATTTTTTTCTATAATTTATTATCTGAATGGTCACCTGTAACAAATGTGCAAGAACTTCAGGACCCCTAATACTACATCAAGAAGACATTCTTTGCCATTCTTCAGTGGTAACCAATGATTCTGGAGTAAAAATAATTTTCTGTACCCAGATCAATCCAGGTTCAGGTTTTGGAAATCAAAATGCCTTGAGCTACATCTATCCTCAGTCCTTCAAATTGTCTTTTTCTGCTTCAGCATACCTTCCAACAATCTCCATTAATTCTCTTTTACCTACCGTACTTGTTCAACTGCTTTAAAAATGCCTGTTTGTCTCTCCTCCTCCCACTTTTCTCTTTTCTCTTCAGCTTTCTTCAGTTGCTGCAAATTAAGTTCAAACTGCAAAGTAGTTTGCACTCAATTAACTCAGCAGTGGGAGTGGAGAGGAGGGGGAAGAATCTTGCCCTTCCCAATAGGCTCAGGCAGAAGTGAACTGCTGCAGCCTCTCCTAGTTTGTGTATTTTTATTAATAATTTTTTTGTCACATTGCTGATGTTGCTTGGCCACATGTGTCCCAGTTTTCATCTGTGAAATATTGGAGAGTATACTTCAGTTGATAAACCAGCTGCAATGCTCCCTGGACAGAGACAACAGCCAGCATTATGCATATTTTGATAGCCTCCTACTTAGTTTACTGTACTGTACTGTACTGTTGTGTTTTGTTTTTTGGAAAAGCTAAACTTCAGTTAGTTCAAACCAATTTTTATTTGTCATAGATGGTTTTAACATCTAAAAAAATTGCAGACTTTTTAGTGCCTAATGAGCTTTTGCAGACGCTGCTTTTATTGTTTGATTTCTGCTAAGTGTTATACAGATCTTTGAGTGCTGTTTTTAATTTTTCTGTGGTGTCCTTTGTAATAGAGTTGCACAAATATATCATTAAACAATTGAGTAACAAATAGATGGATTAAAGATTTGATTTGCTCTGTGAATATGTTGATATGTATGAATAGCCATGTAATATAAGAATATTTGTGTTTCAGAATATGAACCAAAAACAGTTCCAAAGAAGTGGGAATATATTTCCTATTAAGGTCCTTTTGTACTGGCACTTATGTATTAAGAGGATGTTGCTTTTAAGATTTAAGATGTGCTCCACAGTCTAGCCTTTTCACATTAGTCTACAATGCCATTCTTCGGTCAACAAGGACCACCCTTTTGTGTGCCAACAAAAATGCAAACAAGAATCAAGGAACTTTAGAGACACTGCAGACTGGGTCAGCCGGAAAAATCAGAAGAAGCAGAACATGCTATAAACCATCCTGGGCATAAAATGCTGTTTGAAAGCACTGAAATTCTGGACTATGCCAACAACTACCATGTAAGAATGCACATGGAAGCCATTGAAATCCAGAAACACCTGGACAATTTCAACAGGAAAGAAGAAATCCTGAGGGTAAGCAAGGCTTGGCTACCAGTCCTGAAGAATAGCAAGGTTAAGACTCAACCAATGCAAAAGAGAAACAGCCTAGGGTCAGGGGATTCCCAACAGACAATGAACACTAATTAGCAGGCATTAATCCTCTTTTGCACATCCTCCCACCTTGAGGACTGCCATTAGCAACAGAACAATACACTTGCAAATCCCTTCTCCCTTCCCAGGGTCACACAGGATATATATATCTAATCCTTTTCCAGGCTATCATTCTCTGAAGCTGCCAGCCACAGATGCTGGCGAAACATCAGAAGGAACTCTTCTAGAACATGGCCACATAGCCCGAAAGCCCCACAAAAAACTATGAATGTTTCCTATGCTTTTTTTTTATTCTGTGCCAATAAAAGTGCTTCCTTAAATTTTTAACAACAAATCTGAGACTGTATTCATTAAAAATATTTTGAAAATATTGAAAGTGATTATTGTCTATTCCTGATCATCAAATACATTAATTGAAATAAAACAAAGCTTTATAAACAGACACATACTGAAGATATGATTAAGGCACCCTTCTCAAAAGAAAACTTCATGTAATTAAAGAGAAGCATCAGGGATGTACTACTGATCCAGCCTTGCTCTAGACATTAGGGCAACCAGCATGGAAACCCACAGGGGCCAAAAGGTCTGCCATCAGGCTGCATTGGGGGCACAGCGTTTAGACGCACACCCCAAATGTGGCTGGAACCTGCCTCAATGCTGCTTCAGGGCAAAAGAACCAGACCAAAATGGAATGGACAAAACCCACTTTTTTTGCTGGTCTGACTACAAACCATGGTAGTAGTCTGGACTGGGGTCAGATGTGTGCAGTTGCTGCACCTCTGGTGCAAACAGCACCAGAGTGGCCATGGCCCGCTTTATCAGGCCCATCTGTTTGAGGCCAGGGAGAAAGCCAATGCATGCAGATGACTGCAGAGTTTTATCCTTGTAAATAACTATGCAAATTTCAAAATGGGCCAGCAACATATCCCCACTTACTCTTAGTCATATGAAGTTTACTTCATGGGATTTAATGCATCCACATAACTAGAATGCAAAATTCTGCCTTCTTGTAGGCATGGTCAAACAGACAGGAATGCAATGTGAGAATGTTTTTAAAAAATCTATCCACTTTGCATTTCTATAATTCTTTGTATCTTGCACACAAAGGCCTATAGGGGCAACTGTACTTAATTACATTCACGCAATATGTTTAGAACACTCCACAGTTAACAAATGATTTCTCATGTAGTAGTACAAAAGTTATAAAAATGTATAGTTATCAAAAATACAGTTATTGAACTCCTAATGGTTTGAGTATTGGACCATGACTCTGGAGATCAGGGTTCAATTCTCCACTTGGCCATGGAAACCCATTAGATTACGTTTGGCAAATCACACACACCTAGCCTGAGAAAACCCCATGATAGGGTTGCTTAAGGGTCACTATTCGTCGGAAATAACTTGAAAGTACACAACAACCACAACATTACAACCTAGAAAATGGGACTTATAAAACTAAAGAATTTTCCAATCTACACAGGACTTTTATCATAACTTACTAGAAAATTCTTAACATCTGCTTTTAAGCCTTCCTTTATCACTCTTGTCATTTTGGAACATTTTGTATTGCAAAGGCAGAAATGCTTTTCAGCAACTGTCCCCAATACAAAGAAAGTAAAAATATACAATCTTGGATTTAAGGCTACAAGAACCTAGCATGTGAAGCTAATAGCTGTCAACACCTTTATATTGTATCAGCAATTAGATCTGTAATCATTTTGAGTTTTGGTGCCTTGACCTACTAGGCTCAATCAAGAAAACTTCAGTTCTACAATGATTACGTCTTAAGGGAACATTAAATTGTTTGGGAAAGTGGCTTCCCGCTCTCAGTTCCACATGCTACTGAAGAACCACCAGTAATATAAGGAAGATGGATGGCCTCTCCTTCCGAGTCTATTTACTAATTATGGGATTTATCATTGTAATGTCCATAAAATATCCAATGTCCCATTGGCAGATCCCAAAATTGTCTCAATGGCTCATCCAAAAAATATTAGGGCTTTAAAAAAAGGTAACTGATGAAAAGTTTGGACATCTCATGAGCTTAATACACTTTGGCCCGATCTAGATGGGCCTTAAAGAGCGTGATAAGGGCTTTTTAAGGTGCCATTAGGGTTCGTGAGCGTGCAGCTTTCACACGCTCATGAACCCTAGCATGTGATGATGCGAGCATCATCACATCAAAACTTTTAGACGGCATGTGTATGCACACCGGAGCAACTGCACAGCTTCTAGATGGAGCTGCGCAGTTGCAGTGGCGCAAAGGTGCCAAATGGCAGCTCTTTTGGAAATGGTGCCGCAATTGCGGTGGAAAAAAGGAACAGGGTTTACCTGCTCCTTTTTTGCTGCACAGCTTCACCGTGGTGTCTAGTTGCTGCAGTGAAGCTCCGCAGCAAAAAAAGGTGGCGCCAGACCACCCCTTTTGGGTGGTCTGGAAAGCCCCAATGTGTTCTTTTGGTTGGGTTAATTTTTTTTTTCCTTATGGCCAAACTCTGCATTTTGTACTGGCTAAAAAATTATTACACTTAACAAAAACAGGGAAAAGCAGAGAACAACTTTCCTATTATAAATGCAGTATTTAAAAATTCCTTACAATTTCAGATCGAATAAAACCTTTTATAAACCTGATTCTTCACTTCTAAGCATTTGCTGGTAAAAGTCCGATAGACTTTAACTCATTTAACTTATATCAAGATGTACTGTTTTGGAGGCCACATATACCTAAAGGAAGCCATAAAATTAAAGTACCAGGTGATAATATTAATGACTCTTTTCAAAAAAGTGAATTTAAAGTTATTATAAAGTAGAATCATAGAATTGTAGAGTTGGAAGAGACCACAAGGGCCATCCAGTCCAACTCTCTGCCATGCAGGAACTCTCCATCAAAGCATACCTGACAGATGGCCATCTAGCCTCTCTTTGAAGACCTCCAACGAGGGAGTCTCCACCACACTCGGAGAGTGTGTGTTCCACTGTCCAACAGCCCTTACTGTCAGGAAGTTTCTCCTAATGTCTAGGTGGAATCTCCTCTCCTGTAGCTTGCATCCATTGTTCCGCGTCCTAGTCTCTGGAGCAACAGAAAACAAACTTGCTCCCTCCTCAATATGACATCCCTTCAAATATTGAAACAGGACTATCATATCACCTCTTAACCTTCTCTTCTCCAGGCTAAACATCCCCAGTTCCCTAAGGCAGTCCTCATAGGGCATGGTTTCCAGATCCTTCACCATTTTAGTCGTCTTCCTTTGGACACGCTCGTTTCTCAACATCATTTTTGAATTGTGATGCCCAGAACTAGACATAGTATTCCAGGTGGGGCCTGACCAAAGCAGAATAGAATGGCACTATTACTTCCCTTGATCTAAACACTATACCTCTATTGACGCAACCAAAAATTGCATTGGCCTTTTAGATATCGCATTGCACTGTTGGCTCATGTTCAATTTGTGGTCTACTTGGACTCCGAGATCCCTTTCACACATAGTTTCATTCAGCCAGGTGTCCCCCATCCTATATCTGTGCATTTTTTTCCTCCCTAAGTACAGTATCTTACATTTCTCTGTGTTGAATTTCATTTTGTTAGCTTTGGTCCAGCTTTCTAGTCTATTCATGTCTTTTTTAATTTTGATTCTGTCCTCTGGAGTATTAGCCACACCTCCTAATTTGGTGTCATATGCAAATTTGATAAGTATGCCCCCAATACTGATATCCAAGTCATTGATAAAGATGTTGAATAGCACTGGGCCCAGGACAGAACCCTGTGGTACCCCACTGGTCACTTCTCTCCAGGATGAAAAGGAACCATTGTTGAGCACCTTTTGGGTTCGGTCAGTCAACCAATTACAAATCCATGTAACAGTTACCTTGTCTAGTCCACATTTTACAAGCTTGTTTGCAAGAATGTCATGGGGACCTTGTCAAAGGCCTTACTGAAATTAAGTATAGTTTTGGATTTTGGAGCTTTGAGGATTTTGGAATATTTACATATACATAATGAGAAATCTTGGAGATGAAACCCAAGTCTAAGCATGAAATTAATATATACAACTAGTAGACATAGCCTGATTGTAATTTTATACATAATTTTAAATAATCTTGTGTATGAAAAGAAAGTTTATGTACAATGAACCAACAGAAAACAAAAATATCACTATCTCACCCATCCATGTGGACAATTTTGGATTTTGGAATATTTCAGAATTCCAAACAAGGGAGACTCAATATGTATAAATCAAGGGTGTTTGTGATAAATGGGAGAAGTGCATTCTAATGAGGGTTTACAGCACAGCTGATGAGATGATGACTGACCAATGAGAGGAGGGAGCTGGGACGAGATGCTTCTGAGGAAAGGTTTTAAAAAGCCTCCTTGCAACACGAGGAGAGAGTCTGTTTCTGTTTTCTTTTGGTGCTGTCTGCCCTGAGGCAGACATGAAGTTGCTGGTAGAGCTGGGCAATGGAGTCCAGGCGCCCAGCTGTCCAGAAATATCAAGGACTACAATTCCCATCTGAGTAGTAAGTAAGATTAGCAACATGTATTAGTCAGTGGCGTTAGATTTTTGGTTTATTTTATTGGTTCGTCTTAAATGATTGTAATCTGTAACTTACATTCTTTGTGCCTGTAGGACAAAGGGTCCTACATGTATTATCCTTTGCTCTAGAATTCCTTAGTTAGAATAAAGTTTTTCTTTAAAGAACCCTGCTTCTCTCTCTCACTACTTTTTCATGTGCCTTTGACTTGGCTAGTTCTTTTTTAATTTGGCAAGGGAAAGCATCTGTGGAATTTCTCCTGGCAAAGTCCTGGTGTGTTGCTAAGGGGGAGAATCAAGTAATTCACCAGATGGTGGCAGCTATGGTAGTCTCAAGGGGTCCCATCCAGCTCAGCAGCAGTGGAAGGGGGATCCAGAGGACCTTCAATGGTGGCTTCTTTATGCAAAGAACTGTAGCAGGATAGAAACATTTGGCTCTGTGCCCACAGAACATAGCAGGTGAACAAAACTGGAGCCTAATTCTGCACTCTCTGACTGCTGGCTGACCATAGCTATTCTTAAAAAAACAGGACCAAAAAAAAACACCTCACTAAATCAATGTGGGTACCTGCCACATGCAGTATTGAATGGTGTGTTAGGCATCTACTAATGAACACACAGTCCAATTAACCTAAAAGCCCAAAAACATCACTGTAAGATACATGACGACAAAATCAATAACCTTATCCAAACACAATGGGATTTATATGTGATGAAATAGGCTCTAGTCTGCAAGAGCTTAACACTGTAATATGTTTATGTTCAAGGAATATCCAAACACTGTTGGTTTTGGTGTAGCAAGTTAATACAGCTGCCCCTTTGGAAATTATTATGATGCAATTTAAACATTTAGAGGGTTTTTATCAAAACTTTAGTTCATTCTTTAGTTCACTCTTCCTTTAGAAAAAAAGTTCACAAGTAAAAGTTCCTTTCAAACTCTTTTTAATGTTGGGAAACTGGAAATAGTCAGATGGAATAAGATCTGGTGAGTAGGATAGGAAATTCTTCAAAACATCCATCATTTTGCCAGCCCAGTGAGCAGGTTCATTGTCCTACAAAAAGAGAACACCCTTCCAAAGCTTCCCGCACTGTTTTCCCCACAGTGCCTCCTGTAATTGGCATAGAGTAGTATTCTTCATTAACTGTTTGACCCTTCTGAAGATAATCTGTCATCATAATACCTTCCTTATCCCAAAAAAATTATGACCATTACCTTTCCTGCTGACTTCTGAGAACTGAATTTCTTCAGCTGTGGAAAGGGCTGTTGTTTGGTCTTTGGATCATAGTGATGAAACCATGTTTCATCAACAGTGACGAGTTGTTAAAAAAAAAAATCATCAGATTACTCCAAATGCTGCAAAATCAACTTAGGTATCCACTATATTTTATTTCTGGTCAGCAATTAAACATTTTGGCACCTACTTGGCTAACAGTGTCTGCATGCCAAGTGCTCATGAATTATAAACCCAATGAATTCCTGGGATACCTCTAGTGTCTCAGCAATAGTTTTAACTGAGACTTACCAATCTGCCAAAATTAGGTCATGAACATGACCAACCATTTCAAGAGCTAACCTTGCTGAATCTTTGGTCTCATAATCATAAATGGCAGGATTGTTGGAAAACCTTCCTCTGAAGGTTTCCTCTGAACCTTCAGTTCTGAACCTTCCTCTGAACCTTCAGTTCACACAAAATGATTTGTATAGGGGAGAAATCCTATAAATGCCTGAAGTGTGGAAACATTCAGCTGTAGATCACATCTCAACAAGTAGGGCATTATTTACTCCACGCAGAACTACACATTACAGTTACCACTGCTTCCATATGTATTGCTTCCTGTATTAATTATAAATATTAAAATAATAAAAATGAGGTTCTCTGTTCACTGGACTCCTCAGTTAATTTCTGGGACAAATTTGGCATGTTTAGCTCAATGCTAGTCCTGTGGCACTAATGATAATGTTGTTTTCTGTGATGCAAATTATATTGTTATTTCCCCCCTTTTCCTTTATTTTTATTTCCCCCCTTTTCTTCAGGAAAGTTCATTGCAATTTGCAGATAATCATCTTCATTTGTGGTACATTGATTGAGTGATAGTGCTACCGCAAGTCAATGCAACAGTGGAAAGTATACTGCCTGTGATTGCCTGTAGCAGGAAACTGAGCAGAAAATGTCTTCATTTCCTTCTCTTCCATTCTTTCTTCCTTCCCTTCCTTGTTTTTTTAAAAAAATTCTGAGGGTATTTGAGAAACGAAATTAAAAAACAAGACAAAAGTGCCAGTGAATAAAAGTTCCAGCTAAAGACAGAGTGCTCTGGTCTAGCTGTTTGACTAGACACTAGACCTTGGGAAGACTAAGGTTCAAATCTCTGCATGGCCATGGAAACCCACTAGGTGACTCTGAGCAAGTCCTGCTCTCTCAGCCTTTCAAGTCATAGCAAACCCATGTGAAATCCTGTCAAGGGAACTCTGTGATTTGTTCACCTTAGGGTTGGCATAAGTCAGAAACGGCACCTCTCCCTGGCCTCTCCGTCCCCAGCCTACCTTCTCCATCCCGGCCTTGCCTCTCTACCGTGCGGCCGGGCCTTCTCTGCCCTTGACCTCTGCCTTCTCCGCCAACGGTGGCATAAAAGAGGACTCCAGCCAGTGCGGCGGGGGATGATGGGAGAAGCAGTCCAGGCTGTCCCCAAGGCCTCCAGAAAGACCCCAGGAGGAGGAGGAGGAGGAGGAGGAGCAGGAGGAGGAGGAGGAGGAGGAGGAGGAGGAAGAGCGCATTCCGGAGAAGGCCTGCCTGGGCAGAGAAACAAAGCTGGGGTTGGAAAAAGTAGCCCTGATGGATGGCCTTCCCTTGAGCCCCTTGGTCCCAGAGCTCCTGCCTGTCAAGAACGGGGAAAGATAAGGGTTGGTGCCTGATCTGAGTTGATGAATGGGTTCAGCAGCAGTGTAACCCAGCTCTGCTGCTTAACCGATCCATCAATTCGGATCAGGCACCAAATTATATGGGAAGTGGGAATGAGGACCATAAAACAAATTGACATAATAATTAAAACATAACAATAACTATAGTAAAATACAGTTAAATCATTAAAACAATCACAACAAGAACAGGACATCATGGGGTAGTCATTAAGATAGTCCATATCAGTGGGGGCGACTGAGTCATTCAGGGAAGGGCTGTTCAAAAAGATCCATTTTAATGACCTTTTTAAAACCATCGGGGTTGGTAATATATCAGATCTCCTCCATTCCAGCAACAGATGAAAAGGTCCTCTGGCTAACAGTAGCCAGCCTGGTCTTTGTTGGCTGTGGTAAATTTTTCCCAAAGGACCTAAGTACAGGGCAGATTATATGGAAGAAGGCGATCCCATAAGCAAGCAGGGCCCAAGCCATTAAGGGCTTTAAAGGCCATCACCAACACCTTGTACTGTGCCCAGAAACTAATAGGCAGACAGTGAAGAGATTTTAAAATCGGCGTTATATGGTCACAGATGACTAATCTGGCTGCTGTATTTTTCACTAATTGAAGTTTCCGAACTAGGCACAAGGGTAGCCCCATGTAGAGCGGATTACAGAAGTCAAGTCATGAGGTTACCAGCACATGTCCCACAATTTTAAGATCCCCTAGCTCCAGGAAGGGTCGCAGCTGGCATATCAGCCAAAGTTGATAATAAGCACTCCCTGGCTGCCACGTCTATTTGGTTTGACATCTGAAGCGATGAATCCAGGAGCACTCCCATGCTGCAAACACAGGCCTTAAGAGGAAGTGTAACCCTGCCCATTTTATGACACATTAGAAATTAAAAGGCCTTTTTGGATATATAGAGAAGCCAAGGTTTTACTGATCACTGCTGTTTGCAATGGTTCAAATTTAGCAATTCCACCTGCAAACAAGAGAAAATAGGCTGCACAGAATAATCCAAATCTGTGAGTCACAATAACCATGGAAAAGAAATGTCTTCATTACCTCACTGTTTAGGTCAGAGGGAAAATGATAAAACAGATAATCTTCATCACCCTAATGCTTGCCAAGAGAAATCACAGAGTGAAAAGGTGGATGAGGGACAACATGTCATTGACCACAAGGATATTGTCAGCTACTGTCTGCTACTTGATGTTTCTGGGAACATTCATCCACCCTGACATCACTTCTAAACTTGCTGCAAAGCAGTGGCTTCTAAAAAAAAAAGTGATTTTTAATGTCAGTCTCTAGTATTCAACTGCCATATACACAGATACAGTAGCCTTCACAGAGAACTCTATACTGCTTTTATTATTCTGAGGCCAGTGACAATCAAGAAGCTATGTAAAGCCAATTTATATAACTTATTATACAAAGCTGCTTTTATGCAAAGAAATAGCTGGCAGGTAGCCATGTCAGAGAAGGAAAGGCATAGCTATGAACCGCCTGTAGTTTGAACGTTTCTGTTGTTCTCATTACTTTAAAGCAGGAAAGCCTCTTAAAGTCTTTTGATCCAAGCTGTCATTTGTCAAGGAATGGGGACAAGACAAATGGCCATAAAACAACGCAATTGGATTTCCTACCTCTACAATATCTTACTTGACTCGCATGACACATTTTTTTTCTATTTTTCATTCTTGTATGTTAAAGTAAATTTATGGGCTATCCAGATACAGATGAATGCAATCAGTACCTTATAAATGCTATATTTTCACCAAGGAAAGCAAATAGCTTTGCTTCCACTATAATACTGTTTCTGATACTTCATTCATTCTTTAGGTAGTTTATACAACATTTAACAAAGGTCAGGCTCACAGGCAATAATTATTAAGGATTAAGGAGAATATTGCAGCATTTGTATTTTACTAAACACTGCAAGTTAACTATAGGAAGATTCCAGTAGTATGTGAACAGAGGTCTGCATGGGTGACAGAACCTAATTATAAGATTGTATGTACAGCACTGTGTAAATTTACAGCGCTATATAAATAAAAGGAATAATAATAATAACAACAACAACAACAACAACCTTTGTCGCCTCTTTTCTTCTCAGTGAGAGGGCACATGGGGAGGACTACATAACAAGGGGGAATTGGCCCTTTACTGGTTCCACTAATGGAAGCTATTCCATCAACAGAAAAACTTCAATGGATTTGACTCTATTCTATCAACTGAGAGCTGGACAACCTGTCTTTGCTATTAATGATGATGCACTGTGAAGGGGAGGAAAAACTCTTTTTTGAGAACAATGACTGATCCAGCAAAAGGGCTGACAATCAGCAATTTCAATAGGAAACAGTCCTACCAAGTCTCACAAAAAAAGTAAAAATAGCCTTGCACAAAATCTGCTGATATTGGTTCACTCATAATACTTTGCTGTCTCCAGTGAAGCCCCAAGTCTAGAAAGAGTAGCAATTTATATGTAACGAAAATGTTATACTGTGAAACCCTGCTAAACAGTATTCAATGTTATCTGAATGACCTTAGAACCAGTGGATTCTTTCACAAGTTATCAATATCATATCTGGAGCACCAGACCCAGAAAGATATTTGGCTATGGGCTTCTTGCACAATTCCTCAACAACTATCCATCTCCATCATCAGTTCCCCACCTATGTCTATGAGAACATCAGCAATTTAATTCACAGGTCTATTATGCAATTCATATTATTACATAAAGGATTATAAAATAATTCATTATCCTAAGGTTGATATATAAGTAAGCAAGAAATGAGAATACCAGAAAACATTAAAGTATATGTTCCAAAATTGAACCTATGATGATCTGTTGGTAAGGCTTAGTGTTCCATATACCACACTGCACAATTTGATTGGCTCTCCCACATCATATAGAAAGGCCCTTCTTTCCCAGTCTTACCAATTTAACTAGACATACTCTACGAACTTCCATAAATCATTCAGGCCAGTGTAAAAATTTAACTAACTTAAATTTGTTAGGTTACGTTAATTCCCCAGGAAAGTTCATAGTTATAAGAGGTTTCTCTTACAACAACAACAACAATAATATATTTCTAGCCCGCCCCTCTGAACAGGCAATCGGGGCGGGTTACAACAAAAAGATTAAAACAATATCCGTTAAAAAGTCCCATCCCTTCCCTCACTGCCCCCTCTTAAAAAGAGAATTAAACCATTATATAATTAAAAACATAAAATAAAACAAATTACAACAGTAAAAAGCAGCAACAGGGAAGCAGGCCTGAAAACCTAGGCTGTAAAAGGGTGGAAAAGACACTGGAGAAGGACAGCTGGAGGGGCGCTAAGGCCTAGGTTTGGAGCCAGGAAGTGTTCGTATTCTCTGGGAAGGCCTGCCAGAAGAGATGCATCTTTAGAGCTTTTTTTAAAGCTTTCTAAAGATGGAATGAGACGCATCTCATCTGTCAGGTCATTCCACAGCCTGGAGGCGACTGCTGAAAAGGCCCTCTGAGAGGTCTGCACCAGTCTGGTCTTCATGGGCTGTAACAGGTTCCTCCCAGAGGACCGGAGCATGCGGGGGGGGGGGGGTTCATACGGGAAGAGACAGTCCCTAAGATAGGATGGACCCGAGCCATGTAGGGCTTTTAAGGTCAAAACCAACACCTTGTACTGTGCCCAGAAACTAACTGGCAGCCGTGGAGAGATTTGAGCACAGGTGTTATGTGCTCTCTCCTAGATGTTCTAGCAAGAAGCCTGGCTGCCATATTTTGGACCAGTTGAAGTTTCTGGGTTAGGCACAAGGGTAGCCCCATGTAGAGCGCATTACAGTAGTCCAAACGTGAGGTTACCAGCGTGTGTATCACAGTTTCCAGATTCCTTGTCTCCAGAAAAGGGCACAGCTGGCGTATCAGCCGAAGCTGGTAGCACTCCTGACCGTCACATTCACCTGACGTCATGTGAAGCAATGAGTCAAGGAGTACCCCCAGACTGCGAATACAGTCCTTAGAGGAGAGTGTGACTCCATCCAGGACTGGAAGTTGTATTCCCAAAACTGGTTTCGGGCCTGTGACTGTGAGCACCTCCGTTTTGTCTGGATTAAGCTTCAATCGGTTTTTCCTCATCTAATCCATTACCGTCTTTGATAGTCTCCTGGAGAACACCATCCTAATTACCTTGCACACTGTGAACGTCCTCCATAAAGACAAGCCATATGAAGTACAAAGTGCCATAGAATTCTTTGTTTTTTCACAAACCAGTGTGTAATCATTGTGGGAGAGAGTGGATGTGGCATTAGCTACCACATTAAGTTCTGCACCCTCTTCATTTACCCGAGTCCTATAGTACAGCTCTTTTGTCAATACAATCTGCTTTAGAATCAAACATAAAGAATGATGTTTTATTTATCCAAATGTTCTGGCATACAACCAAGATTTCAGACCAGCATTTTTATTTGCAAAGAGATAAACTGATATAGTAAAACTTCTGGATAAGGTAGAGTATTGAAAGGCTAGAAAACCCAGCATTTCAACTAGCATATCTAAAAAGATGAACAACAGTTCCCACCTTCTATTGTATAAAATATTCAATTCACTGCATTTAATTTTAGCATAAAATTCTTGTCTTACAGTTTAGGGAGAACACTTATTAAATATAGTGTAACAGTAAAGAATCATTTACTGTTCTGTAAAATCCCTCTTTCCCATAGCTCCTAAGAAACACCTAATAACAAAGCATATACTAGAACATTTCAATATTCAGGAAACACCACAATTTGCCCTTTCACCTCCCACACTAAATAAGCTTTTCAGTGTTGATAAAGGTTTAAAACGATTAATAGCTCTTACTCAAGTGAAGAAAAACATTGTTTTGCCCTTTCCAGAATTACAAAATTTGGAGACATTTTACATTAATTCTGAAAGGACAATGACACTGGTCTCACCCACCATGTTCCACTGGCTGATTTTCTTCATGTTCTGATGCAGCAGAAGTATATGTATTTTTTAGCCAGAGTTTTTGTTCATGGGAAAATGGCATGTGTATGTGTGTGCAGGTGTAACTTGTAAAAGCAAAGTCTGCAACTTAGAATCAGAGGTTAGCAATATCCATTGGGTAATAAATGTATGAGAGAGATGCGTAAAACTGAAAGCTCAGTGGGAAGTGGTCTCAGAGCTATATAGAATGTCTAAGAAATCTTACAGATCAAAAGCAGTGATGGAAACAGATGATCTTTCTTCTTCCCCCAAACCACAACACTCAGTTTAAAAAGGCAACTTGATCTGAAAACAGCTTCATATGAAATCCAGCTGACTCCCAATTTTTAAAATATTAAAATACAATAAATTGCACATATTTGAATAAGCAGGCGCATCCTTTGCAGTAGAGTTAGAATTTTCAGACTAGTCAATTTTGATGCAACAACATATAAGAATACTAAAATTTCATGATTGATTGTATTGAGGGAAACATTTACCCATATCTTTTCAGTGAAATGAGTTAAATCATATATTTAATGATGTTCACTTTCATAAATCAGTTATAACCATTTAAAGTAATATGAAAGTCAACAAATCAACAACTATGTAATTCAATAAATATGTAATTAAATGCATTTCACTGAGAAGAGAAAGCAGCAAATGGTTCTTTCAATAAAATGAGTTTTCAAATGTTGATTCAGTTGGCCCTGTTGATTCAGTTGATTCAGTAGATTTATCTCATTTTCATAAGGGAGGACCAAAAACAGTAAGAACAAATCTTATCACAGCAGACAACAGGAGGTTTGTGGTGTTTGTTTGTTTGTTTTGTTACATTTGCAAAACAAATATTTACACAAATTTCACAAGTCATTTTTACACATCTATGGTTTCTACTGTATAGCTGCATGGACTTTTGAAAAGTATAAGTAGTGTATAGATAGTGTGTATCTTTTTTTAAAAAAGTTATTCTTCTGTGCTTACAGCATCATCAGCTTTGTTCTACTGAACAAACAAGAGACTAGTTTTGTACATTAGCTTCTTCAACCAACTGCAGAGAGATTGACAAAAAGGAAAGCTTTGCTCTTGTGCAGAAAGCAAAGAAAAAAAAAGCCAAAATAAATCCCTTGCTGTTGTTGGAAATTTTTTGACGGGGTGTCTGTCAAAACATGCTTTCTTATCAAGGGTAAAACATGTAGTGGATATTTCCACCCCTAGTGCTGCCTTTACATGAAATCTTTACAGGATAGACATTTAGTTATTATGATATGCATTAATCCCATTAGTGGGAATCAGTTAACCCAGCTTTTTGACGAAGTGGAGGGTTCACATTTCTTTAAATTGTTTTATTGTTATAAGGCTTAAATATATTCGAGTTTTATAGATTGTTGCCTTAATGCTTGTAAAATAGTTCAGTGAAATGTTATCTTTTTGTACAGCATGACTTTGCCTTGAGAGGGTTAACTTGGAAATGCAGCTGCCAAATAATGAAATATGTAAGAAATAACTAAATTCTTTCTATAGAAGTATTGTGTGGAGCTTTGCATAAAAAGCAAGTAATTTTGTATGAAAAAGTGAAAGCTTTGATTATAAAGATTTAGAACCTATCTGAGAACAGTTGTAAAGGCATTCCTTTTCTGCTGTACTCCAGGGAAGTCATTTTTGAACGTTTTTCTTACCTCTCCTGGGACTCTCATGGTTGAAAAGAATGCCATTTACAGCAAAGAGACTGTAAGCCTCCCTGAAGTTCACCACAATCCAATATGCATATAGTTTGGCTGCACCTGAAGAAAAAATTGAAATATATTTGTTGAAGTATTTACAAAGAACATGTACATCTACTCATACATATGAACAAATACAGCCATAAAAAGATACTTCTCACAAAACTCATTCCAGTTTGATAATACATTGAAATATTTGAACAAAACCTTTCTTTTCTTTTCTTTTTTCCAAGAGGGAAGGAAATCACAGAACCCTCCAGAAGTTGTTGGATTGCAGTTCCCAATTTTTCTCACCACTGGCTATGCTGCCTAAAGCTGCCAAGAATTGCAGCTCTACAACATCTGGAGAGCCATATGATTCTCACTAAAATGATGTGAAACAAACCATAAAGAGTGCTCAACAGCACTCGAGCATTAGCAGACTAAATTTCATATCATTGGTTCAGTACAGTTAACATTAAAACATTGCATTAACACACATGTGCATGTGCTGCTGTAGTGATGGTTTGGCCAAATGAGATTACTGGGGGTGGACTTAATTTGTTTGGAGATTTTAGCACTACAATATTGCACACAACTACTCAATCCAGGTTTATCATGGAAATGAGCATGAGACAAATTTTAACCTAGCTAAAAACAAACCACATACCCATAAAACCTGACTTCATGAGGAAAAGTTTCACATGTCTGGATTTGAACAAGAAAGTATTTTAAAAAGATGTTAATCCATATCCATCAAGCATGTTAATTTACATCCATCAAGCAAACACCCTAGTGTTGCCTATACATGAAATCTTCACAGCATGGACTAGACATGCAGTTATGATATGCATTAATCCCATTAGTGGGAATCAGTGCACGCGCATGCACATACACACAGGTTGAATATTCCTTATCCAGAATTCTGAAATCTGAATTACTCCAAAATCCAAAATTTTCCAAAATAGGTGGAAATAGTGACACTTTTGCTTTCTGATGGTTCGATATACACAAACTTGGTTACATATACAAAATTATTTAAAATATGAAACATTTCAAGCTTAGACACAGGTCCCATTTCCAAGATGTCTTATGTATATGAAAATATTCCAAAATCCAGTTATATATATCAGAAATCCAAAATATTTCTGGACCAAAGAATTTCAAGTAAGTGAGACTCAACTTGTAATAGCATTTCAGTAATATTATATTCACTGTGATTACAATCCAACATATTAAGTACACCAATAAAAGTACAACCTATTGTCCATAAAAGACTTTCTATAGCTAAAGACATATTGAAGAGAGGAGTAGATGAGATGGGGAGTAGGATAATTAGTGCACAAAGGAATGAAGAGGATTTCAATCTACTGTATCAGTTTTAAAATTGTTTACATAGCTAGGTCACCAATGCAAATTACTCTTCCAGAAAATAAGTACAGTGCGCCCGCATCATATGCAAGCATGCCTTATGCAGCTTCCAGCATATGTGCTGGGAGAAGCAGCACTGTGCACTGGAAGAAGAAGCACACACCGCCATGCACCGCTGTGCACCACAGTGGGCACAAGCCCCATTCTCTTTAATGGGGCTTCAGCATATATGAAATTTCCTTTATGGGGGGGGAGGCGGGGAGGCCAGAAAGGATCCCCCACATAAGGGAAGGGACCACTGTAAAAGATAGACCTTGCTGCAACCTTGAGAACTCTGGAGCTGCTTCTCTCTGCACAAGTCAATTTGTGCTTCATGGCAGCTAAGAATATTCATAGATTTAGGACAAAAAGCATGAGCAGAGGTGTTGTACTTACCATATGGTGACCTAGGATAAAAAGGAGTGGTCTCTTTTTGGGGTATTTCCTGAACTTTTCCATAAAGTTCACTTGTTGAGGCTTGATAGAACTTCACAGAGTTTATGAGATCACATGTCTTGATAGCATCTAGCAATCGTAATGTGCCAATTCCATCAACATCAGCTGTATATTCCGCTAAATCAAAAGATATCTGAAGAAACGAAAGAGGAAAAAATAGCATCCAAATAAAGGTCTTTGCACAGGAGGGAAAATAAACAGTTTCACACTGCAGGTTTCAAACATGCCCCTTAACAAATGTGAAGGCTGCAGAGATATGACTATGTGTATCTGTGTATGTTGTAGTACACACTTCCCCCGTTCTGAATAAAACTGGTGTGTGTGTGTGTGTGTATGAGTGTGTGCACACATGCATATGCCCATGAACATTGTTCAAACTAAATTTTAAGCCATTTCTTGTGAGGAGAAACTGGATAACTATGCATTTTTATGCCAAAATGTTTCCTTAACAGTTCCTCTGTCCTCTTTTCCAGCTTTTCCTTCCTTTTGCACCTGTTCTACAGCTGTGTATATTCTCTCATTTGAGCAAGTGGTGGTGGGGATACAATTGACCATTGTGCAATGGGGAATTACAAGACTGTAGTGCCTGCTATATAATTGGCAGGATAATGGTCTGAACCAATGTAATTCCATGAATGTATATTTACACTATTTTAAAAGGCAGTGTGGTATAGTAGTATAAACATTGAACTAGGACTCTGGAACCCTGGGTCAAACCCTTGCTTGGCTATGGAAACCCACTGAAAGACTTTAAGCACTCTCTCAGCCTCAGAGAAAAGCAAAATCAAACTCCCTCTAAACAAATCTTCCCCCCCCACCCCCCCCAAAAAAAACCCTATATCAGGTTTGCCTTAGGACAGTGATGGCAAACCTTTTTTGGTTCGTGTGCTGGGGGGGGGAGCATTCTGCCCCCGGAAGTGGAGGCCGCATGCCAGGGGGCAGGACTTCCACACTCCAAAGGCAGGACTTCTGCCCCCGGGAGCGGGACTTCCATGCTCAAGAGGCGGGGCTTCTCCCCCACCATTTTCCTGGCCTCCAGCTGTCTTTGACAGACAGCTGGGAGTCAAGAAGGGCCAGTGGGGGCCCAGAGAAGCCTGCCCCCAGGGCCCTCCAAGGATGGCTGGGGGCCAGGATAAGCTGGCATGGGCCATTTCTCCACGCCCCTGCACCCTCTCAGACCCATAGCTGACCCGTCTAGAAGGGCTGGTGAAGGGGCAGAGAAGCTGGCATGGGCCCTTTCCCCACCGCTCCATGGCATTCCAGTCCCATAGCTGCAGAGTCATGGGTCTGGAAGGGCCAGTGGGGGCCCCAGGAAACCGGCATGGGATCGTTGCTCCTCCCCATGGACCTCTGGAGGCTAGGAAAGGTCCCTGGGGAGGAGCAACTGGCACGCGCTAGTCCTCCTCCTCCCCCCACCCTTTTTCCCAGTCTCCAGTTGTCTCCAATAAGCAACTGAAGGCCAGGAGAGGGATGGGAGGAGGAGCCAGATGCACGCGCCTCTGGATCATTCTTCCCAACACCATTTTTTGGCTTCCTTCTGTTTTGGGGAGACAGCAGGAGGCCCGAAAAGGGCAGGGTGGAGGAGGAACAGGCACGTCGCAAAATGGCGTTGCGTGCCACTTCTGGCATGCGTGCCACAGGTTAGCCATCACAGCCTTAGGGTCAGCATAAGTCAAAAAGGACTTGAAGGCACACAACAACAACAACAACAAAAGAGCATAAGATCTTAACCTTTATTTTTAATATGTAGAACATTACTCATTATTGACTGCAATCTTATACATTTATTTCAGTGATTTTTTAGGTAAATCTGGAATAAAAACACAGAACTAAATAAAGTTTGATTTGCTTTCTGAATTACCATTATTATAACTCATAGATACTTTTCACTGAAATCCTGAAATAGCAGTACATAAAGATCTTGTAGCACCTTTGAGACTAACTGAAAGACAGAAACTGGTAGCATGAGCTTTCGTAGACATCAGTCTGCTTCCTCAGATGCATTCGGACAAATGCATGTGAGGAAGCAGACTGAACTCTATGACAGCTCATGCAGTCAATTCCTTTCTTTCAGTTAGTCTCAAAGATGCTACAAGATCTCTCTACATGCTGATTCTACAGACTAGAACAACTATATCTTTGAATTCTACCACTGAAATAGCAGGTCATCACAGATGGAATCTTGACACTTTTAAAAAACAAACTTAATAATTCTATTTTAGCAAATAGGAAACAGTTTGCTACTTCAGATTTTAAAAGCAGAATATTTAGATCCTTGAGTTAACATGTCACTTTTGTGCAAGTCTTGTTAATCTTACACCTTTTTTCCATGGTGAGACTCTCCTGTCTTAACACCTGTGCAACTATTAGAACTTCAGCAAGTAAGCTGTTTTCTGTCAATACATTTCTATGCCAAATGGAACTTGATTTGCTTAATTTCTACCTATTCCACAACTTGAAAGGTAGAGAAGCCCTACCAGGAAAAGGTTACAGCTCTGCCCCACACTTCTGCATCTCCTAATTCTGTAAGGCTTAAGGCCAATGAAAGGCCTTCCAAGAACCTAAGCATATATTGCAAACTTCCCAAGGCAAGAATGATTAAAATTTTACAATCAAAGGACAAAAGACTGCCTTAAAAATACTCTACTGCAAAAGGTTAAAGAAAGAAAAAAGATGGTAGGGCCAGGCAAAAGGTCACTAGCCTTTAAGTAAATTGCAATTTGTGTGGAAGTGGGATCTGGGGGGGGGGGGAGCTTTTCTGCCCATCCTAATTAAAACAACAACAACAAAAAGATAATGCAAATTGAGATGGAGAACAGTGCCTTACAAGGGTAAATTTGGGGAAAGAACTGGGGTCAAAGAATTAATGTGTTGCAACTAGTCATTTCCAAAAGGAAAGCCTTTCGTAGCCTCCCCTCCAAAGAAGAAGTCTCAGGAGGAAGATTGTATTTTAAAAAAATATGGGTGATATTTGCAGTGATGTTTTCAAGTCTTTTACTCCGTTTGAAGTCTGAACCTTCAAGTCTCAAATCCTTGTACTTTCAAGTTGAGTCTGGGAGATACCTTTAACAGAAAAAAGGAAGTGGTGGTTGTGTGTGTGTGTGTGTGTGTGTGTGTGTTGTGATGGATAACTAGAAATTAAAAAAGACGGGCACAAAGTTAGGTGGTGGAATTCTTAGATGGGAACAGGAAATGTCTTAGGCAATGGGCTTGAAGCAGAAGGGGCTCCTTCAATGTGCAGTTGGGCCTTTTCCGCAAGCCCACATCCTAACACGTTTACTATTTCTGGATCAAGTTACTCCAGCAAGTTGACCATTAAAAATATGTAAGTCTCGAGTTAATTCAATACTGTACATCATTTGTTGCCAAGTCAAATCCAAGCTGAGTCACTGAAGTGACTTGAGTCCGAGTCAATTGACTCAAGTCTACACCACCAGTAATTTGTCATTTTGTTGACTCAATTGAAGGAAGTGAGACGTCCATAGGTCCCTGGGGGACTCCCTGTGACTCATGGGCTTTACATACTTGCCACCTACTGCACTGGAATGGAGAGGAAAATGATAAATAGAAGGTATACTACGAGTGCAATATTTCAGAATATAATTCAGAGATCCTTCTTAATAGTTGCTCCCAAAGTCTGGAGGCTAGATTTACTCCCTTCTTTGTTGTCCTTTTGCATGCAAGTGGAGATCTTTTTACTTTAGCAGGCTTTGGGAACAGACTGCTTTACTAGAAAAGAGCTCCTCTTAGTGTGCTGAATTAGTGTATTATTTTATTATTTACTTTTAAATCATTACTTTAATTGATTTTAATTCTACACACTATTTAATATTTTAATCTTTACTTCTTGCTACATTGGTTTTTACTCGTATTTTTTAATCTGCCTTGAGTCCCAGCTTTGGGAAAGAGGCAGGTTATAAATAAAGGAATAGAATAGAATAGCTACAAAAGCTTACGACAAAAATGTATTCATGCATTCAACTGTTATTCAGAGCTAAGTACCACCAAGTCAATGGAATTTGCTTTCTAGTAACTATACTCTGGACCACAGTCTTAGCTTTCTCATCATCCCATACTTTTTAAATTGATGGAGTTGATTAATTATCAGGTTTATATAGAATAGGGATAGGGATTTTTAACAACAATAACAACAACAACAAATTGTTTTGAACCTTAAATTATAGAACTGTTTTTAAAGTAACAGTGTTTACTTTTTTTGAATTTAAAAAAATGTTTACTTGGTTTTCCATGGTAAAGAAAGGCTGCAGTACAGCCAGGAAAGAAATTAACAGTTTAAAATGTTGCAATATCAATGATTAGTGACACTATAATTCTCAAAGTTTTCTTACACAGGAAAATCCTGCTGTGCTAAATACTCATTTTAAAAAATGCAAAAGAGAAGTCTTGCAGTGTCTTTAGATTTAACAAGTGAGTTGTAAAAAGACAGTCAATTAATTCCACTCTATTGGAGTCATGGGAATCAATGACTATGAATAAAATATGGGAGGAGGAAGAGATTTTGAACATCAAATTTCAATATTTTATTATTATTTTTATATACATGACTAAAAAAAAACCAATACATCAGTCAATCATTCTACAAAATGCTGATATACCTGTGTCATCCAACACAGTAGTTCCACATCTTGCCACCATATTTCCAATGCAAGAATATTGAAATAAATAAGAAGTTGACAGTTTCCTCAAGCAACAGGCTGGCTAGAATTAATTCTGTTCTTTATATTTCTGTTTCAGAATAAAGTCTTTTGTGAAGATGCTCAGCAGTTCCTCAAAACAGTATCTATTTAAATCAAAGTATAAGTCTAAAAGACATAGGGATGGGGTAGATTATCATGTAGTGGATGAAACCGACTGTTCTAAGAAAGATGAACCATTTGTTCAATTAGTCTGTCCTTTGTGATGAGACAGTTAGTTTCCCAAACTCAGCCAGTGAGCTCTGAGGATATGAACTCATTTCACCTCACTGGCCAAGTTCTAGATCCACTGTGCCCTCTAAGGCTTTTTCTTTTGGTACTTGAACCTTCTACATACAATATTTTTTGCAACAAAAAATTGGTCTTTATTATTTTTTTTACCAAAACCAGCTAATATATATTTATATGCTATCTTTCCTGTCATAGGCAGCTACAAAAATGGTCCACAGTAAAAAATTTCCAGGCAAAGAAATACAAGATTAAAGTAATACCTGTATTTTAAAGAGTTTAAAATGGTGTCACCTGAAAGGTCTCAGCCACGCTCCATAGGCATTTTTTAAAATCCAGACCAAAAGCAGCTATGCTTTTAAAGAAAACCCAACAAATGAATTATTTGGGTACTTTTTTGTCCTACACAATGCAATGTATTGGAAGAAACCATTGTATGGTTGAAGATGATAAAGAGCACTTAGTGACAGTGTTCATACAACAAACAACCTTGTTGGTCTGTTCAAAGGTGTGAAGATAGGAATTGTGCCCTCACTAGATCTTGAACAAAAAGAACCAAGTGTCAGTCCTGATGTCATGAGAAACAAGGATAAAAACATCTGCTACAGAGATGCAAACACAGTTCACAGCAGAGCAGCCATTACTTGGGAATGCCCAGGGGAAAAGAAGGATGCACACCAAGAATATTGTGGTAGAAACCTTAGAACTGTTTCTCACAAGAAAGCATTTTTTGCTACATAAACAAATAAAAAGATGTGCTGAGTATTCAGGGCATGAATGAGAGAAATGAGACCAAAGGCAAAGCGTGCAAGTGCCTTTGTGAAGGCATACAATGGCCAAGTGCTAATAGAAGGCTTGTTTCAATAAATTATGCAACTGAGTTGGATTTGATCCTCCGTGAATGAAATTGCTCCTTCTGTTGGCAGAAAGACATGGTATCCAGAAAGAACCTCCTGCTAAAGGACAATGGCAGGACAGTCATGCTGGAATAGTCTTCCTGGCACTAGAGTTTATCATATGACGGAATTTGGGGGTATAATGCAATGGCAATCTGAACGCAATCATGGGGTTTCACGTTATTGCGAATGAATGTATCTCATGCAATTTCAGGCAATGAGGGGTCATTCTGAACGCATTCAGAATGTAATCAGATTTCACATAAATTCGCTAAACTAGCAAATTCACGTAATTGTGAATTGGCTCCATTCGTAATTGAGAGAAATTCCTCCCATGTGATTCCATTGATTGCATGGTTCCCCCATTCCATTCTGGAGGAGATTTGAAACAGGTCGAATTGGCAAATGCTATCTGACCTCTTCACAAAATGCTGCACAATGTAATTCTGGCCCATACACACAACACTAAATTGTGTTTAAGAAAAGGAAAATGTCACTTCTTGCCACCATCTTGTGGCCATGACAGTGTTTTTGTGTTTGTGTAGGGAAGGCTTTCTGTGGCTTTTTCTCCAGCAATAAATCGTAGTTTTCTGTTACGTCAGAACACCAGCATATGCCTACAATGCAAAGACTATTTTTGTCTCTTCTTTCCATTTAAAGAGAGGCAGAAGGAAGGAAAATTATATAGGAATAGAGCACTTCACAACATACGCTGCACATATGAGAAGAGCACATCCCCCACCGCTCATTCCAAATGAATATTCCATTAGGAAGAGCAAAGGGTGCAAACCAGAAGAGAATAAGGAGGTTGAAGGAAGAATGTGAAGAGTCCTGAAGTGCGGCCAGTAAATTAGTTAATTCTGAACATGGGCAGCTGTGAATCCAAGTGCTCTCATTACACAGAACGGTGAGCTGTAAATTCACATAACCTTATCACAACTCATATACACAACTCACAACTCAAATCAGAAACTTCAAATTCAAATTGTCAAAGGCTGAGAGAAACTCTTGAGGTATTATTCTGTTCATAACATCTGCAGTTTTTCCAACTTCTTTCAGTACTGTTGAAATGCCATGAAAGCAAGCTTGGAGAGTCATATTCTACAGTCTTGTAGATCTCCTCATCACCTATATTTTAAAAGTCTGAAAAGGGAAACAGACATATCTCACATCACCTATGGTCTTACCACAAAGGAACAGATCTGCCTTTCTCTTCATCTGTGTTGGTAGTCACAGTATGTTTTGAAAATGTTGACGACTACTGAATAACAATGTGAGAATTCATCTTAGGGGGAGGGGGTACATCCTGGGATTTCCTTCAGTTTCCTTTCTTTATTAATATACAGTACCTCATTTGTAACTCCAAGAATGTCTGAAAGGTAACAAGGTTTTGCTCAGTGGACTCTTGCTTTGTAATTTAGGCAAAGTATGTTTAAAATGCAACTACATTTAGTAATTTTCTAGTAGATCGTATCTTTTAGACAGCATTCTAGTTCTTAACTATTGCCTTTACATATATAGTCAGTAATGTCATGTGGTTTTCTTTTGCAGCAATGCCATATAAAATGACAACAGAAACTGATAAATGTTCTACAGAGATGATAATGAAACATCTCTTTTCTGTTTTGAATACAGATACATCTAAGCATAAGTAACTTTACCATGTTCCAAAACAGCAGATAGGCAAGTTCCATTGACTCAGAAGATTAGTGCATGTTCATATTTTCAAACACCATTTTTGGCAAGATGGAACAGGAAAATTTTTCCTAATTATGAATCAATTTTTAATTCTACACTGGTTTTATTCTAGTCTATTTAAAACACTATTTTATGTTACACAGATCATACACAATTTATAAGGAATTTCTGATGCTATATAAAGCAAGTACATCATGAATTAATAAGCACCTGGTTATACAACACATTAAGAAAATATTGAGTTCAAATCATTCTGAATTAAATCAGGAGCATTTGTTATATATACGAGAAGCATTATGCTCCTTTATTTATTTATTTATCTTGGAGTATTTATACCCTGCCATTGAGCCAAAAGGCTCTCAGAGTGGCTTACAGGTCGGCGTGGGAGCATGCGGCATACAAATGCCATGCTCCCAAGCTGCCCAGATGGTGGCTTTAAAGGGCTATCTGTTCTGGCCCCACATTTACAGCAACTAAAGTAAGCTAAGGACAAAGTAAGAAAGTGGACAAAAGAGAGAGAAACTGGGACATTTCAAAAGCAACCGAAAAAGTGAAATGGAATCAGGATTGTCCCTGCTAAATCACTACAGTAGGAGGGTGTGCAAATGGAGCTGAAAATAATTAAAAATAAAAGTTTGCACACCAGTGTCTACCAGCCAAATGTTTTTTTTCCCATTGTGGAAATAATAAATCCCATAGAAGTCAACAAAACCCTAAATGGAGATCTAATTAGTACGCTGATTTATTAAAGATTTGCCTTTGTTCTTACACCAAATCAATGTTTTCTTACACCAAATCAATGTTTTAACTTGTTTTTCACTTCTTATAAATAAAAATAAATTTTCCTTACATTTCTGTGGTGCAATCCAATGCATGTTTACTTGGGAGTAAGCACCATTTGGTGGTCCCACTGATGTTACTCCCTAGGAATAGTATTTTAGGATTGTATCCTAAGTAGGTGTTACTCCCTGAAAATTGTATTTTAGGATTGCACCTTAAATTAATCTACCCTGAGAACATTAGGATAGACCTAATCCACATCTTACTTCATTAATAAGGGGCATTAGTTCTTATTGGGAGAGCAAGGACAAAGATGCTTCATCATACAGAATTAAAGATAAGCCAGCAATGTGAGATATTTACAAATCATCATCTCCTCCTCCCTCTTCTTCCAGCTGAAATAGGTTTTTTGACTGACGTTATTGCAACTGCAATATGAGTAAAAGCAGTCTCAAGCAAAACTCCAATTTATGTAATCAACTGAGTGAAAAAAATGACATTAAAATGCAGTAAGACCTAAAAAGCACCCATCACCCATCAATGTTTTATCATTCTGATAAAGTGGGCCTATAGCAAACAGTGCAGGTGCTCAAGAGCTTTAAACACTGGTTTTCCTTATAGCACTCTCCCACACTAAAAATCCTCCTCCTCATCATCAACCATTCATTTTCCTGATATTTACCAGAGATTTGCAAAATCCTAAACCTTTGGGTCTTTTAAAAAATATATTTTGGTGGACAGCAGCATATTTGAAAAATCACAAGTTTGACTGTTAAGGAGTACTATTTGAAGTGTGGCAAGAAGACAGCATGCCTTCTATCTGGTATAACCCCACAAAATTATGAAATGCTCTTCCCGGGGAAATTCACTTAACACAAATTCTGTCATCTTTTCAGAACGAAGGAAATACTTTATCTTCTTCTACATATTCCAATATATTGATGTTCCAACCTGTTACTGTTGTCATTAACTTTAGAATGGTATTAGGTGTTCTTTTGGATGAATACTTTTACATCTTTCTGAAAACAATGTTATTATATACTTTTTATATTTTATTCTTATTCATAAATTACTTTGTAATTCTTATGGTAGTGGGAAGTAATATATACATTTTAATAAACTAAATGTATGTTAGGTCATCTCTGTCATTCCAGATAATTACATAAAACTCAGGTGGATGAAGATCATTCATAATTATTTTACAATTTGCAATGTGTTTTACTATTTAAAGAAAACGAATGGAAGAATTTGTAAAGAATCTTGCAGCAGTATGGGAAACATCACAACAATCCAGAAGGAAAATTACTCTGAATCTGCTTCTTATTCATATAAAATTTATGGTTTAAAAAAGGTGGGTGGGCAGCAGTCTGAAAATCTGGCGTATATAGTGACCACAGTTGAAGAAAATTGACTATTCAGAAAACAGCTACAATTTCAAGGGGGGGGGGGGGGTTTGCCAAGACTAGGCACTTAAAATTCTATCTTCCACTGCACACAGCTTCTTAAAGGTCCAAATACCACAGGAAATAAGTGCTTATCTATGAGAGCCAGAAAAACAACAAAGGTACAGGGATGCTTTTCTATTCTTTTGCTGTCCTACCCCCAACTGTGAAGTGTTTGGCGCTTCCTCTTAGTCCCAGCCATTTCATAGTGCATTTGGCTTTAATCAGGTGGAGGGCAGGAACTCAACATCCTGCAGCCTTGCTCTGATTAGGAGGAGTCAAATTCTACAAATTGGCAGATTTCTTCCTTTACTCTTGCTTATTTGATGAATCATTTGTTTCAAAAGGAACGCTCGAAAAGAAGCAGGCCCAGCTTGTTACCATTTTCAAGTCTATTTATAACTACCCTTCTTACAAGAATGCAGATCATTTTCACCTCCATAAACCAATATTTTAACAGTCCTCCTAAATTAATGCCACAGAGCAATTATTGTGCAGAAAAATGTGCTGACTACTTTAACCACCAATCTAAGAGATGTCATAAAAGATAACACTGTTAAGTATAAAAAATGGTGAATCTCAAAAGCGCTTTTACTAAGGCCAAGTAACTCCACTTGGTCTCATGAATACTGTGAAATTATTTCAGAAGGACTGATAGTGGTGATGAACAAAGACATTCTAGAAATAATGGCCTATATCAAGTTGTTGATCCCACTATAGTAAACTCACTGTATCAATGGGACCTTAGTAAGTCACTGGTTATGTAGGGTCCATTGAATCAAAACACAGGTTGGAAATAACAACTGGAGTAAAGCTAACATTTGGAAGAAGGGACAGAGAACAGTGCTTTGCATCTGTTTTGTTCTGCCAGTTTGCTTTATGAAAATTGTGTCACAGTTTAGCATTTGACATTAAAAAGGAACTTATCTTTACAAACACCAGTTACTTTCTCCTAGCAACAGTAGTCATAAATCTTACATAGCAATGAAATAGGGCTCACTTGGGCTTCGCCACTACTAGGAATTAAATTTCATGCAAGTTGAGAAAGAAAATTTGGTTTTAATTAATGTTTGTGATAGCCAGTAAAAGGGTAAATGAACACAAAGGCCATATGGGTTTTAATTTCTCTACTAGTGGGTTGCCAAATATGGAAATCTGCTTCTAGATAATTTTTATTTAAGACAATGTCTTTTAGCATTTTGTTTGAAAAATCAGTAATTTCACAGCATAAAATATGTACAAAAAATAATTTGAACTGGAGTGTTGATTAATTTTTGTTATTATTTGTAATTTTGCATGATTATTATTTCAAGTTGCCAAAATCTAAATAAGGCTGTAAAATCATTGCAAGAAATAATGTATTATAATATCATTAAGATATCCTCTTTTTCCGAATCACTACTTATATTTTGTAACAGGACAACATGTTTTTCAAATTTCATTTGGTTTGTATTTTCTTGGGTATTTTATATAACTACATGGAACAAGACAGTTAACTGCACAATATAGTTTGGTAGCATAGGACAAAGGTCATTTGGAAGGGATGTGCCTTTAAGAGGTTACAAAGGCCTGCTACTAACTTCCCTATTATAAAAGGAAGCAAATCTCAGCACGGAAGGATGCTCACTTTAAATAAGGAAATGAGTTTGCAGGATGTACACATGCTGCTTTCTATTAAGTATAAGCAGCTTCTAAAAAGAAAAAGCATGAATCCTTTGATTTTAAGAAAATAACCCTGCTTGTGTCTTACCTTTAAAGATGTGACAAAGTCTTTAAATCAAAATGATTTAGCCAGAATATTTTGCATGTGTTTAACAAAATACACTGCATAGACTTTCAGCTCTGAGAATTGTCGGTTACATCTCCTTCATATGAAAAGCTGCTTTTAAAAAAGCCAAAACATTATGCAAGTGATGGTCCAAGGAAACAGATATTGTTAGATTTTATACAATTAGATTTTGGAATTAGATCTTTTGTGGAGAATTGTCCATACGTTTTACATTTCAGACTTTTTTATGCAGGGCTCAAATAAGTTTAATCAGCCTTAGAAGCTTTAGAACTTATTTTCCTCAAACCCAAATCTCCCTTTCTACATTAGAATTTGCTTCTCTGTCTGAGGGGGACCATCATCCCCATCCACCAAATGTGCCAGGGACCAGTCCTGTATTTCTGCCCACTGGCCACAACAGTTTCTTTCTTAGAAGCTCTCTCTGAAGACTGTCAGCTGATGGCTCACAGACCAGAACAGGTCTGAAAACCACTTGAATAGAACTGCTCTAAACTTCAAAGACATAGCTGTGTTAGTCTGGATCAGTATGCAAAGGGATCTTGTAGCACATTTGAGACCGAAAGAAAGAGTTGGTAGCAAAAGCTTTCATGAACTGAAACAGTTTATGAAATAGATGCCCCAAAATTAGGCTGGATTGGGGCAGGGGCAGCCGCACACAGCGGCCCCAATCCAGCCAGCTTCTGCCCCACATAAATGGGGGGGGGGGGGCACTAGGTCTTATTTGCTGCTGGAAAAAACTTTTTGCCAGCTCCGGGGCATGTGGTGTCTAAACACCATGCCCCCATGCTGGATGGAAGCCGGCTGGCGTGTAATTGCCAGTGCGGCTTTTGTCCGGCTTGGGGGCATAGTGCATCTAAATGCCATGCCCTCAAGCCAGCATAGAGCCGGACTTTTGGGGCCATCTGTTACGCCCTAAGTCTACTTCTGCATCTAATGAAGCAGACTTAGGTCCAAAACATACTGCAGAAATAAATCCTGTTTGAGACCACTTTAACTGCCCTGGCACAGTGCTAAGGAACTTTGGGAACTGTCAGAGAGCTCTGGGGCCACAATAAACTACAATTCTCAAGATTCCCTAGCACTGAGCCAGGGCAATTAAAGAGGTCTCAGACTGGATTATTTCTGCAATGTGTTTTGGGCCTGAGCGGGCTCACGCTTCCCGTTAAGGACACTGTACGCAGCTTGGGGGTGCTTCTTGATTCGTTGCTCCATCTTACTTCTCAGGTGGATGCGACGGTCAGGAGCACCTGCTTTCAGCTTCGGCTGATACACCAGCTGCGTCCCTACCTGGATCGGAGGGACCTTGAAACTATAGTACATGCTCTGGTAACCTCTCGATGAGATTTCTGCAATGCGCTTTACATGGGGCAGCCTTTGTATCATACTCGGAAGCTGCAATTAGTGCAGAATATGGCAGCACGGGTGGTCACTGGTGCTTCCAGGACCTCCCATATAACTCCGATACTGAAAGATCTTCACTGGCTGCCTATTCGCTTCCGGGCTCAGTACAAAGTGCTGGTTATTACCTATAAAGCCCTAAATGGCTTGGGCCCAAAGTACCTGAAGGACCGCCTCTCCCCACATAATCCGCCCCGCACACTTAGATCCTCTGGGCAACAGTTACTTAGAGTTCCAAAGGCAAAATTATCAACTACTATGAAGAGGGCGTTTTCAGTCTCGGCCCCTAGCCTTTGGAACTCGTTGCCCACTGAGCTCCGTCTGGCTGCCTCCCTTACCTTGTTCAAGAAGGGGTTAAAAACATACTTATTTGAACAAGCATACCCCTGATTTCCATCCCCCCCCCCCACTGTGATCCCTCCCTCCCCGCCTCCCCGTATTGCAAGCTGCCCTGGTATATTTTTATATGTCATTGTTTTATTGATATTTAACTTTGCTTTGTTTTTATACTGTTTTATTTTTGTTTTTATTGGAATGTTTTAACCATCTATGTGTTGTGTATGTTGTGCACCGCCCTGATCGTTGGAAGGGCGGTATATAAATAAAGTTTTTATTATTATTATTATTATTATTATTAATTTTATTGTCTAGGAAAACTTCTGCTACCAACTCCTCCAGTCTCAAAGGTGCTATAAGTTCCCTTTGCATATTGCTTTAGACTGTACCCCAGAGACTTCTCACTTCTTTTAACTCTCTCAAGTCCAATGAAGTTGTCAAAAGAGGTTAGATCCTTGAAACACCAGTCTCCTAACTTTTCCTATACAATTTTTTTTAGGTTAGTGATATATATACAGAGCATGTGTTTCAGTTAGGATTTGGAAAAGCTACATTTTTGGACTATAGTTCCCTGAATTCTTCAGCCAGCCTAGCCAGTTGTATTCAGTACTGAAACACTTCTCACAACCATATAGCACAATCAACAGAGAGGAAACTTAGAGGAAAGCAGACTCCACTGTATATCTTTAAAAAGTAACATGCCTCCCATACAATATAGCAACTGGAAAGACTCTCATAACACCTGGCCAGGATTCAAAGGCAGACATATCAGTCATCTAGCACAACACCCTTCATCCATCCTCTTTTCTACCTTGGGTGTTTTCAAATAAATGGAAGCAAATGGACAATGTTTTTAAGTCATATTTTTATCCTTTCTGAAAATGGAACTCAAGTTTGGCTTTTTTAGTGTTGTTGGTTTTAGAGGAAAGCCTGCTTCACCCTAAAGAACAATCAAATTGGACTGAAAAGTCTTGCCTTTTTGCACATCCTGAATGAAAACAAGCAGAATTTTAAAAAGCAGTTATATACAGGTAAACCAAAATAGATGTGTTCCTGGGCTTTACTTCTTTAACTTAAAATGTAATACCAGAAAAAAGCAACATCATGGATTAAATAGGGATAGGTTCCTACACCACAAAAAAGAAGAACAATTCAATGTAAATCTTTCATCCAAAATTACATTTGCACATGTGAAAAGGAACAACCAAGTCGAGGTAAGCCTTGCATAAACAAACAGAAACATTTTGAACCTTTTAGAGACCACCTGAAGGTTTCTTCCAAATTGCATCCAGGGATGACTCTTTCTTTCCCTAGCTTCAGTTTTATGTTTATGGCCAAATATGTAGACCTATGCTTTTTTAAACATGTGTTGGGGAGAGGGGGTGGCAAAGAATGTTTATCTGCTCTCTTCTTTCCTCTCTGTTTTGCTATTCATTCAGTAAGGGAGCATGCAGCTGCAGGTGGGTCAGCTACAGTAGAATTCCATTTTTTCACAACTCAAAATTTAATGCGTTGTTTACTGCAGACACACCGCTGCACCTCAGCCCTGAAAGTCTTTGTAGCTCTCTTGCACCATCTTTCTAATGCCAAAGCTTCTTAAAAAAATTAACTAGATAAAGAACAGGGCGGGGAAGGTAAGGATATAAAGCATAAACAGATTTTGTAAAAAGTTTCTTTGTTAGGTGTTTTGTTAACTGAAGTATAATCAGTCCAAGGAAATATAAAAGGTACCATACCTGTACCTTCTCTTTTTAGCCCTACACTCTGAGACAGGACTATGTCAAATTGACTTTGTCTTAGGTAGCTGCTATATGGTGATTCAAATATTCAGATTTCAGTAATGCAGTAGATAACAATGCCTTGAGAAAAGATGAATGCTCCTTTTCTATAGCTAAATAATGGATTGCACAGGCTCAGTTGCTTCTTGGCTTCACTCAGCTGTCTCAATAAATTATTTTGGAAGCTCACAACTCAAGTTGGGCTAGACAAAGGTGCCAGCTGAATGGACTAGGTTGGTGGCACTTTTAAAAAAGCTGCCATAGTTGTAAAAACTATGTCAGTTGCATGATCCCCCTTACCGCCATTTTCATACAAAGCCCAATATCCTTTGAAGGCCAAGAATCACAAAGGCCAAGAATCACAGAAACCTGATCACAGTAATGATGAAGCTAAAATGGATCTTTAGGGGTGGTCTGGTGCCACCTTTTTTGTGGTGCAACTGTGCCGCAGCAGCTAGATGTTGCTGTGCAGTTGCACCACAAAAAAGGAGCGGGTAAACTGCGCTTCTTTTTTGTGGTGCAGTTGCGGTGCAACAAAGAAAAAAGGTGCCATTATGCGCCTTTGTGCCGCCACAACTGCACAGCTGCATCTGGAAGCTGCGCAGTTGCGCCGGCGCCATTATGTATGCCGTGTAAATGGCGTTACATAATGGCATCAGCGCCATTACATGTTAGGGTTCTGGAGTGTGTAAATGATGCATGCTCCCAAACCTTAATGGCACCGCAATAGCGCCTCTTCCTGACCGTCTGTTTCGGGCCTTTAGAATGGGCAGATTTTACAAAAATAAAATAAAAATAAGTCTGGATTGACTTGGTAAAAACTAAGGTATATTCACACTGCAGAATTAAAGCAATTTGAGAGCACTCTAACTGACATGACCCTATCCTACGGAATCATCAGGTTTGTAGTTTGGTGAGATATTCAGCCAGGTCTGTTAGAGAATTCTGGTGCCTTGCCATTGCCAGGATTCTGTAGGATAGAGTCATGACAATTAAAATGGTGTCAAACTGCCCTAATTCTGCAATATGGATACACCCTTATTCTCCTGTAATGCGAAAGATCTAGTAGCACCTTTGAGACTATCTAAAGAAAGTTGGCAGAAGAAGCATTCATAGACTTTATCTTACTTCCTCAGATGCATTTGATGGAGTGTTAAGACAGGGACAGACTTATATATGTCCCAGGTGTGTGAGAATGTCAATTTGAATTCAAAATCCTTTGTGTATGAAATGAAGTGGCAAGTCCAGTTTGAAGATGGTTCTTTGCGAACAAAGGCATTGTAAACTAGCCTTTGTGCAGGGAAATGAAGCGGTAAATCCAGTTTAGCAATGGTACTTGCTCGTGGTGAAGAGAATTGATGATTGTAGGACACCCCCATAAGGATGGGGTCAAATAGTGTTGAAATGTATATAGTGTACCAGGAAGCTATTACCTTTGTTCAACCCATTGCTGAGGGGCTGTAGTTTGTGAGTGAACTCTAATTCTGCTTATTCCAATCTACATGTTTATTAGTTTATTTATTGTTCCAGCCCTACGTACCGTGTTTCCCCCAAAATAAGACAGTGACTTATATTATTTTTTGCTCCCAAAGATGCGCTAGGTCTTATTTTCAGGGGATGTCTTAATTTTCCATGGAGAAGAATTCACATTTATTGTTAAGCAAAAAACAAAAACAAAAAAGCATTTATTATATATTGTATATATATTTATATACAAAAACTTTGCTAGGTCTTACTTTCAGGGGATGCCTTATATTTAGCAATTCAGCAAAATCTCTACTAGGTCTTATTTTCTGAGGATGTCTTATTTTGGGGGAAACAGGAGAAAACTTGTTCAAGGATCACTGTTCAGAGGTCTGAGATGGAATGTCTAGGGAGACTGAAATGCCCAGGGAGACTGAACTAGTGCCAGAACATTTCAATCTCCCTGGGCATTCCATTTCAGACCTCAGAACATCAATCCTTGAATAAGTTTTTTTCCAATACGTAGGGCTGTAACATTAAATAAACTAATAAATAAATTAAACAAACCAGTAAATAGATTAAACATTCTATGGTCAATTAATATTTGTGCACTAATTAAATAAAATGGTGCCTCAAGTTAGTTAATAAGTGTGAAAAACACTGAGCAAACAAGTAATTTAGCATAGTCAGGAAAGCTGGAGTTGGAGATGAGTGGCTTAATCTGACCGTGCTAAGCCCCAGAGAACCGAAAAAACAGCAACTAAACCTCACTGCTTTCCAAACTTTTCTGATCTTAGAGCTGGGAGAAGTTAAATCACTATTAAAGGAACAGTGCTTTTGAATGCTATAAAGTACATTTCTCTCGATAATGAGAAAACATATGCTTCCCACAAAAGTCTCTAGGATGAAGAAGCCAAGTTTTTAGTTCAAAATGTGTAACTTTTCCAAATAAATTAGCTACTGTTTCAATGACACTTAATGACACTTAGCACTTCATATGTTTGAAACATTCCATATATATTACCCAGGCAATATGTGAAATATTTATATTTTTGTCAGAAATATTGGTTCTATAACCATGGAAATTCAGTTGACTAAAGTCTAGTTAGACAAGACTTTTAATTGAGTGAAAGCCTACTAAGAAGACATGCCAAACAGAAATGTTAAATGATTAATTTTGAATAGTTAGAGAACTCAGTTATAGAACACCAGCAGTAGTTATGGAATTGTGTGGGAAATACAAAAGTCTACAGAATAATATAAACATATTAACAAAATATAAATAGGTATTTATGCAATGGTTAGTTTGTTTCTTGGTGTGAAGCTTTGTTAGACTCAAGCCTTTTAGTTAATGTGGGGCAAATTAAGGCCAGAACACACACAAAAACACTGTGAATGTATGTCACAGATATCTCAAAAAATTGCTTGTTTTTTCCAACCAGGAAATTGGGATCCAAGGATTTTAATGAAGCTTATTTCCATACCAATCTTTTCGGGAAGCAGCTAAACTTATTAATCATTAGAATGTAGTTATTTGATCCAAGAATATAATTTTCCTTATTTATAATATTTAGGAAATTATGAAAATAAGGTTTGTGGAATTAAATAAATGCACAACATCTGTACTCAGTTATTTCAAAAAGAGTTTGATTCGGGCTGAGAAATTAAATCACAAAGAATGTTTTTACTATGAATTTCTTTTAAAATATAATTACACAGAAATATACGCCCATGTGTGGCTGGCTTGTGGTTAAAACCAGACAAGCAATTTTTGAACCAAAGACCTTTTAAAACTCTCTCCCTCTCTTCTCTTCCCTTCCTTCTCCCCCCTCCCAAAGTGACATAACTAACTACAGTAGGGATCAATCCTAGGAACATTAACTCTTTTGCATATTTTAATAGCTGTTTGTTTTGCAATGTATTTCTTGAAAATACTTAGGATTGTTTCTACCCCCAGTATCCAGCAATAATTGGGTGGATAAATCCAAGCATATCCTGTACTGAATATGAAAGAATGAAGGAGCAAAAACAAAATGGGGAACAGCATGCAAGAGATGAAGGCTGTGTTTGTCAAACAAGACCTACATTCATTCTAAAGAATTGGAATCTTTGGCTCTTTCGCCGGTTTTCACCACTATAGTCTGCTTATCAAAGCACTTTATCAGTGGCAAAGGGATGTGGGTTAACCACTTCACTCAGCTTTAACTTCCCAGCTAGCAGTCTGTCACCAAACAGCTGTTTTTCAATATGTACACTATGTGCTGCAGAGCTAGCTCAGAGCTCCTGACAAGAAGAGCATTGTATTATGGTGCTTGCTAATATTTGGGATTGGTTTACTTTAACCCTCACAGGGAAAGAAGCCAACATTACTTGGAGCATTTTATATTTTAAGGGGACTTTCAGTGTCACCAAAGCAATATATAATACAACATATAGCTGCAGACCTAGTATATTGGAAATGTTAGGGAAAAGGCCTTTTCTGCAGAGTTCCATGTTTGTGGAATATGCTACCACACAACTGGGCTGAACATTTGTTTGTGGAATGACATGATATTCTGTAGCTATTTTACTTCATGTAAAGATTTTCTCCCACTCTGATCACTTTTCTTCTCTCTGCCCTGCACTTTCGAGATTGCTACGCACTTTTGAACAAAAACAACAACAAAACCATCAGAAAGTGTAATTCTTTCTGCCTCAAATATCCAGATCTTTCATCTTTCTTCCTGTAGAGCACTTCTGTAATGGAACTCAAAATCACTTGACAGTTTAGGACAATTAAGTGAAGAGTTTTTCAATACTTTTTTTTTTGTGCTGTCAGTCATTTTAAGTCCTGTTAACTGTTGGATGTTTTGTTTTTAATATTTCCAATTATACAATGTGTTTTAAAATACAAAGAAATGTGCAGAAAGCACAGAATCATCATCGTCGTCGTCATCATCATCTTTATTTATATCCTGCTGTTTTCCCAAAGGTTGATTAGTAGTGTAAGAGTACTATATTCATACGGAGTATTTGAGAAAAGCCTTAAAGGTGCAATTGTTCTTGATGACATTCCTAAAAGATATATATTATTGGGCTGCTGATTGTTTTTGTATACAGGTATTTTTGGGTTAGATTTTTGTTTGTTTATTATCAGGTCAAGTGCTGGGTGATGACTCTGGAGACTAGAGTTCAAATCTCCATTCGGCTATGAAAACCCACACGGGATGTATCCACACTGTAGAAATAAAGCAGTTTAACACAACTGTCAGTGCTGTGACTATATCCTTATGTGAAATATATGAAATGACTCAACACATAGAAGATCAATGGCTGTGACTGAGGAGTGAAACAGACAGCCACTTTGCACTGGAACCCAACTCCAATGGATACCCAAGACCCACCGTACTGTGTTGCAGTCTTTTTCTTCCTCACAGAAAACTGATGCATAACCTGCTCAGGATGAGGCTGCCCCAAAGAAGGACAGCATATCTTGAGGGAGCCTCTGGTACCACAGGGTTTGTTTACCAGCCTTTCCTGAACAGGGACAGACTGGCTAACCTCTAGGCTCTTCTCAGAACCAAAAGTTAATACAGTGTGTTTTATAATTGTCCATACAGAGATTGAGTTGTGTTTTTCATATGTTAAGTCTGCATTTATTAAAATTAAAGCATGTGATGAACTAATTCATTTTAACATGATGTTCACTAAACTGATATGTGACAGCACAATATACAGTAAGCATTATACTGCAGTATTCCTCAAGATACCAAAGCTAACAATAAGCTTTTAAAACTGTACTATTTGTGAACAGTACAGTGTTTGCTACATAATCATTATATTTCTTTTATTACATACATTTTACTTATACTTGTCAAATAACAGTATTCACCTCAGCATATCTGCATGTATGAAAGAGATTCTTTATTTAAAAAGATCCTTTAAAAATATGTGCATTTAACGAAACAAACTTTGTCACCTTCTCTTTAGGAAGTGCTCTTCAAATGGATGAAAAGAAACAGAAGAGCTCTTTGCTCCAGTTTCTAAATGCATGCCTTGTTTTAGAACTTGGGACCACTTTTCTACACAGGTCTTTTTTCTTCTCTAAAATTGTAATGATTTAGCTGGTATGCAGGACAAAAATACCTTCTGTCATCTTCTATATCATTAAAAGATATATGCCATACATTAATTTCAGATACCTCATTATATCTGTACTTTATTCAGGGCATCATCTCCACCTCTTTTTGCCTAATCTTCATAACGAGTTTATTGTTAACTGAAAATGCTGTGATTGTTTAAATCTATTATAGCAATGACATAGCTGTTCTGGAACATATGACATGTTATCTGTAATAATGCTTACTGAAGCAAAATATTTGATTTTAAAAATAGGAAAACTTTTGCAAATTTATAAAAAGGCTACCATTTGTAAAAAGCCAACATTCAACTTAATTTTTACAATAGTTTGCATTTATTATTATTATTATTATTATTATTACGTTTATTTGTATAGCGCCATAGGCTTAATATAGTGCTTTACAAAGGAGAGAAAACAACAATCTAAAATAGAAACAAAAGCCTGCCTATGGTACACAATCCAAAACCACAAACAAGATTAAAAAATTAATAAAATATTACTATAAGAAAGTTAAAACAATACTGTAAAAGTGTAAATTAATACAAATAATATGTTATGAAATATACAGTCATATTTAAGATTAGTTCATACCATTTGGTTAATAAAGCTCTTGTGTTTTTTGTTATATAATAAGACAGTATTACTCATTCTCCCATTTACATGCCTTTTTTTGCTCATTCTCCCATCAATATGTTATCTTTTCCTGTTTTACTGATATCCCTAGAGTCTTACTCAACTGTTCTCTTCCTAACCATGTAGTTTACACATGGTTCTTTGACATACATCACCTTCACCTTTCCCTTCTCAAGGTTCTTATGATCATCCAACATATCTGAGTCTTCAACCTATAATCCTTGTACTCTCCTTCATGTTGCTTGCCTGATTCCATTAAAATAGAAAAATAGAGTGTGTTAGCATTAGCTCAAAGATACAGCTGAGCCTTAGCAGTATGGGAAAAGTGTAAGCAAAGTTCAGAAATAAGGTGGGAGAAAGCTAGGAAAAAATAGTTATAAAATAGGAAGCCTGTAAAATGCAGAACACTTGAAAGATGTGACAACATTTGGAACCCTGAGGGAATGTAACATCTGTAGTTACTCTATATGTGCACATGTGTTTGGCTGCTGAGGTGTTGACTGTATGAATATAAGGCTTGAAAAGGATTTGACAGCTCAGGGAGTTGACTGAAAAGTGGCCATAAATATTCAAATCCTGTCTTAGAACTCCTTGTTTTGTTTCTAATTGCCTGCTTACTAAGCCACCTCAACAGCTTCAAATATCTGTGTAAATATATGTTGTTTTTTAGGCTTTTTTTTATATAAAGCTTAAAGCTGAGCTGAAATTATTCATTCATTCAAATCTGCTTTTTGGACATAGGTAACTTTTATCCACCAAATCTTTTTCAGCAGTATGGTGCACTTAAAGCTGAAAGCATAACTCTGTCATGTGTGCAGGTTTTGAAAACATGCATTTATTTACCCATTAGAAAGTAATGGGTCCTTGGGAGCCATTATAGTCCAGCTTGTACTTCCTTCTTAGCTCACTTTCTATTGACCCAATGGTAACAGCTCATGGAACTGGTCTGCGGTCTGTTCATAGTCATTTGATTGTTGTAGTTGTATACTAAGTAAGTATATTTGCACAAGTGAAGAAGCACATGCAGAAAACAGGGAAATCATTTGGTTTCCCTCCCTCCACTTTCTTTACTATAAAGTGAATGGGCTGTGAGAGGTCTGGGTACACCTACAAATATTCATGTTTTCAGTCATGTCATTTTATTTAGTGAAGATTTCACTTTCTAGTACACACATACCACATCCACATCCACTTTTTTTTAACAGTATGTCATTCACTTCAAGTCCCCCTTAATTTTCTAGACCTAGCTTTCTGCTTTGTTGTTATTAAAGTTTATTTATGTAGTGCCATAAGTTTGCACTGTGCTTTACATAATGAAACAACCAAAATACAGATAAAAGTCTGCCTGTGGCATACAGTCTAAAAATAAGAAGCAGGAAATTATAATATTAACAACATATCATTAAAATAACTAAAACTATCAGCTTATAAAACAATACAGATTAATACATATTATCTAAAGTCAAAATCAGGTTGTAGGTTGGAAGGCTTCCCTAAACAATATTATCTTTAATTCAGACTTAAAGTTGGCTAAAGAGGTGGTAGTCCATACATGTATAGGGAGGGGATGTCAAGAGTAGGGAGTAGTACAGGAGAAGAGGCAGATCTGAGTGAAGGTAGAGGAAATCTTTGGCTGAGTCAACAGCACTGAGTCCCTGGAACGTAAAGCATGCACAGGATTGTAGGGAGGCAACAAGTGCTGACAAATAAAGGGGAGCCAAACCGTACAGGGCTTTAAAGGTTAATAAAAGGAGCATATAACAAATTCTGAAATGGGTAGGGAGCCAGTGAAGAGATGACAACAGCAGACTGTTGTACAAAGGTCAAGGGGCCAAGATGGGAAAGAGGAAGGCCCGTCAGCAGAAGGTTGCAGTAGTCCAGGCGAGACACAGTAGTCCAGGCGAGACATGAACCAATGTCTTAGCAGTAGATAATGAAAGAAAAAGTCTAACCCTAGCTAGATTATAAAGAAAAAATCAACATGATTTGGTTGTAGCCTGGATTTGAAGAACAAACAACAAAGAAGAATAATAAAATGAAGCCGAGACTATGCGCTTCCTTCACAGGTTGGATACAAATGTCATTGACTGTAATTGAAAATGAATATTACAAAGTTGGCTTAAGTGGAAAAATAAGTAGCTCACTTTTGGCCATGTTAAGTTTCAGATGCCAATGAAGCATCCAAGCAGAGACAGCCAAGAGACATGATGAAACTCGCTGTTCAATGTCTGAAGAAAGTTCCAGAAGTTGTTTCGTGTTAGGTAGGATCTGAAAGTGGATGAATTGCCTACAGTTCTGTTGTCATGGGCAGATCATACCTGGTGGGATTTAGACTCACTAGGACTTGATGTCTCTGTAGGTGTAGGTGTTGAGTAAGATGATCTGGCTCAGGAGGCTTATGAATCCAAATGGATTCTTCATGGTTCTTGAGGAGTTTTCTGTTGCCACAACAGGTATTCCTACTGAAGTCCTGGTTGATCTTTGGAATGGAGAAATGTCTCGGGTGATTGACACGATTGCACCTAAACATCCCAGACCTCCAGGGGCCTTCTGGAAAAAAAACTGGAAGTGATTAGATGATCCCTTCCAGTTTTCAGGACTTGGGTCAAAATAAGCATAAACATAATGAGACATGCACATTGTTTTATAGAACTGCACTCCAAAGACCACTGGAGATAACACTTTTTCAATATTCATTTTTTTTCCCTGGCATAAGTGGCATCTGAGAGAATTTGGGAAAACTGTAGGAGACCTGTTGATAGGCCATACCCTCCTTGGAGATGTGTCCACTGTAGATGACTCCTAGCATGAACCTGTCTGACTTCAATGTGATTGCCAGCACCTTTATTAAGCTTTACACAGCAGTAACTGAATTTGCTCTCTTTGGGCACCTTCACCATGTAGCCAGAGCTCCTATCTCCAGCTAAAGACCCATGCTGTGATCAGCACTGTCAACTGGATCGCTATGGACTGGAATTTGCTTAGGATACAGCCCCTAGACAAAGAGAATGACTCTTGGTAGTATGTGCTTCCGGGTCTGGCTCACAGCCCTGTTGCTGGTACTGCCCCCTTGGATTCAGCTCTTGGTAAGTTGTCCTTGGATTGGGATCCTTTAACAGGTCACTGGCCATTCGTCTTTTTATGTAATGTCACCCTTTTTGACCTTGAATTTTTGATGTTGAAGGATTTGTATTTTAACTTGTTTCTGTTTGTATTTGTTACTGTTTTACTGCCTTTTTTCGGTAAGAAATAAAATCAATAATAATAATAATAATAATAGCCATTACAGCAAGTCAGAAGTCCAGATACACAACAGAGTAGTCCAAAATGTAGCCAGTCCAAGGTCATCGAAACAGGAACATGAATTGACCATAGTACATGAAAGAATCCAGTATTCCTTCTCTCCTCCCATTCAACTGTCATTTAACCAGATAAGACAGTTGTCAGCACTAAGCCTGCTGGGATATTTATGGACAGCTCAATGTCACAGGTGTACAATTAGTGCCTAATCAGGTCAACATTATTACAGTACGTAACAGGTGCTAGTACTGGTGCTTTTCTCTCTGGCACTCAACAAAGGGAGGCGGTATGTCATCTTCAGCATCTGCAGCCTCTGCCAACTCCATCTGGACAGCAGAGTCCACTACTTCCATCTCTCATCTCCTTGGACTCAGAAAGAGCTCCACTATCAGGAGTTGCAGCTTCCTGGCAATCTGCCTCAGTCCCCTCCCTACTTATCTGAGTCATCCAGGGTGTGAGTTACAAAAGTGATTAAGAAACTGTTGGCCTCACAAACTGCAACCAGGCACTCTTCTGTTCCATTTCTTGATCTAAAGCCAAATTTTTCTACAGTCTTTGATTCTGCACGGTTTCCTACTTTTACATTCCAATCCCCTGTGATTAATTTCCTTCTGGACTCCAGTAGAGAATCTTTCAATTTCTTCTTCTTCTTCTGTCTCTGTTGTTGGAGCATAATTTTGGATTAGGTACATACTGAAAGGTTTTCTCTGAAGCCTTACTGATATGATTTGGTCAGATATTGCATTATGTATATCCTTTGTCTGCTTTTACTACATTTCTCCTCACTATTAATGTCACCCATTTCTTCTTAGATTTTCCTCTCCTGGGTAATTATCTTATTTCCTGTTCCTGTTATCTACCTTAGCTCACTCATCCGAAATATTGCAATGTTTTTGTTTTACTATATATAGTTTCCCCTAGTTCATGCTTCTCATATTCCATGATCATATAATTTGTCTTAGGTAGCTTCAGACTTTCCTTTCATCTCTGAGCAGGTCAACAGCTGAATGTCCTTTCAGCTTGAATCTGATTGCATCATTAGCCATAGCACTAACTGTACTTGTTCTCTACTCTTCCCCAGTAGTGCCTTCCGACCTGGGAAGTCTCATCTTCTGACAGCCTGTCTTCTTTCATTTTGGAACAAGATCCTCCTTGTGCACAGTACTGTTAGCTATAGTTCTACTGCCGCTGTCTCTGAGAGATCCTCCACCAGTGTCATACTCCAGTACCACTGCTGCCCAGTAGCTTTTTGGAACATTTAGCCCAGCTCCTCAGCAAAAGCCTGTCTGACACGAGAGACCCTACTAGCAGCACTGTTGTCATCATCATAGGCTTTTGGCTCACAGGAGGAAAATAATCCCACCAATGTGCAAAGATAGTACCATTGGTGGGTCATCACCTATAGCTCAATCCGAAGAGGTAAAGCAAACATGCAATCACTTCTTTTGTTCAAATAAAGATATAATTGCTATGGGATTGCTAAGACATTATTGCTAAAGCAGCAAAATGACATACTGTATATTAAAAGAACAGGAAGGCTCCTGCAGATGAGCTTCGCTCCCCCTCCTTCACTCTTGCACTGACACACATTCCTGGCTCTGGATCAAAAACTGATTTGTCAGATACACTGAATGCTTCATGTGGGCTGTCCACTTTATTTTTCAAGTGCCTGAACAGTTATTAGATCAAAAGTTTGGAAATTACTTTAAAATGGACACAATCAGCACTGTGCAAATCTGACTCCTCCTCAAAGAAGAAAAGCAGGTTCCTTGCAAAGCTAAACTGGAAATGTAATAAGAGTACTTTCACAACAGAACTTTCTGCTATGAAGTTCTGTGCTTATGATTAAACCCATAGATCTTGTGGCTTCACATAAGAGGCATTTATTAAAAGGTCTAAAATCACTCTGCATGATGGACTTGCTATTTCAGGTTTTACTTTGGAAAATCAATAAATAGACTATATGTTACTTTTAATAGATTTTTAAGATTGTATAACAAAAATCAGGACTCCAAAAAAGGAAGTATCTGCTACTAATTTTGCTTATGCAACATTTATTTGGAGCCAATGATCTACTTTGCAAAATCATCACAATTCCTGTAAAATAACAATTCACTATTTTTGTACACATTTCTTGTATGTTTCCCAAAATATTCAATTTCAGATATGGACTGTATCTAAAATATTACTTGTTAAAACAAACAAATAAATAAAAATAATTCTTGGTAAATGAATACAGAATTAAAAGCCTTCTTAAACTAAACATTTTCCAGTAAGACACATCACTCTCAGTCTCCTTCTGCCTATGTACATACATGTGTCTACAAGAACATACATGCTATCCTACTCTCACAACTGTATAAATATGTTTTATAACCTGGGGCATCAATATCGCTCTGTGTAAATCTGAAGAAACGGGTTTATATAGCCATGAAAGCTCATGCTAAAATAAAAATCAGTCTTTTAAAATGCTACCACATTCCTTACTTTTTTCCCCGTTTCCCCTTTTTTACATATAGAACTAGAAATACTATTCAATAATAGGTTACAGCTTGCAAACTTTCAGTAACAAGCTACAGCTTGCAAACAGGCAAGACTGAAGTTACATTTTTAGCCTGGAGAGAAGGAAGGAACTGACTCTATATAAACTATATAAAGGGTTTGGCCATGCAGTAATGACTCCTAGTCTGTGGTCACGTCAGGGAACTAAAAAGCCTGTCTTGACCAACTTTACTGAAAGGAATACTGGCATTCATTCTTCAGATTCAATTCAGAGAATGAAAGACATTTCCCTCTATTCCTGAGGGAAAATACTCCTTGAAGAAACCACTTTGTGAAGGAAATTGGACTTTTTACTAGGTATTTTGTTTATATACAAAAGGAACCAACACTGAAAACTGACAAGAGATATAAATTGCCTGGTTTTTTTCCTAACAGAATTCAACCCAAGCATTTTATTTTTAAAAAATCAGAGCAAATTGATTTAGTGAAACCTGTAACCAAATAAATACAGCTAAATTATAATCTCTAAGATACTGACATTGGTTAAAACCCATTAGGAAAATATCTATTTTAGAAGCACACATTCTGATTTCTTTTAACAATAAAAATATCTTAAACAACTATCAACTCTACATGACTGTATTACATTCTTGACTCCACCACCATTTGGTTGCATTCAGGAAGTCTTTCATGCTTCTCTTCCATTGCTTGCACACTTGTATTTCAAAATGTATGATACTGCACCATTTCCAGAAACCAAACTTTCAGTGCTAAATAAGTGGCCATAGTTCCTGACCTCTGAAGCATTATTCTTTTCCAAAATAACATCTAGACAATCCATTCTAACATTTATGCAAGATATTTAGAATGTGTGTCTTAGAATATCCTCTGAATATTACAGAGGTGTGTACACATACAATTACTTTTTAAAAAATCTACTCCTCAGAGAATATATCATTCTAACATTTTAAAAGCATCTAAAATAAAAATATGGGTAAATAATTCTGTGCCAGTTTGCAGGCCAACATATTTTTTTTAAAAAAAAAAAATCTAAGTTCTTGGCTGGAGAAAAAGCAATAATCTCAGAAACAGCTTCCTTTAAATGTTCAGCATCAAGAAATATCATTGGGTAAAGACAAGTTCTAAGTATATCCTCTAGGCACTGTCATATCTTTAGCTACTCAGAATTGATTAAAACTAGGACAGTAAAAGTATAAACAAAAAAAATAAATAGATCAGAACGTGTACTTCTACAAAGCAAAATAAGTGGTTCCAAAACACTTTGCATTTGGAGTCAGGAACAACTGTGGCCACTATTCATCCAAGAATGCAAGAATCCCAGAATAAATTGATTTTCGTAGCACTTACAAGTCTCTTCTAAGGTTATGCCTGCAGAACAAGATTTACCGACAGAGTGGCTGTAAATAGTGAGCTTGGATATATTTCCTGCATAAAATGGTTGTCTTTTATAAATGCATTTGTTTCATAAAATTAATTTGTAACACAATGAATGAACAGATCAGGTTAAATACTTGTAAAATCTTAAGTCAAATTTGTTTAACAACCATCCTTTACAACACTATCCTATCATCTAATAGCTAGGTGAGACTGAAGAATTAATAAGAATTTATAAATTCCTATTCAACACTGTACACTAAAGTTGGAACCAAACATTGTGCATTACTAGGCTACAACACACACAGAAACAAGTTACCGTATATACACAACTATAAGTCCACCTCATGTATAAATCAGACGCAGGTTTTGGGGCCAAAATTATGGATTTTGGTATGACCTGTGGATAAGTCGATGGTAAAACTTTGAGGCTTCCTTTGATTCCACCACTCATCCTTTTCTTCCTCCTCTTCTCTGCTCTTGCTCTTCCTCCTCCTTTTCCTTCCTCCTCCTCTTCCCCACATCCTCCACTTTCTCCTCCTCCTCTTACCCCTCTCTGTTGCCCTGCCATTACTCGTCCTCCTTTTCTTCCTCTTCCTCTCTGCTCTTCCTTGTTCTCCTTCTCTCATCCCTGCCATTTCCTCCTCCTCCTCCTCTGCCAATGCCACCCCCACCCTCTGCATATGCTCAAATCCGCTGATGGCAAGTCCACATAGAAGGAGGATGGACTGTACTGCAAATCTATTCCTTATATTGTCAATGAATTCTGTGGAAATGTTGTTTACATTGTATTTTGGTATGATTACTGGTTTTGTACTCTTCTTGAGTTTTACTTTTATTTTTGAAATGAGTAGTTTGTGATCTGTGCAACAATCAGCACCTGGTCTAGTCTTGGACACCAGTATGGAGCTTCGGCATCTTTTACTTCCAATTACATAATCTATTTGGGTGTTTTTTGTTCTTCTTGTTGTTGTTGGCCATCTGGTGATGTCCATGTGTATAATCTTTTCCCTGGTTGTATGAAAAATGTATTTGAGATTATGATATATGTATTTCTTCTTGTTCTGCCTCAGTGGTTCATGCATATACTTGAATTATGGTGCTATTCATAGGTTTCCAGTGGAGCCTTATTGAGATGATTCAGTCTGATTTTGCATTGTATCCTCTGACTGCTTTTGCAACATCTTTTCTTAGTATGAAAGCCTTGTCTTTTCATTCCCTGAGTAGAATACTGTGTAGTTGTCTGATTCAAAGTGGCTCATTCCCGTCCATTTTAACTCACTCACCCCCAGTACTGCCATATTCATGCTCTGCATTTCCATTTTCACTATGTCTAGCTTCCCTTGGCTCAAGTCTCTCACATGCCATGTCCCTGTTTTACCATTTCCCCGAAAATAAGACATCCTCAGAAAATAAGACCTAGTAGAGGTTTTGCTGAATTGCTAAATATAAGGCCTCCCCTGAAAGTAAGACCTAGCAACATTTTTGTATATAAATATATATATACATAATAAATGTTCATATTTTTGTTGTTGTTCAACAATAAAGGTAAATTCTTCTTAATAGAAAAATAAGACATCCCCTGAAAATAAGACCTAGCACATCTTTGGGAGCAAAAATTAATATAAGACACTGTCTTATTTTCGGGGAAACATGGTATGTGTGGTGCTGCTTCTGATGGGGTTTGCCTTTCTGAGAGTGTTTACTGCTTGCTTCGTCATTTTTTACTGCCCTTAGCTGCTCTTGCAAGTATTTTCCTTTACAGTATTTCCTATCTATCTCTCTGTTAGTGCTCTTGTCCTGCCTGTGTGACACTTTCGATCTCTCCTCATAGGGTTTTCTAGGTGGGGAGTTACACAAGGAGGACCACCTACACCTCCCTGTGCGCAGAGATAACAAGTGTTAGCTATGAAGTCACTGGTTTTCTTCATTTTAGTGACACTCACCACTACTGCTGCTGCCCAGTTGTTGTTTTCCTATGTCATTCTGCCTCCCCCATTACTGCTGAATTGATCGTTTCCGTATTCTTCTCCTCCCTCCTTCCTCCTTTTCCCTTCCTCTCTCATGTCCTTCTTTATTTTAGTCTCTCATCTGTTGATTTGTTTGATTTTCCTTACCCGTCCTCTCTGTTTTCTCCTCTCCTCCCTTTGCAAGGTGTGTGTGTGGGGGGCTGAGATGGACTCATGTGGCTGGCTTTTCCCTTCCTCTTCTTCCCAGCTGTTTCTCCTTTCCTCTCTCTGGAGTGGGGGGGGGGGGGCTGATATGGTCTGTGTCAGGGCTGAGTTGGACTCGCATGGCTAGGATGGGATTAGATGGAATCTTTTCCCACCTCTCCGTCCTGCTTCCTAAGGCTCCTTCAGGATGGGGAAGGGAGGGCTGAGCCATATATAAATCGACTGACCCGTATATAAATTGACCCAGAATTTTGGGATCAATTTTGGGGCATAAATCTTTTGATTTATAGGTGAGTATATAATGGTAGTTTTGGAAAGGAAGGTACCATTCAACGAAGCACCATTCAATTATGTTAGCTAATATATTATATCATGCAGGAAATTATGACAGAAGGTACTAGCTCTATCTCTTTAATAACCCTTTTTAATCAAGCACCATTCCTGTTTGCAGTTTACAGTCCTTCTGAGAAATTTTCACACTGGTAGCATAGACGGGGGGAGGGGGATACCCCTTGTCTTCCCTGCTACTCTTACTTCCTATACTTTTTCGGTGAGTGTGTGCAGAATTATAAAGTCCGCCTGGGGACTCCCTTTCCAGTAGAAGCACCCAGCCAGCTGCTCATATTATGCAACTCTAGGCAGCTAATCTTGCTGTAATCTCCTTAACATGTTTGCTACATCTCATATCTTTTTCATCATTGTCTCGTTTAATACATTTGATCTATGTATCTGTATAATTAGCGCTGTCTGCATTACTACAAATCTTCCTAATTGAGCAGAGTGTCTGATCAATATTAAGAAACTTACCTCCCTATTATGAAAACAGCTTTTTACATACAATTGTTGGGAGTAAAACTGAATCTTCCATGCAATAAATCACTGCTTCTTTTTGTAGCCACTGTGGGTTTTAATCTTAAAAACTGCCATAGATTTAGATGTAGCCATGCCATTTCATAGATAAATTTTCATATAACTGCAAATGTGACTCTAACTGGAATTTCTGATTTGGATTTTAACTGCTGGATATAGAACATGCTCCCTTGGACCTTCTTTGGAAGTTTTTAAACAGAGGCTGGATGGCTACCTCTTGGGAGTCCTTTGATTCTGTGTTCCTGCATGGCAGGGAGTTGAACTGGAAGGACTTTGTGGTCTTTTCCAACTCTATGATTCTATTATTCTAACAGAGATCATATTCATGACATAGTATTGTTCCTTCTCCTGATTTCTACATCCTTTCTCCTCCTAAAATGTACTGAAATGTGAGGATCCACTGCAGACATGGACACAAAAGAGAAGGTTTCTAAGAACATAATGGCAAAAATCTGAAATTCTATGGGAACCAAATTTTTAAAGTTATCATGGCCTGATTTAAACAATGTATATTGTTGTAAGTTAATATGCATATCTGAACAAATTAGCACCACCATCTTCATTCTCCCTTTTTAGGTGAAGTGACTCCAAAGGATCTCTGTATCTGTTATACAAAAATTGGTATTGCTGAAAATAATTTTTGCATGATAATGTATGAATGCACACTATGTTCAATCAAGCTATTATTGCTGTTTCTTTTACATGAGTAGTGCAGCTATTATGAGATTCCTTGTATTAAGATTTCTTTTTCTCCTTGCACATGTTTCTTTTACTCCTAGTACTTTCAAAATGAACAGAATTAATTTTTGATTAGCACTTTAAAGATAAATGTAAAAAGAGAATCATGTATGTACATGTACAAAGGACAAGTTGTAACTGGAAAATTATATAATAGGGAAACACTTATTCAAAGCAAGTTTCAAATCCAATAAAGGAGGGGAATCCTACATGGCAGCCAAAACCATGCAAGTCAAAACACAATCTAGCATGAACAAAGCACCTATACAGCCAAAATTTTAGCAACGCTAAATAATATCCCACCTGTCATTATGTCAAATAGCTTGGTATGTTTCCACTGCAAGACAAAAGCGACTTTTGTTTTGAGTGTCAAATGTGCTCTGAGCAAAAAGGAAAATCAGTATGGTGAGTAGAATGAGTTCTCTAAGGTGAAAAGAACTGCCTATAAATAACAGCCACTCTTGCCACCTCCATTTAATGGTCAAAAATAGATGTTACAAATAGTTACTAGCACTCATAGAGATGAACTTGTGTAACACATTATGTTGTTGCTGGAAAATGTCATATCCTTTTTAAAGATGATATACAGCTTACAGAATGGACCCATGTGATATCTGGAAGAATATGATTCTTTTGTTTTCACCATTCTTAAAAAATTTATGTACAGCAGAAATCATCATATGCAAGTGAAAAATTGGGAAAATAACACTGATAGCTATTTTGTTTTATATTTTAATAAACAATGTCAATTTCTTAAAATAGTGAGCAGCCTGCACAACTATTTTCTAGCATATTTTCCATATAGCAGTAAACATACATGTGATCTAAATTCAACTTAATTTGGATTCAACCCATTATTCAGGAAACACAGGGATGGGAGATCACCAAAGAATATCAGGTGCTATAGGCTGTATTTCAGAGGAAGGAAGTGGAAAAATCACCTTTGAGAATTCCTTGCCTATGAAAACCCTACAAAGTTCATGGGGTCATAGTAAGTTGACAGGTGATTCGAAGGCATAGACATATGTACGTATGTGTGTGTGTACATATACACACATACACTACACCAAACTAAACAGCTATGCCAAACTAAAAGAACAACAGACATTGGTCAAAATCCTGCTGGTGTTTTACACATACTGTATATACTCATGTATAAGTATATACTCATGTATAATGTATAGTTTAAAATCTGAACTATGGATTATTTAGGAGTCTCTTTTAAATGAGCTAAGTATGTAAAATATAACTATGAGGAAATGCTTGCTGATTAGACTAATTAATCAAAACGAATCAAAATGAATTGTATGTGGAATTAATTAAACAATTAAACAAAATCTCTGCAATATTGAACAAAATAATCTAGATTCATTTTTACAACTCAGTACCTAAAACTTCTCATTTCTATTTGCAGATATGTCAGCACTGTCAAATGTAAATAAGGGAGGACTCTCCTCCATTGTTATTCTTTATGAATTTAGATCTCATATAGACTGGGTGGGAAAAGATTCCTAATCTTATCATGCATTCTGGTGCATGGTGAAACTGCTGATTTACATATGGTTAGAAACTGTAGCTTGGAAATTAGACACATACTTATTCAAATTAGGTATTTATTTTTTAAAAGTTCCTCATACAAATATGATATTTAGTACTTTTTATTGGTTATTATATAGGGGCCCTAAAAGAATATTAGCCAGAGGTTAAAGTAGATGACACTTAAAGTAATGCTTAAAGTACTGTCTAACTCTAAAATTCCAGGATTCTATAATGGAGTGGGGCCTGTTCATCCTTCAGCTGTTGTTGAACTGCACCTCTCAGAATTCCTCACCATGGGCTAAACATGTTATGGCTGCTGGGAGTTGCATGCCAACAACATCTGGACAGATGAATAGGACCCACTATGAGAAGAGTACAGATAAATTGTTTTGACAAACACAAATATGAAAGTGCATGTAAATTTATTATAGGAAATAAAAAGTTCATTTATAACTGCATTCCCAGCACTAAACAAATCTGCACTCAAAATTTGTATATTAATAACTATTTTACTTATCAGATCCAAATAATCCAGCTACTTAGTATTTTCCACACAAATTACAACCTATTTGTTTCTAGTGATATCAGTTTAGAATCATCTTTGTTCAAACCTCTCAACAACAACAACAACAACAAAAATAGATATTAGATTAACTCTTTGTGGGCTTTTTAAAAGAGCAAATGGAAGTCAAGATGAACAGCTCCTTTTACCTTTAGCTATGAAACTGTACAAAAATATGCATCTTTGGAAAAATTTATAAACTTTACTTTAAAATCAGTAGCTTACAGTTCAATCATCATGATTTCCAGAAGTGTCAGGTATGCATAAATAACAATTACAAGGTGAATTACACAAAAAACATACTGAAATGCTGATTGCATGATTCACTAATAAAGTAAAATCAATAAATTTGTTCTTTAAAAGAATATTTTATTATTTTAAGAATATTTTATAAATATCCCTAGTCTTTATACCAAATTTTCTGGAAGCAGCTGACTATAAATGCCAGAATAAACTTAATTTCCTATACAGAGTCCACTGGCTCATTACAATCAGGCACTAGCTGATGCTTGCTTTAACAAACAAAATCAATACAGAAATTAATGAACTCACAATGTTACACAACAGGTGTCAAGAATTCATGAAACATTGATTCCTACACTTATTTTGTCAGAGGGTCAACCATGTTAAGCTTGTTGCAGCAAAAATAGCTACTAAGAGTCTCCTGGTACCTTAAAGACTAATGTATTTTTAGGACAATAAGCTTTCAAGAATACTGCCCACCAGTGTCCATGGAAGCTTATGGAACAATAGAATGTGTTACTCTTTAAGGTGACATGATATTCTGCAGCTCATAAATAAAAGGAAAAGGTTCTGTAACAAGTTCAAAAAGAGAAAAAAATCAGCATCCCACCACTCTAAAATGCTTCTAATGGGACTCTCTGGAGCACATGCGTGATGGACAGTGCTGGAAAGGTGGGGAGGGAGAGAAAACAAGGGAAAGTTCTTGAATATGCTCCATAACACTGGACGGAACCCAGAACATGTAAAAACAACAGCTGATACTCTGTACTGCAGTTATAGATTGATAACTGGACTGCAGTTTTATAAATTCATTACTCAAATTCACTAACACTACATAGTCATGACTATAATGCTATTGTAATTATTGTAAATGCCTCTCCCAGTCCTACTTTACCAGGAAGCAGGCACATCAAGAGATGTAGGACTCATTCCCACTACAAAATAATCCGATGTGGAAAGTAGGTTGTTTTGGTGATCAAATCTTTCCGGGACTGTTTACTCCTCTTTGTTGTTCACACTGACTGGGAGGTGGAGAAGAAGAACTGCTGTCATGGAGAGAGTATAATGACAAGAAGGGTGGGGGGAAGATGAGGAGAAGGAAAGAAAAGGCAAACTCCTTCTGAACAAACCTTGCCAAGAAAACCCCACGACAGGTGCGTCCTAAGTTGGAAATAACTTGAAAACACACAGTATCAACAGCAACAACAACAGAACCATGGAGGGAAGGCTTAGGCCCCGGAGGCTCTTCATCCTCCTGTTGGGCTGCCCTCTGGTGTGTCCTCACCTCGCCACTGCTCGCCGAAACCCTTCAGGGGACCCTCTCCATCCATGGCAGTGGTGGCGGTACTCTCCTCCTCCTTGCCCTTCCGGCTCTCTCTCAAGCTGGCCTGGGGTGCCCCTGCCCCAGCACTGCTTCAGCCAAATTGGGAAAGGAAGAGGAGGAGGAGGAGGAGGAAGGAGAAAGGGATGGGCCAAGAAACGAATGCCCTCCCAGAGAGACCCCTGCAGGAGCAGGCAAGGCCGAGCCAGCTGAGCGGCCCTGACTGCTCAGAGGCAGCTGCTGGGCTAGAGAGGTCCCGCACCTGGCTCGCTCCCTCTGGGCCACTGCCCTCCATGACAGCGGCCCCAAAGCCAGGGCCCTGAAAGCAGGGCCCTGCTCTGCCAGGTGAGGGCTTACGAGGCCAAGGGAGCCCAGCTCACCACCCTCAACTTAAATGTGAAAATACAAAACTCCTTATTCAGTGAGAGGGATGTGAGTTATACTAACAACATGTGTTTTCAATTCATCTGTCAATTTATGGCAAAACTATTAATTACCGTATATACTCAACTATAAGTCGACCTCATGTATAAGTCGAGGGCAAATTTTGGGGCCAAAATTATGGATTTTGCTCTGACCTACATTTCTAGACTTATACATGAGTATATACAGTACATAGAATTTTCTTAAGCAAGGAATACTTAGAGGTAGTTTTGCTAGTTTGTTCCTCTGAAATATAGCCTACAGCACCTGGTATCTATTGGCACTCTCCTATCCACTTGCTAACCAGGGCTGATTCTGTGATCAGAAGCAGTCTGGTACCTTTAAATGAAAATTTCCTGAATTAAAAGAGGAAAAGTAGGAGGATTTTTTTGTGATAGAGGGAAGAAGTACATAAGATTTCTTAACCATGGTAAAAAAATGGGAAACAATGTGTTGTTAAAACTGTGATACAAATATTTTCTTGCAGTCCAACAACATCTGGAGGTGTGCCTGATTCCCACCCCATTTTAATACCTTTATTAAATTACTGGAAACCCAAAATAAAAACAAACAGTACACAGAGAAAGAGAGAGAGAGACAATGACACACAGACACAGACACACATGGAGAAAAGATGTGGTTTTTAAATAAATTTTCCTAAGATATGTTTGAGTTTTAGGGATATTTCTCCTTTTTAAATCATTGGGGGGGGGGTAGTAGGCAGGTAATAAAGGATTGTATGTAGTGCAGAAGCTTCCACTCATCAATCATTTGAATGGGAGGATGGACACCCATCAACAAGTTCTTTTAAACATGACTTGTGAATAGTTTCTGAGCTAGCCAAGATATCAAACTACCTTCATATCTTGGCCTGCTTGGAAGTTGTTAACTACATCCCCAGTTTGGAGCCAATGGGAAACAACAGTTAACAAAAATCCCTTCATGTTGTTTACCAACATGAAGATCAAAGTGATGCATGACTGACCAAAGGGTTCATTCTTATCTCAGATGATTAACATGGCCATGTTCACAGAGTTGGATAACTGTTAGTATTACTCTTATGACAGAAGTGGGATCTATTTTTCCTCTTCTTATTGTTTAAATCAGTTTAACATGGTGGCAAGAAACAAAGAGTTGGTCCATCTGCAGCTGCTTTATTTCCATTGTGTCATGAAAACAACACTTTGAAACATACTAGTGACAGAATCAGTAGGATGCCTGGTTCAGCAAGTCTAGAAGCAAGGAAAATATTATTGTAGATATTTTTGGATATCTGCCTATTTTCTGTTTCCACTTTTTATTATTTTCTGTAACTACCTGTATCTACTAGTATCCTTGGGATGTTTAGCCTATTTTTGAAGAATAGCTTGTTAATTAAACAATGAAACAGATGGCTCTATTCAAACTCCTTTAAATTTTTCTAAAGTTATATTTTTTTATCTACTCAGTTATTTTTCCCAGTTATTTAATGCAATTATTTTCCCCACATCCTGTGCCCAACTTACCATAAAATGTTTTATTGTTTCATTTTCCATTTCTAGATTTAGCAGAAATTTATATGATTTTGAGATTGGTTGTTCTGCCTTGTATACCATTATTTTATTAAAATCTGTTTCTTTTTCTTCTATCTGTGGTGATTTCAGATCTAATTTATATAAGTTGTCTATATAGGAACCAATTGCACATCATGTTCTCTTTACCCAATTCCTCTATTCTTTTAAATTCATATTTACCATGTTTCTTTACTAATAACTTCCGGGTGATAATTATTACTTTACGATACCCTCTCGCAATGCGCAATCTGAAGACTTCTACAACATCAGATATTCGGAGGGTCAAGATACACTGGGAAAAATGTATAAATTTAGATAGTGACTACATAGAGATAAGTTAACAACTACAAATCAAAACAAACTTTCTGTCAATTTTTTTAAAAGGTGATCATTAAAACTTTTGAATACCTCCTCGTAAACCATCTAGCCTTTGTATTCTGCAAATGAATTAATTTTTAAATGAATTAATTAAACATTTTTTCAAAACTTAAAATAAAACATGATCATATTAAAAACTAAGAATAGAATGCTCATATAAACTGCTGATAATTTTATATCAATTACTAGCTGCAAGATGCAGTTACAAAACTCCTACAATTAAACTTTTAGTTATATGGTTGTACATTTAACTATAAAGATAGTATAGCCATACTACAATATTCAAGGATTTGTTTTAAGACGTACACATATTGGAATTTAACAACTATTCTACTGTTATCAGTTCATTGCAGCAATAGGCTTATCTTTAAAACAAAGTTTAGCATTTTATAGCTGATTTGTCACAATAATGAAATTATTAATATTCTTTGCCTTGGTGATCAGAAGCATCTATAACATGGGACAGAACAAGTTTGTCACTGAGCAAATAAGCCACTGCTGTACTATGAGATTAAGAAGCTACAGGACTCATGAAAATCTTTACAAATATTTGTGCACCTCATTATCTTAGAAATACTCCCTATTGTTAAATATAGATCAAAGTCCTATATTTGTGTTTATGATTTGTTCTTAATCTATGGATCAAACACTTCGTCTGTAATATTAACAGGAGGCATGTGTCTCTCATATGTGTTTCCTTCACATTCCCAACTCCCAACAGCTTCTTTTTGTAGAGTGTATTATGTACTGGATTTGTAAACATCTTACAAGTATATGGATTAAGTCATGTAACAAAGATAAAGTGTTTGCATTTACTTATACTGACAAAGTAAATTTTGAAATACATTTTATTTGATTGGAAATATATTATTAAGATAAATGACCAAGTCTTGCCTAGGTTTGGTATTTTGAAGCCAGATCAGAATTTAGTATTTCTATTGAAAATATGCCTTTTATTTATTCAAGGAATGAGGTAAGTATATTAACATTACTGCAATAGAACACATCTCTTGTACATTTAATGCAGGGGTGAGCTCCTAATTACCTCCCTTCAGAGGTAGTACTACTCCCATGATCCCTCACCTCCCATAAACCCTAACTATGTGCACTGGGCTTATGGAAGTTGCAGTCCAACAGCATCTGATAGAAAACAAATGATCTGCCTCTGTGCTAATGGTACTCTGGAAGGTTCAAAATACTGTACATATTGATTACACACTATTGTAAAACCAAGTTGCAGTTATAGTCCAGGGAAATGTTCAGGCTGCTCAATCACACTGTCAAGATACGGAGGGGAGGCACACAAAGTTCCTTAGTTGACCTTAGGAATGTTTGAAGCTTTCCTGATACTGTAAGTAAATTTGAGAAGCAGTTGTTGCTTTTGATGGCTTCTATCAGTCAAATATTCTCATTGGAAATATGTCTCCACTGAAGACGTTTGAATAATAGGACTCATCCACAACAACTATTACACTTCAGATTTGAATACTGTTGTTGTTCTGTGCTTTCAAGACATTTTTGACATATGTCAACTCTAAAATGACCCTATGAGGGGATTTTCTTGGCAAGTTTTCCTCAGAGTGGTTTGCCTTTGCCTTCATATGAGGCAGAGATAATGTGACTTGCCAAATGTCAACCAAAGTGGGTTTCCATGGCAGAGCTGGGATTTGAATCCTGGTCTCCAGAGCAATAGTACAACACTCAAACCATTACAGATTTGATTAAGGAAAATCTGGACTATCCCCAGTGGCAATTAAGGAACAGTTTCTGCTGACCTTCCACATGCTGACAGTATGACTGAGCTGCGTGACCAGATCTCTGGACTGTAGTCAAAATTTTGATTCCCATTTAATTTGCCCAGCATCCTTGTGAGCAGAGACCACTAAAGTCAACAGCTTTCTGTACCAACACTATTGATAATTTCAGGTTTCCATTAATTATGTATTTCTAGCCCTGAAAATATTTCATCTAAAGAATGAAAAATCTCATATTGTAAATAAAGGTCATATTCCAGCTCAAGTTGAGATGCCTGGCTTATCACATTATATTTATTTTATACTGAAGAACCCACACTAAACTCTAGCTTACTTAAAGAGAGGCAGCGACACTGATAAACTGGAATCAGAAAAGCAGGTCAAGCTGTAACTGGCTTTTCAGAAATTCCTGGATATCACAATGATATACACAATTCATTACATAAAATAGTAACTCGAACAATACCATGCTACTAGCTGATAATATTATATTATAATACTTGTTTCAAACAAGACGCATTTAAACATGGGTATCTTAAAAATGCACTGCTTAAACAACTCAGACAAGCATGAGATTTACTTTTCCGTAAGCAAACTAAACATTTATTCATTTATTCTATACTATAACTTTGGGTGGTTCGTGCAGAGATTGTCATTCAGCTATTACAATTAAATTCACATTCCTTGTAGAAAAAGAAAAATATTTCATTTCATCTGAGCTAGAGAATACATTGTCTATCTTATTCATATTTACACAATACAGTGATGTTTAGGTAAAATTAAAAGAAAACACACTTATAATTCATATATATTAAATTATATTTAGTTCTAAATATTTAGTTCTAAATATTTACGACTGCAGATTAATTTGAAACATCAATTATTTTGTTAAAATGAAAATTGTTGCACAGATACTTGATCTTATAAAATGTTCTGGGGGGGGGGGGACAAATGGGAATGGTTATGTAAAATCTAGTCTTGAGAATACAAACATTTGCATATATTGCCAAAAAACCTGAAAGATTATTTTACTTATCGAGTACAGTACATTCTTTTGGGATACTTACTAGTTTTGTTACAGTATCCTGAAAGGAACATAATGAAATATTCTTTTTTTAAAAGCAAAAGCAGCATGACATGGATGAGAAAACCTGTCTAAAAACAAAATCCTAATCCTTAGAGAGCACTGTCTTTAAATAATGTTGGTTGAATCTGAAGACTGACATTTCCTTTCTCTTACTATTTATCTCTGAAGGGGCAGGTAGGTTTAGTCCCACAGTACCCCAAGGCAGTAGTTAATTCACTTGAAACTTCTGAATACTTTCTGGTTCTTTCTGTCTATTCATTTTAATGCATATAATATCTTAGATGACTCCAAGAACATTTCATGTGTTGATGTCATACCTTAAAAGAATAGGTTTTTCCCACCTGGAACTATTCAGAAATGTATAGCATTGCATAACCTTCTCCGTCTTCCATTCTTGTGTTTTATCAATAGTAGCATTCTTTCTTATTTAATGGGTAACTATAATTTCTATAAAGTTACAGTTCATAAAAGTCTACTCTTTGTCATGCTTCTTTCATTACAGTCAATAGTCTATTGTCTAGCACTTTGCTGCCATCTATTTGTCAAAAAGAAAACAACAATATCACCGAAAAACATTCTGGGACAGCCCTGTTGGCCATGCAGCAAAACACAACAAAATCCAAAACTCACAAAAGAGTGATACCTTCATTGGCCAACTAAAATGCAGAAAATACATCATGCAAGCTTTCCAAGTCTCACTGGCATATTCATCAGGGAAACATGTGAAAAATCATACCAAAGAAGAAAAGTGATGATGTTAGAGTCACAGGTCTATATTTTGTCTCAGATGTTATTTCTATTGTCATTTATAAGTCATTCCTGACTTAACCGCAATCCTAAAACAATCATGCCCAGGGTTACCCAATGAGTTTCCATGGCTGATCGGGCATTCAAATCCTGGTCTATAGAGTCATAGTCCGACACCAATACTATACCAAGCTGGCTTTCATAAACATGCCATGATATAAAATGGATCTCTCACACTCACACACATTGAATGTGTTAGTATATAATCACACACGAAGCAGAATAAATTCATATTTCAGTGTTGGTCTATGAAAAAAATACAATGGAAATGTGGAAGATGAGAGTTAATTGCAGAAATTTTAAAAACAATGTACATCTACACTTGCTGTTCAGATTTAAGAATTCAGAACTGAATGTTAGTTTTAAATGAATTTTCTAATGAAAGCAGGATAATGTGACAGCCAAACGATCTAAACTCTGGCCCTTGGCTGTATCCATATCAATTCTGTGTTTGTTTTCCCTCTGCTCCCCTGGAAGGCTATCTCAGATACAGTAACTACAAAAAAATACTTAAGATGTCCATGGATGAGGAGATGTGTGCTACATCAGTATTTACATGTCCAGCCATAAGACAGCATTGCAACAGCAAATGTGAAAAAATTGTAACATTTAAGATTTTGTTTAATATATGAAGTGCTACTACTGTATATTTGTGTGAATCATTCTTAATGCATCATTCTTAATGCAATGACAAAGATCTATTGAGCCTGACACAGGTAATGAATGAGTCCACTATATACTACCATTTCCTACATTAATTTTTGTCAAATTATCTTTAAAAATACAAATATACTCTACTTAATTGTAAATGAACATTTTTAGTTATGTAGTTTGCACTACTACTGTTCGAAAATATGTAAAGAACTACTAGAGAAAGATTTATTTATTTAAATTGGAACATTAGTACTTATCATGACAGTTTCTTTTTTAAAGCAGCATTTAAATCTGGACTTTAAAACAAAAACACTAAATGGCTCATAAGCTATTACCATTGTTCACTTTTGCAGCTACTATTATAGAAAGATGTAGAGTGCAAACTGCTCACGTATCTTCTGGAGTGAGATGAACATTTCCAACTCACGCACTTATAAGTAAGGAGGGGGCTGCCGGGGGTGAGGGGTGGGAGCACGATGGCATGGGTGGGCATTGGGAGCATTTTTTTGTATTTATATTTGTAAATGTTGTGAATTTATATTATTATTTTTAGCTTTTATTTTGTAATGTCTTACATTTTTCTTGAGGCTGTGAGAGGGTCTCTCTTGTCCTTGGCTGAGTGAAGTATTTGCTGGATTTTCTTCGTATTTTCTTTGTCGGTTTGTAAACCATTTGTAGCAACAGAACAATACATATGCAAACCACTCCTCCTTTCCCAGAGTCACACACATATATATATATATATATATATATCCAATCCTTTTCCAGGCTCTCATTCTCTGAAGATGCCAGCCACAGATGCTGGTGAAACGTCAGAAAGGAACTCTTCTAGAACATGGCCACAAAGCCCAAAAGCCCTACTAAAAACTATTTCTGGGGAATGTGTGGAAGCAATGGGAAAGCCCATTTACACGAAGCAGCATTCCAGAGATTTGGATCCCACCCATATTGTTTAATATCTAGGCCTAACCATCCCCCCCCCCCCCCAAATAGCAATAAAACACACAGGATGCTGACGCCTCCTCCTGCAAGCCATAAACAAACATTTGGTAATCACTACTATAGAGAGCCAGAGTGGTGTAGTGCTTTGAGTATTAGACTGTTACTCTGCAGACCAGGGTTTGAATCTCTGTTTGGCCATGGAAATACACTTGGACAGGTCACACTCTCTCAACCTCAGAGGAAAGCAAAGGAAAAACGCTTCTGAAAAAATCTTGCTAAGAAAACCCTGTAATAAGTTAACATAAGTTGGAAATGACTTGACAGCACATAACAACAACAACAGCTACTACTTACTTTGACATGGCTTTGAGCTCCAAGGTTGTAAATTTCAGAGGGCTTCACTTCATTAATTATCTTCACTAGGCAAGTACTGTCTGTGAGATCACCATAATGTAGCTTCATGTCTTCAGATGAAAAAGAAGATAATCAGAATCAAGATCATGCAGATGTGAATAATAACATATTCCAAACAATATGGTGCTCAACATGCAACACTATAAAATTTTACAGGCCTAAACCCTGGTGTCAGTCCTAAATTTAGTAAACCCAATAAATCACTGGGATTTACCTACATGTTTATTCATCATTCAACAACTGATTCACTGGACCAATAGGATTCAAGGCACAATCTCAAGTAAAATGCTTTCTAGTCTATTCAGGTCATTTTGAATTTTGATCCTGTCCTCTGGGGTATTAGCTACTCCTCCTAATTTGGTGTAATTTGCAAATTTGATAAGTATGCCCTCAATTCAGTCATCCAAGTCATTGATAAAAATGTTGAATAGGACTGGGCCCAGGACAGAACCCTGTGGCATCCCACTTGTCAGTTCTCTCCAGGATGAAAAGTAGCCATTGCTGAGCACCCTCTGGGTGCAGCCAGTCAAACAATTACAAATCCATGTAACAGTTACCTTGCCTAGCCCACATTTTACAAGCTTTTTTGCAACAATGTCATGGGGAACCTTGTCAAAAGCCTTACTGAAATCAAGATATACTATATCCACAGCATTCCCTTCATCTACCAAACTGGTAATTTTATCAAAAAAAAAAAAAAAAAAAAAGATCAGATTTGTCTGGCAAGACTTGTTTCTCTGAAACCCATGTTGGCTTTTTGTGATTATGGCATTCCCTTCTAAATGTTCACAGACTCTCAGTTTAATGATCTGCTCTAGAATCTTTCCTGGTATTGATGTCAGACTAACTGGACGATAATTGTTGGGATTCTCTTTTTTCCCCTTTTTGAAGATGGGGACATTTGACCTCCTCCAGTCTGCTGGAATTACTCCTATTCTCCAGGAATTCTCAAAGATTATTGCCAATGGCTCCAATATTACATTTGCCAGTTCTTTTAATACTCTTTTAATATTCCTGTACTACCTCTTTACTTATGCTGTGCTGAATTTCCCCTATTCTGTCCTCTGCTCCATCATCCTCAGGTTGAGCACATTTTTCCTTTTCAAAGAACACTGAGGCAAAGAAGGTTTTGAATAATTCTGCCTTTTCTCTGTCCCGTTAGCATTTTGCCATCTTCTCCACACAGTGGCCCTGCCATTTCCTTATTCTTCCTTTTGCTGCAGAAATACCCAAAAAAGCCCTTTTTGTTATCCTTAACCTCTCTAGCAAGCCTGAATTCATTCTGCGCTTTAGCGACTTTACCCCTACATGCACTCACTATTTCACTGAATTCCTTTTTGGTGATTTCCCCCCCTTTTTCCATCTCTTATACATGTTCCATTTAAAACTTAGCTCAGTTGAAAGTTCATTAATCAGCCATCCTTGATTCTTGAGACACCTCTCATTTTCCTTCCTCATTGGAACTGTTTTAAATTGGGCCTTCAGTATCTCCCTTTTGAGAAACTCCCATCCATCCTGAACTCTCTTCTCTTTTAGTATTCTTGACCATGGGATCTATGTTTTCTGAAATCAGCTCTCCTTAAGTATAGAATGTGTTTCTGACTATGCCTGGCTTCTCCTTTCCACTGTAAAACAAGCTCCAGGAGCTTGGAAGCACAGTTTCCAAGCCTGGGCAAAGAAGACCTCTATTTCACTAGTCTCCACATCTAATTTCCCTTATACAAATCTTCCAATATACAACAGTACTGACACAAATAAAAATGCACCACTTATCATACTTGTATCCCACCACCTCTCTAAAACAAAGTCTTACTTCCTTCTATGTGAGCCTGTGGGTTCTTGTAAAGATGTTCAATCCGTCCTGTATTAAAAGAGCTAGATCTACGAACAATTCCATGCACCTGTAATTTAAAGGATATAACAAAGAATTTTTCAACTCGTTAGGGTTTTATTCTACATTTGAGAACATTCTTAAAAACTGTAATGTCCCTGTGAAAAACTTGCAGTTCGTGATCCATATATTCAAGTTACACTTAACAACGAAATGTTTTCTAGTATCAGAGCCAAAGCAGATGTAATGATGTGCCCACTGCATGGCCTATGTACTGTCCCTATTTTATAGAAAGAATGGAGTACTGCCAAAGGTACCCATGAGGGAAAAATAGAGGGTGCTTAACACCGCCATGTGTGAGTGCAGAATGCAAAGCCTTTGTTTTACTTCTTAGCAAAGCTTACACACTTGCAAGTGACCTTCACTGGAAGAACAAGTCACCTCCTCATCACCACTTTTTCCCCTCTGTGTTCAAGGCACTTCAAAATTGAAAGTTCAAATGTTAAACACATGCAATTGCTATTGTAGTGTCCTATTTGCCTCTCAAATGCATATGATTCATGACCCTTGCTCAAATTGGAATGTCTAGACCTGATTTTCCTATCCAGAGGCTCCAAGATATTTGATCTACATCTCCCATAATCTTCAACCATTTTGACCATGCTGGATAGGGAAGATGGGAAATGCAGTCTAAAATATTCAGGAGGCACCAGGTTGAGTAATGCAGATGCAGGTAATGTCAAAAGCACACACTTTTCTTTATTTTAATAATGGCAGATAGTCATGCAAAATACAAATGTCTCTTTTCAAAAATTAAGTGTACAGAAAGAAAATGTGAAATGTACTTCAAAATACCATGAAACAACAGTTTTGCACTGTGCAACAAAGGAATATAGCACAAAACATGTTAACATTATAAAACTGGTTAAATGTAGTTTACTTTCTCTGCAGTCCACTCACTCACTCCAAACAATACCAACAGAACAGCATAAATAATTTCTTCCATAATACATTTACTGGTTGAACAGCAGAAAGAATATGAATATAAAGTCTCTTTTTCTTTACCCAAAAATATTTAAGTTATTTCAGTAGCTGTTTAAAAATGAGTGAGGTTTTCTTCCATTTTAAAAATGTGGTACATGTCACCATAATATGCTCATTTTGCCTTACATTTGGCTGCTGTTTATCTGAAACTAGCAGGAAGTGTGCAAAAACAGCTATACCCTGAGGACTGAAGGGATTCCACCATTAGGTCCTCTATGATAAATAGTACAATAAGTTGGCATGAGTACAGGCTATGCTGCATAGTCTTTGTTAAAGTTTTGATTTGTTATCTAAAGACTGAGTGGAAAACATATGCTGAAAGGGACAGGAGAAGGAAACTCTTTCCAAATTATTCCATGAGTCTGCGGTCAGTCACCAAGACTAGTCACTCACCTCATAGCCCTTTTCCAGCAGGAACTCTGCCAAGTATGAGCCATCCTAGGAAGAATATAGATAGGAAAATATTATGAAAATGTTAGAACTAAGGCATCTGTTTTTAGACATTTTAGGCTCCCTATGCTATTAACAATATTGTACCAGCACTGAACTAGTAACTAAAAGCATATATGGAATGTATGCTTAACACCAGTATTTGTATAAATATCTTTGGAATAGAAACTACCAAAAGAAAGTAACTGGACATTTCAATTAATACACTAATTCATCTGTATTTCATCTTATAGTTATCTCTTCTCCTCCATTCATTTCTGCCCCCCTTCCCCCACATACAACCATTGCAAAAAGAATTGGTTTCTTCTTTTTTTCACCGTCTACTATTATCTTTCATTTTGTTTTTTATGTTAAACATTTTTTTCAAGGTCATCTTATAGGCAGTCAATATATGTCATATATGCATTCATGTTTCATAAATTCATTCTTCAAACATTAAGCTAATTCACATATCCAATAGTTAAGGAGTTTTTGTTCATGCATCTATGATTCTCACCCACCTCCCACCTGACACCAGTATTACTAGGAGCTGTTCAAATCTTATCACAGTTTGCATTACACAAGCTAGAAAAATGAGATTATCAAGACTGACAGTTTGACAAACACTGCTACATTTAAAGAGCAGAAAATACCATAAAAACACAGATGAGTATTAGAAAAGACCATGACCCATAGTTTATATGTATTCCCTTTTTAAATTATTTTTCCCATCAATATACAGAGAAATATACAGAAACAAAGTTGTAATATTTGTCAGAGATCCAGCATGGTGTAATGGTTTGAGTATTTGACTAGGACACTGGGAGACCAGGGTTTGAATCTCTGTTCAACCATGGAAATCTGCTGGGTGATATTAGGCAAGTCACACTCTCTCAGACTCAGGGGAAGGCAAAGGCAACCACTCTCTGATCAAATTTTGCCAATAAAACCACATGATAGGGTAGTGTTAGGGTTGCCACAAGTCACAAATGACTTCAAGGCATGCAACAACAACAATTATTATTTGTATATAATCATGTATCAAACTTAACTATAATGCTTAATTTGTGTCAGGGTATCATATGCACTGTGTGGAATAATACCAGTTAGATCTTAAAATATAAATCAGCTTTTTTGAGCCAAAAAAAAAAAAATCAAGACTTATTGTGGTGCTTTTTTATAGATGTACTTGCTCTAAGGATTAAAGAATAACTAACATGGGTAGTCACTAGAATACCATGTATAAAAATTTCACTCAATATCAAATACATCAAAATTATATTTTTAAAAATATTAAAAATAGTGATATTTACTGTTCTACCTCAGTTGCCTAATATGTTAAAATCAAAGATGAAAGTAGTGCAAGATACAAAAAGAAAGAAGAGGTTTAAGATCTTGACTGTTCTGAGTGATGATGCGAAACAGACACAAGGACAACTGTATGCTGCCAGTAAGGTCTTGCTCTTTTCACTCAAGCTGTTTCTCAAATTTTCCAACCACACTGGAACATTATGAACTGTCAGTGGCATTCATTTCCCTTGCATTTCCTTTCCAGGCCTATCAAGTGATAGAACATGACATGACAATGAGTGGGAAACAGGCAACTGTCAGAAGCTACTGGTTTCTGATTCCAGCACAGTACTGCTGATTACCTACCTAGTAATCACACACAAAATGTATGCTAGTGAAGGCTAGCTAGATATATTATCACAAAATTTTCATACCACTTCTCTTTTTTCTTTCAAGTGAGGTAGTGGTCAGTGAACACTGTATTCAAAAACATGATTAAATTGTCAACCCTTATCTCTTTTTTCTTTTAAAGTTTAAGATAATCTAACCAGAAGTCAATGCTACTAAGGTAGCAGCCCTCTGACCCTGTTCAGAGTTCTTTTACAGTGCAATTTTATCAATGTCTATGCAGAACTAAATTGCACTGAATTTAGTGGGATTAAATCCCTTGTAAATGTCTATAGATTGTAACCTAGGCAAGCCTTCATTAACTCGCCCTAGCCAAGCCTTAGTAGCAGAGCCAATAGTGAATGATGATGGATGTTGCAGTCCATTGAAAACTGGACAGCCAAATATCCAAGTCCACATTAAGCATGATGACAGACATGGAAAGTCAACAGGTACATATATACAAAATCTAAGAAACAGTGAGGCCCTGTAGCTCAGTGTGGTCAGTGAAGGCAAGGGTAGTGAAAGCAGAAGAAGTAGACACAAGGAGAATGAGGATGGTGCACTGAACCCTAGCAACCTTGCAAGATGGAGAAAGCAGAAGCATAAAAGATGAAGAGTAGAGAGCAGTGACTTGTCCCTTAGCAACATGTCGCTGCTGTCTCTGTTCTCATGGTCCCTTGTATGCAGTGTGATGTTATGGACATGTGTTATGAAATATTATTTAATTTATTACTTGTATAACTCGTCTCGAAGAGAAACGACAGAAAGAACCACAACTTGGAAACATCACCAAGGAGACTTTCTGCTGTGCTTTCTGGAACCAGACTTGTTTATCTCGGATCGGCCTTTTTAGTCATCAACGCACTTGTAGTAAGCGTGGGATGAGTCCTTCCTGAATCTTCGTTAGTGAAGAAAAGCCAGAGAGAGAGAGAGAGTAGAGTATAAAGTAAAGAGTAGAGTATAAAGCAAGAGAGGGGAAAGAGAATGGGATGCTGGAGTGAATGTTGAATGTTTGTGGAGATTTGCATAAAGCTGGTGAATGACAACTGGTAAATGGCCTTTAGACAGTTGGTGTACAGCCTTTTTGTTAGAGAGTGGGGATTAGGATGGTCTGGATGAGAGTATGTGGAAGATTTAAGATTAAGAGCCAATCAAATTTAGGAACAAATGGGAGGTTTTTAAGGATCTGAGTTAGCTAAAGAGAAATGTGAGTGTGTATGGTCTTTTAAATGTAATAATTAATTACATGACTTGCTGTATTAAACTTCTGCAAATGAAGAATTGCTTTTATTTTTGTACACCTTTGGACTCTGAGAACACTACATGAAAGGCTCTATTCAGACAAGGTCTCTGTGATAACACCAATGAATATGGAAGGGTGGTGTCCACTGAGGATAAAATCTGCATAAATCCTCATAGAAACCTTGTAAACATTTAGAGGGTCCACAGGTGGTGTCACACAAAGAGGATAGGGATTTCCTGAGATGAACCCCACTGTTGGTAGTAAGGAAGGATGTCTTATAATATACAGTTTGAGGCTTTTTTAACCTGAGAAATGTCTCTTTAACCACAGGTCCTTTGATGGCCCCAACTCTTATTCTAGTCCACTCCCTTAAACAAGTGACTCAGATATGGGCTCCCAGTATCCTTTCTTATTAAGTGTTTTATTATTCTTGGCAGCATGCTTTTTTCATTTCATTATTTATAAATTATTTCAAGCCACTCATTTGTAAACAAGAAGAAAAATAACTTTTTTTTACACAGAGAACTGAAGCTAGTATCGTTTTGCAGTTGGTTCTCAAAGCTTGTTGTTAACCAATTATCTTTGTTCCAGTTCACTCACTAACTTGGGTTTGCCTGAAACTGTGTTTTATTTCTCAATCCCCTTCCTTAGGAGTATAAATCCCATGAAAGTCTAGCTCTATTCACAAGTCATAATCCCCCAGAACAAGGCGATTATGATCCCACCACCCCTTAACTGGCTCAACACTTCTCAAAGAACATAACACACTCAACTAATTTCCCAGGACTTCTCCTGTCCTTTAAAATCTCCCTCCTTACATGGGAGTTTGAATCCTGTTAAGGCTACTTTCTTCTGTTCTAACTGCACCTCTAATTGCCTCCTTCTCCACCTCCACCAGGTTTAAGGCAAGATAGAAGCAGCCTAGGAGTTTCTGCTAGAAGTACTAGCATCATAGTCTTCCTCAACTCAATGCTAGTTTCATATGGGGGAGCAGCCATGGAACTAGCACTGAGCCAAGGGTGTCTGTGGTGGTGTCTGTAGCCCTTATAGCAGCTGGGCGCTGGCTGTTCCTGTTCATCTTCCACTCCATGAGGAGGAATCTTAGTCTTCATGGTTGCAACTTTGCAGCAGCAACAGTAGCAACTCACTTCTAAAGGCCAAGTCTCTGCCCTACTCTTCATCTTCACTGCTGCTGCTTCCTTCAGCTGGCAAGGTTGCTAAGGGCTGAGTCACCACCCTTCATCTCTTCACTTTCACTTCTTCCATACAGCATAGCTGAGCCAGATCAAAAAGTGGGAGGGAAGTTATCCCAAAGCACTCTTGCCAGTTTGCTGCAGGGCCCCATGGCACATATCTTGGGAACCACTGCATTAACCAGTTTGTCAGTTTGCATGGCATAGCAAAGAATGATTAATCAAAAATTCTTGTTCTTGAAAGTTTCCAGATTCCACACACCCATGACAATGATGCAAATCAGAGGAGGAGACCCAAGCAAGGGAATCACTGAGACTGTCTCTGGTCACAGAGGAACATAGCGAGCAGGAAATACCCATTCCTCAAATGCTTCACCTACAGTCTGACTGAGTAAATGAAGCAGCAGAAGCAAGTGATAACTGGATAACTTGCAGGATGTTAGTCATATATCGAAGGACAGATTCACTCTGCAAACATGAAGATGAAGTGGACTGACTGCAACACAAAACTGTCTTCCATAATGCATTATCACTGAAAGAACCTGCATTTAAAATGTCATGTTCAAAGTTAAAATGGAGCAGGAAGGAATTTTACTGCTTGCCAAACCTTCTTGCAAAATCTATACACATTTCATAATGCTTTTCATATGTATTCTGCATGAGGAATGCTAAAATTGGAATTGGCCCCAAGTCACCACATACCAGACTGAACCTACAGGTTTTAGAATAAATATATAGTATGCTCTCTTAAAATGTATTTTTATAGTCATACAAAATAATGCACAAATCAAGCTGAAAGCTGGTAAAGAAAGCTGAAGAAAATGGTTCTTATCCAGACACAAAATGTAGGGAGATCACTCATTGATGAAATTTTCTTTGCCTTATAGTTTTCCCACAAACCAATTGTTGTTTTTTTTAAAAACCTGATGAATGCTAACGTATTATGTGAAGTAGAAGGCTTTCACTGCTGGAATCCATAGTTTTATGTGGGGTTTTCGGGCCATTTGGCCATGTTCTGGAAGAGTTTATTCCTGACATTTTGCCAACATCTGTGGCTGACATCTTCAGAGAATGCTGGCATGGAAGTGGGTGGCGTATATATACTGCGTGATCCTTGGTTGAGAGGAAGGGATTTACATGATAATCTCTGTGTTGGTCTGTTGTTGAAGGGCAAGGCCCAAGAGTGTCTTATTTAATTAATGAACCATTGTCTGCTGGGGGAAAAAACTCTGACTCTGGGTGGTTTTCATTTGCATGGGCTTGGTCTTGATTTTGGTGTTTTTCAGGGCTGGTACTCAAATTTTGTTTACTTTAAGCGTTTCTTCTTTCCTGTTGAAGTTGTCCAGGTGTTTATGGATTTCAATGCCTTCCCTTAGCATGGTCCAGAAGATTATCACATGGCCATTTCTGTCTGAGCCGTGCACAGTATGGAATTGGGCCGTGCGCGGCTCGGCCAAAAATGGCTTTGCAATAACCTCCCCATAATTTCTTTGTTTTCAAATAACATTTTATGCCCAGGGTGGCTTATGTGTTCTGCTACTGCTGATTTTTCTGACTGACCCAGTCTGCAGTGTCTCTCGTGTTCCTTGATTCATGTTTGGACATTGCGTTTGATAGTCCCTATGTAGACTTGTCCACAGATGCAGGTAAACTCCTGCAGCCGTGAGAGAGTCTCTCTTGTCCTTTGCTGAACACAGCATTTGCAGGGGGTTTTTTTGGTCAGTTTGTAGATCATTTGGAGGTTGTGTTTCCTCACCAGTTTCCCTATTCTGTCTGTAACCTCTTTGATGTATGGTAAAAATACCTTCCCTTTGGGTGGTTGTTTGTCTTCACTCTTATGGGTTTTCCTGGGTCTGGCTGCCTTTCTGATGTCTGAGCTGGAGTAACCATTAGCCTGTAGAGCCCAGTCTAGGTGCTTCAATTTATCTTCCAAGAAATGAGGTTCACAGATCTTTTTTGCCCGGTCTACCAGTGTTTTTATTGTGTTTTCTCTTTTGTTTTTGTACTGGGTGATGGTTGGAGTTCTTGTGTAGGTATCTGTCTGTGTGTGTAGGTATTCTGTATACTGTGTGGCCCAAACGTTGGTTCAGTTTGTGGATGACCAGGATATCCAAGAATGATAATGCTCCTTCCTTTTCTTTTTCCATTGCGAATTGGATGTTCGGGTGGATGTTGTTCAGATGGTTCAAATACATGGTCAGATCTTCTTCTCCATGTCTCCAAATGACACCAAGGGTCACACCAGCCACAGATGCTGGTGAAATGTCAGGAATATACTCTTCCAGAACACGGCCACATAGCCCAAAAACCCACAAAAAAGCTAACATATTAATTTATTATAACACTGAAATATAGAATAAACCATTTTTTCAGGGCAATGAATTTTGCAGGAAATTTTAAAAAACACACTCAAATAGAAACACAGATTCCTGTATGCAGTTCATCCTTCAAAGAAATACATTATGACACACCTAGTGAAAAGCGGTTTTAGTAGAAACGTATAATTCTGGTCATGCTGAGCATTTTGTGGAGAACATTTAAATTACTAATACTGAACAATAGTGAATTTTGTGCACAGCTCCCATTATGGTTTCCAAAGAATTTTTAAAAACATATTAAAAGAAAAATAATAAGCTATTTTAAAATCATCCCAATTTTTACTGTGTCTCTTCACAGTAAAAACTATTCTCTCAATGATTCATGCCTACAGTTGAAACCAAAGTACAATAACAAAAATACTTTGAAGTGTCTAGAAGTATTATGTATGTGATGAAGAACTAGGAGAGGCAGATATTAAATGAACTAATCAAGGATGCATTAACTATGTAGTATGGCTGCTTACGATCCTCTTGTACAATTCTGGGTGGGTTGCCCTGGGAAAGGAGGCATCCCTCACTCCCTTGCATAAAGGTTTGACCAATTTCCATTGCAGCTGATCTCCACAATGAAAGAAGACACAGAACACAGGACAAAAGAAGCTGATATCTTTCTTGGGTGAAATTAACTAAATCCGTTTTTTCCTTCTTCTTCACTCTGCAAAATATAAGGCAGACTCCTGTGCTTGAAATGGATCTTTCCAAAAGAAGTACGAAGAACTGCTCAAAGAAGGCTTTATATTTACTAATTAGAGGTAGTATACAAAGGTATCTTGTACTACCTTTGAGAATAACTAAAGAAGGTAACATGAGCTTTCATAGACTAGAGTCTATTTCCTCAGATGAATGGAGGTTCCAGAAACAGATCTATACAAGCAGGCCGTGTGTGAGAATAACAACAGAAAGTCAAAACATGTGGGTATGATGATGAGGTAAAAAGTTCAGTTTTAGTTGGGGACAGAGACAAGAGGAAGGATGCTGACTAAAGCCAAGGTGAGGAGATAACAATATAAATGGTGGTGGGAGTATTGGAATATGGTGTGATGCTGGCTGGGAACCAGAATGGAGATGTAATGAAATAGCTAAGAAAGCCCTATGAGATGATGATGATGATGATGATGATGATGATGATGATGATGATGATTATTTCTAACCTGACCCTCTGAGCGAGCAACTGGGGTACAACAAGAGTTATAATGTGTGTAATGTGCCAGGAAAACATTGTCTCTGTTCAACCCACTTTTGTACTAGATTACAGATTATCAAATGATATTCACCCTAATGTTTTTAAAGACTGAAAATGCTGACATCCTAACAGTTATATGTGTAACTATAGTAAGACTAGGTTTCATATTTGACAATTGGAAAATTGAGCAAATATGGTTACACTCCCAAGCTTTAATGTGGTTCATACTGGACTCTGTCCTTGCTGACAAGTACACAGAGGAATATATGGTAATATATAAATTACTCCTAATGTTTTCTCTATCAGAGCCCTTGAATGTGGCCATTGTAAAACAAGATTTAGAAGAGATCCAGGAGTGATCTAATAATGCATAGGCCAGTTAGTAAAACTACTGGGAAACACTCAACTTAGAGTTTCCAAAAGCTGTTATCGAAGTCTGTACACCAAAGGGCTCCCAGGTAAACTGATCAGACACACTTCTAAAACTCTAATTAGTTAAAGATAAGAGACCACATACGTGGAACCGATAAATAATTTTCAACCATACTTAGTTTGTAAATTTGGAGTTGGGAATTTGAAATTATTTATGTCAACAAAAACAAATAAGGATTGCAAAAGGATACATGTATACCACAATTAATAATCTGGATGTATTCCTGGGCATTACTTCTTTAACAGAATATTTGGTACCAGAAGCAGAAATAACATGGTTAGAATAGATACAGGTTCCTGCTCTGATTCTTTATTACCAGGTGGCAACAGTGACAAGGAGTTTGCTTGCACAATTATCTGTAGCACACGGAGTCAGACTAATTTGCCAAGTCATTCACACACACGTCACATCACATTTTGACTACTGCTATGTGTGTACCCTGAAGAGCATCTATAAGATTCAATTAGTGCAAAATGTGACAGCTATTATGCTAAATGGTGTACAGTACTTGTGTTACTCCAATACTGGATGATGTGTACTTGCGCTAGATATCAGCTGTTTTCCAAACTCAATTCAGTGTTGACTGCATTGAAACCTTTAAACCCATAGCTACCAGAAGCTATTTGAACAGGCTGCAAAGGAGGGAGATGAAAGGGCTTTCAAGGCCATTCCACCAGCCACACTGACATCTCATCTCTGTAAAAGCTCCTTTCTCCACTATCACCACCAGCGGCCTTTCCAGCAGACTGAAACAGAAGGTGATGGCATGGAAAATTGGGTCATTCCACACTACTTGCTCTCCCCTCCTTTTCATTGATTACTTTCTCACTGTGTGTTTTTGTGTGTTTGTATGAACACATGTGTGTGCAGGGTTATTCGTTTTTTGTGGGGAGGTTGGCATGAAGCAGGCATATCCTTTTTTTTTTTTAATAGATTGCATGTAAGTTATGCTGAGAGCCAATTTGGCTGAGGAGTGAGATGAAAAAAAGCTATAAATAAAGCAAATAAACAAACAAATGGATTGGAGCTATCTAAGGAACCACCTGTCTCACTGTGAACATGTATGGTCATGGTAACCTACAGAAGAAACCCTTTTAAGGATACTGTTACCCACAGAGGCCTACATGACAAGAATGTTACAGAGGGCTTTCTCCTGGCACTCCCCAATTGTGAAATCCATTTGAATTCTCACCTTGCTTTTAAACAGTTTGGATGGATTATTATTTTGTTTTGCTCTTTAGTGTTTTGGTATTAATTTTAATTTTTGTTTTAATGATTTTTGATTCCGTCTGTTGCATTACACCTTATTTTTTCTAGAAAGGTGGCATGTGTCATTTTGTACAATGTAGGATCATTAAAAATGAACATCATATTTTGGTGTTGGAACCTCCAACATATTTGATGAAAGGAAGCTGTAAAGGCTGCTCTTTTATGTGCAACTCAAAACATCATGGTCTTTTTGAAGTGCACCAAGGTTATTATAGTTCCCAAGTATTACAGTTGGTAATAGACAAAATGTCTGTCAGATTTATAGTTTTAAATAAGAGAGGGCCTTATCTTGCCCAGAGGATTTATTGAGTTTGGCAGACCACCAATATGAAGACGGTGGACAATCTCTACAACAGTTCAGCATATTATAATTTAAGTGCTAGGATCCACACATCCCAAATATCACTTGCTCTTGTGGAAACCCAGTCACTCCTTGTTTTGTAGGTTCGGCCAAGCTTTATATGCCCTTTTCATGAGACTACAAGCTTCTGCTGAAAAAAACTTGGTCTTTACTAGGGAAGTAAACTGTTATTTATTTTCTTCTTGTTTACACAATTTCTACAGATTTTTCATCAATGAAGAAGAAATGAGTGTTTTGTACAAAAAAACACATTTTTAAAGCAGAAAATTTCTTTTTCCATGCAAGAAATTTGCTTTTTGAACAGAAAACATCATTTACTCAGCCGAGATTATGCTTCCTGTGCAGATTTTGCTCCATAGGCAGTTTGGTTTGCACAGAAAAAACACTGTTTTATGCAGAACACTCATTCTTGGGTAGAAAACTAATTTTTCTGTACAGGAAGCACATATTCTGCACACACACAAATCAGGTTTAATGCACAAAAATGTGTCTATGCACAAAAAATGTGGTTAGGCAGGGACAATTTGTGTATTAATAAGTCCCAATTTCTATCAAAAATTTCTCAGTGGGGCGTAGGGATTCAGGCTGATCTTTCATGACTAAACTTGCTAGAGGTGAGGATCAGAGCTGCATTTTTATTTTATTTTTTTGTATTGGGGTTATAACATTTTTTAAAAAACACTTCTATTTTTTCATGTGAATGTGACTCTCGTTCATAGGATGAATGAATAGGCTTTGTCCAAAGCCTACAAAATGATATGTCCATGAATACTGTTCAATTTTACACTAGCTTGACGTTTCCCTCATGCTATAGTCAATGGGAAAGATGGAAGAAATGTTGTCGTTGCCCCTCTTTTCCTGTCCACAATGAAATGGCAGGGAAACCATTTTAAGGTTTCACCCCTGGTCCTCAGACAAATGCAAATTAGGATTCCTCTGGGAATTACTGAATAATGTTTTATAAAAGAAAGTGAAATGTGATGATCTTTTCTTTCTTTTGCTTACAAAATGAGACCTCATATGGCTACTGTCACATAACTACATAAAGAGAAATCTTCATGCAATTACAATAATTTCTCTGCTTTAGAGTTTTTATGCATATTAATTGGTATATTATCCAGATGTCAGATAAGGAGGTTAACACAGATAATGATCACATAAATCTGATAAAATACCAGACTAGACTTTAACAGAACACACCTCAAAATGTAATCCTAAAATACACCAAAGAAACATGTAATGACAAAGTAGCATTATTATTTTATACTAATTACAATTACTGATTGCAATCTCTTATGACTTACCTGTCTCTTAATTATGTGTACCTTGCTACAACTTGACATAGTAAGTCAACTATAAAACTTGTTCTAAGATCCAGGAAGTATGGTTTACAATGTCTTTAAAAAAAAAACACCTTTACATTGCATTCACAATTGGGGGGGGGGGGAAGCTGGATATAAAGTCAACAACAACCACAACAACAATCTTATTTTAAATTCTTTTCCTCAAATATCATTTAATTAAATAAATTTAAACACAGATTATTGATCTAATATACTGACATAAGCAAATCTACAGCAAGTTTAATCCCAAACTGTTCATAAGTAAATAAGAATTTCAGGAACAAATGGGGGAGGAGAGATCAAATAGTCTATACTGTAAAAAAGAAAGAAGGAAAAAAAGAATTTATTTTGAATATTTACCATTGTTTCCATCCAACTATTTCTACAAAGAAATAAATAATTACTGTTTCACCAAAAATTATTTTAACACAACTGCATTCCATTACAATACTTATGTCACTACATAGTTGTATGAAACTGCTGTTAATATACAGTTTGAGTATCCCTTATCTGAAAATCTTTTTAATGATTATATTTTTAACTGATTTTAATTTTATTTATATTTTAATTACGCTTTCAAATTTTGTATGGTGTGAATTTTTTAGCTACAGTGGTCCCCCGGGTTACGAAGGTAATCCGTTCCGGGATTACCTTCGTATCCCGGAAGCATTCGTTACCCGGGGGACCGCTTTCGCGGACGGACCGCGCAGCCATTTAAAGGGGCGCGCGGCTTTTTTTCCTTCGTATCCCGGGGGATATTTCGTATCTCGAGGGATAAGAAGCCGGTCCGCTGCCTTTCGGATCCCGGGGTTTTCGCAACCCAGGGGATTCGTAAGGCGGGGGACCACTGTATACAGTTGGCCTTCCTTATCCACAGATTTTTTTATCCACGGATTCAAGCATCCACGGCTTGAAAATATTCCCCAAAATATATACAGTGCGCCCTTTCCTTACGCAGCGATCCGTTCTGGATCCCCCTGCTTAAGGGAAAAAAACATGTAAACTCAAGCCCCATTGGAACGAATGGGGCTCGTTCCCGCGGTGCATGCCTGGTGCGCTGTGGGGAATGCGCCTTGGGCGTGCACTCTATTGCTTCTCCAGGGGCGCGGAAGAAGTATTTCTGGAGCGGCTTCCAGCAAATGATAGAAGCCGCGTATGGCATGCCCGCGTATAACACACTGTAAATTCCAACAAGCAAACCTGGATGTTGCCATTTTATATAAAATGCATCATTTTACTGTGCCATTGTATATAATGGGACTTGAGCATCCACAGATTTTGTTATCCACAGGGGATTCTGGAACCCAACCCCAGTGGATACCAAAGGCCCAGTGTATTGGCTTTAAGCCATCTTGAGTCCCAAACTGGAAGGGAATAGGGGGGTGATGATAGTGTTAATAATACTGACAACCTTTCTGAGAGAAAAAAATACTGAGAGAGCTTTATGACAGCTTGTCTGAGTGTGATATGAAATTATAAAGAAATTGACACAAAAAGGTAGACCAGTGCCACTGTTAATTGGTAAATATGATTTAAGTTATACAAATCAGTATCAGCTTAATAAGAAAGAAAATATGTGTTTTTGTAGACTTTTTAAGTAATCCTTTTTTCCCCCCGCATTATTTTGTTGCAATGGATCTAAAGGATGGAGCAAGGAAAACAATGCCAAAGAATTTACAAGATTTCCAGCAGGCATAACTGTTTGTGCCCACACTAAAGCCTGAATGGAGGAGAGAGCAGAGGTCAGTTCTTCCAGGACAAATTTCACTCTTGCCTTTCACCAGGAGATGGTTCCTTTTTTAATAAGAGTTAAAGTGCAGTACTTACAGGTCAACTCAGGTTTTCTGGGTCAATTTTTTGAGTAAAATTTCCAGACTTATACATGGGTATAAACAGTATTTTAGTACATGTTTAATAGGTCTTTTAATGCAGGGTCTGACAACTGTGTGAGGAGCAGGATTTAATCCTCTGCATAATCTCCAACGGACCACACCCCTCCAGAAAACTACAAAGCCTCCATTTCCTACACAGTGCCTCTCAAAATTGTGACAGTAAGTGACATCATATCACTTTCTACCATCATTTTGATAGAGACTGTAGAAGAAAACAGATGTATCTGGATTTAATATGGGGTTCTGGGTAGGGGATTTTCAAATGTTGGGGGGGTTGCATGACTTGGGGCCCAAAACTGTCTAAAACTGTGACAATTTACAGCACTACATAAATAAAATAAATAATAAATAATAATAAAATAATTTTTTAAAAATCTGGGGAAGCAGGTTTGGGGGACTGGTGTAGGGCTTTTGAGGCCATAAAAGTGGAGTCCAAGGGCCACACACTTCCCACGTGCTACAATATGCCCACACCTATTTTAGATCTTTAGAGAATACTGCACCACACTGTTGCAGCACTATTATTCCACTTTTACTGCTATGGCTGCCTTCTGTGGCATTCTAGGGTTTGTAGTTTAGTGAAGCCTAAGAGATCCCTGGCTGAGAATTATAAATGCCCCTCCTTCAACTACAAACCCCAGAATTCCACAGGAGGCAGTCAAAGTAGTAAAAATAGAATCACACAGTAACAGTATAGCATGGTATTCTCCTTTATGATGGAGGCCAAGTTCTCATTTGTGGGCAAAAATATTATACTCCCAGTTCCAGCATCCAAAGCATGGCAGCAAAGAAAAAGGGGCCAGAGATGGTGCAAACATCTACCTTCAGAGACAAAGAGGAGATAAAGCTGCCTGTTAGCTCCTCAGCTGTTCAAGAGCCAGCTTGGCAGCTTCATTTCCTACTCTGGATGTCTCTTGCTGCCATTATCCCCACCACCCAAGCTATCACTATGACCAGGTCAAAAACCTGAGTTATGCTAGAATATGTCATTCCAGTGTAAATCACCAAGATTTCAGCCATTTACAGCTATTTAAATAAAGGAGTAGGGTAGAAATATTTTCATAGTTCATTACAGCAGGCATGGATAAAGAGAGACACTCCAAAGTTCTTTCACAAAGTCCTGAGTATTATTATTATTATTATTATTATTAATATTCTTTCCAGAGTTTTTCAGAATGCTCACAGATTAATTTCTCACTTTTGGCCATACAAGCGAAAGTATTACAAATGTTGTTCATTTATGGCATTTATGTTGCAACCAACACAAAAGACATAAGATCTAGTTCAATAATTCCTTACATGCACAAGAATTCCATTCAGGTGCTACCTCTTGAATGATCTGATTTTGGGAACAATAGTTTTATCACATTGATTAGAGCATGAATTGTGTATACATGCAACCAGCCTTCTGAGGCCTGTACTGACATCAGATCACTAGGGCTGTCCAAAAGCTGCTTTCCAGACTTAACGCAATATTAGGAAACATCTGAGACAAAGCATGGGATGGTGCAGTCAGGGAATTAAGCCAGAAGCTTAAGGAACAAGTAATATTTATGCTTAAAGGGTTGTTTACATCTCTCCCTAGGTATTTAAGCTAGGTAATTGAAAAGCTGAAAAAATCTTAGTGGAGCAGAAAAAGAAGAGAAGAAATAAGAAATAAGAATATTGCAACAAAGCTTAGAAAGAACATCTACTACTGACCCTGTATTCCTCAATGTAACTATGTTGTTATCTAGCTGTTTATACTGAAATTTACTGACAGAGCCTTTCTGTTTAATCTATAGGGTTTTAGATCCCTTGTTACTCACTTATGTGGTTTAATAAGTTAGCTTTCCTTACCTTTTACCAAAAGACCACCCTTGGCTTGGTAATAAATTGTTTTACAAGTCCAACCTCTTGCTCTCCCATCCACTTGATTACCATCTGGTATTCCATTAATAAATTCTGTCAGTGAACCTCTTCAGACACAAAGCTGCTACAGTAGGTGTGCAGTTTCAGCATTCTCTAATAATGGGGGGAAATTGTTCAAACAATTACCTAGCTGTGAATGTATTATGTTTCCTTAATTGAGGGGGGGGGGGACAACAAAACATCTACTGTATATACTCATGTATAAGTCTAAAATTTTTAGTCAATACATGGACCCAAAAAAACCTGAGTTGACTTATCCACAGGTTAATGTAAGTGCTGCACTTTAACTCTTATTTAAAAAGGAACCATCCCCTGGTGAAAGGCAAAAGTGTAATCAGTCCTAGAAGCAATGACCACCACCCATCCCTCTACTCTCTCATCCATATAGCCTTTAGTGTGAGCACAAACAGGCCTGCTGGAATTTTGTAAGCTCTTTGGCATTGTTTTCATTTGTTCCATTCTTTATATCCTTTGTTACATGCCCCTAAGTTTTACCCTCGACTTATCTATGGGTCATATCAAAATCCTTAATTTTGGCACCAAAACCTGCCCTTGACTTATACATGAGGCTGACTTATAGTCGAATATATACAGTATGTTGTATCTCACCTGATTTGTTCAAAGGACTGATGTTTCCATAGAACTGTAGTAAACTTGAAAGTATTGCGTAATATTTGAGCTATTTCTACACTGAATCTACTAGGCATAAAGGCAAAAAAGGCAAAGGTTTTCCCCTCTGACAAGATTATTTAATTGTGTCTGACTGTAGGGGGAGGTGATGATTTTGATTACTAAGCTGGGGAAGACAGCGTTGTCAAAGACAAATCTGTGGTCATTAGTCAGCATGACTGCATGGAATGCTGTTACCTTCCCACCAAAGTGGTACCTATTTATCTACTTGCACATTTACATGAGTTCAAACTTTTACCGGTAGGTAGGCAGAAGCTGGGATCAGTGATGGGAGCTCACTCTGTCACACAGCACTTGGGTCTTGAACTGCTGGTCTGCTGACCTTGTGATCATCAGAGTCAGTGTCTTAACCATTAAGCCACAGTGTACTAGCATTTAATTATGACATACTAGGATACTAGCATTTAATTATGAATCTTATGATATTTTATTGCAATATTAGGAATACTAGCATTTAAATATGGATCTTACAATATTTTACTCCTAACTCCACTGAGCATATGATTTAAGGCAGCACATGGCAGCTTAGGTTAATGCTTATCAGATACTTATACTGTCTTAAATGAGTACTTTAACTCTTTATTAGAAATGCCAAAATGAGCTTATTTTGAGAGAGGGTGAGGGAAAAGAGAAGCCATGGGATACAGCCAGCATTTACCTCCATCAGCCATGAGTTCCTTCTGTTCACAAGAGTTGGATCTTTTGCTGTCAGTATCAAAGATGAAGTCTTAACGGATTTCTCCCTCTTCCTACATGTCCCATATTTCTGAAAAAGCTACTTTAGCAAATTGGGGGACCTACTGTATCAGTGGGAGAGACGTATGAAGAGAAAAAACACTCTCTCCTTTCCATTGACAGAATTATTCTGAACAGAACTCTGTTGAGGGGATGTTATCACTGGCAGAGTGAAGCCTAACTCCAGCCCCATATCTCACAGTTGGATAAAGTGTGATTATCAAGAACAATAGGTTCTATGAGAAAACAGATGCCATTTCACAGTTATGTCCCTTCTGCCTCCATCCCTTCTCTTCTGCAACATAAATGAGGTAGGAGACTATGAAACATCTGAAAGCAGGTAAAATGGCAATAAAACGTTTTAGCATGCTATGGTTAAAAATATTTAGCATATTGCAAGGAGACTGGAGACAGCTGTAAACAGAGTAAGAGCCAAGAACTCAAGTTCTCAGCTTTCTGCCAACCAGACGGTGAGTTTAAAATTACATTTATGACTAATAGTAACTACTGGACCAGTTTAGGATATTAATGGAAAACCTCAGACAGGAACTAGAACCACAGTCGTTTGTAAGCCAAACTTTTTGTAGTCCTCAGGATGCAAATAATGATCCACACAGACTTGTGAGCTAGCCAAAGAGCAACAGGACTTGTCACATACATTGACATGGAGAAGTGTAAATCCTCTAATATCTGATGACAAAACCAAACTGCACTTTTTCCATTCAGTTCCACCAATGTCTTTCCACACACTCCACACCTGGAAAGTAGTTGAAGCAGCCAACAATTTAGCAAAGACACAAGCAACTCTATCTTGGAAACTACCAGAACCATTTACAAACTTGAAATATAACAATATAACTAAATTAGTTATTGCTGTTGTGTGCCTTCAAGTCATTTTCAACTTATGGCAACCCTAATGCAAACCTATCATAGGGTTTTCTTGCCAACTTTCTTCAGGGGGGAGGGGGTTGCCATTGCTATCCTCTGAGTTGGAAAGAGAGAAAACAGCTTGATAATAATGTCCTAAACTGATCCACACTCCAATTACATTGCTCACTTGTTTATCAAAACAACAGAACTGAAAACAATTCATAACTGTTTTTGTTACATGCAGTTTTATCCCATCTTTTCTTCCCCTTTCAACCTCCCAATATCTTTCTGAGATAGGTTAGGCTGAGCAACTGTAACCTATCAAATCTTACCAATGCTTTCAGATACCTTCATTTGTGTCTTCAAGATCTGGACCTAGCCAAGGAAAATATTGCTAAGTACTGTATATAACAGATTGATATGTGTTGGTTACAAACACTGTGCATCACCTGCATAGCTATGCAAAGAGTATAATGCCCTACTCATATGAGATATACCAATTCCCAACCATTATAATCTGTCACAGAGAATAAAAATCTGGTAATTTACTCCAGAAACATGAGCTAATTATCTAGGCATAGAAGATCACAGTAAAGTACAAATCTCCAGTCATTAGCCACAGTAAAATGGATGCATCTACTGTATGGCCAGGTAACCTAATTATGGAGTTTATCAGACTAGAGGTCAATTTCGAAGTTAAAATGACACTGAAATGGCATTAAAGCAAACTTGAGCCTTTGCAAATTTAAAGCAAATTTAAAGCGAATTTAAAGTGGAAATAACGTTATTTTGCAATTAACATTCATGTGTGATTTCGCAATTACAGCAATTTCAAATTTACACTTTCTGTAGAGATCCGAACTTGAAAAGGTGTGGATTAACCCTCCTTTAAATCTAATTTAACTGTGGGGTTTTTGCAATGTCATGTGAAATAGCGTTGCTTAATTCTCCTTTAAATCTAATTTAACTGTGGGTTTTTTGTGATGTCATGTGAAATGGTGTCGCGTAATTTTGCGATTTCTCCAGAATATTTTTGGATTAATCCCTTGATCTCCCTCATTTGATAAAGCTCTATATTATCATATAATGAATATAACTATCACTTGGCCATGGAATAGATGAATGTCTGAAGCATTCATAGCGTAACCTATTATCGCTGCTTCTTGGTAGTTATTATACATTCTGTAAACTTCATGCACATTCTGCAAAATGACAGATAGGAATATTATATACCGTAATGCAGTGTCATCTTGTGTGATGGCATGGATTTTACGCTGCAATGGATTCACATTGCTAGTTGAATGGATTCCCCTCTCCCATGCAAATTGTGGTGAGGCAGAGTGGAGGAGGAGAGGAAAGAGAGAGCCCACTATATGAAGACATTCATCCAGGTGATATTTTAATATACATATTCCACATCTGTATTTCTTTTTAATTGTTTTAACAGTTCGAGGTATATATTTCTAAATTGCTTTTAATTCTGTTAATATTTTTTTATTTTAACTTTTGTTATGTTTTTAGTGATATGGGTTAGGGAAGAAAAATCAGAAATCTTGTATGAGCAGAAGAAACACCTGCTTACACAAAAGGAAAGAAAAGGGAAAAAGTCACACATTTCTTTCAATGCCTCCAATATATCCTATGGGTTCTCCAAACTACTGGAGCAGATTTCCAAGGAGATTCAGTGGTAAACAAACAGGAAAACTCCAGAGCATTAAGGTCAAACTCTAAGTGCCAATCCTAGCTGAAGTACACTTACTGAAACATTAGGATTTACATACATATTGAGTTAACAGTCAGCAAATGATTCAGTGGTTTTGCTCAAGATGGAACTAGCTATTGGGTTTAACTCTAACTGCTTTGTGCTGGCAGTTACTATAGCACAATGTCATCTAAATATATACCTAGTACTATTATGTCACATCCTCAGAAACAGAAAGCAATTATTTTCCTTGGTTCCCTGTGGTTAAAAATAGCCACTGACACAGGGACTCTCTAGGTATTTGTTGACTCAAGCCATTTTAAAAGCATGGTGTGAATTGCACTTCTTCACAGTCTAGGGCCCTTTGGCTTTAAGCAACAGTTTTAGACGTACTTATTCATACACTTTTTAAAAAAGAAAGTGGCCAGATTTAGGCATACTTCAGCTGATAGAAAAATTCTGAAGTATTCATACTACTCAGTATATTTATATTTCAAGTATTCAAAACATTTTACAAACAATGCTTCAATATTTTGAATTGAATTTTATTCTGAATTTTATTTTCTGATTCAATATTACCCTCCTGTCAAGATGTTCTAAGACTTTTCTGTAAAGCAAGACAACAATATAAAATACATCTATCTTTAAAAATACAGCACATGAGTAAGTTTGTTTTCAACCACCTTTCAACTAACATGTATGAGCATTTATTTTTACAGAAGCTGTAAAGTCAGGAATACACTCATTATTGTATAGCTTACCTTTGCCTCTGCAACTGCAAAATATGATAAACTTAAGAAACTTTTGTATATTTCTTTTTTAAGTTGTAAAAAGATTTTCATACGTGTTTTAGTTTTTGTCATACAAAAATACAGTTTATGCAATAAAGACCTCTGCTTTCAGTGTTGTAATACAATAAAGCACATTAGACAGGACAATAGCTTCCACAACACTTTATTTAAAGAATATCACAACTACAGAGTGAGAAAAGGGATTTTTCCAGCATTTTCCAACCTATATTCTTGAGCCATCTGCTGGCATGGTTGTTTCACTGCAGTGGAATACAGCATGCAGTCAGCATATATTCTTAAACAGGATTTCACCTCTACCCTCCCAGGTGCCAATTTGACACTACAGAATTCACACATAGTAAAACTCAGCAATACTGTGGTAATAAAGCAACATTTCATTTGCTTCTGGAAACCTGCTGCAGGATACTGGTTACACCACAGATGGACTGTTTCAAAAGCTACATTGTGAACCTAAGTATTACACAGTAAGCACTGGGTATTACCACCTCTCACAATTTGTGCGATAAATCTGGACACTAACTTTTCTTCAAGGCCTTGAATAATATCACATCTGAGGAAAAAAAATATTAGCAAATCAATATTAAAAGAGCACAACTCTCATATCCAAGATGAACAACATCTCAAATTATTCTCTCTTGAGGCTATGTGAATTATAAAACATTCCAATATACTGGCCACATTTCAAGACATGGTACATGTACAGTCCTCCTACATTCAGCTATTCATGTGCCTTTTCCCCCTTACTACAGTTTGCAATAAAGGCATATTATAGCCACTCCTTTGAACGTTAAGGCAGCGATCATAATCATGCTTATGTGGAAACTTATTCTGTTGAAATCAATGGAATTTACACTTTAATGTTCAAAAATATTCTTTAGGAAAAATACTGGTAATTATACCCAATAATTATAAATGGGGTTTTGTTTTAAGAACACACAACTGTATATCACTGAAATTAGTTTCAACTTTCCCTTCCTCTCTTTAGTTGAAAGTTAAGGGAGTCAAACAGATCTTAATCTCTATGTATCTAAGGTTGCACAAATTGAATAAGGTTAAACATGAGGGAGGGTAATAAAGAACTATCCAGCATTGGGCGAGGAACTGCATCCTCAACTTCACCTGGGCACTCACCATACTGCTGTCATTATGTAGTGTGGTAGCAGCAAAACAACCTTCAATCCAAATTTTAGCAAGATAAGTGGGTAACATGTGCCTTGGTTTTAAGACAAATTGTGCTTTCCAGCTGGTGATAACTGCACATATGTCTGATTTTGCAATCAAACAGCAATGCAGCAGTAGGTATAGTGGTGACTGGAATGGTAAAAACAGGCAGGACCACATGCAGCCCACATGTTGCCCACCCTGATCTAGATCTTTACCATCTGGCTTCGCACTCAAAGGCCAGGGTTAATGACAAGCATGCTAATTTGCCTCACTCTATAAGTGGAAATATTTATTTTTCCCTTCCTGGATAAACTTATTATGGCATATGCAAAAGATATACCTATCCAAATAGAATGTTACACTGTAGTTATTAATACAGGCTCAAAACCTATGAGATACCTCAATATAACAGTTATATTTAAATGAACTAGATACATTTTCAATGATAAAACCAGCATGGTGTAGTGGTTTGAGTGCTGGACTGCAATTCTGGAGACTAGACTTCAATTTCCCACTCGGCCATGAAATCTACTGAGTGACCTTGGTCAGGTCACATATCCTCAGCCTCAGGGGAAGGCAATGGCAAACCTCGTCTGAACAAATTTTGCCAAGAAAACCCCATGATACATTTGCCTTAGGGTCACCATAAGTCAAAAATTACTTGAAGGCACACAACAAAAGCCACATAAAACATCAAACCAGGAGATCAGTTTCAGGAATGATACAGATACAAATTTACAAAGTCAACCTTGTGTGTAATTCGAGGATAGTTTTGGGGGCCAAAATTAAGGATTTTGACACCTTAGGGGCATATAACAAAGAACATAAAGGACAAAGCAAAGGAAAATTATGCCTAAGAGCCTACAAAATTCTGGCAGGTCTTACTGTTAAGTGATCACCCTAAAGGCTGGAAGAATGAAGAAGGAACTAGAGGTGTTGGCAGAGCTATAAAAATGTGCACATGTCAAATATGATATAAAGGCAAAGCAAAATTGCAACTATGCTAGCAGAGATTATGGCCTTTAATATGATATCTTTGCCTGATTTTAACCCAGAAAAGCAGACAACATTTACAAATGTCTTATTCAAAGCCAGGTTCCACTAGGTGGTCCTTTGAGGGGAAGGGCCAAAGAGCTGTCACTATTCATAAAGATCAGAAGGGACATTGTAACAGAAATAGTAAAAGGGTTTGGTGGTTCTTTTAGATGCTCTGGGGATGGATCAAGCTGTCGCCTTTCGCTAGTCTACTCAGAGAAAGGGATGATTCCTTTTCTGATAAGAGTTGAAGTACAATGCTTACACTGATCTGTGGTCAATTTTGGGGTCAATTTTTGACTAACATTTCTAGACTTCTATGTGACTGTATACAGTATGTCAAAGTAGAAGCTGCTATATTTATTGATTATATCTTCTTTTATATAAAAATGGTCATATAATTACTAAATGCAAATATAACTTCCTCTTTTATCATCACCATTCAAGCATATATCAGATAATTTTGCAATCCCAGCAACCTTCCAACTTTTAGATATCAATTGTAAAAGATTGAGGGATTAAGGCATTTCTCCACTTCCAAGCTACTTTATTTTTAGTAGCAGTCAAATCCCACCAAGTTTCTCTTCTTCGTAGAGTAAAAGCAGAACTAAAATATGTTCTAAATTTTCATGCTTTGAGTATAACATTGGAAAAATTACAAAACTATTTTCTTACTCTAGTTTGCCTAAAATTTTGCTTAGTGGCTTTCAATATTACTGACAGCTAGTATGCTTCTGAGCTACTTGTTTGGATTACCTGCTGGAAGAACCACATTATGGTGGCTGCACTCTTACCTTCTTACCTATTTAAAATAAACTTGAAATAAATATGAGAACAACACGAAATACAATTATTTCTTAAACTATATTGCTACTACCTGCAAAATTAGTTGATGATTTGCATTTAAAAATCACAGACACATAGTATTATATTCTCAATTCTCATCTAATAGTAATAAATATTTATTTCTCACTCACCTCTCCCCAGGGATCTTAAAGCAGAAATAATTGTGCTATCTAAAGATAGGCATAAACTCCTTTATATAACACATGCAATGTTAGTCAGAGTCTTTGCAAAAGGTTTGAATCAAACAATTAAATTAAAAACCAGAAAGGCTCACCGTGCCTGTCTAAATTCTGCCAACTGACTTCCAATTCCAGACTACTAATGACTGACCCATATGAATATGAACTTCCTAAAATATTTTCTCTCTCAGTTTATGCAGGCCTTATACACAAGCAGCAAAAGAACTACTTTTCAGTCACATTGTACCTTAAACAGCACTGCAAAATATTGGAGATTTTCAACAGAATATGTTAAACCGTCTAGGCTATTTAGCACTCCAGAAAACTCAGCTGAAGTAACTCTAGATTATTTCTGTTTGGTACACCTGGATTCCACCAAATTAGTAAAGAAATCAGCTCCCTAAGAGGAAGTGGATCTCTACTGTCTAGACATTCAATTTAAAGAACATTTCTTTCCCATTTCTACACATAATTGAAATAGATTTATTTAGCACAGAAAGAACACATTTGTTTTACACACACCACTAACATTTTGGGCATGTATTGTAACTATTTTTCTTGATATCTAAGAATATAGTAGCATAATTTTATAACTCATTTCATACAAAAATAACTCAGTAATTTTTGCTATTCACAAATATGCATGTGAAGGCTTTCTGGTTAGCAGACTGATGAAGAAGCATCAATAAGGATTATTCTCCATGCCAAAATCTGAGGGAAAATGTAATAGCTGTTAATGGTACTTGCAATGGAACGGGCTGTTTGAAGATATGGATTTAATTTCTTTTGATGCCACAAATAAAATGGTAGACAAACTTCCATTGGGATAAGCTACATCCAAATATATGATGCTTATCTTAATTGAGGAGAGTAGTGTTTTCTTTCTCAGCTGAAAATAGCTTGAACGATGTTCTGAAAATTAGGCATGGGGAAGAATATTCCCTCCCCCCAGCTTCCAGGAGCCTGAAGAAAATTTATCTAAACTTATTCAAAAAAAATTCTGTCTAATTTGTTTGTATTTTAAAACCGTAAGTATTAAAGATGACACAAGGCAGTTACTTCTCATCCATTTCATAAATTTCAAGCCTTGGAGTTACACCACTTCCTATTACAAAGCAATTTGCATTTTGACCTTTAGATAATATCAATTATCCCCAATAAAAGATGTACTAAGAGAAAATGACATATAAAAGTAATAATAATTTTCTTAGTCCCAAACATTGGGAGTTTCCAGTCCAGCAGTCGCTCCAAAAAAGGATGAAACATTTTATTTGACAGCTCTCAGGTAAGGTTCTTCAAAGACTATATTAGTACTACTTACACTATAAGCCATTTGCTTCTCACCCTCTGGAAAACTTTTCAGAAAACTGATCTGGAAAACTTTTAACACCCATGACCAAAGACAGACCAAGAAACTTTCAAGACTGCATTAAGAAGTAGCTGCTCCTGCTTAATCCTTTTATTTACAGCTAACCAGGTAAGGGTTAGTGGGATTTGAGGACTGTCACACTAAAAGACAGAAGATCTAAACACACTCTTTTCTTATAATCCATGTAGCTTTCTATAAGTAATACTCAACACTCTTCTGGATTAGATGGAAACTTTTTATTCCAAAAAGAGGGCATGTTAGTAAAGGCAGATGGCAGACAAAACAAGTACTGTAAACTTTAAAAAATTACACTTGTTTCTCAAAATGTGGAATTCAAACATCTAATATAATCAATGCACGAGAATTCTCATTATGACATTGTTTTTGGTTAAAAGCTAGAAGGCGGATCCTTTGCAATACACCATTGCTAAAGGTAAAATACATGCAACTGCCTTTATCTCCAAATAAACATGAATAATATTGGAATACTTTCATTGTCATAGCTTCTATCAGTCAGCATACACCTCAAAGCCTGACAAACAATATGACTATGCCCATGGAAGCTGTGGACACTACTGTTCAAAGAGATTTCACTGTTAGCTGCCCAGAGAATTTACTATATGGTGTGGGACAAAAATATTTGAAATAAATAAAAATCAATAAGAAATTTAATTCAATCTAAGCCATATGATTATGCCAAAGTCTACATGAAATGAAAGCCAGTCACAGGTATTTATTTGAACATGTTCACTTGTTTTTTTCAAATAAACATCAAATGAATAAAAGTCAGAAAATGTTAAACACAGAAGGAAGACAATTCATTTAACTCTTGTTGACAAATAATCATCTGCAGGAATATTTACATAAGAGACTAATCCTAATGTATGTGAATGGCAATTGTATGCAAAAGAGTACAGGTTAGATGAGTTTAGAAATTTTAACCTTTGAGTCAGTCAACACAAGTTTGGCAGACTAAGATGGCTGTTGGGGTCCCATATAGATAATTAGTACCTTTATGTTTGTATAGAGAAGAGATTCAAAGAGGATATGTGCTGTGCATATTCACATGAGGAAAAAAGTACATATTTTGGGAGCCACAGTAGGAACAACTCTAAATAATAGTAATAATATAATATTTATTTGTATCCCGCCTCTTCCTGTGTTGGATCGAGGCGGGTAACAGCAAGTGGGGAACAGTTTAAAAAAAATTAGAAAAACAACAATGTGCTACAGCATTAAAACATTATAATCTAAAATAGTCATTTTAAATTATAAATTATAAATTTATATCTAGGCACATTTCACAATTAGTAGAAATCAATTTCAAGAAATAAAAAATAAGTACTACATGAATACAATGGGACTACTCCATTCCTTCAAAACGTTACTTCTTCTCATACTCTAATGAGTCATATCTATGACTACAAACTCTGGTAAGCTGTCATTATATTTACTCCTTCAAATATAAAATTAATTATCTGGCAAATTAAAAGTTTCATTATTATTCTACATTCACAAAACATACTTTCAAAAAGTGTTCCTTTGTTGAAAGATGCTATACAGAGCACTGAACTCACAACTTGTTTGATGGCAGACACTGTCAGTACATACAGAATGCACTTGAGGAATGAGGAAATCAAAGAAAGTAAGTCTCAAAATACACACAAAAGTTCAACAGTATATGTATTGTACAATGCCGAGTGGAAATTTGTCTAGAGTAACTCAATTACAGGAAGTCAGGCATAAAAGCTCTGGTTTCCGGCTAGAGTACAGTTGTGGCACAAATGTCAGAAAAGGTAGTGATTTCAGAAACACATTAAATCCTTCTATCATTTCCTCCATCTCAAACAGGCAATCATTCTTATTTACATAAGAGACTAATCCTGATTGATAATTTGATGTAATTTATCATTCGAAAACAAATGGTGTGCAACAATCATTAAAACTCACAAGGACTCTTCTGTGGAAAAAAGGAGTCACTTTTACATGGCTTATTATACAGTTTTATGGATATATATCCCCTTATTTCCTCCAAGTCCATTCTCAAAAATTCACCTCTTCAATTATCTCCCAGACTATAAATTAGACTATATTTTAGTCTAAGCCAAAGTACACATAACTGAAGTAATCATACATCCTTCCCCTGTTGATCCATCATTGTTGATGATGATGATGATGAAGAAGTTGTGTGCCTTCAAGTTATTTCTGACTTATGGCAACCCTAAGAGATCTTATTCCGAGGCTGAGAGTGTGTGACTTGCCTAAGGTCACCCAGGGGTTCCATAGCCAATCTGGGATTTAAACTTACCTCCACAGTCACTGTCCAATGTTCAAATCACGATGCCATGCTGGTTCTGTTCATCCATAGCACCATAATTGCCTTCCTACACAATTGCCTTCCTATGTTGCTTAGCTTTTAGTGAGCACTTTCAGATAGGAATTTGTCCTTTGTTTTTTTGGCAAAGTTTATAGATGTCTCTGCATTAATTTAAAATGCAAAAATATAACCTATAAAAATACACACAGCAAACAGAAATTGGAAATCAGTCTAGAGTAACTCAGTTACAGAGATGTCTGTGAAATATTATTGTTGCATGCCTTCGTAAGTCTTTTCCATCTCACGGTGACCCTAAAGCAAACCTATCACCAAATTGTTTTCCTAGCCAGATTCGTATAGCGGGGGGGGGGGGGGGGAGTTGCCTTTGTCTTCCTTTGAAGCCAAGAGAGTGCGACTTGCTATGGGGCTTTCATGACTCAAACTCTGGTATCTGGACTCAAACCTACAGGGGTTCATTTTGATGAATATTTGCCGGAATAGATAGATAGACAGACACAGACATGCACACACAAGTGCTTGGAATCATGTTGTCCTAAAGATTCACAATAAATACATCACAAGCCACCACCAATAACAACAATAAGCCCGGCTAGGATAATATACAGTCAGCCCTCAGTATCCGTGGAGTTGCCATCCATCAGTTCAAGCATCTGCAAATAGCAAGCATGCAATGTTCCCAATGGTAGCACATGTACACAGCCACCCTGCCATTAGGGACAACAGGACTTCAGGTGCCCTGCCTTTCTTATCTCGCTCGGCTCAAATGTTGCTGTGGGAGGAAAAAAGGCTGCGTGGCTCTCTCTGGCCTCACTTGGCTTGCAGCTGTGGCGGGATCAAGAGCAAGGTCCCCCAGCGGCACCGCCTCCTGTGCTCCCTGGCAGAGTGAAATCCCATTGTGCCTAATCGTGGTGCATCCACATGCACACGCCACCATTGGAGACAAAGAAACTTGAGCATCTGCACAGATCCCCCGTGGATACCTAGGGCCAAATGTACATCTGGCAACAACTTGAAGGCTATACGTTGTCAAAATAAACAGGAAACAACTTTTTAAAAACCCAAATAAGAAACTTTTCAAAAATAAGATTTTTTTTTCCATAGTAAATCATGGGGCAAAGCAGACTGGCAGATTGGAGCAGCCTCTGGCCACTCCAGCCCCAGTCGGTACCTGATCGGTCTGGACCATAGTGACCCAAATGGTCCCAAATGGGCTGGCAACAAGAAGCAGTTTTTCACCGCTCCTTTTGCCGGTGGCTTCAGGCCACCTTAGATGGCCTCAGAGTTGCTTCAGGCCAATCTGGGGAAATGTGTCATCTGAACGCCACACCCCAAAGCGGTTGGAAACCACACCTTTTGGTCCGTCTGCCTCAGGCCCAAGAGGTCTCAGAGCATTTTTTAATCTTGGAGACAATTTAAAATATGTGTGGAGAATTTGTTGCTCACCTGACCAGAGCCTGAGAAAGTTACGTTTTTTGGAATACAATTCTCAAAATACTGTATATACTCATGTATAAGTCTAGATCATTCCATCCTTTTGGGTCAGCTGAGGGAGTTGGGGATCGGAGGCACTGCACTCTGATGGTTCCGGTCCTTTCTCTCCAGTAGATCCCAAAGGGTGAGGCTCGGGAACAGTTGCTCTTCAAAGATCGAGTTTAATTGTGGTGTCCCTCAGGGCGCCATCCTGTCCCCGATGCTGTTTAATATTTATATGAAACCGCTTGGTGAGATCATTCAGAGGCATGGAGCTCAGTGTCTTCAGTACACTGATGACACTCTCGTCGGCTCAGATTTCAGATGGCGTCTCTCCTCTCAATGACTGTCCTGCGGCAGTGATGGATTGGATGAGGAAAAACAGGTTGAAGCTTAATCCAGACAAAACGGAGGTACAGTGGTCCCCGGGTTACGAAAGTAATCCGTTCTGGCTTACTTTTCGTAACCCGGAAGTCTTCATAACCCGGGGGACCGCTTTCTTTGTAGCACCACATGGCAAATTTAAAGGGCCAGCATTTTTTTTTCGTACCCCAGGGTTTTTTTTGCAAGCCGGGGCCATTTTTCCGGCCCCAGCTCTTTCGTACCCCGGGGTTTTCGTACCCCGGGGTATTCGTAACCCGGGGCACCACTGTACTAACAGTTACAGGACCAAAGCCAGGTCTGGGAATACATCTCCCAGTCCTAAATGAAGTCACACTCTCCTCGAGGGACTCTGTTCACAGTCTGGGGGTACTCCTAGACTTGTTGCTTCACATGACTAGTCAGGTGAATGCAACGGTCAGAAGTGCCTGTTAGCAGCTTCGGCTGATACGCCTGTTGCGCCATTTCCTGGATCCAAAGGACCTGGAGTCTGTAATGTGCTCTACATAGGGTTACCCTTGTGCTTAACCTGGAAACTTCAATTAGTTCAGAACATGGCAGGCTTATCACGGGAACATCTAGGAGAGAACACATAACACCTGTGCTTAAATCTCTCCACCGGCTGCCAATTTGTTTCTGGGCACATTACAAGGTGTAGGTTTTAACTTTTAAAGCCCTACATGGCTTGGGTCCATCTTATCTTAGGGACCGCCTTTTCCCATATGATTTTCCCCCCCCCAAACACTTCGGTCCTCTGGGAGGAACCTGCTACAGCCTATGAAAGCTAGGTTGGCGCAGACCTCCCAGAGGACGTTTTCGACTGCCGCTCCCAGGCTACGGAATGACCTGCCGGATGAGATGTGTCTTATTACATCTCTTAATTGCTTTAAAAAAGCCATAAAGACGCATCTCTTCTGGCAGGCCTTCCCAGAAAGTTCTTAACTCCCGGTTCTGTTAGTGGGTCAAGCTCTCCTCTCAATTTTTAACATCTCGACCCCTGATGCCCATGCAGTTGATTGTTCTGTTCTGTTGTGGGAATTTTAATTATGTTGTTTTTAACTTTGATGTCAGTTTAATCTAATTTTTAAGGGGTGGGTGGTTGGGTATGGGTCATTGTAAATTTTACCTTTTACCTTGTATTTTTAATTGTTGTAACCCGCTCCGGTTGGTTGACACAGGAGCAGGCTATAAATAAAATATTATTATTATTATTATTATTATTATTATTATTGAAATTTAGGTTACAAAATTGACCCAAAAAACCTGAGTTGACTTATCCACGGGGTCAATGTAAGTATGTACTGTACTTTAACTGATATATATATATATCCATCCATTTCCTGGTGAAAGGCAAGAGTTTAATCTTTCCTAGAAGCATTGATCCCCTTCTACTCTCTTATCTATTCAAAGTTTACAAATAATAAAGTACAAATAGTTATGCCTGCTGTAATTTTGGCATTGTTTTCCTTTGCTTCGACCTTTACATTTTTTATTACACGCCCCTAAGCTTTACCCTCGACTTATCCATGGGTCATATCAAAATCCATAATTTTGGCCCCAAAATCTGCCCTCGACTTATATATGAAGTCAACTTATAGTCAAGTTTATATTGTACTTCCAAAAGTAACATTCCCAGACTATGTTTCTATGTTGTAGCACTGCACTTTCCATCACCCCAAACATGAATGACATGATAAGGAAACATGGAAGTGGTAGTCCAGCAACATTTTGAGGGCCACATTTCCTCCACCTGATTGAGAATCAAGATAAAAGAATCTCAGGAAAATGAATATTACAATTTAGAAAGTGGGCCAGCTAGCCCATATGAATGCTAACATGATTAATGAGCCAAGTCAAGAATCTTGCTAGAGGAAAGAAATCATTCTTCATAATACAGAGAAAATAAAAAAGGAGCACAAACTCTGTAAGTTGACAAGGCAACCAAAAGAAATTTATAATTTTGCTAAAAACATTAAAATGAAAATAAACTGGTTTTGGATACTGTTGGACCATTAAATAGGAAGTGAGGCAATTACAGAGAAACTAAATTAATCGTCTGAATCTGTTTTCACTGCAGAAAACACACACCAGATACTCAAGGCTGTTTTCACAGGACATCCCAATTTTCCCCAGACAACACTTTTCCCTGATTCCCCATTTTTTAAAAGGCTGAATTTCCTGAAAATTGTCCAGGAGTTGTGAGTCACCTTTTAAATAGGTTACAGCCACTCCCTGCATTTTTAACATTTAAAAACCCTGTTGTTGTTTTTTTCAAAACTAAAAGTGGGTCCCAGGAATAGAGACTTGGACATGTTGTAGAGCTCACAAAGTAAACATCATCAGGCCCAAGATCCAGATATCACAGCTGCAACTGTTCCCTGACATGAAGGGTTCATACCAGAAATCTGAGAAGCAGCCAAAGGATTCAGTTTGGGATTTTTTTTAAAAAAGGGAACTATGAAATTACAAGTCAGCCAGTTTAATATTAGTTCCAGGTAAATTTGAAGAAAGCATTATTAGTTTGAAGGTCTTGTAGACCATCAGTGTGTTAGTTCTTCCACCAATGCAGATCACAACAATGATTGCATCTACACTGTATAAATATTGTAGTTTGACATGACTTTAAGCATTGTAGCACCATCCTACTGAATCCTGAGATTTGTAATTTCACAAGATCTTCAGCTTTCTCTGCCAAAGAGTACTGGTGCCTCATGAAACTACAAACCCCAAGATTCTGTAGGATGGACCCATGGCAGTTAAAGTAGTGTCAAACTGCATTATTTCTACAGTGTAAATACATCCTATTTCACACTTGCCTAACTTTATCAAGGAATACATCACCTGGTGATGTCTTCTAATAATAATGTTCTTTGTACAGTCAGACCTCTGTATTCGTGGGCTTGCCATCTGTGGATCTGAGCATCCACAGCTGGCAAGCCCCACTGTCCTCATGGTGGCATGTGTATGCAGCCGCGCTGGCAGGAGTGCACATGTACAGAACCGTGCTAGCAGGAGCGTGCACGTCACACCACCATTAGAGAGAACGGGACTTGAGGTCCCACCATTTATTTATTTATTGGTATCTGCAAGGGGGTCCAGAGAGGATCACCAGAAGATACCGGTATGGAGATCTGACTCAACCTTACCAGTTGGTAGAACCTGCCATCTCTTGCACTCCACAGGCAAAGAAAGCCTTCAAGAACTTACAGTCACCTCCAAGCCACAAGGAGGCAGCCAAGGAGTGTTTGGGGGAGGAAATACAATATTAGAGCTAAAATTAACAAGGATTTTAAACAACAAGTCTTGCTGAGAAAGAATTAGCATGAGTTCTGCAGTATAATATTTTTATACAAATCAATGGTGCAGCCATATTTGGAACTGGGAAACCTTCCATATAAAAGGGGAAATACTTTTCTTTTTCTTTTCTTTCTTTCAGAAGAAAAGACATGGCAAAAGTTTATAAAAACGCACAGAATGTTGGGCCAAAATCTCCTCAAATGGTATGAAACATTAGTTATCCAATGAAATTGGAAGCTACCCGGACGAAATAAAATACAATTCTGCAACATTCAGAAATTCAAGGAATTCTCTGTTAGAGACTGTAGAGGTGGCCATTAGATAATCTAGCTTTGAAGCATACAGTACTATACATGTTCATAGAGGATCATGCAGTCTACAAGCCACAATGCCATCTTCAGGAAAAGACAGTGAACATGAGTTGCTGAGGAACTTCAGCAAGTAATGGGTATTACCTTTAAGATCTGCTAATGGATTTGCTAAAGGGTCTCAATTGGGGCCTAGGCTGTTAAACAACTTAACATAAGTTAATGAATCTTGAACAGTGTGTTTTTGATATGCCCATTTCCTACTCATGTGTTTATCAATGAAAAAAGGACTGATAAGTATTTACATCACTGATATTTTATGTAAGGGTGTCATCAGTGGGGTGGGGGAGGTGACACCACTGCCCCCAAACATCTCTTTTGGCAGAAATGGCCTGTGACATTCACCTGCATCCTTTTAAAACACTGTAGAGCTGATGTGAGTGGGGTGAGGCTTAGCGGGGGAAAAAGGAGACATCTCAGATTTTTTTAAAAAAAATAGCCATATTTCTTTTAAAAAATTAGAAATAAAAAAAATATTCTTTTAAAATGTTCTTTTAAAACATCACATCTTACCAAATTTTCACTTTAACACATGCAAATAGATTTAGGCTATGTGCATGATATTGTAATTTAAAGATATAATTTTAATTTTGCCAGTTGTTTATGTCATAACTATTGTCATTACATTCTGCGGTATAAGGGAATTACAATTAATGAGTAACATTAGTACAAAAAAACATTACTATGGATTCTGTATGGTGTGGCATGGGAGGAGGTCTATGGGACATGAGTTACTGCACTGGGTGACTCCAAATGCTAGTTACACCACTGACTTTATTCCTGTAACCTTATGTTCACTATTTTGTAAATATACCTGAGTGAAGCCTAGCATAAGATGCATGTAGAAATACATAAAAACATAAAATAAACAAAATAAATAAATATAGCATGCAGTAGCCATCATTCTAGTAACTGGGGTACTGGGACTTTTAATAGTCATTTTGCTGCCACTCTTATTTATCCTGCAATAAAATGACAGTCAGAGGAACAATGACAGCTCCACTTGCAAAATCTTATAAACTTCTGTATCTGTCATGGCCCAAATACCGTATTCACCTTATTAAGACACATTAAATTTAACCTTAAACCTAGAATTCTTACTATGTTTCCACAATATGAAACATTTCCAGTTACTGAAGATTTTAAAGACATTTTGATTTGGTGGGAGACAATCAAAAGAAAGGCTGTTCTAAAATATTACATATTTACCAAAATTTTCTCAACACCCCCCCCCCCCCAACTTGTAGAACTATACACCAAAGCAACAGAGATCCTCTTTAGGTCCAGTGACTTACCATATCCATAATTCAAATTATCTTGTGGCAATATTGGTGACTGATTGTGGGCATAAATACCCAAACATATCGGCAGAACTGTGATGGAGCCCATCCATTCTACACAATTACAGTACTACGTATCCCACTTCAATTGGCATGATTATGTCCTATAGAATCCTGAGACTGGCAATTTAGGGAGAGGAATAAGGATTCTAAGCCAGAGAGTTCTAGTGCCTCACTGAACTACAAATCCCAGGGTACCAAAGAATACAGCCACATCAATTAGAGTGGAATAATATTGCAATAATTGTGTAGTGTGAATGGGTCCCAGATTCATTTCCTTTATATATGTGTGTGCGTGTTTCTTCATTATCTTCTATTATTATTTCTTCCTAAAAAAGCTCTTTTCCCTGCATCATTTAATCCAGTTTTCTATCAGCACTTTTAGCATACTTTTTTTTCAAAGATCAGTAATATGTAGCTTCTGAGAAGAATGAAGTCACATACATTCCCTAGGAGGTCTGAATTATAATGCAAGCCTAATGTTACAGGTTGAGTCATCGTCATTCAGAATTCTGAAATCCAAATTATTCCAAAATTGTCCACGTGGGTGACTGAGATAGAGACACTTGCTTTCTGACAGTTCAGTGTGCACAAAATTATTTAAAATATTGTGTATAAAATGTAATGTTCATAAGGTGTATATGAAACATAAATTAATTTCACTTTTAGAATTGGGCCCCATCTCTGATATCTCATTGTGTATATGCAAATATTCCAAAATCCAAAAAACTCTGAAATCCAAAATACTTCTAGTCTCAAGCATTTTGGATAAGGAAGACTTAACCTGTGCATAAGTTCCTTAACCAAACTGGTTTGTCAACTCTAAGAATGCTCAGGAACGTCATGACAAGTTATCAGGAGCACTCAAGTTATGCACAATCTAGAGAACCAACAATGCCACCCTGAGAATCAATAAATAACATTTATTACTATTTTGGTAGGCTACAAAAAAGAAAAAAAGAAAAAAGAAAAGAGCATTAGGAAAGGGAAGGGCAACTATGAAAGAACTAGAAAAGCTGCAAAAGAGTAAAGATATACAGCTGAGCTAAGTTAGAATCATCCAAGCCATAGTATTCCCCATCATCATATATGGATGTGAGAGTTGGACAGGAAATGAAGCAGACAGAAGGAAAATCAATTCATTTGAAATGTGGTGCTGGAGAGGAGTGTTTAGGATACGATGAATAGACAAAAAAAGACAAACAATGGGTCTGGGAACAGTTAAAGCCAGAGATCTCCTTAGAAGCTTTGGCCATATAATGAGAAGCCACGAATCACTGGAAAAGACAATAATGCTAGGAAAGGTAGAGGGTAGGAGGAGGAGACCACATGCCAGATGGATGGACTTGGACTCACTAAGGGGGAACACAGGTATGAGTTTGCAGAAGTAAGCAAAAAAGTGGAAGATATGTGTTCTTGGAGGTGTCTCATCCACAGACCACCATGAGTCAAGGTCAAATCGAGGGTACACAGCAAAAGGCTACAAGAGGCCACTTTACATACTGGAAATTATAATTACACATGTAGACTAAAAGCAGTTATATTTTTTCAACAGGTGTTTTTTTTTCTTTGAAAGCCAATTAGGAATAAGTTCTGTTAACATTAATTTAGCCTGAATAAATCACTTTTTCAGTATTATTTAAAAACAAAACTTAATAATAGCATCCAACAGAACCCAACCAGTTGAAAAACCCAACACAACTAGTGGAGTGCCTGAAAAAGGCACCAACCTGCTAGCAGGATAAAACAACCTTGCCTAATGTAATAGGCCTTCCAGTCACAAATAGTTTTCTTAGATGACTCTGTTCAGATGTAAGGATGATGGAAAAGTACAATTTCTTTAGCATCACCAGCACTATAAGGTTTATGATGGGCTCTAATTTGTGTTCAATCAGATTTACCCTGAGTTTTCTTCTACAATTCCTGTTGTATTGTGCCTGCTGCTTAACAGCCAGGAGCTCCTTTGAAAATCAGGATCAGGAAGCCCACCTGGTTCCACAGGAAGGGAGTGGACGTTCAGGAGAAATTGTGTCAATGGCTCATGTCACTTCCCATCCCAGGAATTGAAGAGGGCTTTGAGAGACTCAATATGTAAGATAGTGATATCCTATAACAGTCAGAAAATCATTTGGAACCATCTTGTTCTGTGGGCAGACCATTCTAATACGGCCATTCTAATACAAACACCGTAACTGCTACAGTTTGGAGTTCAAATAAATCTAATCTAATAGAGCATATTTTTCTAATTGAGTGGGGCTTGACTGGGGACAGCCCCACAGTTAAGATGGAGGCCATGATGTCTTGAACCTCTCCCAATAGGGTGACTTCTTTATTGACACTAACATCACCCTGAGATACCAGTTTGTACCACTGACACCATGCTCCAGAATACCAGCTGGCTCTGGTATAGAAGCTATTAGGAAATGCAATACACTAAGAGAATCCCCATTCTATCCTGACTACTAGTCCTCAAGAACAATCACTCAGAACTGGAACATTGTTTTCTCTCATTTTCAGATGTATAAGGTTTATCATTCAAATAAAATGGTTGAAGTCAATCACACTGAAGTTTACAAGAGGTAAAGTAGAAATGGCGGAGACAAATAGGAGCAAATGTCATGATTTCTCAATAAAGACAAACTGATCTTCATGAAAGAATAACTTCTTACCCCATTTTAAAGCATAACTTTCAGGAAATGCTTGTATAACATAACACACAATTTGTTGTCCCAGAAAGGTAATTTCACATGGGCATGTCGATCAAACAAAGCAGGAGTACACACATAAAGTGCTAAATAATACAAGAATGAATCTCTGGCTTCCTCATAACCAGGCCAGTAGATGAAGCAAGTGTAGACATTTAAGATAACAGTGTGGACATTTAGGATAACAGTGCTGACCTGGCATGTTTTATAGATAAAGCAGCTTCTTGAACAAAGGAATTGGTGTAAACTTCATATTACTGCTACTCTGACTACTTATAGGTACTGTAGTAAAATACTTATCACTACTAATTATTTTTGGAGTTTTGATCCAGCAACAGTATGACTTGGTAGTGAATTATTATACAAGAAATTTGTTTTTTAAGTAATACTTTTGTTTACCCGCCCTCCCCCCCACACACACACGTCAGGAAACAGAGATATTTCAGACAAAAGTGCAGCAATCACAGTTTCTTACTTCACCCACAGTCCCTCCTTATCCCTCACAAAAAGATCCATCCCTATGCAGCCACTGACTTCACATAAGCCTGATACAGACAGTCTGAAGAGGCGCCATTGTGGCACCATTGGGGTTCAGGAACACACATCGTTTACACGATCCCAAACCCTAATATGTAATGGTGCTGGTACCATTACGTAATGCCGTCTAGATGGCATACGTAATGGCGCCAGAGCAACTGCGCAGCTTCTGCATGGAGCTGCGTAGTTGCAGTGGCGCAAAGGCGCCAAATGGTGCCTTTTTATTAAATTGCACCACAACTGTGCACCTAAAAAGGAGCATGGTTTCCCCACTCCTTTTTAGGTGCAGAACTGTACCACAGTTGGGTGGTCTGTACCACCTCATAGAGACTGAACATGTCAAGGGTTACTCTTAGCAGTAACAATAACTACTAAACTTGTTGTCGTTGTCATTGTGTGCCTTTACATTATTTCTGACTTATGGTGACCCTATCATGGGCTTTTTCTTGGCAAGATTTGTTCAGAGGAGTGGTTCTTTTTTCTTCCTCTGAGGCTGAGGGAATGTAACTTGCCCAAGGTCATGCAGTGGGCTTCCATGGCTAAGCAGAGAGTCAGATCTTGGTCTCAAGAGTCATACTCCAGTGCTCACACCACTACACTATGCTGGCTTTACAAATAGTAAAATAAAGGCAAACACAAGACAACTCCACACCACTAATTAAATTAGTTCAACTGAGGTTCTTTTAGTAAACTGACGAAACACAATTTTGCTTGGTCAACCAATGAGCTCAATGGAACTCCCACATAAGTTTGAATAAGACTGTGACCTAAACATTTCCAAGAATTTTTGTTAGATGTCAAAAATTTTCTAAAGAATCTCAAAATAACTTATTTTTAATTTTATGGCCATCAATTAAAACCTTAATTAAACTTCTGGCATGGTAGGACTAATCATTTGGCCACATCTGTTGTACATGGAAACTAACCTTTCTGACACCTGTTTAGCTTCATAGTATGTTTAAATGTGGCATGGATCATAAAACACAAACTAAGTGTTTTATTCAGGATCAATCAAATCTGTGTCAGCAGTCAATTTCAGGAACACAAACTCATCCCGCAACTCTGGAAACTGAAAGAAGCATAGACATCCTGGACAGCAATGCCAACATTTGTCAGACTCTGCCTTTCCCCAACATTTTTTCACAAAGCAGTTCATTAATTTTGAAAGATAAAATATTCTTCCCATTTCTGCTCTGATTTGATCAATCTGGAATATCACTTCCCATTTTGTGCTCCTGCTTGCCATGGTTTATAATTCCTATCTAGTCATACATACTTTATGTACCAGATGTATACTAGAAGCCTCAGTACTCTCTAGTGCCACAAACTATGTGCCTAAAAGGTGCTTGCAATGTGTAACACTACCTTATAAGGATTTTGTATATTCAGTGGAAGAAATTCACTCACTACCTTTTAACTCGCAACCTCAGTTCTTCTACATTATCTCCATTTGTAATGCAAGTAACACCACAGTCCTATGCAGGCATTCTCTTCACATACAGGAGCGGGAGGTTCACTAGCCTTGCCCCTCGATCAAAATGTCCAGATGCCATCAGTGCACCAAGGCCAACATTCTGAAACAGTGAAAAGATAAAGGAGGCTCTCCGTGTGAGCTGAGACAATGGAAAAAGAAGGAAAAGTCATGGACAGCAGAGGCTCTACATTTCAGTACGTTGACCTCTCTGTAATGAGGACAACTGGAAATCCTGACAAGTGAGCACTGTTCAGCAAAGTTATACTTTGTATTTTGAAACTGCAAGGGGCTTAGATAAAAAGTTTAATTTTGAGTGTATGCATTCCTAAATACACACAGTTCTGCTTTAACAAATCTAGAATCCTGTTCTTAATCCAGTAAATCACTTTCTTCTGTTGAGCATCCGGCACATATCCGGCCTAATTCAAACAACAGCAGGTGATAGCATATTATCAAGAACTGTAAACTTTGAAATTGCCATGAAAGGAGAAATAGCCCATTCACCGTAAAACCATTATGTCAACAAAGGAGCAAATTTTAAAGGAACTGAATTTGTGTATGTAAATCATCTCATTTGAGATGTGGTGCTACCGGTAGAGAAGAGTGCTAAGGATACCATGGACAAAGAGAAAGCAAACAAATGGTTCCTTAGAATAGATCAAGCTTGAACAAAGCCACGATGACTAAATTGAGGCTGTCAAACTTTGGCTACATCATGAGAAGGCATAACCCATTAGAAAAGACAACAATAGTAGGAAAGGTAGAGGGCAGTAGAAAGAGAGGAAGACCACATGCCAGATGGTTAGACTCAATCAGAGAAGCTATAGGCCTGAAACTACAGAACCTAAGCAGAGAGATAGAGGATTTGAGATCTTGAAGATGTCTCATTCATAGGTCACCATAAGTCAAGGTTGACTTGGAGGCAGTTAACAACAACAACAAGTATTAAATTTACTTCTTTAAACATTAGTGATGTTACAGTTGGCCCTCTTCATTTGTAGCCTTGACTTGCAGATTTGATTATCTGCAGATTTCATTAATATGTTTTTTCTAGGAATCTCCAGATCTTCAATGCAATTCTGCTGGAAGTGGACCATTGAGTTGTGCTGGAGAACCCTGAAGTTCCTAGAGAAAACACTTCCTTAAGCATTTGCAGGTCCTCCAGCATGATTCTATGATCAGCCTCTGGCAGATATTGATCACAGAGTTTCACTGAAAGACCTGGAGATTCTTAGAGAATAGCATTTCTCCACATTCATGTGAGTCCTTCATCCCTGACCCCAGTGAATGTGGAGGGACCACAGTACGCTGGATAGTTCCAAAATGTCAGCCACACATCTTAACTGAAAGGATCATCTTCTAATTAATATAACACCAAAACCAACTCCAGCTCAGGCAGAAGACTCGCAATGCAGCATGAACTGTACAGCTGAACACCACTGTAGACCCACCAAGCAAACTAATGTTAACTTCCCCTCATAATCTTTAACTCACTTCTCAGCTAAACCTTCAGCCCTCCAGATGTTTTGGACAGTTCCCATAATCTCGTACATTGGCCATACTGGATTGGGTAGAACTTCTAGTAACAGGAGATCAAATATCTGGAGGGCCAAGCCAAAAATAAAAAGTTGGGGGGGGGGGCTCCACAAGCAAAAAAGACCTCAATCAAAAAGACATATCACAGCTGCAGGAATGTAGCTCCATTCTAAAACTGGGGTTGGAGAACATGTGGTCTTCCAGATTTCACTGACTGCTAATCCTGCATAACCAATAGTCAGGGAGGCTTGGAGTTGCACTCCAGCATCACCTAGAAACTGGATGGTTCCCACTCATGTTCTAAGAAATAACCCCCAGCTACATGATTTTCAGTACAGTGGTCCCCCGGGTTACGAAAGTAATCCGTTCCGGGATTACTTTCGTAACCCGGAAGCTTTCGTTGCCCGGGGGACTGCTAAACTCAATGGACCGCGCGTCCATTTAAAGGGGCCGCGCGGCTTTTTTTCCTTCGTATCCCGGGGGATATTTCGTATCCCGAGGGATAAGAAGCCGGTCCGCCGCCTTTCGGATCCCGGGGTTTTCGCAACCCGGGGGATTCGTAAGGCGGGGGACCACTGTATTTGACTTTATTGTATTTGCTTTTCACCTCATAATAGTGAAGACAGGAAAATCTTCAGAATTATTTATTGTTGATATCAGTTATACTGAATGTAGTAGTAAAAATATTGAAAAATGACAAGCATTAGCAAGGTCCATATTGTCCAAAAGCAACAAGGTTCACAGGGCTGCAACTTAACCTCTCTCCCTGCAAAGGCCATAACTTGTCTCAGGGCATGGACATTAGCCATAAATGTTGGGCTTCAATCTGAATTAGTAGTAAAGTCAAGACATCCAGCATAGTATAGTGGTGGGAGTGTTGGACTAAGACCCTGGAGACCAGGGTTCGAATGCACACTCATGTATAGAGTTATCTTGGTCATCTTGATCAAGCTATAATCTCTCAGCCCAAGGAAGGCAAGGGTAAACTCTAAAGAGAGCTTGCCAAGAAAAACTCGGGACAGGGTGGCCTTAGGGTCAACACAAGTCAGAAGTGACCTGAATGCACGTAACAAGTAAAGTCAAGAGATTTGAACATATAAACTATGTTTTATTTTTCACCTTTTAAACATATTCTGACATCACTATGATTAGAACATGGGAATTTCAAATATGTGCTTTCCAACGGTTGTTAGCTCGGTAAAATAATTTAATCACTATGCATACTACAAAGAGGATGAATCTACTGGAATTCTTTAGCTATTAAAATGATCAAGTGCTACATATTGGTTTGGGTGTTGCACTAGGACACTGAGAGATCATGGTTTGAATCCGTCCCTGCTTGGCCATGAAAACCCAGTGGGTGACCTTGGGCAAATCACATTCACTCAGTGTCAGAGGAAGGTAAGGGCAAATCTCCTCTGAACAATTTCTGTCTAGAAAACCCTGTGACCTTAGGGTCACCATAAGTCAGGAATGACTCGAAGGCACCCAACAGCAACAAATGAGCACTACTGTTGACCTGGCAACTGTGTCCTAAATTGTACTGGCAGTACCAACTAAAGCAGATCCATTGAATAAAAGGATCTCCAAAAATACTGATTCAATATTCAACTGTTGATTCAATATGTGCCCTCTCTAGTTGAGACTATCAACAGGATTCAGGCCCCTAAGTCAATAGTCAAAGGCACCTTCCCACATCACACATTCTTACATGGAAGAATTAACACCCAATTGAGGTTGCTCTTTATACATCTGATGAAGTAGCCTGCAGTCCACAAAAATGTAAAACAAAACTTCTCAGTCTATAATATTCCACAATGTGTTATTTTTGCTGCAACATAATAACAAGCCTCCCTCAGAATATTTACACAGAACAAGCACTGCTCTGTAAGAATTATTGGGCAGGCTGTGTGTATGTTATGCATGATGGAGGGGAGGACCTTTCCTGGACATTCAACATGAGGAATAATATTACGGGAAGCGGTTATCCTGATTAAGTTAGCATTTCATATTTAACAAGGGCTGGAATTCACAATCGCAGTTATCAATGCATAACCTAGAGTTATGCATTCATTATCTATTCATATTCAAGATCCCTATGTATTCAATAGGGTAGTGATTGAAAAATCCCACAGTACTGGTTTACTGGGCAGCAGCTGCTGCAAGCAAGAGGATTCTGTTCTCCGATCGATCAGGATACAGAAGACCAAAGTCTCCACATTCCTCCCTCCGGCTATCTATGGTGTAACATTCAGAAGCAGTTTCCATGCCACATTTTTTCTTGCACAGAAATTGCTCGTGGCAAGGAGTGAAAGTGTCTGCGTGCTGCATCTTGACCGGCAGAACATACCCGTCATTTGCAGTGGCTGCTGCTTGGTAAACCAGGATTTGAAGAGTCAGGATAGGAGGTGCTACTGTATATACTCATGTATAAGTCTAGAAATATAAATCTAGAAAAACACTGGGTCGACTTATCAATGGGTCAATGTAAGATTTGTACTTTAACTCTTGTTAAAAAAAGGAAGCATTCCCTGGTGAAAGCTGAGAGCTTAATCCCTCTTCAGAGCACCTAAAAGAAAATACCAACCCCCTTTACTCGCCCATCCATCCAGCCTTTAGGATGAGCACAAACAGTTATGCCAGCTTGAATTTTCTAAGTTGTTTAGCATCATTTTCATTGATTCATTCTTTACATCCTTTGTTACATAGCACTAGGTTTGACCCCCGACTTATCCATGGGTCATGTCAAAATCCATAATTTTTCTACAGAAACCTGCTCTTGACTTATACATGAGGTCGATTTATAATCTCTGAAGATATACTGTACTTGACTAAACAGCAGATCTAGAATCTTAGCCAAGGTCCAATATCCCAAGCAATCCCAATTGAACAGCTGGAAAAAGGTACCTACTTGGGGTTCATATAGGAGCTCAGGTTGGAAATATTAAATCAGATGGTAGGCCCCAAATACCTTCAAAGCATGGTGTAGCAGTTTGAGCCTTGGACTACAGCATTGGAGACTAGGGTTCAAATCCATGCTTGGTCATAGAATCCCCCTGGGTAACTTTGAGCAAGTCACACACCCTCAGCCCTCTCAGCCTCAGAGGTTGGCAATGGCAAAAACCCCTCTGGAGAAACTTGCCAAGAAAACCCTGTGATAGGTTCCCCTTGGGGGTCGCCATAAGTTGGAAATGACATGAAGACACGCAACAATTACAGTACACTTGTCCCTCCACATTCACTGGGGTTAGAGGCACAGGACCCCCGTGAACGTGGAAAAAACTCAAATAACACTATGCTTTTACCTGAGAGAACACATCTCTAGGAATCTCTTGGTCCTCCAGTGCAGCTCTGTGGTCAACATCTGCCAGACACTGACCATAGAAATGCTACAAATGCCTAGTAGAGTGTTTCCTCTAGGAATCTCTAGGTCCTTCAGTGCGACTTTTGGTTAAAGTTGACCACAGAGTTGCACTGGAGGACCTAGATATTCCTAGAGAGAACATATTGAGGATAAAATCCGTGAATAATCAAATCCGCAAAAATCAAAGTGGCACATGTGGTGGGACGAGTGTATAGTCCAATCATAAGCAAGTTCTGAACTGATACTACTACTGATATGACTTATTAGTTCAACTCTAATTATGAACCATGTAAAACTGATTCATTTTTTTTTTAAAAAAAAGCCAGTATGGCATAGTGGTTTGAGTGTATGGATGTAACTCTGAAGACCAGGGTTCCATGTCCTGCTCAACCATGAAACCCACTTTGGGCGAGTCACACTCTCTCAGCCTCAGGGGAAGGCAAGGGCACACTCTAAAGAGAGCATGCCAAGAAAACCCCAGGACAGGGTGGCCTTAGGGTCAACGCAAGTCAGAGGTGACTTGAATGCACAAAACAAGTAAAGTCAAGGGATTTGAACATATACACTATGTTTTATTTTTTTATCTTTTAAGCACATTCTGAAATCGCTACATGATTAGAACATGAGAATTTCAAATAAGTACCTTCCAAGGACTGAAGAAACTCACTTGGCAATGAAACCCACTGGGTGTCCTTGGTCCAGCCACACTCTCTCAGCCTCAGAGGAAGAAGGCAATGGGGAAACCCCTCTGAAGTCACTTCCTTGGCCCTGTCCTTGGTCCAGTCACACTCTCTCAGCCTCAGAGGAAGAAGGCAATGGGGAAAACCCTCTGAAGACACTCCCTTGGCCCTGTCCTTGGTCCAGTCACACTCTCTCAGCCTCAGAGGAAGAAGGCAATGGGGAAACCCCTCTGAAGTCACTTCCTTGGCCCTGTCCTTGGTCCAGTCACACTCTCTCAGCCTCAGAGGAAGAAGGCAATGGGGAAACCCCTCTGAAGTCACTTCCTTGGCCCTGTCCTTGGTCCAGTCACACTCTCTCAGCCTCAGAGGAAGAAGGCAATGGGGAAACCCCTCTGAAGTCACTTCCTTGGCCCTGTCCTTGGTCCAGTCACACTCTCTCAGCCTCAGAGGAAGAAGGCAATGGGGAAACCCCTCTGAAGTCACTTCCTTGGCCCTGTCCTTGGTCCAGTCACACTCTCTCAGCCTCAGAGGAAGAAGGCAATGGGGAAACCCCTCTGAAGTCACTTCCTTGGCCCTGTCCTTGGTCCAGTCACACTCTCTCAGCCTCAGAGGAAGAAGGCAATGGGGAAACCCCTCTGAAGTCACTCCCTTGGCCCTGTCCTTGGTCCAGTCACACTCTCTCAGCCTCAGAGGAAGAAGGCAATGGGGAAAACCCTCTGAAGACACTCCCTTGGCCCTGTCCTTGGTCCAGTCACACTCTCTCAGCCTCAGAGGAAGAAGGCAATGGGGAAACCCCTCTGAAGTCACTCCCTTACCTGGCCAGTGATGCCTGTGATGAGGGCCACCTTCCTGCTGCTCATGTCTGCACAGTCCTCTGCTGCTGCTGCAGAGTCACAGGGGCCGTTGCCTTGCTGCTGCTGCTGCTGAGGAAGAGGAGGAGGAGGAAGAGATGCTGCCATGGACCTGGGAGGCAGCAGTGGGCGTTGCTGCTGTGTTTGAGAGAGAGGTGTGTAATATAATAATAAGGCAGCTCCACCAGGAACTCTAGGGCAGAGGGGAGCCCTGGGGGCAAAGTCCTTTCAGGCAGCAGTGGCACTTCTTGGGAGGCACAGCAGCAGTGACAAGTGATGATGCTGGAGGCATATAACTTTACATAAAAAATAAAAAAATAAAATATATAGAAATATTAAATTAAAATAAAAAATATAAAGGGTGCTTTGTCTGGTTTTTTGGGGGGTGGAAAGGGGGCTGCTACAGACACGCGTTTGCATGCATTCCCACGTTCAATTGCACTTGCTTGCAAAAAAATGAATGCACTATATGCAATGCAGCAGCAGCAGCAGCCCTTTAAAAAAAAAGGGAGCGCGCGCGCACCACCTGGACAGCGCGCGCACACTCTCTCCCTTTTTCTCCCTTCTGCCTCGCGCGCTCAGGATGACGTCACTGTGCGGGAACAGCGCGCGCGCACGACACCCCCTTTCACCACCGCTTGATAGTGGGCTCGCGCTTCCTCACTCACTCTCCCTCTCTTTCTCTCTCTCTGTTTCCGCGTTTCTCTTGAAAACCAGCGGCAAGTCCTTTCCTTTCTCTCTCAGCCAATCAGAAGAGACGTCACAGAAGAGGCGGGAGGAAAAGATTCGGCTTGGACTTCAGCTCCCAATATACCAAGCGATTGGCCAATACTGGCTGAGGCTTCTGGGAGCTGAAGTCCAAAAAAGCCTCGAGCGACGTATAAAAAGGAAGGTTCGAGGGCGGGGATTGGATGACGTGGCGAAGCGAAAGGGGAGGGGGGAGGAGAAGGAGTGAAGAAGGCTCGAGCTGCTGCTGAGAAGGCGAAGGAGGCAGTTCCAACTTCCTGGTTTCCCATCGATATAGAAGACAAGCGAGGCGGAGAGCGCATGCGTGGAAAGCAGGCTGTGTGTGGTCTGGCGCCCCTGGCGGCCGGAGGTGGTCAGCGCAGCCAAGAAAGATCTTGACTTGTGTCTTTTAAACCCACATAGAGGAAATTCAGAGAAAGGGAAAGTGTGTGAAGGGATGTTGTTGTCCTTCTGGGCCTTGAAGGAGTTTCTTAGCAAGATTTGTTCACATTATTATTATTGGTAGTAATAGTAGTGTTATATTTATATCCTGCTTTCCCCCCAAAATTGGGACTCAAAGCAGCTTATAATATAAAAGCACAGTGCAATTAAAAACACAGAGAACTGACTATTAAAACAGAATGGAACTATTACAATATTGAAACCGATCACTTGTTTGTTTTTAAAAATAGAATATAATTTTAAAAAATAACAGCTTTTTTAAAAAAACATACACTTTATAGCAATACTTTTGGGACGTTCTTTAAAAACTTTATGTTTGCCTTTGCCTTCCTTTGAGGCTGAGACAGAGTGACTTGAGCAACGTGGATTGTAAAGTTGGCAATAGACTATCTATTTATTATATTTATTTGTATCCCGCTCTTTTCCCAGGACTGGGACTCAAAGCCGTTTCACAGCATTAAAAACAGAACAATTAAAACATTTTTTGAAAAATGGTCCAACATCCCAGCCTGTCCTTATAACAATTCCTTAAACGCCTGTGTAATGAACATCTGGCCCATAACAAACTGCTATGAGGTGAATCCATCTCTTGCCGGAGAAGACTTCTTTTATTAAAGCACAGACCACGATCCAAGAAGCTAAAGTTTAGGAGATTATCGCATTGCTTTTAAAAGCGCCTTATCCCCGACGGGATAAAGGCATATTTAATTTTAAAATGGCAAATGCAGACTGGATTCCAGCCGTACCTATCCAGCAGCTTTTCAAAAATGGCCAAATCTCATTTTTGGATAGGCGTGGCTGGGATCCAGGCTGCAGACAGTTTGCATTCACCCGACCACTGGCGAGTGCGATAACACCCGGTTTTAAAATTAAATGTGCCTTTATCCCATTGGGGATACGGTGCTTTAAAAGCAATGGGACAATCTCCTATCTTGATGGTGTCATCTGCAAAGCCGGTTGTTCACTTCTAGCATCCTTCTCCCTTTTAATCCTGGGCCATGTCCTTCAACAGGAAGGAGCAATGAAATGACAACCTGAGCCTAAAGGAACTTTAGCTTCTTAACTATAGATCTTCATAATCTCTGGTAACATGCTGAAGGCTATATCATGCAGTATCATTTCTTTCTACATGGATCAGAAGTAACAGCTAATGTCTGATGGCCTTATTGAGGAAAGGTGGGATAGAAATTAAGTAAATAAACAGTCCTTTTTTCCTTCCAATTTTCTGCTTTTCAGTTTGTTCTCCAGTTCTGAGAGAGCAATGCTCCCAGACCAGGATCTGTTGATTATAGGTAGTATTGTGACTTATCAATCCTATATGTGTGTAGTGACTATATCTGTTTTTAGCAGAGAGCCATCAGAGCCACTACATAATTTAATTGTAATGACAAGACTGGCTCGGACTGACGGGGAGTTACCATGCAGAAATATCACATTATTCACCCCTACCTTGCACACACACACACACACACACACACACATCTATCCCATGTTTTATCATAGGATCACAGGGTGGTGTACACAGGACAATTGTAAACACATCCAGATGAAAAGTATAAGTTGAACAAGATAAAAACATATTAAACATACCAACAGTTAGCAGCACTCATTTTAGAATACTGTAAGAAGAGATGGGAAGTTTAAAGTACAAGTAACACCAATCACTGTAGTTTAGTACAAATAACACCAATCACTGAACTCAATAAATCAAATATTGTTTGAGACTGAGAAAATATACATTGATCAGAAGTCAAGAATAATGAGCTATAAAAGTGTTTTATGAAGTCAGGTGACTTTGGGAAATGTATATAGAAAAGTGTTTTATTCTTTTTCTCTAGGTTTGTCTGTATATGTATATTAATGGGTGAATGGTCACTGAAGTGTGTCTATGTGTGTTTCAATAATTTTTTTTTTAAAAAACCTACCAGGTATATATAAGGAGGAGTGATCATTCAGGAATCAACATCCCAAGCACCTAAAATTCATACTGGAAGTGAAATTGCAGCTAGTGTAGCTCTTTTAAAGCTGGTATTAATATTTTGTTTATATGGTACTCTGGTATGGTCAGCAATCTTGCTGCTGTATTTTGCACAAGTTTAGCTTCAAGGGCAGCTCAAGCACTGTGAGCTATGAAGTCCAAAGATGGATCTAAGAGTACTCCCAAGCTAAGCACCTGCTCTTTCAGTGGGAGGGCCCTACCCAGGGTAAGTCACTTGTCCAATTCCAAAACACGAGTATCCGCAATCCACAGAGCCTTTGTCTTATGGTTATTTAGTTACAGTTTATTGGCCTTCATGCAGCCCATTACAGCATCTAGGCACTGCAGCTGATTCCAATGACAAGAACAACATACTGATGACACCTCACCCCAGAATGTTTTATGATCTACCTCAGTATCTTCACATATAGATGTTGAACAGTATAGGGGATATAATGGAGCTCTGTGGCATCCTACAGGTTAATGACCATCGGGCTGAACAGGAATCCCCGAATGCTACTCTCTGAAGCTGACCCTGCAGATAGGAGCAGAACTGTCAAACGCTCTTTCTCCCTTCCAGCAGAGTTGGTACAGTAAGATACTATGATCAATGATATCAAAAGCTACTGGAAAGATCAACAGAGTAACAGTTTCCCCACCTTTCACCAGGAATAAGCCGTCAGTCAGAGTGACAATTTGATGTTATGCCTTGGCCTGAAACCAGAGTGAAATGGATCCAGGATCTGTTTCTTCCAAGAACATCTGAAGTTGTCCATCTATCACATGTTCACCTTGCCCCAAAACAGAATATAACCAATAGGGTGGTAGTTGTCACATGTTTAGAGTTCACAGCAGCAATCACCTCCTCTGGCAGTATCTTCTGGGCCCACCTAAGGAGATCACTTTTGCCCAAGCTGGGCAAGGACCAAGCTTACATGTGATGGGATAGACCAATTGAAGCATCTTGTTCACATCATCATGATGCAACAACTGATACTGATCTCAAGAAACCTAACCAGACAACACCATAGACACATCCTCAGACTCTGTGATAATCTTGGTATCAAGCTATGAGCAATATGAGCTACTTACTCCTTGAAGTGCCTTGCAAATCTGTTTCAAGAGGCAACAAAGGGCTCCGCTACTGGTTTCTCTGAGCCTTGTCACAAGAGGCTTCTCACCACTCTGAATAATTTCTGAACAGTATGTTGAGGATGAAATAGTGGAGGCATGCTATGACTTCTTTTTCTTTTTTCGATAACCTTACATATTGGACATGACAAAGTTTTAGTTAATCTTTGGTCATACTCCATGACCTACATCCTCTGTGATTTAGCGATTTTTCAGCCTGTTCCATTGCCTGTAGCAATTTAGTATATCAAGGTGAATTTTGGGCTCCTTAGCACTGGATATAGCACTTAGGAGTGGCTGCATCATAAAGCATAGTGAAATGCATTTTATCCTGTGTATACAAAATTTGTAAAATTTTATTTTTCACCCTGAGCTGGCATCTTTTCCCATATATATTTTACGAAGCACAGAATATTTTTGGCTCCTGATAGCTCAGGCCCTTGAAATCCACTGGCTTTTTCAAATATCACAAATTACTTTTACATGGGGGAAATTACTGCTCTGAATCCAAGCCGAAAGTTCCTGTTAGTGTTCCAAGAACACTTATGGTTTAGTCTAGACGTATTCAAGATGCTTGTCCAGCTCCCTCAGTGATAATTAGTTATTGGCAAGACCGTATCTGACTTCCTATGCAAAGCTTGTGGATAAGGTCACTTTTGAAAGGGAAGCCTTCTTTTTTTAAAAAAAGTATGCACAATTAAATTATTTTAATGGCTATGATACACTGAGAGAGAGCCATTTCCTCTGGACATGTTATCTTCTGTATTTCAGAGAACAGGATTTTCTGTAATTTTCAGCTCCTTACATAAGTGTTGTTGCGTTAGACACAGATTGCTGCTGGGTTTTTTTGGGGGGGGGGGGCTTTTCAATTATGATCAGTATGCTAAAAAAAAAAGAAATAGTTATTGAAAATGGCTGTGGGAGTATAAATAGTGAAAAAAAGAAAGCTGTATTTATTAGTCAACACACAAAAATAGTATTTTCAGTTTCACATGCATTATTTTATTGCTATTCTTTAATATTTTTTTTAATTAGAACAGTGATAATATACAGTACATCATTTTGTTCTATTCCTGCCCTGGCACAGATGGCAAACATTCCATTGGTTATTATGAAAAAGTGATTGGGGAAAGCCCCAATGTGATACAGAACTGCTTCACAAAAGTCACATTATCATCATGAGGCTTCAGTGTGCTTTTGCCTGAAATTGTACTGGGTGATTGTCTCATACATTTAGAGGTACTTGTGCCTTGGCTGCATAGATCTGCCCCCATTTGCCTTGCACGAATGGCTTTTGCTTGTTCCACTACACATAGATCCTACAAGTCTGGCTTTCCAAAAACATCCTAGGTACTAAATATTTATTATTACTGTTAGTTCTGTGATTTATACGCATTTTGTTATATAAACTAAAGGCCACAAGGAAAGGAATATACCATTTAAAAATACTCAAGCAGGTGAAAAAGATACAGTGTGGACTCAACATTGTGGATTCTCCTTGGACAATTAAAACATAAATCTATGTTAAAATAGAATTAAGACACATCAGTTAAATACCACTTGATATATATCTCAGCTTCGATGTGAAAGGCTCAAAGTATTTTGCTGGAGACTATATCTTGGTTGATTGGAATCCAACTTCCAAATATAGAATCCCGGGATTTGCAGTTTAGTGAGGTACTTAGAATTATCTGCTAGAGAGCTATAGTACTGAAGTTAGGGAAGCAGACAAGAATTCTCTAGCATAGAAGTCTAAGTATGTAATCAAATTACAGATCTTAGGATTCCATAGTGCCTTGTCTTTAAGTGCCTTAAAGTCGCCTACCAACTTATGGTAACATGATGAATTTCATAGGGTTTTCTTCAGCAAGCAATACTCTGAGGTATTTTTGCCAGTTCCTTTCTCCAGAATATAGCCTGATGTTCCTTGGTGGTCTCCCATCTATGTACTGACCTGGGATGACCTGCTTAGCTTCCAAGATCAGACAGAATCTGGAACCTTTAGGATATTTAGGCCTCCATAATACCTTACCAAAGTACAGACCCCATGATTCTTTAGGATGTAGGCATGACAGTGAAAGTGGTCTCTTTAAAAATGCATTCTTAGCTGTACAGTCAAACATTGACTTTATTTACAAATTTGCTATTAATAATTAAAATTGATATTTTTTCTGAGTTTTGCAGTTTACTCTGAAAAATCACAGATGACACACAGGCTAGAAAATGTAAAGCAATTTTTAAAAAGTTTAATAAGTCACAAATGCATGAAATAACACAAGGTATCCCTGCTTCCCCTTCTACCCCTAGAGACTTGCCTGGTGCTGGTCATCCTGCCACAGCCACTCTCCTCCTATCCAGCTACTTCCAGGATTGCAAGACTCAACATGGCCTGCAAAGGCAGGATGGAAGTGATTCTTCATGGGGGTTCCTTAGCCGATACAGATAGTAATATAGACTAGTTAAGATATTCACAGTCTCCCTGCTTTTGGGGTCCTTCATCCCTGACTCCTATGAATGTGGAGATTGTATTTCAGTGACACGTTGAAAGAGAATTTTAAACAGACACCCAAATACTTACACTGATACCAACTCAATCTAATTAACATTTATTTGTCCAGCTTCATATACCCATGCCTATAGAAAATACCTTAATTGTTGTTAACAGCCATCAAGTCTACTTTGACTTATGGCAACCCTATGAATCACAGCCCTCCAGGTCACTCTGGAGTTTATCATATGACAGAATTTGGGGGTATAATGCAATGGCAATCAGAACGCAATCATGGGGTTTCACGTTATTGCGAATGAGTCTATCTCGAGCAATTTCGGGCAATGGGAAGTCATTCCGAATGCAATCATGGGGTTTCACATAATTGCCTAATTTTGCACAAGGAGGGGTGTCATTTTCGGAAAATGGGAAGACATTCTGAACGCTTTCCGAATGCAATCAAATTCCACATAAATTCACTAAACTAGCGAATTCACATAATTGCGAATTGGCTCTGTTCGCAATTGAGAGAAATTCCTCCCATGTGATAAACTCCTCTGTCATCAACAGGCTCTGCTCAAGTCTTCCAACTCAGAGCTGTGGCTTCCTTGATTGAGTCTATTCATCTGGAATGTGGTAATCCTCTTTTCCCACTACCTTCTATTTTACCAAGCGTTACTGTTTTTTCTAGTGAGTCATGTCTTCTCATGATAGGTCCAAACCATGAAAATAATAGTTTAGTCATCTTGGCTCTTAAAGAGAGTTCAGGATTGACTTGCTCTTGTTGTGTGTGCCTTCAAGTCATTTCCAACTAATTTTGATCCTAAGGTGAACCTTTAAGGTTTTCTTGGCAAGATTTCAGATGGGGATTGCCTTTGCCTTCCTCTTGTTAGGAAGTCTCTCACTTAGGGGAATTATAATTAGCTAAAAATATGCAGAGCGGAAGATCCTAACAAAGTCTTACGCAGGAATTGCGGTCCCAGTATTGTATACCAGAGGTCCATTGACAAACCCCAAGAGAGATGACATTATTCCAAATGACTCCAATGAAAATACTCAGTTTATTGGGGGCATAAATACCACACACAGCAAAAGGGGGCATACACACACATTCACGTTCAATGCTAGCGAAAAGGGAGGGGTAATATTGGGGAGGGGTAAGATTGGGAGTTGGACAAAGGTGTTGATTGCCTGGGCTTTGTTAAGGCAAGAGCAAATAATCTGTGTACAATGCACTTAGGTTTGGACACAATTCATAGGGGCAGCCAATTTAATGGCTGAGTTGTTAAGTTAATCACTGGCTCATGATGCCAAGGTTATTGACTTATCTGGGAGATGGGGAAATGTGTGTTTGGCGACTCCCAAACTTCCTATAGAGAACTTCCACTAATCTCATCTCTAGGGGCCCTACTGGTCTTTCCAAGGCAATTTACTGTCTTGCCCAGTGGTTTCTCTCCCTTTGCGGGCCCTCTAGGAGGTCAGCTAGGGGTCATGGCACAGATCACATGCTCCCAAAATATTTCATAACACTCTGAGGATGAGAAAGTGTGATTTGTTCAAGATCACCCAGTAAGTTTCCATGGTCAAGCAGGGATTTGAAATCTGGTATCCAGAGTTGTGATCCAACACTCCAACCACTATACTTTGCTCCATTTAGAATAGGAGTGTAGGATAGGATCAATAGCATCTATTTATTTGTTTTTTTTAGCAGTCTGTGGTATTCGTAGGACTTTTCTCCAACACAACATTTCAAATGAGTTAATTTTCTTCCTGTCAGCTTTGTCAGCATCCAGCAACCATACAAAAAACCTGGAGATACAATAACATGGACAATCTTACATTTAGTATTCAATATCTTGACATTTCATGATCTTGTTTAGTTCCTTCACAGGTGCCCTTCCAAGTGCTGGTCTTCCCTGATTTCTTGACTGTAGTTTCCATTCTGATTAATGAGTGATTAATGATTAATTCATATTTAACTGTAAACCTACCTTTGCACTTTTCTCCTTTACTTTCTACAATAATAATTCCAAGTCTGCTATTTTCTGCTAGTAATATAGTGTCATTTGCATATCTTAAATTGTTGATTTTCCTTCCTCCAGTGTTCATGCATCAGGACAATCAAATATTATGGTACATCCTTTTTGTAGGAGTGATCCATAGTTTATCAGGATCCACACAATCAAAGGCTTTGCTATAATCCATAAAGCACAGGGTGATTTTCTTCTGAAATTCTTTATTATCCAATGTATGCTTGCAATATGATCCCTACTGCCTCTTCATTTCCTGATCCCTGCTTGGGCAGCTGGCATTTCTCATTTACTAAAACTGTTGTAAAATTTTGAGCATCCCTTTGCTTGCAAGGGAGATTAATACAATGGCCCAATGGTTACTGAAATCTGTGGTATTCCCTTTCTTGGAGACTGGAATGAATATTGGACATTTCCAATCTATGGGCCATTGTTTTACTTTCCATATTGGTGGGGAGGTTTAGTTCGAACTAGAGTAGATTCTTTCCCTGTAGCTTGAACCAGGTATATCTGTATGCTATCTGTTCCTGGTGATTTATTTCTCCTGTGTGCTCTGAATGCAGGTTCCACTTTACTTTCTATAAATGTAAGCTCATCCCAAATTCCTTCTATGCATCTGTCATCTTTTCATCACTTTTATATATTTCTTCGGTGTATTGTTGCCGCCATCATCTTTTTATTTCTACTTGGTCAAACTGTAGGGCATCCTTACTCTTGGTTTAAATTTTCCTTTAACTTATTGAATCTTGTGAAAGAGGTCTCTTGTTCTTCCTTTTTTTTTGTCATCTTCTATTTCTAGGCACTGATTATTATAGTAGTTCTTCTTATCATTGCACACAAGTCACTGAATAGTTGCATTTAGAGTTCTGGGCCTATTACTGTCACCTTTTACTTTTGCTTCTCATCTGTCCTTAACATTTTGAAGAGTTTCAACTGTCATCCATTGTGGTTTCTCTTTCTTTCTGACTGCAGATAGTGTCTTTTTGCATTCCTCCCTGACAATGTCCCTGGCTGCCATAGAGAGTTCTTCAAGTTCTCAGTCAATTAGGCTAAGTAGTGAAAATTTATATTTTTACATTATGAATTACTTTACATAAATTCTACTGGGATGTTTTTCAGGTTTTCTTTTGGCATGATCTTTGGTTTAGTGTTCTTCTTTTGATTTACTTTAATTTTTGATATCAACTATTCTGTGTCATAATCTGATCCTGGTCTTGTTTTTTCAGGGAGAATGGAGGTTCTTTATCTCTTCTGCTTCCAATTATATAATCTATTTGATTTCTATATTGGACATCAGGTGATGTCAATGTATACAGTTGCCTCTTTGGTTGACTGAAAAATGTTTTTGTGATGGACAATCTGTTGGCCTCACAAGATAGAATCAGTTCTCTCCTGCTTTTTTTTAATGCTAGCCAAATTTTCCTACAATATTTGGTTCTGCTGGGATTCCTACTTTTACATTCTAATAGCTTCTAACTAACAAGAAGTCCTGTTTGGGTGTGTGATCAGTTTCCTCATAGACTCCAGAGTAGAATAATTCTATTCCTTCTTCTTCACCTTTGTAGTTAGAGTATAAACTTGGGATTATGATTTTATTGATAAGTTTTCCTTGAAGTCTTATTGATATGATTTGATCAAACTTTACATTACACCCTTTAACTGCTTTTACTATATCTCTCTTCATTATTAGTCCCATCGTTTCCTTAGATTTTCATTTCCTGAGTAAAACAATCTGTAATATCCCATTCTTTTCCACTTTAGCTCACTCAGTCCAGTTATTGCAATGTTTATACACCCCACTTATTGTTTTATTGTGTCTAGTTTTCCCTTATTCATGCTTCTCACATTCCATGTTTCTATAACATATGCTCAGAATTACCATATATACTCAACCATAAGTCTACCTCATGTATAAGTCAAGGGCAAATTTGGGGGCCAAAATTATGGATTTTGATCTGACCCATGGGTAAGTCGAGGGTAAAACTTAGTGGCATGTAACAAAGGATCTAAAGAATGAAGCAAAGGGAAACAATGCCAAAGAACTTACAAAATTCAAGCAGGCATCTCTGTGTTCACACTAAAGGCTGAATGGATGAGAGAATAGAAGGTGGTCATTGCATCCAGGACAGATTGTGTTCTTGCCTTTCACCAGGGGATGGTTACCTTTCTTATAAGTGTTAAAGTACTGGACTTACATTGACCCATGGGTAAGTCAATCCAGGTTTTTGGAGTTAATTTTTTGAGTAAAATTTTTAGATTTATACACGAGTATATACAATACTTTTCATGTTGAGCATGTCAACAGCTGAATGTCCTTTTGCTTCAATCCAGTTTCATCATTAGCCACAGCACTACCCACAGTTGTCCTCTGCTGTACCCCAGTAGTTTGTTGAGTGCTTCTGATCTGGGAGTGCCATCTTTTGGCAATATTCTTGTTTCATTTTAGATTATCTCATCATAGAGTTTTTCTAGTAAAAACATTCAAAATGGGTTTACCATGTCTCTTTCTGTGCAATGCTAACAAGTGTTAGCTGTGGTGCCACTGGTGTTGCTTCCACCATACAGCCCCCCTCCACTACTGCTGTTGCCTAGTAGCTGTTTGGCATATTTAGTCTGTATCCTCAGCAAAAACCTGACTGACATGCTAGACCCTGCTAGCAGCACTGCTACTACCATCAGCATATAGCCTTTTGCCTCACTGGAGAACAGAATCCCACCACCATGGAAATGTAGTGCTATATTTTACCTGTTTAATAATTAGTTAATCAGTACTTGATTCTTAGAAACTTAGGAGTTTATCACATGACGAGAATTGGAAGTATAATCCAATGGCAATCTGAATGCAATCATGGGGTTTCGCGTTATTGCATGAAAGCTGATCACACACATTTTTAGGCAATGGGAAGTCCTTCCTAATGCAATTGTGGGGTTTCACATTATTGTGTGAAAAAATATCACACGCAATTTCAGGCACTAGGAGGCAATTTCAGGCAGTTTCGAACATGATGCAGCATCAATACGCAATCACATAAATTCGCTGAACTAGCGAATTCACTCAATTCCGAACTGGCTCCACTTTCATTTCTTTCGAAATTGAGAGAGATTCCTCCTGTGTGATAACATCCTTAGAAACTCGAAGCCATAGCAGTCTTTTTGTTTCAAAATGTGGGACAGTATTATATAAATAGAGTGAACCTGGAGCTAAATAAAAAAAAAAAATTGGAGGTCTATAGATGCACAATAGTTTTATGCAGTAAGGGTTAACTAAAAAGGATTTACCCTCTATTTATCTCTGTAGGAGATAAAGCATGCTTGTAGTTATTTATCTGTCTGTGTATCAGACTACTAATGGCAAGTAATTAAAATGAGAAACAGTTCTTATGTTATTTTATATGAGATGGTGTTACACCTGAAAGGCACTGCCATGCTTAAAAATATGATGGCACAATTAATATGCTTCTGAATTTCTAAAAACTATGAGTACTGTGAGTGATTTCCAGATGCTTTGCTTATCCATACCTTCTTCAGAGGTACTAACTACCATGACAGAAAGGAAAGGAAGGTAAGACTTTAATAGCAGGCCAAAGAGACACTTCAGTAGGTGCAGTTTTTCTCACTCCTGTCTGACAAGCTGTACCAGCCAAAATGTGTTTTTTTCTACAGTTGTTAAACATACAGAAATCCACTTTTGCATCTGGTGACTGTGAGAGCAACACATTTTACCCTTCCAATTTTTAGATGTGTCAGAACAGTCCAGCATAATAAAATATGGGTAATGGGAAACTATAGAATGTACATGATTCTGTAGAATCTCCAGAAAAATATATATTTTTCCAGTATGAGCAACTTTTATTTCCACTAACAGGTTGGTGTTGGTAAATAGAACAAAAACAGCATAACATTTCCATTAGAGTTCAAAAAGTTGGGTGCAATTTATTTAAATAGAGACACATTCTTTCCACAGCAACAATGCTATATGGAATGCTTCCTTAAATTGCTACATGGTGTTTGTTCCTCTGAACATTCATTCAAGCAAATGTAGTCATTGATTAGGAATGAATGAAACAGTTAATGTTGCATAGGTAAACCATGGTCTCATTCATCAGGAGTCAGGCAAAACCAGACTTTGGCTGCGTTCACACTGGAGAAATAAACCGGTTTAAGTGCCATGGCTCAATGCTGTGAAATTCTGGGAATTGTAGTTTGTTGTGGGCCCAGAGCGGAGCGGAGCTCCGCTCTGGGCCCACAACAAACTACAATTCCCAGAATTTCACAGCATTGAGCCATGGCACTTAAACTGGTTTATTTCTCCAGTGTGAACGCAGCCTTTGGTTACGTGGTTAAAATTACTTTTAAAATTACTTGTTATACTATGTAAAAAGTGTTAAATTGAGATTATTCATTACAATGTTGAATAAGCAATTTGTTTTGTTAGTCAGTATGCAGTTCATTACTTTCCCCCCATTACATTATTTTAAAAGAAATGGGGAGAACAGATAAAAGAATGGAAGCAACGTTGGAAAATTCCTGTGAAAGAGAAATATGAAACAGCTTCTCATAACATTGATAAATTACAGTAAGCAGATTCCAGTCATTATTATGCTTTTCAAATGTAACTTTGGTACACCCTCTTAGTCCCCCAAAATAGCACATTACAGGAAACTACATCACTTGTAAATTGTTACTTCCAGGTTTTAGGAAAGACCCTTATCTGAAACTTTGCAGAGCCACTGCCAGTTAGTGTGTGACGGAAAAATAAAACCTTACTGTTTGAATGAATGTCTTGCAGAGCTGTTGTGCTGCCAAGCCATGCTACTTTTGACAAACTTGGAAAATAAGGTGCATGTTATATCTGGTTATTTTTCAGACTGTAATTATAAAAGATGACTAACCTATTCAAATAAATATTTAGGATGGTGACCGTCACCACTGAAAATCCATTCAAATTAATATAAAGATAGTAAACCCTAATTCCTGAACCTAATAGTTCCAAGAAAATGAACTTCTGTACCTCCATAGCTGCATATAAGAGATTGTTTTGGCAGGTGCGGCTTCTTGTGTCATAGTGTTACAGGGATGTGATCATCTACTCTTGCCAAAATTCCAATCACACAGTTTGAGATCTTTTCTTTTCTGGAAAGAAAAGCCTATTATTCTGACTAGTTTTACAGTACTTATTTGTTATCTAATTCATGACTGCTTGCTTGCTCAATGACTTTGTTTTGGTTTATAATACATGGGAATTTGGGTGGTATGTGCTGGTTTCTTAGACATAGTTGAGCGTGTAGATTCCTGCTTCAGTGTACTGGGTTTAACAAGAAAGCCTTACGTTCTCTAAAATATAATCATTCTATCCTAATTACTAGGATAGTAATTACTACCATAAAGTAATGTAAGAGAAAGGTGTTCTGGATTAAATTTATATTAAACGTGCCATATTGTCCAGCAAAGAAGACCACCCTAATTTGGGTTTAGGTTATACACACACCAGGGTTCTGGAATTCAGTTTCACTGACCAAGGCCAACATTAGACATTAGACAGCATATGCTGGCTACATTCTTCTTCCATGTTTCTCCTGAGGCTCTGGCCTTTCCTCTCTCATGGAGGACTGAGATGTGTGTGCCACACTTCTTTTCTACTTTAAGCCTTTATGTACAGTGGTGGACATTCTCTTTGCCAATGTTGAAGTAAGATTCAGCTGCCAGCACAGTTAGCTTCTGTATGTGGATAGGGTAGGCTTTAGTAATCCTCTCCATTGCACCATGCAACTAAATCTCTACTCTCAATTGCTGGATGGAGTTTATCACATGGGAGGAATTTCTCTCAATTGCGAATGGAGCCAATTCGCAATTATGTGAATTCGCTAGTTTAGCGAATTTATGTGAAATCTGATTGCATTCACAATGCATTCAGAATGACTTCCCATTTCCCGAAAATGACCTCCCATTGCCCGAAATTGCTTGAGATACTCTAATATGCAATTACGTGAAACCCCATGATTGGATTCAGAATGACTTCCCATTGCCCGAAATTGCATGAGATACACTCATTCGCAATAACGTGAAACCCCATGATTGCATTCGGATTGCCATTGCATTATACCCCCCAATTCCATCGTATGATAAACTCCAATGATTTTGGGTCCATACTGGCATGAACTACTTTTAAGAGTCCCCTTCAAAATATTCAGATTTCTCAGCACTTTATTTTAGTGACAGAGACTTTGGATTCGGACATGGCAGGAAAAGGAGGAAACTGACCATTGATTCTCCATAACCATTACAATGTGTATTTAAAAAATTAGTATTAGAAATCATTGTTGGCCCCTAAAGATTAACAATGTGAATGACAGCTTCACCAATATAGTTGACTATTCGTTAATGGAGATGTTTTCCACCATTTTATCTGTAAAGGACCTATTATCCATATGTTCTTCCAAAAAAAAAAAAAAAATGTAAAAGATTATTTTTTTCTAACATGCACTTGCATCACCTTTTAACATACATATTTTACTTCTTCTTAAAATAAAACTTTAGGTTATGGATGGTCAGTCATGCAACATTAAACATCTCATAATTTCCAAAATTGTCACTTGCCTATAGTTTGCAAAAACATTGAAGTGAATAATAGAACAAATGCAGATACTGACATTGCAGATGTAGACGTGAAGCTTGGGATTAATAAATTCTTAAAAGTCAAAATAAATTATGGTAGAAGGAACAGGTGATAGATGCTTTAAACCCAGATGGTGAATCTGGTATGAAAAGGGACCTCACTTTGTCAATCTAATTATGTGAGAATTGTTAAAATGCTACAGTGATAAATAGATTTAAACTCTGAAATAATGAGCTTTCAAGGTGAACATTGGGATAAGGAGGAAATGGAGAATATGAATATGTGCAGTTGCTGCCATTATAATATTTTCCTGTAGTCTGTTCTCTTTATCTTTTTATGGAAGAGCCCAGTTGTTAATTGCTCTGTCCCTGGGCTTTTTTTTTTTTTTTTTGAATGCACAAAGCAGTGGTTTTCAGCATTTGACACTTCAGTGTTTGGATTTCCAGAAACCTAGGCCCGTGTTGTCAAATGCATAGAGATTCTGAAAGCTGAAGTCAAAAACATCTGGAGAATGAAACTACAGAACTACAGAAGATACAAGGTTTCTTCTTAAGAGCACGGAGGCCTTAGCTTTCTCTAGATCTAAGAATATTCTATTTGAAGGCATCTCTGTATCGAGGGTGGCATTCATGTGGCACTCCAGATGTTGTTGGACTACAAGTCTAAGTGGGCCCAGCCGGCATAATCAGTGAATGCTGGAAGTTGCCATTTAACAATATTTGGAGAGCTGCATCATTCCCCTGTATTTGAAAGGTTCTTTTTCTTTCTTTCTTTTGAATGGGGCATAAGGCACCACCATAAAAGAGGAGATGCATATAGGAGCCTTTGGTAGAGGGGACAGGGCCCCTTATTGGGTAGAAAAGCTCAACCCAGGACAGCATCACATTTCTCACCTCACAAATTCTTTTCCTATTTGCGGAGACTATACAGGACAGCCAAAGTACTACTCCAGTCATGGATTTGTGAAGTGGCGTTTTCAGGTCTGAATTCCGAAAGTGACTGAAGAGTCCTAATGTGTTTCCTTGTAGCTTTGTGACCTCAAGGTGGTTGAAAAAAGTCCCAGTCTTTTTCTATTGTCCTCTGAATATACAGATATATTTTGTTGTTATCTGCCCTTGAGTCAACCTCGACCCATGGTGACCTGTGTCTCCTCCACTTTTCTAATAAGTTCCTGCAAGCCCATCCCGTGTAACCCCCTGACTGAGTCCATCCGTCTAGGATATGGTCTTCTCTCCTTCTTCTCTGCTCTAGCTTTGCTAGCATCATTGTCTTTTCCATTGATTAGTGTCTTCTCATTATATGGCCAAAGTACGTCAACCTCAATTTAGTCACCTTTGCTTCTAAGAAGATCTCTGGCCTAATCTATTCCAAGATACATCTGCTTGTCTTTTTGGCTGTCCATGGTATCCTAAGCACTCTTCTCCAGCACCACATTTCAAATTAGTTGATATTCCTTCTATCTTCTTCTTTTACTGTCCAGCTCTCACTCCATACATGGTGATGTGAAATACTATGGCTTGGATGATTCTCTTATATACTTATATCTTGTATTTCAGAATACAAATTGATACAAAGCAGATCACAGAAAACAGTGAGTTAGATTAATAAAAAAAATATAATATGCATATTAACTATATAATGATTCACAAAGATTCAGTTCACAAGGTGTTTGGAGCTGCCAAATGGAAAGACTCTGAGGCTGTGTTTTTTCTCCTTGCTTTCTCCCAGCTTCATTTCTCCTGGTCTCTGTATTTGGTTAACATTGTCATCTCTGCCACATTCCAAGTACTGGCTAACCACCTTCAAGGGGGCTAACTGGATGCAAGACTAAATGTCTTAACAGTGTTAAATCTAATCTCTAATCTCCTTTTCTGCCCTCGCTCCTCTATATTTTTAATCTCTCTCTCTGCCGGTTCCTTCCCTTCTGACTTTAAACATGCTCTTGTTTCCCCAATTCTGAAGAAGCCCTCACTGGACCCCTCTTCTTTGTCTAACTATCGTCCTATCTCTCTTCTTCCTTTTCTTTCTAAGGTTCTGGAACAGGTTGTTTATTCTCGCTGTCTTGAGTTTCTCGAAACCAATTCCATCCTGGACCCTTTTCAGTCTGGTTTCTGCCCACGGCACTCCACAGAGACGGCCCTCGCCAAGATCTCAAATGATCTCTTGCAGGCCAAGGCGAATGGCCTCTACTCTATTCTCATTCTTCTTGATTTTTCTGCAGCCTTTGACACCATAGACCACTGTCTCCTGGTTGATTTATTTTCTGACCTTGGGTTCTCCAACTCTGTTCTCAACTGGTTTAAATGTTACTTGTCAGATCTTTTGCAGTGGTCACGGGTGGTCAGACTTCCTCCTCTGTTCCCTTATCTGTTGGAGTCCCCCAGGGCTCTGTCCTGGGTCCCCTTTTGTTCTCTCTATACACATTGTCCCTTGGTAACCATCAGTTCTTTTGGTTTCCTCTATCATCTGTATGCCGATGACACTCAGCTGTATCTTTCCAGGGCTAGAACAGCAAGTCTCCTCTTGTCTGGCTGCCATCTCTCAGTGGATGCGGCATCAGCGCTTGAAGCTCAACATGTCTAAGACAGAGCTTCTCATCTTCCCACCTAGGCCCACTCTCCAATACTCCTTCTCTGTCTCTGTTGATGACACTGCTATTCATCCGGTTCAGCAAGCCCGCAGTCTTGGTTTCATTTTTGATTCCTCTTTGTTGTTTATTCCCCAAATCCATGGTCTGTAGATTCTCTCTTTACAACATTGCTAAAATGCGTCCATTCCTCTCAGCCTCTACTGCCAAGACTCTGGTCCATGCCCTAGTGGTATTGCAACTAGATTATTGTAACCTTTTTCTGACAGGGCTTCCTCTCTCTCGCCTCCATCCTTTAATCTCTGTCCAGAACTCAGCTGCACGTATTATCACATCTGCTCGCTTCTTTGACCATATTTCTCCTCTATTATCTTCCCTCCATTGGCTCCCCTTCCCCTTCTGCATCCAGTACAAGCTTTTGTTGTTGACTTTAAAAGACCTCCTTGGACTGGCTCCTCCTTACTTGTCTGAACTTCTTTCTCCTCATACATCTTCTCGTACCCTCTACTCGTGTAGTCAAGGTCTCCTGTCCCAGCTGATGATTTCCACTGCCCCATCCCGGATTTGTCCCTTCTCACTTGCTGCCCCTCACTCCTGGAACCTTCTTCCCCCATATGCACACCTCATCACTTCTCTAACCAGTTTCAAAATTGAGTTAAAGACTATATTGTTTAGAGAAGCGTTCCCAGCTGAGTGCCCTTCTCTGCCCCAGGATGCTGCGCCCTAATTAAGTGTTAGGAAGCCAAACCCTCCCTCCAGTCCATCCACCTTGGTCCAGGCCTCAGAGGGAGTGAAGAACTGCTGGATTTGATGCCCTTCCCCATCACCATTCCCTTCTCCTTCTGTGTTGTGTCTCTTTAGATTGTAAGCATGAAGGCAGGGAACCATCTAATTAAATGATTGTATGTACAGTGCTGTGTAAATTTACAGTGCTATATAAATAAAGGTTAATAATAATTCTTATTCATATCTATTCAGAAGCAAATTCCTTTGAGCTTTGTGGGGGTTACTCCCAGGAAATGGGCATAGGACTGAAATATGAAGGTGTTATTGCATTTAACATGAGGCAACAACTTTGATACCCCTGAGCAAATGAGCAGGGAAGTAGGACTTCAGTGCTTTCTCTCTTGAGACAGTCTCAATGAAAATCTCCTTCAAAATTCTGCATTTAGTGTGGAACTGATAACAAATACCCGAAACAGTCCAACTAAGGGTGCTCAACAATGGCTCCTTTTCATCCTGGAGAGAAGTGACCAGTGGGGTGCCACAGGGTTCTGTCCTGGGCCCAGTGCTATTCAACATCTTTATTAACGATTTGGATGACAGAATTGGGGGCATACTTATCAAATTTGCAGATGACACTAAACTGGGAGGAGTAGCTAATACCCCAGAGGATAGGATCAAAATTCAAAATGACCTGAATAGACTAGAAAGCTGGGCCAGTGCTAACAAAATGAAATTCAATATGGAGAAATGTAAGGTTCTGCACTTAGGGCGGAAAAATGAAATGCACAGATATAGGATGGGGGACACCTGGCTGAACGAGACCACATGTGAAAGGGATCTAGGAGTCCAAGTAGACCATAAGCTGAACATGAGTCAACAGTGTGATGCGGCAGCTAAAAAAGCCAATGCAATTTTAGGCTGCATCAATAGAAGTATAGTTTCTAGATCAAGGGAAGTTATAGTGCCACTCTATTCTGCTTTGGTCAGGCCCCACCTGGAATACTGTGTCCAGTTCTGGGCACCACAATTCAAAAAGGATGTGGAGAAACTGGAGCATGTCCAAAGGAGGGCAACTAAGATGGTGAAGGGTCTGGAAACCTTGCCCTATGAAGAACGCCTTAGGGAGCTGGGGATGTTTAGCCTGGAGAAGAGAAGGTTAAGAGGTGATATGATAGCCCTGTTTAAATATTTGAAGGGATGTCATATTGAGGAGGGAGCAAGCTTGTTTTCTGCTGCTGCAGAGACTAGAACGCGGAACAATGGATGCAAACTGCAGGAAAAGAGATTCCACCTCAACATTAGGAGGAACTTCCTGACAGTAAGGGCTGTTCGACAGTGGAACACACTCCCTCGGAGTGTGGTGGAGTCTCCTTCCTTAGGGGTCTTTAAGCAGAGGCTGGATGGCCATCTGTCAGGGATGCTTTGACTTGGAGTTCCTGCATGGCAGGGGGTTGGACTGGATGGCCCTTGTGGTCTCTTCCAACTCTATGATTCTATGATTCTATGATTCTAACTACGTCTTGAAAAAACAGGTAGGGGTGGGAATCTTCTGATTTCCTGGCTACAGTCCCCATTCTTATCAATGTTTGATGGGGAGGGTGACTATGAATGAATTAGAAAAAATCCTAAATTGCAAAGATATATGACTGAGCACAAAAGTTAGAATCGTTTGAGCCATTGTATTCCCTATGACTGTGTATGGATGTGAGAGCTGGACAGTTAAGAAAGAAGATAGGAAGAAAATCAATTCATTTGAGATGTGGTGCTGGAGAAGAGTGCTGACGATTCCATGGATGGCCAAAAAGATAAACAAATAAGTCCTAGAGCAGATCAAGCCAGAAATCTCCCTGGACGCCAAGGTGACAAATGAAGGCTGTCATACTTTGGACACATCATGAGAAGGCATGACCCATTGGAAAACAATAATGCTAGGAAAGGTGAAGGGAAGTACAAAGAGATGAAGGCAGCATGCTAGATGGATGGACTCTGTTAAGGAGGTCACAAGCATGAGTTTGCAGGAACTGAGCAGTGCTGTAGAGGACAGGGGTTCTTGAAAATGTCTCATCCACAGGATCACCATGGATTGAAATCAACTTCAGGGCAGTTAACATCAACAAAAGGTATGTGAAATGAAAAGTGTTTGGGTGTTCTTAAGCACAAGATTCCTTCGGTGTTCTTCTGTGGGTGCTTCTTAAACATAGCTCAGATTAATTCTAACTTTTCTATTTAGGTTTGTCCTAACAGAGTTTTGGAGATCCTGGCATAGTCAATACTCCCACCTACTGGCCTCATTTAGAAAAAAGACACACACATATATTTTAGATTATCTATTCTCTTTCAAGAATGAGTCTAATAAACACAAAATATAAACAATTAAAATCCTAAAGATTGTAGAACAGCATGTGTTTTAAAATGGATGTCTGATACAATTTTATTACACTTGCACATGTCTTTTAAAAACTAGTTTACAAAATCTTTTCTCTGATGCTTTGTTGTTGTAGTTGTTGTTGCCCATGTATGTGGGTGCTTTTCCAGCATTTGCCAAATAATCAGTTCTAAATCTAGCACTTCAGTAGAATAAAGACTGCCTTCATCATTGTGCATAATGCTAACTACTGACATGCTTATGAATGTATGAACATGGAACTTATAAGAAGAAAAAAGCTGCTCAAGGACAGATCAGCATAAACTCTTTTGGCACATTTTTGTTTGCATGCCTGTCCACAAATCTAGGGCTGAATCCACACTGCAGAAATAATCCAGTTACTGGTTTAATTGCCATGGTTTAATGCTATGGAAATCTTGGAATTGCAGTTTCTTGTAGCACTAGAGCTCTCTGATAAAGAAGGCTAAATAACTAACAAAACTATAAACCCCAGAATTACATAACACTGAGCCATGGCAGATAAAGTAGTGTCAAATTGGATTATTTCTGCTGTGTGGATACAGCCCTAGACACATTTCTGGATAAAGGCTTCAATGATTGCTGCCTCTCTGAGATGACATCTGGGCTTTAGATCTATTCTTTTAAAACCCTATTATTTTAAATCTATTCATTTAAAACCCAGTTATTGTAATTTAAAATTCTAAACATCAGGAGTGAAAGGTGCTTTGCAGTACTGAAATGAAAATGCAGCCTCCCATTGATATTAGCTCTCAAAAGAAAGCTTTTAAAATAAGCATCATCATCTTTTATTTATCTCCTGTTTTTTTCCCAAGATAGGAAATCAAGATATTATATTACTGAAATTAATATGAAATGTTAAAGACACCACATTCTGATACATTTAAAATTGCATTTACAACACTTGTTGAAAGACCGTTTTAATGTGTTCAGATAAGTTCAAGATATAAAGTATTTGGAATGAGTATAAAAGAACATCCTATCTTTCTTAGTATAATTTTTTTAGGGACAGCATTGTTTAAATGATGTGCTGTGTCTTGCTTATCTTTCTATTCTGTATCAAACTAAATTGCCAGTGGTAGGACATGATGAAAAGAAAATTGCAACATTTCAGATGTCATGGACCAGGATCCTCTTTTGAGTGGTGTGGTTTAAAATGACTGAGAGGGATGTCATGGTACCACTATGTACTTGGGCTTTTGCATATCTCTCTTTCATTCCAATTTAAATTTTATCCAAGACCTTTCTAGGGGACTCTTCTCCCTCACCCAGTCTACTGAATACCAAACTACAATGATACTTTTCCCCCCTCTCCTTGCAGCTTCATATTCTGACATTTAAAATGATACCATTCGGAGCTGGATGACCATTTGAAAAATTACCTTATGCTGTCACATATAATGTGGTTTGAGCCGTGGCCACAAAGTGCTTCTGCATGATTATCTGGCCAAAACTGGGTCTTTTTGAACTTTGAGATTCATGGGGCAGGAGCCAGCTTTCAGAGGTGTGCAGTTTTTTGAAGTAGGGGATTTTGTTTACTTGTCATTTGCTTTATTTGGAAGAGGAATTTGACATTTTTGGCTGCAAAATGTGTTGTGAGGTTTTAGAGAGTAGTGTTAATAGAATTACAAGTCTGTTCCTTTGAAGGCAAACACTTTTAAAATTCAGCCGGCGCCTGCAGTTTGGTTGGAGTCTGGTACTCTAAAACAGAGTAAATGGGGGAAATTTGGGATTGAGATATGCCACCTTCTCTTCTATCTTACCCTATGTGTCTTATCCACAAAAAACCTACAGTTGGTGAGTAGGGATGTGAACATGCATGTATGTGTGGATGAAAGAGAGATAGGGAAAAGGGCAGGGAGGGAAAATAAGCATCCATTTCTTAGTTTGTTCATTGCTGTAGTATTGGGAACCATAATGATGGATTTTAAATTTCTGTCATGTCCATGATATTGAAGGTCTGTTTCTCAGAGTGGCTGAAAGCTACAGTCTATTATGAGTCTGGCTTTGAAAACATTATTTTCCATTGCTAAATTAATTGTAGACATACTGTGCATTCTTTGGATAGATAACTACATGTGTTACAGTTTTTGCAAGGTGCCCTGAAATTTCTTCACCTCAACATTTGCAATGCATCCCAATGGCTTTTGCACTACTGAAGTGGACGGGCTTTTTCGGCATGCTTTCGGCATAAATATTTTAAGTGTAATTCTAATAATAATAATAATAATAATAATAATAATACTCAAAGTAAGTCTTGCTGTATTAAATGGAGCTAACTCAAAGGTCAGTGTGCCCAGGATTACAGGCTTAGTGGATGGGTTCCATCATTATTAAGACCAACCTCTTTCTGTCTGTCTATTGATTTTAAATCATCAGTGGCTGCTCCATAACTTGTGTCCCCAAACTTGGAGCTTTATCTTTCTGAATGCCAAAAACACTTTTTTGTTCAGGAATCAATGTTAGTAGTTATAGTCAAAACAATGCAGGCTTCGTGGAATGTTGGTTTTCAATATACTGTCCCACCTTCTTTTCCTTTGCTTCCCTCATATCTGGTTTTTTTCACAGTCCACATCTGGTCCTAATCCAACTGACAGCCTTAGCCTTGCTGCTCCTACTCTTCCTTTTCTAAACGCACAATCAGTCCTTTTCTTCATTTGCTCTTCTTCACTGGGACAGCTTTTCTTTCTGCCACCCCTTTTTCTTCCAGTAGTCCTTGGTTTTCTCAACTGTCTACTAACTACGCTTCTGCTTCCTTGGCTCTTGTTCCTCCTAAGGCCAACCCACACTTCTGTCTTCTTCCTTCTATGGTCCAGGCAGTGGCATTACGAGGGTTGGCATCACCTACTGGGGGAACTCATGGTGTCATCCCCATGTTGACCTCCTTCCCTACCACACCACGCAGAACCCTTAGTTATGTTTTTTGTACTAATATTACTCATCTGTTGTAATTTCTATATATCACTGAATGTAATGGCAACAGTTGTGACATAAACAACTAGCATAATTAAAATTATAGCTTTAAATTACAATATCATAATGCAGCCTAAATGTATTTGCATGTATATAGTTTCATGGGGTTAAAGTGAAAATTTGGTAAGATGTGATTTTTTTTAAAAAAATTATAAGAATAATTTTTAAATTTACACCATCTCTTCAGTGTTTTAAAGGGATATAGAGGAACACCATAGCCTGTTTCTGGCAAGGGCAGATGTTTGGGGAGCAGTCGTATCACCCCTCCTTAGGGTGTCACCTAGTGCATCCCACACTACACACACATCCCACAAACACCATGCACACCTCTACAGCTGACCCTGGTTCCAGGATATCCTTTCCCTGCCTCCTCCTCCTCTTTGACTGTCAAACTTTCTTGACTGTTTTGAGACCTTTTATGCCTGCACTATATTCTCATCACCATAACCACTAGGATGGGTGGGAATTTTATTTCACTTTCTTTTTATAAGAATTTATAAATCATAAATCATGTCTTCTTATTTAGGATAGGAAGATTTAAGATACTGGAATGTGAAACAAACCAAAGCCAGTTAAAATTCATTGGCCAGGGCCTTTGTGGGCCTATAACTCTTCAAAATATTTAAATCGTATCACAGAATTGTTGGAAGAGACCACAAGGGCCATCTATGTGCTTAGCCATGTGTATTTCAGTTGCCACCTTGCTTGTATCTTTCACACCTAAAAGACAGGAATGATCGACATGATCCTGTCCACACAAAGAATAGCCATACTTATTGAACTGGGCTGATCCAAAAGGAAGTTAATTTTGCCTCCATCTATTCTTCAAAATTCACAAAATTCACCTTGTGAAAACAACTTGAGATATTAATTTAAAAAAAAAAACTCCTGAATGTGACTAAAGTGAAATGGACAGAATTCCTATCTACAATAATCATTAAATATACATTAGGAGTAAGAATCCTATCCCCGTTGGACTTCAGCTTCCATTAAGTCTAAACACTTTAGCCAATATTGAGAAATGCTGGGAGGTGCAGTCCAGCAATATCTAGAGGGCTACATGATTCTCACCCTTTCTTACATTGTACTTCAGTGTGTGTGCTCCCAATGTTTAATAGGCCTTCCTGTTAGCCAAGAACATGTATGGTTGCAGGCTTACCACTATACAGAGGTCTTTGCTTCCTTCCAATATTCTGGTGCTATACAATGATTATGCCACACTCGGAGAAACACTGCAAGAGTGCCTTTTAGAAATTGTAATTGAAATAAGGTAGTATTATGCTTTTAAATTTTCACAGATGGTAATAAAAAAGCAATCACTTGGACAGAATCATAGGACTATATTTGACTTTGAATTGGACATGGCTTGCCTGTCATTTTAAATGCCCTGAGAAAATTATTTCTAGACAGGATGTGTCATGTTTTATGCACATAGACGTCTGCAAGGACTCATTTGCCAAAGTGCCAAAGGTGTAAAAGCTTTTAATGACCTCTTAAATTTTCTTTCTTGATTGTCATGGTGGAACAGCTCCAAAGGTCAGTTACTCCAACAAGCAGGTTCACTTGTATTATAAACAGTCATAGATCAGACTGAATGATAAAGCCCAATGGACTCCTGGCACATTGCTTAATGTATATATTCCAGTACTTTTCTGTTGCTGTTGAGGGGGGAGTAGGGCTTTCCAGGTCATCAGCATTTATTCATGGACACAACGGATGCCGCTTTTCCTGAGTCTCATTGCAGCTTTTACAGTAGTCTTGTTTTCCCATTGTATTTGCCGTCTGGGCAGGATATGCGACCTGAGAAACATGTTTCTTGTGGAAAGGGCCTCAATTAGTTATCCAACTGACCCTTGAGATATACATTATTTGGTAGAAATAAAAGTGTTTGATGGATTGACTGCAGATATACGTTACTGCATTTCCTTTCAAGTGACACAAGAAGTTTGAGCAGTTCTATGATTTAAGCAGCCAGTGTTACTGAATTTGTGTTTGGTGGGGAAAGGGATTTTAGGTACACGCACAGGTTTTTTTGTATTGTTTTCAAACATGGGAAAATACATTGCTGGATCTGGCAGGTTAATGAATTATTATGTTAGAAGATAACGTTTTCAACTTTTTTTAAAAAAAAACTGCAGTTTAAAAATCATTCTTCTGTATTGTTTTAAAAGAGAAGAGAGGATTTGTTCAAGAATTCAGCAAATAAACTATAATTTGCTGTTCTTCCCCTAGGATTATATAGTTCATTTACATTAGTATTCAAATCCATTCAGCATTACTCATACGGTAAGAAAGAAAAACAACCATCTAGTTCTTTGGATGCCTCCAGACCAGAATTCTCCCCACATTTCATTTCTTGTCAGTTTGGTCCCTTTCAGTCCATCTGCAATAGTCTTCATTGGAATTTACCATGCACTTACATTTTTTCCCCAGAACTGGGAGTTTATTTTTTAATACTGCTTTTGATAAACCTACGGTATGCAATTAACTTGCAACTAATGCATCACCTGACAAATTTTATCTAGTTTGCCAAAAAGCAAGAGTTGTGAAGAAACTTGGCCCTGCACCTGTGGTATTACCAAGTTTACTTTTACCAAAGAAATTAGTAAACAAAATTAAAAAATCTTCCATTCTTTCCCCCTAATTTTCCATACTTTGTAGCACACGTATACCAAGCCAGTGAAATGAAATGCACATGCTCATCCACCCAATGTAGGGTAAATTCCAGAATTTAGCAAAGTTAATTTTTGGACTAAAACTCTCAGAATCCTTTAGCCAGAATAGTCAGTGATCCTGCTGGCTGGGGAATTCTGGAAACTGCAGTCAAAAGCATATAATTTCAAAAAACTGATAAGGGTGGGGGGCAAATGCTGTAGGTATATGTATGCATCTCTCTTGTTAGTCTGGTGCAACTGTGTCTAAGCAAATGAGCAGAAGGATAAAAACTCATGATTAAGGAATCAGAAATCAAAGAGGGTTCTAAAATTCTGACCCTACCTTTGTACAAAAAATTATTTTAATAAGGTAGAAAGCTGGTAACAATGGCAGACTGCAAATGAAATATAGACTCTTGTCTTAATGTTCTGAAGATAAAAGCCATTATTCATAAACTAGAGAGGTAGCAATAATCTGCGATTTTCAATATACAGCACTTGGTGAATGTGTGTATGTACTTCAAGCCACCTGTCTACATCTGACGTCCTCATGAACTTCTTAGGCAAGGAATACTCAGAGGTGGTTTTACTAGTTCCTTGCTTTGAAATATAGCCCACAGCATCTGGCATTCTTTGGCCATCTCCCTTCCAAGTGCTAACCAGAGGTGACCCTGCTTAGCTTCCAAGATCTAGTACGCTGGTCATCTCAGTTGTGCTTAGTTGTGTGGCAGTGTCATATAGGGGCTTCAATGTCAGACTAAATCCAGACAGGGTTTCAGCCATGGAGTTCACCAGTTGATCTTGAACCAGCTACCCACTCTCATCCAAGCCCATCCCCCAGTGTTGTTCTGAAGATAAAAGGGATGGGGGACGGGAGAGGACCATATACATAGGCTTCAGCTTCTTGAAGTAATGGTGAAATATGAACACAAAGATGGAAAGGCTACGTCTGGTATACACATAGGACTTTATCACACTGGGGGGGGGGGGGGGATTAAAAATGCATTTTCCTGGCAAAGTCCCAAGATTGTGGCAAGATAGGATTTCTCCTAGGAATAACTGGGGAATAACCAGCAACAAATCATGCTGGTTATTCCTGGGATAAATCCTCTCTAATCGCAGTGTCGTCTGAAAATCTTCACCATGATCTCAAGGCTTTGCTGGAAAAATACCTTTTTAATACTGATTTTTTCCCCCACTCTCTTCCCATGTGATAAAGTCCATATATTTTTTGGTTTTTGTACTGCCTTTAAAATGATTCCTAAGAGGCTTTAAAGGCCACAGCCACCCCTTTTAGCACTGGATTGAGACTGTGGCAACTACATGCTGTAGCCTCGATCTCGCCTTTCCATCTTGCAAAAAGGAGCCACAAAAAGTGGCTCCTTTTTGCACCCTGGAAAGTGTGCCATAGTCATGGCCTTTTGGCGCTCCTTTGGCACCTTGTCATGTCGACGCAGCACCAGAGGAGCACCATGATGCCACGTCGCCATGTCACAGTGTCACGCCAGCCTAGGGACGGAGTCAGGGCATGTGTCGGGCAGACTCTGCCCCCAGGCCAGCCTTAATGGTCTGTACACCCACTGAGTGTATATAAAGCTTCTTGAATGTGAATGTGAATGTGATTCATTCTGACACCACATGACATACCAAATAATAGTGGCCATTCTCACTGGGAGATCAGCGACATGAATTTCATGTTTATATGGATTCAAGCATCCATGGCTTGAAAATATTTTTAAATACAGTATAAATTCCAAGTATCAAACCTTGATTTTGCCATTTTATATAAGGGACACCATTTTGCTATGCCATTGTATTTAAGGGGAATTGAGCATCCACAGATTTAGTTATTCATGGGGTTCCTGGAACCACTGTATTCTATATTTAATGAAATGGAGGAAGTTGCATAGCTAAACACACATGCAGTGCAATCTCACTGATTGCCTAAGCATGTTTTCTTTGAAATCTTTCTGGTTTCAGTCAGGCCCTCTTTCCAGTAAGTGCACATAGGATTTCAGCCTCAGATATATAAAAACTGCAATCCAACACGCACAAATGGATATAGATCCAACTGTCCTTTTCTGGCAGGGACAGTACCAATTCGTTCTTTGCCATCCCACTTTTTCTGTGCTTTTAAAATGTCCCAGTTTCTTACTTGTCTCCAATTTTCTTCCTTTGTCTTTTGCTTACTTCAGTTGCTGCAAAGTGAAGTCAAAGGCAAAAATAGTTTGCACTATTAACTCAGTGGAGATGGGGAGTAGAGTGAATTCTTGCCCTTCCCAGTAGGCTCAAGCAAAAGCAAACTCTTCCTGGCTTGTTCGTTCTTCCACATTAATAACTTTTGGTAGCTTGACCATAATTTGATGTGGTTTGGCCACATGCCTCCTGGTTTTCATCTGTGAAATGTTGAAGTGTATGATAATTGGGTATTCAATGCCAGCAGAATCAGGACTTCTCCTCTTGTTACAATCCACTGGAGTGCTCAAAACCTATTCTTGAATTATATAGCCCTGTGGACCAGGTTTTAGGTAAATGGAGGACTGCTGGAAGGACAAGGTTGCCAAAATTGGCAGAAGTACACTGTCCTTATTTGCGCATAAGCCTTCTTGAAATCAAAGGCAGTTACATCTGAATAAACATGTTTAGGATTCAGCTGCAGAGTACTTAAATATACAGTACATGGAATAAAATCTTAGTAATACAAGGCATTAGCATCTGGCCTTGTGATTAGTATTAATTACAATATAAAATAATTCATCCTGCTATCCATGAAAAGTAGGCATTTTAAAAACATATCTCTCAGTCCCCTGGCAGAGTGCTGGCTGGAGAAGGGAAGGCTCTGCTTGATCAAACAGCATCTGTTATGAACTGAATTTGATTTTATTACTTTCCAAAATGCTGTCCAAAATAGTGGAGATTTTTTTTTCTTTTGCAAGAGGAGACCAAGTCATCAAAGTGTGTGTTTTTCCTCACCCGACTGACCCTGGCCAAAGGGAGTATGCCAAGAGAATGTATAGCCCCCAAAGTAGCTCCAGCTCACTTCGTTCAAGCTGGAGTTTTACTCTTTCCTTGGGACTATTAATTTTTCCTATTTAAATTCTCCCTCCACCCACATTTGACTCTTTACCATAGCAGCACTTACGGTTACCACACTGGTGAATTTCTTGGCAGTGCAAGTCAACCTGTTTCCAAAGTTGTCATGATGGAAGCGCCCACGCAGGAGAAATGGGATACGATGGCCAAGAAAATAAAATAATAAATGGATATGTTCTATGTGTCAAGTGCCCATTATTATCCTGCCACATATTACTGAAACACTATTATAAGATCATCCTACTTGAGAAGGCTGCTCATCATTTGGTATTATCAAAACAGTTTGTTAAATGCCCCCCCCCCCAGCCACACACACACTTTCCAAATGCTAGCAGTAACTTCAGTCTTTAAAAGCATGCATGACACACAAGTGGTTTCAGAAAATATTTTCAGAAAGATATTCCTCTAAAAATGTCCAAGCTTAATATTGGATTTATTTATTTTCAAACAAATTTGCAGGACATTGTAGATTGTGCTGTATTGTTGTGAAACTCATACCACTTTTCCACATGAACAACATATATGTTGTTATTTGCCACTATACATTTCCCTTTTTGTTTCGTATGTATACCATAGTAGATTAATAATAACAATAATAATAACAACACAACAAGGTAAAATATGTTTATTTTGGGCTAAAATATAATACCATCTATATAATATAATATAATATAAACTAGAAATCCAATGATTCCATCGGATGGAGGCATGACAGTTAAAGAGATGTCAAACTGCCATGTGGCAGCAGCCATAAACACAATAAATAAAGTTACTCTGCTTTCGGTTAATAAAAGTAATACAAAGTTTCTGAGACAGATGCTTACTGCATATTGTTTAGAGAATATTGTTATAATGGTATCTGTAGTCATAAAGACTTGACTCTTCTTTTTAAATGAATACATAATTTACCTAGATTTCAAGAATCTATGACTGAGATATAAGCCATCTTCTATCAGCACGCACATCCCATGAGTGAAGTTTAAAACTGCTTAAACAACCCCCATGCTTAATCTGAAAGATGTTTTTTGAGTATTTTCTGGACAATCACACCTTGCACTGAAGCCAGAAAGATAATTTCAGCAAGTAGCCCCAAATTAGGAAATCCTTCTTAGGACAGAAAGTTTGTAAGTTGTGCCAAGTATGGGCACAGAACCATGCAAGAGGGGAAAAAATCCCTCTAATGAACAGGCAATTGAAATTCTCCCCCTTTTCGTCAGCCAGTATATTTAAAAGAAATTACTACAGTAATTATATTTTATGAGCATGAGTCATTTTTCTGTTTTTAAAGAAGTACTTCACTCTACCCATCTTTTTAGTATATTTCCACTTGGTGTGGTTTGGCTGTAAGAAGCCATGTGGCAGCTGGTTTCTTGAAAATATTTTTTAAAAAGCCAGACTCTTCAGTTCTGGAATACCTGTGGACCACATATAGGGACATAATTGCAAACATCTGTCCACCCACCTATGAAAGAGCTAAGAGAAGTCATTATGAAAGAAATATAAAATGGTAATCTTACAAGTCAAGAAACTACAGCTCTTTGCCCCACTATGCCTATTTATTATAGAGCTGAAAGCTCTGAACATTAATAGGTACAATTTAATTGTAGCCATCTTATTATGCATAGAGAGGTATTTGGAGCTAAGAGATTCACAGAGAACAATCTCATGATGGGGGGACTACTTTAAACAAGAGGGAATGAATGTCTCATTACTTTGTGAGGGCATTACAAGTGGATGCCAACATGGATTCTTTGGCATGTGTCAATCTAGCTGAATATGTTGACCCTTTAAACAAAACAAGGTTGAAGGTTTAGAATTACATTCAGATCTGAGGTAGGAGATCTAGCAGCTGTATTTTACATAAGCTTTGCCCATTCCATAAGAAGCCAGATCTGGCTAGGATAACAGATAATAATAATAGTAATGATAATAAATTTTTATCTGTATTTTGTGCCTCTCCCTATGGATCGAGGTGGGATTACAGCAAATAAAATCAGCATTACAGTATAGAGTAAAATAAGTCTTCTAAAATACAATCAGTCATTAAAAATAACAATGTTACAATGCTATAGTACTATGGTATAGTGCTACTAATACCAACCCTTAAAATGATCAGTCATTGTCTAATCCATATTGTCGAGTTTGGAAGTGGATAACTTGATCACATCTCACTTGAACTACTGTAGCATGCTCAAGTGTAGTGCTGCCTTTGTAAATTATTCTGAAATTTCACCAGGTTCAAAATGCGATGATCAGGTTGTTGAGCCTTAAGATCTTTAGGGGAGAGGGCTTTCTCTCAGTCCCACTACCTTTGCAGGAATGGTTGGTGAGGTCTTGGGAGACAGCCTTCTTCATCACCACTCCCAGATCCAGTTGGCCCCCTTCCTGCGCTCTTTGTGCCAGCAGGCAAAGACGTTTTTATTTAGGCAGGCTTTTGAATTGTGAATTTTATGGAACTGTGTGTAAACGATGTGCTATTTTCTAATCTTTTGTTTTGTTTTGTTTCGTTGAAACCACATTTTAAATATGTTTATGCGTTTGAACTGTTTTCTACCATGTTTTTAATATTAGTAATATTTGATTCCTTGTTAACTTTTGTACATTAGTGTTTTAGCTGTATCGTTTTAAATTATTCTAAACTGCCTCGAGTCCGATTTGGGAGAAAAGTGAGATATAAATGCAATAAATAAAATAATGAATAAAATAAATTCTCTTAGTGTTTTAACTCCCCCTTCCCCAGCCTCCTGTGTGGCATACTTGGAGTCCACCTTATTGCAGCCAGCTGGACAGTAGGAAAGAGAAAAAGCTTAGCTTTTAAATCCATGGCAGAATTTGGGAGTCCATACCTGTTTCTATCCCTGATGGGGAACCAAAAGTTTTTAGTCTTACTGAGTTATGAATTATGTGAGTGTTATATAATTTAAAGCTCATGGATAGGTTCCAAAGTTCATATACAATGTTCTTCTCACTCACTGGTCCTTTCCCCAGACTCTTCTCTCCTTGTAGCCCCTTGTGCTATAAAACTTCTTCTGAAGCTGAGGAAACCTTCTGGAGTAGCTTTTGAGGAAGCATTGAGGGGCTAAAGCAGGAAAGGAAACTTGGCAAATGCCCCAACTGTCCTTGTGAATCCTGGATCCTACCTAGCTGTATTATTTCTCTACACCCGCAAAATACCAGCAGTGTCCAAATAAGGTTACCTGTTTTATTGGTGGAATAATTTAATGTAATCTAGCAAAATATCTTGGTATGAGCAACTCTTTCTAACCAGTAAGCTCATTCAAAGGCCCAAGCATAGGGATTTCTAGATTTGCTGGAGCTCTGATATATCCTAACCTTAACTGTGCACAAGGACTTGGACATTCATTCAATGGAGTGGGAGGGATCAGCCTTTGAACATATGTTGCTTACTATCTCTGAACTGCCATACTACCACCACAAGTTTACACTTGTGGGAGCTCTGGGCTGAAAGTTGAAGCAAGATTTTATTATTTAAAGTATTATTTAAACATTTTCATAACTACTGGTGTTACACTAACTTCTCAGAGCAACTAGACTGTATTTACCTAGGTTCCATTTCCTTTGAAAGAAAGTTGTGGGAGGCCTATAGTGTTTTATGATATCTGGATGTATTTTAAAATATACCAGTTGATCGTACATGGAGAAACAATATGAACACTCCAATAAACAGCCAAATCCACTGATCCACTTCAAATACCTTGTATTGAGACACAATCCTTTAACAGTTCCCATGGACATACATCGCCTCGGAAAACATGTAGGGATAGCTGAGCTGGCCATTTAAGAAAGATGAGGAAGCCTATGGAGCTTCGAAAGCTTGCAACAAGTATATTGTGCATTTTGGTTGGCCAATAAAGGTATCACTGATGGATTTTGTCTGTACAGATCACCTCAGTTAGGGATATAAATGTTTATTTCACTTTTCCATGTGATAATGCAATTTTCTCCCTATTGGGTGAGATTGTGAAGGTTTGTATATTTTCAATTATTATTCACATTTTGGGAATTTGGGGCATTCATGTTACTGTCTGAATAATTTTGCTTTCCTGTTGTGGGCTTGATCTTTTATTTACAGATTATTTAGGCTGCTGAATGCAGTGGCTTAGTGGTTAAGACATCAGTTCTGATGATCGCAAGATTGGAAGGTTGGCAATTCAAGGCCCGAGTGCTGTATGATGGGGTGAGCTCCAGTCACTAGTCCCAGCTTCTGCCAACCTAGCAGTTCGAAAGCATGCAAATGCAAGTAGATAGACAGATACCACATCTCAGTGGAAATGTAACAGTGTTCAAAGCAGTCATGCTGGCCACATGACCAACAGAGTAATCCTTGGACAATGCTGGCTCTTCGGCTTAGTAATGAAGATGAGCATTGTCCCATACAGTAAGTTATGACTAGACATTCATGTCAAGGGAATTCCTTTACCTTTACCTTTAAGACAATGGTGATCATTTTATTTGACTATTAGTGTGCTGCAATTCAATTTGTTTATAAAAAGTATTGCTACGCTAGTGTTCACTGCACTTTGCAGTGATTTTGCTTCTGCTTTGCCAGGCGGCACTACAGTCCCAGAAAGATGGGCAGAAATGTGGAACTGACAATGCATCAAAACTGGTTGTGTAAAATAAACTGGGCATGAATTTTTTTTGCCCATTACATGTGTACAGGTTGACCAGCTACTGTGTAAGGCAGCCATGGGGAACATGTTGACCCAGTATTGCTGGAAGGCAACTCCTAGTACCTTTCACCATTAGCTATGCTGGCTAGGACTGACGGAAGCCACTGTCCAACATCTGGAGGACCACATGTTCTCTGTCCCAGATGCAAGAACTGCTTTGCAAGTTACTTTTTTCCTTTTCGTGTTCATGAATTATTTAATTACAAATCTGATATAGTGGATGATGAAGCAGAAGACTTCAGAGGCTTTAATTTTAAAAAAATAGTAATAATAAGGACAAGAAGAAAAAGAATATGGAAAATGCCCTGACAGAAAATGGAGCAATGCAAAGTAGAGCTCTGAAACTAATAAAACCTTTTTGTTAAAATTCAGTTTCATCTTGTACATGATATCAATTTGATACAGCTGAGAATTTAGGAATCAGCCTTGCTTTTATAACTTATTAAAATACCAGTTCTTGTTTTTCTACCTTTGTATAAAGGTTGAGAAGAAAGAGTAACTGATGTTGAATTACATGAAGAAGTACATCATGACTGAAGAATTCCAGAGGAAAGCACACACACACACACACACACACACACACACACACATATTTAGCTTTCCTTTAGTGATTTACTAATGATACTACAAGCTGGAGTAGTAGGAGTGAGAGACAGAGACTGAACACTGTTAGAAAAAGCAGAACACAGGCCCTTGATGTTTTACTGCTGATGTGCTACAGTAATTGATAGTTTTAATCCCAGTCAGTGAGAAGGCTTCAGTCCAATCTTGGCCTCACAAAGATTTACAACTGACAATAATGGTGATGTAATTACTCATTGTCTGAACCACACAGGAGGAAAACACAAAAACCTTCTTTATATAGAAAGCAATTTGGAAAATGAGTTCTTACAAGTATTAATTTTGTGGCGTAAATGCTATCTTTCCCTCCTCTTGCAGCTTTTCCCATTGCCGAAATTACTGCCTCTCATAATATATTCAAGACATAAATATGCTATTATCTAATGGGAGTAAAGCATTGCTAAAGACTTTTTCTAGTACTTTGACATGGAAAGCTGTGTTGAGGCTCATTATTCTGACTGAAATGTTAATTCCCAGACAAATGCAATAGGATATAATACGGCTGTACTGGGATCAGTGTTACAGTTACCCTGTCAGACTGGGTCATATAGAGAAAAGAGCATGAGAAGCTTGGTGCATGATGTCACTGATCACTTTAACATATATATGAGGTTTAAAAAAAAAAGATCAGCTGCCAAAGCAAAAGGCAGATTCCCTTTCATAAGTGTGGATGTAGTGCAGTCTCATCTCTCTTTCTCTCTTTCCCATTTCCAGATGTTTGTTCTAATCTACAGGTATTGCATGCATGCATGCAGCAGGGGGTCTGAATTGCACACAAACCTCCACACCTGTCAAAAGCTTTTTCTTCAATCTTTGTCCATCAATAGGAAAATTCATTTGTACATGGAGATCCTTTCACTTCTGAAAGGAAGTAGCAAACCACATGGGAAAAAGGGCTGTGGACTTGACAGCACACGGATTTCCCAGAAATAGAATTAGAAGAGACCACAAGGGCCATCCAGTCCAACCCCCTGCCATGCAGGAACACCCAAACAAAGCACCCCTGACCGATGGCCATCCAGCCTCTGTTTAAAACCCTCCGAAGAAGACTCCACTGCACTTCAAGTGTTCCACTGTCAAACAACTCTTACCATCAGGAAGTTTAGTAGACTGCAAGCTAAATTTCTGGACCTGGAGATTATATGATTGTCTGTCCCTGTGGGAAATGACTACAGTCTTGAAATTTCAATATATTGAGAGATATGAATATGGTTCAAAAGCAGAACCTTCATCAACTTCAACCATATGGCATATCAGAATCATGAAGAATTCTCCATAGAATCCAACCTGGTTTGCTGCACATAAAGAAGCATTATCATTTCTTAATGAGATGGCAGTAACTATTATCAAAAGTAATTTAGTTCTAAGTCCAGTTGTTAATCTTAGTTAGAGCAGATCCATTAAATCATAACTGTTGAGTTACCAAGTTCCCACTAATTCAGCAGGTCTACTTGGTAAAGTGAAGGCAGTAGAAAAAGAAGATGACTCATTTACAAGAGGATTGATTCAAGCAAGGAAATCACAGCCCAAGACCTGAAGAGGGTTCTTGGGGCCTCTCATTCATATGTTGCTGTGTGCCTTCAAATAATAATAATAATAATAATAATTATAATAATTATTATTATTATTTATAATTTATTTATACCCCGCTCTACAGCCCTAAAGGCTATCAGAGCGGCTTACAATTATTATTTTAATTAGATGGTTCCCTGCCCTCAGACCTACAATCTAAGAAGACACAACAAAAAAGGAGAAGGGAATGGTTGTGTGGGAGGGGATTAGGTCCAAAAGTTCTTCTCTTCCTCTGATGCCTGGACCAAGGCAGATGGCATGGAGGGAGGGCTCTGCTTCTTATCATTTCTGACTTATGATAACTGTATGGCAACCCCTGCCATGGCGTTTTCTGGTGCTGAAAGTGTGTGACTCAACCAAATCACCCAGTGGGTATCCATGGCCAAGCAGGGAACTGAACCCTGATCTCTAGAGTCATAGTCCAACTTGGTCAACTTGATGGTAAACAGCAGCAACAACAAAATAGTGTCTTAATTTACATTTGGATCTTCAGTAATTATTCAACATTTATGGATTAAAAATCAGGGCCAACCTGTCATGAGTCAGGATGAAGCAGCTGCTTCAAATATAAGGTTGTGGGAGGAGGGGGGAAAACCCTCTGCTTGCCAAATGACCTGTCATTTGCTGCCCTAAGCTAGCCTGCTGTTGCCAGGTACAGTGGAAGATGTGCTTTTTAACAGCGTTGAAGTAAGAGTCAACTTCTAGTTTGTTCACTTTCTGAACATGGAATAGGAGTGAGACATGCCTCTTATGCTCTGTGCTTCTGATGTCTTGAGCTGGTCTTGTTAACTGCGCACCAGGAAATTTCTAGTGCTGGTATATATTTAGAAACTTCTCACTAGCTACTCAAGCCTACTTCAGAGAGCAGCTCCCAAGCATTTCATTTTCTGAGGGACAAAGGTACATTGAAAAATCCCGCATCTGGTTAAGTAATTCACAGTATTAACTGCCTATAGAATGTCATGAATCTGAATAATGATGTGAAAATAAGCACATTTTCCCTCCACGGCAGAAAATGGGATTTTGTAACCTACCAACACTCAGTACAGCAATGACCAATGTTATAGGCTCTTTAAAAATTACATTTACATTGGACATGGGAGTCAATGAACAGATATAAAACAAAACTGGGGAACCTGTGCTCCCATAAAGGCAGTTGAAATCCAGTTCCTATCAGCTCTAGGTAGCCTAGCCAGCAGTAAGGTATGATGAGAATAACAGTTAATCAACATCCCCAATCCCAAACAGGGAATTTCACACCTATACTGTAGTTACATCCCTGGCAATAAGCCATGCTGAGTTCAATGAAGACTTCATTCTCATTGGAAATCATGTAAAATAAGTAGGATTCCTTCATATCAATACCGTGCATGGCATATTCAGTTGGAAGTCAAATTCAGTCCAGATTAATCATGATTCAAGCCAACCTGGACCCCCCCCCCCCAAAAAAAAATCAAAATTGTGGTTAAAGTATCCAAATGGCCATTCCTTTCCCCTTGACTTCCATTGGGAAATGAAAATATAACTATCATTCTATTGGTTTTTCACACATCTGCATACTCTTCACCCTGGCAATAGTGAAGGAAGAAAGCAATCCTGGGTTCCATTGCCATTTCTAAGAGATCCCAAACAATGCTCAACTTTTTCCTTTCTTCTATCTCCATGGCCGGCCTGCCACTATGCTGCTGCTGCTCTTTCTTCACTACATTAAATAGAGCCGTTCAGGGCTTCATGTGTATTTGTATTACTAATGTTTTGTGGATTATTATTATTATTCCGCCCTTTCTGGGTAGGGAATCAAAGCGGATTACAACAAGTATTAAAACAGGATACTATAAAATCACAATGAAATTAAAATCGCCTTCCCCTCCCTCCAATGTAATGGGAACCATAATTATTGAACCTGCTAATGTAACTAACAAGAAGATTTAACAGAAATTAAATTGAGTGGCTTACCTGCACAACAAAAAGGGCAATAATAACTATATTGTGCTTGCTTTATCATATTAAAAATAACAACTATATATATTCTTTGTAAATTAAATCAAGGTGTCCATTGCCAGGTAAAAAAATGCACATGCACAAAACTCTCTCTCCTCACTGAGAGAGAATAATTAGAAAGATGATTGTAAAGAATGAATAATGCTGAGAAAGCAAATCAGATGGAGGCAATTTGAAATTGGGGGGGAGAGAATATGTTCTGCTACCTAAAACACACAGATTCACAAATAGATAACTAGTCAAATTAACAAATATATAAGAAAGTCAAAACAATAGGATGTTAAACAAAACATGATTGGAAAATGAAAAGATAGTCAAATGATAGTCAACAACCACCCGCCCAAATTTCTCAACACAGTTATTTCACAGGGATGTAGCTGTTGGGGGGGGGAGGGGGGATGTGAGCATTGCCCCATGAGAAGAATTCTGCATGAATCCCAAATAAATTTTCCTTCAGTCCCCACAGTTCTAGCTGTTCCCACATACATATGATGTGCTGAAGCTTAATGTCAGTAAAAGACAGCATTTCATACAGAACACTGTCTGTGTGCATTTTTCCTAATTTTTATTCCTGATAAACCTAACTTGGAATCTTCTGGTGATTTCAAAGTGTTGGCCTGAAAACTCCTCACCCCCGCCGCCTTCAGCTTTTTGATGAAGCATGTGGGAACAGAGCTATAATTGCCAAAGCCATTTTAATTGGATGAGGGTGGTCCTGAAGCCATGCTGTGATTTTGAACACCAATGTTTTCATTGGGAACTTTACATTGGCAGATCTAGAGACTGCGGAGACTCGCAGTCCACGTGAAATATCCCTAGGGGCTCCCAAGTAGGAGAGGATACTGTGCATAGCTATTCCACCTAAGGGGGTGGAATAAACTTTTGTACTTCCATGTGGTTTTAATTTCAGCCAGTGTTTGGACAGCAGAACATGAAGCATTGTCATGGTGAGTTGGCTAGCAGTGCCCTTTTAATGGCCAAGTGTTACCCTTTCAAGACCTTGCTTTGTATTAATAATGACACAGCATGCAGCTGATGCAAAACACTATTCCAAAGTTTGGACATATCAACATTTTTGCATTGCAGCCAAGAGGAAACTTAATTTTTGCCACTTAGCTAGGATCCACCCTGTGGAACTGAATTATTTCTGAACAAGACCTGGCTCTTTTGTCAGATAGAACCATGCATTTACATATGTAATGTAGAGAGGGACCCCCCTGCGTGACAAAGCCCTTTGATACCCCCTTTCCAAGTTGCCAAGTTGTATTACTTGTGTAGAATAGCAAGGTCTAGCAAAATAAAGATGTGTTCCATTTTTAAAAAAATCTAGAGTAAACACCATCAATATGGAAACTGAAGAAGAAACCTAACTGAAGGAACTTAATTTTTGTAGTTAGAGGTCAGCCTATAGACATATCGAACTTAAAAATTTCCTCTCCACTTATTTCCCTTCAACTCCTGGTGAACAGTATACTTTAATGCTGAATTATAGACTTTAATTTGGAAGAGAGCTCAGGAAAATCCATTAGCCAAGGCCAGTTCTAAATGTACACTTGCAATGACAGAACTCTATCTTCAAAAAGAGATGGCCGCTGACGAATTCAGATCCTGCCATTTGAGACAGAGTAGGTAGGCTGCAAACTTAGAAGTGTCTGATCTTCCTGGACTGCCAATCTCATGATAAAATGGACTTTTAAGCTTAAAACCATTTGTGTGGGGGATTAAACTAAGGTGGTGTCTGCACGGGCCAGGCTGCTCCAGGAGCAGCCTGATGTATCCTATCCCCAGAGCTGCCTCGACTTCCCTGTTACCTGGGGCTCTCTGTTCTGACGAGTCATGGCAAGTCGCTTTGCTCTGAGATCAGAATGAGGCACCCAGCCTTGATCAGATGACTGGGCTCCTTGTTCTGAACTCAGAGTAAGCGATACATGCTTGTGGCTCTGGCCATAGGCAGCACAGCAGGATGCACATGCGAACAGCTGCCTGGCATTGGAACAGAGGGCTCTGGACCTTCTGAGAAAGTCCACACCACAGTACACAGAGAGCTTTAAAAATATGTTTTAAGAGGGGTATACCCCAGGTTTGGTACTGAACAGATTTGCACTAGACTTGGCAATTGGGCCTTGTATCATCTGGACTCCCTATTGAGAGGATGGGGGAAGCTTTTTTATTTAGCCAAACAGACAGTGTGTAAGTAGAACTTTTTTCTAAGTTTAAAACCAGATTGTACTGTTGAGCAAAGGAGAAGAAATCATACAGTCTTCTATATGTTGTTTGAGTGGAAGTCTCAGAGTCTTTAGCCAGCATAGCCCATGGTAAGAATGGTGCATGTAGAGGACCACAAGATGTGATGAAAAGGATTATGGAAAGGCAGTATTGTTCAGCAACTCAATCCCATCTGTAATATGTGCGAGTAATACTGTAGCATTTTAAAGAGTAACACATTTATTATGGCATACATTTTGTTAACTAGGGTGTACTTCATTAGAAGTAGCAACTGTTATGCTCATGCAGCAGATATATTGAAAAAAGGCATACACAATTTAGATGTGAAGGAAGTACACAGAGTACAGTTTGTGATAATTATGTTAAATAATGTTTGAAGATATCGGAAATAAGCACAGTAACTATTCACTAAATTAGATAAGGGGGGAAATCCTACTGTTCCCAAGTGAATTAACACAGTAATGTGATAGAAAGCTATTCCCATATTTCAGACCAGTGGTAATAGAATTAAACTTACTGATGGGTTTTAATGGAGTTCTTTCACTTTGGAAACAACACTTTGGAGCTCCTTTCGTCAACACTAGACAGTTGTTACATAAATGTTAAATTAAGAAAGATTATTCTTGGCTTACTATGGCCTTACTATGACTCAAGTGCCATTTGGTAGACAGATGTATTTGTTTCATTCAGAGTTGAATTAAAAATGGGTTTGCACATCACCATACCTGTCTTACCCATAGGCAGCACACTCTGCACTTTCATTTTGGAGTGACAGAAAAGAATCAGGTGGCTATTCTCTCCAGTATAATTACCCCCATATCTGGAATCTTTCAACAGAGCAGAAGGAGCAACATCTCTCTACATATGGTAACCTGTACTTTGGCCATCTGTCATACAGTAGAAAAACAGTGGGTTTACCACCTTCTCTGGCAATTGACAGACATAAAACACATGAAAGTTGTTGGCATAGCTGCATTTTCATATAATGTGCAGCTGCCTGCTGTGAGCCAGAAAACATACAGAAACCTTCCTGGAAAGGGATGGCAACCATGACACACAAAAAGGCTTAAAATGAGCACCTAGGGAATAATATTAAGAAAATATGTTCTACATGTAAAGAAAGGGTCAGTGGCACATTTGGACAATGCTGAATAGCACACCAAAATGAATTCATGATAGGCTGGCACTATATTTCAGCAAGGTTCCTGAAGTGTAAAACTAAAACAAGACATGAAATATTCATAGACGTTTAATATAGAGACTTGGGAAAACACAGTGGATGAATTATCCCGTAAGCAATTTTCAGACAATTTTCGTCATAAACTCAGACCTTTCAAAATATAATTAGTCTCTATAACCTGAAAAAAACTACTTTTTCTTCTGCAACTCAGTCTATTGCATATTTAACATGCTGCTATATGGCAAAAATGAAGGCCTGTTCCACAGTTCACCTGAGTAGTATATTTTGTGGTTTCAAGGAAGTTAGAATCCAACCTCTATAAATCCACACATGACCGTTCAGATTGAAAAATGCTTAGGATCTAGAACTCTTGAAGGAGGCATTTGCAGAACACATAGGCAGCCCTTTTAGGTACTTGGGGTGCTTGACCTGACATCAGAAATAGACTGGAAGACACTGCTGTGCTTTCAACATTGCTGAGATACATTTCTGACTGCTTTCTGTCCCAGCTTAAGTAGCCGCATCCTATAATAACTGAAGTATCAATGCTTTTTTCAAGGGGAGCACTAAAGAAGAGGTTATCAAAGCATGGATTGCTATAGATAGACTACCCTTCCCTAGGACAGAGTGAATTTTTTTTTACCATTTTGATTACAAACCACAGAATCACCCAGCCAGTCTGTGCAGACATATGCCAGGCTAGGGACACTGGGAGTGGTAGTGCAAAATCCATTTCCCCCCAGGAGATACTGTATACCAGCCCAATCTGTTGAAAAGTACTCTATATTATGGAGGCTACCTGAACTGCAAGTGAGAAGCCGAAATCTCAGAGCCTTCCCTCAACAATGAACATGATCCTTTAGAAGAATGCAAACCCATCTGAAATAGGCTGAGACCCCTTTCCCCTAGCAGTGGAAACATCTGTCTACAGAACTGCTTGAGATTTCAGGAAAACATCAGCCATGTCTTTTCTACCAAGAGACATTCCTGAACCTTGGTTATATGTTGCCAGGATTCTTTGGAGAATTTCCACAAGACATAAAGTGGTATAAAACCAATAAAAATGATAGCATAGACAGGCCCAGTGGGAGAATTAGGGATGCACTTTTATCTCCTTCATCAACTTTCAAAACATCTTAAGAATGTTTTGAGTTTGACTGGATCATAATATGAATTAACTTTTATCTAAAGTAACAATGCTTCTCCTAACTGTTCTGTATTATCATGAAAAATGACAGCTTAAATTGGTTTAATTTTACTTATTTAAGGTCAGATTGTAAACCAAACCTCTAGCCGTGGTAATTTAAAAAAGCCACCCTCATTTAATTCAGCCATATGAAATGGAAGGTTTAAAGAATGGGATATACTTTATAAAACTATTTTTCCATGGGCGTGCCTTGTAGTACAGCCGATGTCCCTGCAACACCTTGGCTAAGTTGTAGGAGCCGTGGGTGGAGTGACTATTTCCTGGCACAAAGAAAGATTTCAGGAAAGCGTTGGCTGTGCCTTCTCCACCCAGACAGGTTCTTGACCCCACTTTACAACTGAAAGAGGCTAGGAGTATGCATATATATATATATATATATCTTCTCTATAATCCTCAGGGCACACCAGCTCTCAGTACTCTCATTGTAAAATCTGTTCTCCTTAAAATACAAATGTACAAATTTCATGCCTAAGGAATCTAGGTTTGAATTACAGGGTGCTTCCTGAGAATTACCTATGGCATTAGACAGAATTTTTTTCAGGGTTTGTTTATTTTTTTACACCAATAGGAAGGTTTGTATCTTTTCAATGTCTTGTTATCCAAAATATGAGATAATTGGATTGCACTTAACAAAAAACAGCTACACAGATAATTAGGACATTTGGAACTATGCAATAATCATCTGTCTAATCCACAAACATAAGGTTCTTTCCAACAAAATATAAAACAACAACTTACAAGTATAACTTTATAAATATTAATTATACAGTCAGTTATTCAAAACATACTGTGATGGCATATTCTCCCAAACTACTCTTTTGAATGTTGCCATTCTTGCTGAAATGATAGAGTAAGGGCAGTGATTCCCCCCTCCCCCAAATCTGTCTTAGTTTTGGCAGAAGTACTATTTCCCAGTTTTACTTTTAAAAAGAGCTCCATGAATATACTGCAGCTGTGAACAAGTTATAGTGGGTATTGCCAGAGTGTCTAGAGACTAGCTCTTGTAGTCTAGCTCTTTTGGAACCTGTCATCATTTGACAGAAGAGTCCATGATACAGTGGCCCATCCTTCATCTCTCCAGTATGATTTGTCATCTTTAGTTTTCAAAAAGTCTGGTACCTCAGACTGCCTCTGCACATAGCAAACTATAATTTCATCTAGCAGAATAATGTTTCTTTTAAAGACACACGGAACAGTGTTTCTTTGAGCATATGCACAATTCCTCCTTTAAAGAGTAGCATATTTTCTTTATTCCTTTTTACATGGGGAGGAAACCTATTTTATAAAGACAACACCAATGACACTGATTGCAGTTTTTAGCCTCTGGTTTTGAATTCTCTGGTTCTGCATTCCTATCCTGATTTATATTACTATCGAGATTCCTTAGACTACCCATTTTCTTTCCCCCAAAGAGAGGCGAATTACCTTTTCCAGAAGCCTCCACCACTAGCAATTTACTTTTAAAATAATTTATTTGGGGAGGGATACTCTATTTAATATAAAAATGCCAGTCTTTGAAAGCCAGATCTGTATATCTGCCTGCATCCAGTTGATTTTTGGGAGATTAACAACAACAACAATAATTACAGTCTGTGTGGCTCCTGGAGGTTCCCAAGGAAGAAACCACACTCAGACAATCTTGGTTTAAAGCAATATTTCCCAGTTTATAATTGATGGGAAGCTGGTTTAAGAGGATAGGGTGTATGTCCAAGGCCCTGGCCTGTATGGGAGGTATATCAGGTATGGGATAGAAAAAGAGGACATGAGCAGATAGCTCATTCTCATATCAATAAACAGTAGTTTCTTGCTGGGGTGAGAAATGTTTTTCAGACCCAGGAATGAATTCCAATAATGTTTAAGACAACAGGCATGGCAGCTGGCCAAAGAAAAGTTGGCAAGACCAGTGGTAATTCTAATCAGTTTTGACATTGTTCCACAAAGCATCCAAGCATGATACAGTTCTATGCATATCTACTGAAAGCAGCCTCAGGGAACAGCTTTCTGGTCTTAGCAATTCCACCCAACAACCTTCTGGCTTACAAACCACAACCTAGTTTTCTGCACACTACTGAAAGTTTGCGTATCTTTAAACCACATCTTATCACTCATTCCTTGCTGTAGATAATATCGACAGAAGATGGCAGATGGGTAGAGAAGCCTCTTGGGCCACTTCAGACTTCCTGATTGAAACTTCTACATCTCCTGTTTACTGAAATAAAATCATTATATCTAAAGGGATCCTTAAATTAGGTTAGGAAAGGTAAAGCTGTAAAAGAAGATATCAAAGCGTCAATAAGAAAGAGAAGACTTCAGCAACAAAAATCAGGAATAATATGTACCAGAGTTTTGGCTACATGCAAGAAAGAAAAAAGTTGTAACAAAGATATTCAAACAAGTGGTTAGATATGGCACCTGTCTGAAGTGAACAACAATAGAATGACTTTATTTCAGCATAATAATGATACATTGTACTTGTTAACCACTCTTGAGTTGATCTCAACCCATGATGATCCTATGGATGAGACGTCTCCAAGGCTCCCTCTTCTCCACTGCACTGCTCAGATCCTGCAAATTCATACTTGTGACCTCCTTAACAGAGTCCATTCATACAGCATATGGCCTTCCTCTCTTTCTACTTCCTCCACCTTTCCTAGAATTATTGATTTTTTTTCAATGAATTGTGCCTTCTCATGATGTGACCAAAGTACGACAGCCTCAGTTCTGTCAACTTGGCTTCAAGGGAGATTTCTGGTCTGATCTGTTCGAGGATCTATTTGCTTGTCTTGGCTGCCATGGGATCCTTAGCACTCTTCTCTAGCATCGCATCCTTTTTTAATACATTCTAAAACAGAACAACAGACAATAAATGGTACCCCAAAACAACAATAGATAAAAGACATTAACCCAGATAATGTCCTGAAAATTATAATCAAGAGGTGTATTCAGGGATCTTGAAAGACATCTTTCCATAAAAATTTAGCTGAAATTGGGGGATGTCTAGAGAGTAAATCCTGTTGGATATATTCAATAAGTGGGTGCCAAATCTTATGAAAAGTCAGTCCAGAGTGTAAACCTCTCGCTCTGTTGTAATTATCTGCAATTTTCTCCATTGACCACAAGTCCCAGAATATAGTGCACCACCCTGCAATATTCAACTTTCCAGTCTTCCAGTTCTTGGCTATCTCAAGCCTGGCAACAGCCAAAAGGAAACTGATAAGTTCTTTATGCTGCAGGGCTTTGTTCTCATTCATGAAAATGGAGAACAGGAGATGGGGTGGTGATAATTGTATACTTTGTTTAGTGATCTTGGAGACCAGTTGTAAAATTTCTATCCAGTATTTATGCACCAAGGGACAGTTCAGCCACATATGTACAAAAGTTCCCCTACCTTCACATCCCCTCCAACATTTTCAATTAGCATTGGTAGACATATGAGCCAGTTTAACTGGGGTAAGGTACCATTGATGGACCAACTTGAGGGTATTTTCTTTAATGGCAATAGACCTAGTTTTAAATGGTAAATGAGTCCATATTTTTCCCCCAGCTCTTACTATCAATTGAAAGGGAAAGTTCTGCTTCCCATCCTGCCTTATGAAATGTTGAGTTCCCAAATGTTTCTTCTAAAATACAATTATATATGCATGCAATTTGGCCTTTGGAATATATACCTGGAGAGACACACGTGTTTTCAAAAAAACACATCTTAAATGAATTTATTTTCTTCCTATTGTCTTTCTTAGCTGTCCAGCTCTCACATCCATATATAGTAACAGAGAATACAATGGCTTGTATGATTCTAACTTTTGTGCTCAGTTGTATATCTTTGCATTTTAGGGTCTTTTCTAGTTCTTTCATAGCCACTTTCCCCATTCTTAATCTATTGATACTACTGATTAAAATTTGATGAAGTGAGAAGAGTGGAAAGTTAACTAGGAATGATTTTACTCTGGATACAGCATTCAGTTCTTACTTAGGCCTACAGTTAATTCATTAGTAATCAATACTTCCTTGTATTATTCAGCGCACACATGGAAATATTATTTTAAATGTGTTCCTCCCCACTGCCGCTATTTATTTTGAAGTAGTACAGTGGGCATTTCATTTCCATTTCATTGTGCATGCAACGCTTTGGGATTCCTTGTTAATCTGAACAGGGATATTAAAAATCCTCTTGTTTGATTGCATGAACAAAGATTAATCTGGAATATTTTCAGAATAAGAAGTGAAAGTATGAGCAAGTCATAGAACAGTGGCATTGCTTTGGTAACCTTAATATAGCTGTTGCTACGTGTACAAACACACAGTTTATTGATGAGTCACCTTTCTACAAATAGAATGAGAGGTGAAAGCATTGCCAACGAACTGTGTCCTATCATACATCTTTTACTGTGATTTCAAGAGATGAAAGTAAGGAAGGTTCAATGACAGTGCTTTCTTGTTGTCTCCTTGAAATGCTTTATTTATTTTGTGTCAGAGGAGTGAACCAAAGAGCGAAGGATTTAATGAAGGAGTGCAAGCCCTGACTTCATGGAGCATCATATGCTGAACCTGTGCTTAAAGCAATTTAATTCAATTGCATGTACTTACAGTTTCCACTGTTTTGTAATATCCAGTTTCAGTGTTACCTTTGTGGCTCCTACACCAGTCCAATATATTTGGGATGCTACCTGTTCTTGGTGTTGTTTAGCACTGTAATAAGTTTATTCCACCTAATATTTACAAACCACTCGGGATAATTAACAACAATTAAATCCAATGATAGATTACCTCAAACTTACATACAGCACAATACATTGGGGGGAAAAATTAAAATCAAGGGAGGATACAGTCAAATTTTGAGTAAATCACACGAAGGAAACCCCTACCTAAACAAGAAAGCCTTTTTCATTTGGTAAAATACTGTAACTCTGCACTGTCCAGGGTATTCCAGGGGCACTATAGAGTATCCTGACCCTGAAGGTAACCTGATCTTCCCCATTACCTCACACCAGGCAGCTGATCGTATGTGTGTCATGCTTGGCCACCTGGTGCATCTGTCACCATGGTGGGTCACTTTGATCTGAGGTCAGAAAGAGGTTCCCAGTGACAATGACATGATTTGGCACCTTGTTCTGACTGCAGAGTGAGTGACTGGTGGCATAGCTAATGTCCCAGGCAACAAAGGGGGCATGTTGAGATACACCTGCCTGGCATAGGAATGGAGGGCTCCAGATCTTCTGGGAAGATCCAGAGCAACTGGTGACATATTTTAATTCATTTGAAGGGGGATATACCCCAGTTCTGGTGCTGAATGGGCCAGATGTCATTTGGTTTGTTAGTACCAGAACTGTGCTTTAGGTTGTGGATTGTATAGCCTCCCTGCTGCAAGAATGGGGGGAGGCTGTTTTATTTGGCTCGAGCAGATCAGGGACTTAGCTCTGTGTGTGTTGAGGTGGTGGTGGTGGTGGTGGTGGTGGTGGATGAAGGTGTTGCCGCTCAGAAAAATAATTTTGATTCCCAAATGCAATTTTCCTCCTATCCTCAAAATGTAGTAACATAACACTTCAGCGGAGCATCTGGGAATGTAGTTAAGGCGTCCAAAGAAAAAGAGAAGCAAAATTTGAGGCAGAATTTTTATTTGGGAGGGTAATGTCTTCATTTTGCCTCCTTCCCTCAGCTATGCCTTTGGACAGAGCTGCCACTCATGTCTGCAAAGCATCCCATAATTAACTTGTCCTCTTGTTTCCATAAATGCTCACTCTTGTTTCCATAAATGCTCACTCCATCATAGCTGGGGGTAGAATAGGGCTTTTCTTGAGGTAGTTGGAAGCTAAAGTCTAATCTGCATGGCAAAAACAATGCAGTTTGTCACCTATTTAATTGCCATAGCTCAATGCTGCATAATTCTGGGATTTATAGTTTTGTGAGCTATTTAGCCTTCTCTATCAGAGAGATCTGGTACCATAACAAACTGCAAATGCCAGAATTCTATAACATTGAGCCATGGCAACTGAAATGGTGTCAAACTCCATTTTTTTCTGCAGTACAGATTAGACCTATGGCATGTGGGACCTTAAACATCATTGGCAACACTTTGAATTGTGCCTAAGGGAAAAATGGAAGTGAAGCCCTTGCAGTTGAACTATAGGTGTAATATGATCTGGCAGGTGACTACTCACCAGCCTTCTTACTGTTACATTCTGGACCACCTGCCTTTTCCAGGGGTTCTGCAAAGGCATCCTCATGTAGTTTTATGGCTATATACTATAATTCCACTGTTTCATCTTACTCACTACTGTTTTGCATGGCTTTTGTCTGAAAATAAGTTCCAGGCAGGGTCAGATAAAGGCCTTTCATAATGAGAGTTTCTCTGGGACTGTTACATTTTTAAGATTGCAAAGGGCTAGGGAATGCAGTTTTGGTTTTGTGCAGCTGGCTAGGAAAGAGCTATGGATCAATTTTGCAAAAAAGCATGAGGTATCTTAGATACTATCTGGCTTATTGTGGCATGAGGAATATTATACCTTACAGATGTGTGCATCCAGCACAGTGTTCCTGCTGAATAGCAAACTACATATCCTGTGAACAAAATAATAATCCAGGAGGCTTTTATAAAAAGAGAATTGTGAAAGTATTTTTCTGAACTGAAATGTTGAAAATTTGGACATGTATATCTGACATTAATCACCCTCATAGAGTCTGTCAGTCTGCCGCATCTGTATATTAAATTTTATTACTTTTTGCAACAAACAGGACTTGACATTTTATAGTAAAATAATACAGAAACATAAAATGAACAAAGGCATAATACATTTAAAACATATAAGAATAACATATCTTTCAGCATTTCACAAATGAAAACCAGGGCATGTATGGCCAAGTGATATCAGAGTATGGTCAAGATAGCAAAAGATATCAGTGAAGAAAAGCACATAAACCAGGGGAGGCTGCTGCAGTTCGCTTTTGCTTGAGCCTACTGGGAAGGGCACCACTTTTCCTCCTCTTCTCTCCCTCCTTGTTGAGTGCAAACTACTTTCGCACTTTGAACTCAGTTTGAAGTAACTGAAGTAAGACAAGGATGGAAGGAGAGAGTGGCAGGAGAAGAGAGAAACTGAGACATTTAAAAAGCAGCTGAAAAGTGAGATGAGAAAGGATTAATCAGGAATGTCCCTGCCAAATTACTTCAATGAAGTAAAAGAAATAATAATAATAATACAGAAGCCATCTAATTAAAATCCGATTCTTCAAGTGATGTCCATTACTAAATAATAATAATAATAATAATAATAATAATAATACATTTTATTTATACCCCGCTCTTCAGCCAAAGCTATCAGAGCGGCTTACAATTTGTTAATTAGACAATTAAGTCCCCTCAAGATGGTGGTTGAAGGGAGGGCTCATCTTGCTTGCAGCAGGAGGTGGCCTGCCTTTCTCTCCCCTCAAGATGGTGGTTGAAGGGAGGGCTCTTTTTATAAATAAAACAACCTTTGCCTGCTGGTGGAAAGGCCACAGGGAGAAAGCCAGCCTAGTTTCCCTTAGTAGGAAGTTCAGGATTCTGCAAATGGTCTTGGAGAAAGCACTCTTTTCCCATTTCTGATACTTCTCCATGCATACTAGTATAGCTGACCAATCTTCTAATACTAACAAGTGCTGCCCATTTCCTAGATAACGTCAGTATTATCATCCAAAAACTGGTGGCCATGGAAGTTAGAACTTCAGTGTTAAAATTTCTTAATGAGGGGTGGGTGGGTGGGAGCACAGTGTTATTTTCACTTGCTAATGCAAACACCCAGGAAATTGAGAAGCTCTTCTGCTCAAGAAAGCAAAGGCATAATCTGACATGTTCTTTCATGAACTATTGGGTATTATTAGCCAAATACTCTTAAAAGTTAAACGGGTAGCATGAGTAATCTCAGAGGTTGCCAAAGGTCAAAACAGGAATTCCCTTTGAGAAAACAAAACAGAACAAAAAACTATACATCCCCCTCTCATTTCTGTTGTTGAAGCCTTGGTGTTTTCAGGTGTCTTGAGAGGTGTCTGCATTAAAAAATACAGAACAATGGCAAGCCTTCTTGGCTTTATTAAAAATAATCTCCCAGTGCAGCAACACAGCAGTCTAGCAGACTCAGGCTCCAAAGATTCAATAGCTGAAAAAAAGCCATCATTGACATAGCAGGATTTTTTTTTAAGTGCTATTGAACATGAGCCCAAAATGGCAGAGTCACAGATTTGGCACTTGATCAGCAGCACCCGTGGATGACCTGCGGGGTGGGCTGAAACTTTCTGGCAGTCATTAAGAGGGCTCATTTGCTCCAAAGACTCGACGTTATGGATGGCCTTACTAACTGGCACATGAGCCTAATTACTATTTTTCATCCTCAGCTTTATTTTTTTCCAGCTCTTTTAGACGGATTTTTAAAAGATCTTTGGCAGCAACTTCCAGCAGTATATATATTTTTCAGAGCACATTTGTAATAAAGGTTCGTGAAGTACCTGACCACCTCAGCATTACAGTGAAATGAATATGTTACACCTCAGCATTACATTGAAATGAATATTTGTTTCACTAAAGTTAAAAGGGGGTTCACAAAATCAAGAAAAAAAATTATTTCATGTTGTGTTAAAAAACACTGCATTCCATAGTGGTAGAATTCACAGATATAGATGTGTTAGTCTGTAGAATCAGTATGTAGAGAGATCTTGTAGCACCTTTGAGATTAAGTGAAAGAAAGAAATTGGCTACATGAGCTTTTGTAGACTTCAGTTTACTTCCTCAGATGTATCTGAGGAAACAGACTGAAGCCTAGGAAAGCTCATGCTGCCAAATTTTTCTTACAGTTAGTCTCAAAGGTGGTACGAGATCTCTCTATGTACTAAAAGCACTGCAGTTGAATAAGGATAGAGCTCAGCTATCCATTGAACCTTCAGGGATGTATGAAAAACTGAATATTCCAGTTTTTAAAAATAAGAATGAGACATGGGCCAGCGTAAAGACTAGAATAACTTTTGGGGTTCATTTGAAAAGATGCAAGGGTCAAGTATTTGGTATTTCTAGGGTTTTTCCCCCTTCCATTCCTTCACACAGTGCCACTGTTTCTTTAGCAGAAGCTGCAGTTTCTTAAATGTTTATAATTCCATCATATTAACCTGATATTGAGACTGAATGAGAAAATGTTGACTATGGCTGCATCCACACTGCAAAAATAATCCCGTTTAAACACCACTTTAACTGCCATGGCTCAGTGCTATGGAATTCTGGGAACTATAGTTTGTTGTGAAACCAGAGCTGGAGCCACAACAAATGGCAGTTCCCAGAATTCCATAGCATTGAGCCATGGCAGTTAAAGTGGTGTCAAATCAGATTATTTCTGCAGTGTGAATGCAGCCTATGATGATTAAATTTCTAAAAAGTGTCAGCTCCTCAAAGTCAACTTGGTACATTGTGTTGTGAATTCATTTTCATATACTATAACCTTCCACCTTTCTAAATAATGTCAATGAATGTGAAAAAAAAATGCTTTCTCCTTCAGCTAATGGGAATAATAGTGATTTAGAGTGAAGGGATTGTTCTGAAAGCATGTAATATCCTGTGGGTACCTCCTGGTGTGTATGTGAATCTTACTTGGTAGAAATGATTCACATACTGAAATATTTTTACATTTTATCTAGCAAGGATCACACTGGAGGACGTACCTCCTGAAACTGTATGAACAGGGCCTTAGTAAAAAAAAAAAATGCCTCTTTTTAGTTCATAAGAGTACTGAGCTCAAGCAACCATTTTGAAGGAAATCAATGTAAATGAATTTTGAATTCTGGAAAGGTTCCATAAATACAACTTAGGTCAGAATTTCCTTAGCTGCAATGGAATGACTTAGATTTGTAGTATTATTAATCCAATTATTAACTGAGAACAATTTAGCTAGGACATCAGACTTCACAGAAAATTTCATGTCCATTCTTACCAGCAATAGGTTTTTAATCACAGACAATTACTCAACTATTTTCTTGGCAACTGATTAACAACACAGTGTCTTGTGACACATAATCTGAGCAAGGTTAAAAAATGTATTTGGCAATCAGTGGTCTAAATGTTTTCAGTTTGTGCTCTCAAACTGCTGAATGACATTGTTTGGCTGTATCACATAAGCAGACGTGTTCCCAACTTCACTTTCAAAGCCCAGACAAAACAAATAATTGGCAAGGATAACAATATTCATCAAGGGAATTATCTGCAATCACGTTCATTGATTATCTGACTGAAATAATGAATATACTGGATTGGTCTGATATTTAAACAGGCACACAGATCCTAGAAGCTGTTATCTATTAAAGATAGAGACTTGCAGTTCAAAAATGTGTGTATTCCAAGTTTTCTCTAAATGTACACATCTGGACAGCAGTCTGGACAGTGTTGAAATTCTTGTGCAGTCCACTTTTCATTCAAAATGCAAAGTGAACTGCTGGTTCCAACCATTGTGCACAAAAAGTCTGGACATGCTTTACTGGAAGCTGTGAAAGAAAAATGTACTTTAAGCAGATGTCCCAGAAGACAGTATATGGGACTTCTTTCTGTGGAGTAGCTCCCTCTCTCTCCCTCTGTCTCTCAGCTCCTTCCTATGGCTTCTGATCACACTCTTCCTCCTCCAGCTTCTGCCTTTCGTTCCTTTTTGTCGTCCTCTCCCCAAATCTTTGAACAAAACCTCCCTGAAACCTTGCCAAAATCTATCTAAAGAAACTTGGCAAGTGCATGAAAACTGCATAGTACGGTTCAAGTGTAAAATCCATGACATAAAATTTGGCTATGCGGTAGAAGTAACTGGGCCTTGAGGTATCTTCCAGCTCTTCCATAATGTATAGGGCTTGATGAGGAAGCCAAAGAAAAGAGGACCTAGGGGAGCAAAGACTGCAGACCCATCAGGAATTATTTGTCATTTACAGTCTTGAAAACTCGAATCCGTTATCTTATCATACTTCAGCAGAGTATTGAACTCACATAATCAGTTATAATTTCTGGAAGCTGCTTGGCGAGGCAATGTGGAAATGCCTGACTTACAGCTGTGTGAGGGGAGAAAGAGCCTAGAATACTCTTAACTCTTGTTTTCATCTCCCCCCCCCCCAGTTGACCACTGTAGATTTATGACCTTACAGAACTTGCAGATGATGTTTTCATAGTCACTAATGAGGTCCCAGCAGTTTTTAACAATAACAGGACATTACCTTTCCCAAGATATATTATGTGTTTCACCCCACATCTTCCCCCTAGTTTGGGCATTTTTTAAAAGAAGGTTGCAAGTGTACTGTGCTACCCCTACTCACACCCCCTTTGCTGTACTACTTCACTCCATCGCATGATAGGAATAACTCCTAAGCTATGATATGTTCATCAACGATTTTCACACACAAACCATGTTGAGGTGATTTGAGTTGGCTTTTGCCATAAAAAGATATCCAGTACTAGTTGTTGTTCTACATTGAAAATATTATTTCTATATAGCCCTGTCCCTCCAAAACACAGAGAGCTTTAATCATCTGGATCAGGTAGCGACTCAGAGTTTAATGGTTTAATGGTTAATACAGTGCTATGTCTTCTGGCTATAACCTGGACCATGCAGGAAACAATCTACAATATCTACTCATAATGATGAAAGGAATATTATTGTCATCTTCAGTTATTTTCTCAGAATGTCAAGATTCATGGCAAAAATGTTATGAATGGATGTTGTGGATTGTTCAGTTGCATGAACTGGGGTATGGTTTGAAGATTCATTCCACAAATTGGTTACAGTTGAGTTAGAAGCGACCCATCTCATGTATGTTATAGCAAACTCTAGCGAGAATATTCTTTTAGAATAACATACCCTTCCCAGTAAAAATTATTGTGTTGGATCCAGATTTAATTATAAACATTTAATTAATTTCAGGGATTCTACTGTAGCTAAATTTGGATGCAATCTATTATCTTTTTAAAAAATAACAAGAATTATATCAAGAACACTGCTTTACAAAATGCAGACTCTGATTTTTAGAAATTTATAGCTGAGAGGAAAAGAGGCCTCAAAATTATTTAATTATATAGAATAATGGTGAGACATGATCTATTCGGTTTTCAACGAAACCTTCCTCAAAGTTCTGTTTCAATGGTATCTTACCACCTATCAATGGAAATATATATATTACTAGATGTATGATACCTGTTGACAATGTCCTGTACTTGCACTGCACACTGATTTTATTTAAATATTTTGGAAGTGTTCAGTTACAGACATGTTCTGGAATGAGATCTTAAGATTTACCGGAAAATATTCTACTCCCTTGGATAAAAAAGTAATATTTTGGGGATGAAATTGCCAAAGTAGAGCTAGAACTCATATTAATGAAAACGAAAAATGAACTAAAACGAACATATTAAACATACTTTTAGGAGCAAAATTGTCTAAATATGTGCAAAGTGAATGTGCCAGCTATTTTGGAAGAGTTTAAAAGAATATAACATAGTTGAAAATTTATTTGGGCATCTCCTCCTCCTATTGCTACATGAGAAAACTGACACATTCTTAAAGGATATATATATATATATATATATATATATATATATGGTAAGAAACAAACAGACTTATTCAAAACCAGTGTGTTATTAGTATAATTATTTTGATTTTTCTACGAAATATATTAACTCACAAATGCACACACAAAATGTAATATAATATAATATTACATTTAACAAAATGTAACAAAATTAAACAAAAAAGTAATGAACTAATGTTTATAGCATGCACAGAATATTGACTTTTAGATAGACAAACAGAGTAGTAAGAACTAAACACACAGAGAGAATATATACATAGAGAGAGTGAGGAGAGGGGGAAGAGCATAAACAATCACACACAAAGAGTCACATATATCATAAAGAATAATGCACATACATGCACATGCACACACATGCAATAAGTATAAGTAATATACTCATACATAATTTGTAGAAATTTTAGTCAGAAAATTGACTCCCAAAACCAGAGTTGACATATCCATGGGTCAATACAAATACTCATTAAAAAAGGAACCATCCCCTGGTGAAAAATAAAAGCATAATCTGTCCTGGAAGCACTGACCCCCTCTTTTCTCTCATCCATGCCTGAACCTTTAATGTGAGCACAAACAATTATCCTTTAGCTCCTTTATTACATTCCCCTAAGTTTTACCCTCAATGTATCCACAGGTCATATCAAAGTCCATAATTTTGGCCCCCAAACCTGTTCCTGACTTATACATGAGGTTGATTTAGGAGAGTATCACATTAGCTTCACTGCCGAGATAGACCTTGGATGTAACTTCCTGAAGGTGGATCTTATTGTATTTATCCATCGCCAGACAGTATGCAGTCCGTATGCAACCCAGGCATCTTTTCAAGAATGGGAAAATCTTGAAAAGCTGTGAAGGAAGCCTGGGTTGCACACAGGCTGCATACTGCCCAGCGATGGGTAAATATGATAAGATCTGCCTTAAGAAAGTTGCATCCAGGTCTACCCCAGCCGTGAAGCTAATGTGATCATCTCCTTATAGTAAAGTACATATGGTAGTTAAAATTGTGAGGGAAAGGCATTAGAATACATCCACTGCATGTTATTGCTCTCCGTTCCCCCTGCAGTAGCATCATGCAGCTTCTACTTTTCCATTAGACTTACATAGTTCACACAGCTCTTTGCCTAGACTGACAGAGGCGCAATTCACAGCACCCAGCTAGCATACTAAGAATGTGCATTGAAGAGATCATGGGTGTGACATCTGACATGTGGTAAAAGCAGACATCTAATAGCTTCAGTATGTACACAGCTCTCCGTTTGACTCACATTTACCAAGATCTGACAGCATTTCAGTGGCTTAACTACAAAGCTGGGTTCAGTTGCAAGCTGGGTGTGCGTAGAAGCAATTACATTACCATTTCAGTATGTGCCACACTGCAGGGATCACTCACACAAGCTGTTCAACATGCCACTGGCCTATTAGAATCTGACCTCAAATGAAATCAGTAAAGTGATCAGTTGTCCATTGTAGTGATAATTGCTCCATAGTATATTTCTAAATATATATAATTAATTTAACAACAACAACAACAATATAATTGTCACTGTTTTCTGCATGCAAATGAAGCCCTTTTTATTCCAGCAACCTTTAAGGGGTTTTGTTATTGTTGTTTTTGTTAAGGAGAAACAGACCGTGCATAATGTGTAGGGTTTTTATTTGATGTTTCTGCTTTCTGTTTTAACTGGTTTAATTTAATTTATTTGTTAATAGTATAGTTACATTTAAATTTTATGTGCTGTAAATTTGTACCTATGTTTGTTTTAATTGTTGAAAGCTGCCTTAAGTCACAAAAGGTGAGGGGAAGAAATGTGGGATAATAATAATAATAATAATAATAATAATAATAATACCAAATTTACACTATTTTTTGTTTCCAATGTAGAATGCTTTTCTGATCATGAGCAACTTAATTAAAAAGGTATGACATTTAATTGCACTGAAAAATATATTTAAACATTCACAGATCTTAATTTTTACATTAAAGATACATTTGGTTAAATGAGCTTTTTTTTTTTTTTTTTAAAAGAAGAACTGTTGCAGACTTTCTTCCTCTCTCTTGTTTGCACAGTAAATTCAGTTCTTTCCAATCTTTTTGGAAGTGAAGGCACAGCTGAGATGTAATGGTCCCCCCCCCCCCCAACTTTTGGTTTGCAGCTTCTTACTTCTATCAGTATGCTTTCATTGCTGACTAATTTGTGACGATTTTCCTCTGATAAACACATATTTTCCATTCTTTATTCCCATGGCAAAAACAGTTTGATGCTAGATGTAAGTGAAAGTGTGTGATATAGCCGTTGTGAGAAGAAACAGAGCTTCCCTCTCCTTCCACAGACTTGCACCAGACAGTAGAAGTCAGTGTACTCCATTCACTGAGGACAAATGTTTGCTGCTGCTTTCCTTTCTGTTTTTGGCCAAGTATTTAATAATAAAATAAACATACATGCCATGCCATTTCTTGGGAAACTGAATCTGACTCTACATTCAGATTTCACAAGGAGTCCAGCATTTTTGAGCTGGCAAATAGTTTAATCTTATGTCTTACTCCTCCTTTAATAAAGTACAAGTTGAGTCTCCCTTATCCAAAATGCTTGGGACTAGAAATATTTTTTTAATTTATATATGTGTGTGTGGGGGGGGGAGATTTGGAATACAGTACCTGTATTTGCATATAAGTACCTCATGAGATATCTTGGAGATGGGACCCAAGTCTTAGCTAACATATTTCCAGAATCTCCAGCCAGCATAGCTATTGGGAGTTTTAGTTCAAAAACTAATTTTTGGAACTACATGCTCTGATCCTTTATGGGGAAGATGTGAGCTTCATGTCTCCCAAATATTTTGGTTGTTGTTTTTGTGTGCCTTCCAGTTGTTCTTTTCTTGGTAAGATTTATTGAGAGGGGGTTTGCCATTGCTCTCCTGAGAGAGTAAGCCTTTGAGAGAGTAAGCTTTGCCGAAGTCAATGAGAGGGTTTCCATGATTTAATGGGGATTCAAACCATGGTCTCCCAGAATCCTAGTTGAGGGCTCTAAACAATACACCATACTGGGATGCCAGGTCTATCTGTGGGGGGAAGTGATGTTAGATCATGGCATTATTGATTCTCTTCTCTACTACATGTAAGCTAATGGCAAACAATGAAGTGGAGTAGAATGGAATGGAGCGAAAGAATCTGCTAACCACCCACTATAATACGGACCACCTTAGTTTTAAAACATGTATAAATTGCAAGTGTTTATACGTTATCATTAGATGAAATATCAGTAGTTGTTGACTCTTATCTCCAACATACTCTGGAAACATGAACTCATGAAGATATCATTCTGGTATGATAGTTTCTTTTTCATTTTTAAATGCTGCGATTTTCTTTGAAAAAGTAATGATTTCTATTATTGACAGTTGCAGGTTCCAAATTGTTTTGGGTTCCACCTTTGGGCTTGATGTACTGATACATCCCATCCTGCAATTCAGTGTACATGAAGTGTCAAATGGATTTATATTCGATACAGCAAACCCACAGACTTAATTTTGATTAGCAGCATCATGTTATCTGTATTTTGTACCCTTAGACCTCATAGGCTGCATCAACATTGGAGAATTAATGCAGTTTGGCACCACTTTACCTGCTATGGCTCAGTACTATGGAATTCTTGAGTATGTTTGTTTGTTTGTGAGATATTAAACCTTATCTGTTAGGGAAGTCTAGGGCCACAACAAACTATAGATCATAAGATTCCATAGGCTGGAGCCATGACAGTTAAAGTGATATCAAACTGCATTAATTTTATAGTGCTACAACACCTGTATCTCCCTATAAAAACAATTTACTTCAAACATAGGGTCATAGCACGATCAATATCTTTGCAAACCATTAAAATGCTATTAGTATGATAAGTAGAATTCTGGTTGTTGCCATTTAAAGGCTCATATACTTGCAGATCAACCTAAAATTTCTGAAAAGCTATATTTTGTCTGAGGATAAACCACGCCTAAACTCAGTGGGATATTGTTTCTTTGTCTGAAGACTGTTCCAAATAATAGCTTGATTGCCCAATGTATACCTAATGGATTAGCAAAGTTACCAAATGGTATCTTATTTCTGGCTGTTTCTGATGAAATGCTATCCTTTTGAAAGTATACTTGATGTTCTAGTTCCATGACCTTTTCGTGAGGAATAATGAACACACACACACACACACACACACAAATTTCTCAGCTGTTGTTCATAGACTCACAGAGTTGGAAGAGACCACAAGGGCTATCCAGTCCAACCCCCTGCCATGCAGAAACTCCCAATCAAAGCATACCCGACAGATGGCCATCCAGCCTCTGCTTAAAGACCTCCAAGGAAGGAGACTCCACCGCTCTTACTTAAGGATGTTATATTATAGCTCAGAGGTAGGAGTGGTGAACTGCAACACCCATCAGTCCTAACCACCATAGCCAGTGATGAGGAATGCTGGAAGCTGCAGCTCATGAGAACTTGAAGCACAGCACAGTTTGCAGCCCTGATTTATGTGTTCAGTCCAAGGTGAATGCCTCTGTAGGATTAATGTTGAGAACTGTAGAGCTGGACACATTTTGAATTCAATCATTAATAACATGTCAAGAGTACCTTCCAAGAGAAAACCACCTGCCTTAAGGGGATTAAAACCTATCTCCTGGTGACATCATTTACCTTGCTTTCCATTTCTTGCTTCTGCTGGCAAGAGACTCTGGCATTCAAGTCGGGACTACACCCGCCACTTCATTATGCCGCACCTTTTGTTATTGTTCATTTGACCTTCTTACATCTGACTGATTACTAGAACTTCTTTTTCTGCCTGGAAGGGTGGAGAGATTTATTTCCTTTACCTCCTCCTCCCTCTCTGTCTTCATATTTAGTCCCTGAAGCATGGTCACCCTGCTGGGAAGAAAGGGGAAGGGTGTTTTTAAGTGCCAAAGATATTTGTACGTGATTCACTTTTCAAGCATGAGCGAATGATGGAAACGGGCAAAACATTTTTCAGGGAATTATGCTTGCTGCAAGCTGCAAAATCAGTTGCACATGGTTTTGCTTTGTAAACAAGGTCAGACGTTCGCAAGAGTGTAAATTAGAGTGTGGAAAAGATATGGAGGGGGTGTTCTGACTGGGAGACTGCTCTCACCCACCATAACTGAGGCAACAGCTTAGATTTAGGGTTCCAGAACAGGTAGCTCTCACAGTTTTGCCCTTAAACAGAAGGAAACAAGAGCACAAGACCTTGGAAAACCTATTTTTTTAAAGTACAACTCTCAACTTTTCCAAGCTCTTGTGCATTTTGAAGGGCAGGAAGGGATGTGAGTCAGGGAATTCCTTGTTTTTGGAAAGCTGGATAAGAAAGAAAGAGTAATTCCTGGTCTTAGTATCCATAGAACACACACCACAGCACTGAAGCTGTGAGTCTGTAAGTCATTCCCAGCTTATGGCAACCCTTAAGGGAAAACTATCATGGGGTTTTTATTGGCAGGTTTCTTCAGAGCAGGTTTGCTATTGACATCCCTTGAGGCTGAAAGTGTGTGGGTTTACATGGCATTCAAACCCTGGTCTCCAGAGTCATAGTTCAATGCTTGAACTGCTACACCACAGTGGCTCCCTTTTACATATATTGTAACCCTAATAGCAGCCCTCTAAATTAAGCCGGCAGCATTATTGCTCCATCACAAACTGTGGGAAGCTTTTTTGTGCTGTGCTTGAGAGACAATTACTATGAAAGCTAGATCAGTCTGAGGCATCTTCTTTGTTAAAATTGTTTAATTGTTTTCTAAACTTTGTATTTACATTGTAATGCTTTGCACTGTTTGTAATGTGAACTGTTTTAAAATTTTGTTATCTGTCTTGAGTCCCTATTATGGGAGAAAGCCAGGACATGAATAAAGAAAATAATAACGAATAATAATTCTTTCCTGATACACACATTCATAATGTAAATTTTTAAAGAGGCCAGCTCAAATGGCATTCAAATCATCTATTGACGCTGGAAAAGAAATGATGGCACTGACCATAAGGGAACCAACACACTAGCTTAAAGGTCCCAGCTCTGCCCTCAAACAGAGGAAAACTATCATGGAGTTCCCCAGCATCTGCTGTCTGTTGGGTTGCACATACCCTGCCTAATTGCAGGACTGGCCCTCATGAGAAATGGAATGATTTAATGACTAAGAGTATGAACCATGAATGAGGAACTCACTTGAAAACCATGATTAAGGATGTGAAAATCTATCTGACCTGTTTTCATTGCATTTTTTTAGAATCCCACTAGCATTTCTCGTCCTATCTAAGTTCTGTATCAGGTTGCAAGATTTAATTTTTTGTCTTGCCACCTGGAGCATGCATATTTTGTGTATATTTCTCTTAAATGCGTAAACTTTTGAGCTCATCTTCATTAATTGTATGCATTTCACTGAAAATGTACGCATGGTTTCAGCAGATTTTCTCCTCTGAAACACATCACATCATGAATGTTATGGGTTTCTGTGGAAAGATGGCTATTGCCAGTTGTGGATGGAAAAATGAAAATTTTAATATTAATCAAACCATTTTCTTTTTCAGTCCTAGCTTTTATCTCTCAGCCTCTCTGGCCTTTACCAGCAATACACCAAAGGATGGATTTTAGATGTAAGCCACTTTGATTGTTTGTTAACAAAAAGTGGGATATAAATTATTATTATTATTATTATTATTATTATTTCACTTATTTTATATAATTGCTACATTAATCAGTATTTCTTATCTCCCAATGTACTCTCTTAATCCTGGATTAGGGAACCTGTGGCCCTCCAAATGTTGTTGTACTCCTGTTCCCATCAGTCCCAGCCATCATGACCAATGTTTAGAGATAATTGGAGTTGCAATCCAATGGCAGCATGAAGGTTACAGGTTTCTCACCCAACAAATTGTTTTCTTGGTTGGTTTAGAGATAAATTAGAATACCAAGTACACCTGACCTCTGTTTATGTCTATCTTGAAAACAGTCTGTCTAGGTTTATTTATGGTCTTGATCAATTATGCTTTGCAAGTGTTCATGAAAAGGATTCCATACCTGTCAAGTTTCAAGCATCATCTCTTACAAAATCATGTGGGTAACTTTTCAATTTACTTCATTTATGAGTGCTCAAAACATGTGCATTGATCAGTTTTATCCAGTAAATTTTCCTTCGTTATTTTAGGATAGGAGAAGAATTAGGAATTTTTCCTACAGGTCAAACTAGATGTTAAAGGAAATGTGTGTTTCTTATATTTTATTCATTTCCCCTCTCACAATGGGATTTCCTCACAGATGTGTGCTTCAGTGTTCAGATTTGCAAATTAAATCCATGCTTATCTACTAATAACTAATCACAAACCAAAGCATTCTAAATGTAAGATACACAAGGGAGGAAAATTACATGCAATTACAAAAGAAAAAAATTTCACCACCTGGGAAGGCAAGATTGCAAAACAAAAATGGTTCATTCATTCCTGGACAGGAATAGCGTGATCAACATCCTGCATGCATTGATGACGTTGGCACTGAGTTACCTCCATGGTTCCCAAACTTTGAGGCTCGCCCTCCAGTTGGGGCATGAGATTTGTTAAGAGGATGAAACACTTGGAGGATCTGATCCCCCCCACCCAGTCCTCCACTTTCCAAACTTTTCCTGTCCTGGATTGGAAAGGCAAGGCAAGGGGGATGCTTGGAGTTTATGGTTGAGGAGGGAGGAGGAAGAGGAGAGCTATTTCCTTATAAAATGTTAAAATATGAATATACAGTCAGCCTTCCATTTTCGTGGGGATCCATTCCAGACCCCCCCTGCGAAAATGGAATTTTGCATGTGTTCAAGCCCCATAGGCTTGAATGGGGGCACGTGCCCATGCAACTCCATTTAAACCCTCCGTTTGCTCATCACAAATATGCAAGGGTCACACAAATGGAGTCTGCACTAATGGAGGGGCAACTGTACATGACAATGCGCAATGTGACAATACGCACACTAAACAAACAAAATATTTTTATTCATATACTGTACTGAGCAGGGGGTAGACATGGCGACTGCATGTATTTGTAAAGGGGTCACAAAGGTAAAAGTTTTGAGGACCACTGGATTACTCTAATGTTTGGAGCCATCCTTAAAGCTGATTCAAAGTCCCAGCTAGTGTAGAAAGGAAGTGGTTTGGTTACTGCCTAACTGTGCACGTGCTAACCTGTGCTAAAGGATCTCTGTTGGCTGTCAATCTGCTACCAACCTAGGCTTCAGGTATTGGTATTGGTATATATAACTCTGTATTATCAAGGTGAGATTATTTATCACTGCACTCTGCCTGAGCAACCTCCCAGGCCAGGCCACTTTGATATTCAGGATAGTTATCCATACTGCAGTTTATGGAGTTCTCTTTCATGGTGACATGAAGATAGGCCTTTGTTGTGGTAGCACCCAGTCTGTAGTATGCCAGACCTCAATGTAGGTATGCTTATTTAAACTAATCTTTCTGTCTTGGCTTTCCCTCAGCCATGAGCTGTTTGGAGTTCTATCCTAAAATACGTCATTTGATCATGATTTTGTTGGATTATTTTATTGTTTTATGTAACACTTTACAGCTATAAACATTTTGGGGGTTTCTGCAAATGAGTGGAGGTTATGGCCATTTCTAAAAAATAATTAATCCATAATAAGATCCAGCTGTCTGTCTGGTGAGCTTCTGAACATGGAATGGGAGAGGGGCACTGCCCTGTTCTGTGCCTCAGGCAGCACAAAGCTTTCAGCTGGCCTGGACATGACAATAAGAGCTGAATTAGGAAACTTCCTATTGGAAAGAGTTATGCTCCCCTCCCTCCAACTTGTAGATTGGAGGGTAGAGATAGTGGGCTGGTATATTAGGCCAATAGTGAGTACTTATTGAAGATCATCATTTTTGAAAAAGCAACAATTCCCTTTTGTGACCTGTTTTGGCAAATATTTCAGCAGGTGGAATGTGCAGTGTTTATACAGCACATATTTCAATATGCTAAGAAAATACTGAGATTCAGCCTCTGAGCTATTATTAAATTCTCTTTTTCTTCTGCCTCCATCTCTGCCTTAAAAACTACTTTGGATCCCATATGAAACAGCTCACTACAGGACTGATGGCATTGGGGCAGGATTGTAGTGTGCCACCAGCTGAGAAAACAAATTTGAGAAAGAGAGAGTATGCTCAAGTTAACAAGCCTGAGGCGGGCAACTCTCCCTATAGCCCCACTCCCTTGTCTCACCTCCGATTCACAAAATCCCCCGAGATGTGTGGTGCAGTGGCATAGAAATTGCTAGATGTAGAATGAAAGAATGTTGCATAAGGAAGGAAAGGAGAGATGTACATAATATGCCACATGTGACTTAATAATAATAATAAAAAAGAATAAGACAACCAAAAGCATAATAAAAGGTAAAAGAAGCAATACTGCAGAGGCTGTAGTGAACCAAGCCTATAGCACTGTTTGTGTCCATCTACAATTCAAATATTTATTAATGCCTCACTCCCATCTGGAACGGAAGCACAGATATAAATACAGCTGCCTTGGCTAAGTGTAATTGAGAAGAGTGGAAAGAAAGAAAGAAAGAAAGAAAGAAAGAGGAATGCCAGGGAAACAGAATAAGAACTCAAGTTCTGCAATACTGTGTTGTTGTCGTTTTGGATTGGTTTGTTGGTTGGTTGGTTTTTACAAAAGAGAATGTTGTCTTCTTGCCTCCAAACTGTTTTTGATCCATAAAATAAAAATTGATTTTGATTACTGACCCATTATAGATCAGTCTCTTATTGATCCATAAAATCCAGAACACAGGCCAGTTTGATAAAAGTAATTTTGTAGGTTTTAAATGACTGAGAGCCAGTTTGAGCACTGGACTTTAGTCATAGAGTGACTAGTGTTCCCTTAGCCATGGAAACCGACTGAATGACCTTGGGCAAGTAACACTCTTTCAGTTTTACGGAAAGGCAAAGGCAAACCCCCTCTGAACAATTCTTGCCAAGAAACCCTCATGATAGGTTTGCCTTATCATTGCCATAGACCAGAAATGACTTGAAGGCACACAGCAATAACAACAGCAACAATAATAACAAACTTTTAAGACTGCTATTGAGAACTGTATAGTTTTCTGGGAAGCTAAAGAAACTTCATGTGGAAAGACATTTTTCTTCTTTAAACTGAATCTTGCTCTTTTCTTTCCTCAAGGAGAGGAATCAACATTTGAAAGAATACATTAAAATTTTTAAATCAGAATGCACCAAAAGTATCAGATCATACCAATAAGGATAAATCTTCGTAGTGAACTCCCAGAAGTGTCTTGCATGTGCAGCACTTAGTTATGCTTAAAAGTTCCACAACACTCTTATTAGGAACCATTCAAAAATGCATTTTGTGTAAGGAAATTTCTAAGAAGTTTCATTCTTTTGGGGTGAGAGTCTCCATTCAATGAAATTAATAAAATGCCACTCTCCACAAAAATGCAAGAGTGCTGTATTTTGTACTATATTTTGAAGTATGTAAAATAATAATAATTGTAAGCTGTCTGAGAGCCTATAGGGCTGAAGGGCGGGGTATAAATATTGTAAATAAATAAATAAATAAATAAAGATCAGTAAATCCCAAATTGAAAATGGCTTAACTGCACCTCTGTTCTTCCCCTTAGCAAATGTTGTAAAACAAGGTTTGGAAGTGTTTTTATAGCCCAAATTCATAATGTTATTTGCTCCTCATTTAGAGTTAAAAATAAAACAACTAAGGTGCTGTGAGGTTAAATATCGTGCCATACATAAAATACTTTGTAATAGTATATTTATACAATTATTGCAGTTACTTGGCCAGAACTAAGAAAACATTTAGGACTCAAGCTCTCAGAATCACCAACAGCCATGCCTTCTAGGAGAATCTGAGATTTGTAATCCCAAAATGTACAGCTTCCAAGATTTGCACTTGGGCTTGTTTCTGTTTTTCAACCTCACTAGCCTTATAGGATGGTTATGAGGCTAAAGGCAGAGTTCATTGGAGCTCACTGGAGGAAAGCAGGATATAAATATAAATAACATGGGAAAATACAGGAAAAACATGCAGCGAAAGGAGGAGGAGGAGGAGGAAGAAGAGGCATCTCAACACAAATTCATTGTGCTATTTGCTGCCAGGAAACAAACAAAAGCATAATTATCCATGTTGCAGCAAGGGTACCTAAGAGATAACTTCTGAACATCAGTATTTAAGGACCTGAACAGCCCTTGAAAATAATGCATTATTGAATATGTTGCATGTTATTTTCAGTGCAGCTATGCAAAACAACCATGCCCTAAATATTCTTTTTCAGCAATATCTATAAATGTGCCTGCCATCTTTCACTCTCTACCACGAGGAGTGATAAGGGACCAGCGACTCATATAACTCCAATGATCACTTACTAGCTGAACAGAAGCTATTACATCTTGAACTAATCATTGATTTTTTTTTATAACCAAAAAGCATGCCTTTTTTTTTTAAAAAAAAAATAAAATTTAATGAGACTACCGAGAGCAATATGGTGTAGATAACAAAGCTGCGTTTACTCAGATTTCTCTCTTGTGCTTGATACACTAAATCCAACAGCACCCTCTCATGTTCATTCAAGGCAAAAGGAAATCTTAGGACAATAATTTCTTCAGACAGCATGACATAGCCCAGACACAGAATATCATTCTAATTACAGCCAAATTGCAGCTCTGTAGGCACATGCATTGCGACAGGCTAATGTTCAGTAAGTGTACAAAATTTTGGCCATTTATTTGAGAAATCATAATAATGACATAAAATGTTTCAGTCTATCCAGAAAGATAATTAAGGCTGAAACTTTAGTTAATCTGTTACAAAAGACTTGACATACCCCTGAAATTTAAAAGAACGCATTTTACTTAAGATTCTTAAAAAGAAAAGAAATTTGCTTGACCTTTGAGTGGAAAACGTGGTCCTTAAATGTCTAGAACCATCATCTACCAATATTCATCTTCTCTCCTCACAGATTCTACGTGGCGTCCAAAATGTTTATTTGCAGAGACAGTAAGAGTATTTTATCAGCTTGAACCCTTCCTTATTCTTCAGTCTCATTTTAAAGGGGTGGAATGGAAAGAGACAATTGCAAAGCGATGGCCCATGGAGAGTCCTAGTAACTTCAAAAGTGATTTGGTGATCTACCAGCATATGATGTAGAAATACATACAGCAGAGCCTTCTCTACCCAGTTCTCTGCCAGTGTTGCTCCAGTCTCGGTCCCACTTGTTTCATGACCACCAGGTCCTTGGTGAACCAGGGTGGTCACTTGGCTCCACTCTGTGGGAGCTGTCACTGGGGCAGTGTGGGGGATGCAGACCACACCGGGTGACACCTCAGAGGAGGGATGACACACAGTCAGTCCCTCCTTCTGCTGTGTGACGGGGGAGGCTTCAGTGCTGCTGCTGGAGCCACCGCTTCTCTGCTGCTATGGCTCTCAAGGGAGCCAAGGTGGCAGACAAAGAGGGACAAACACACATCCATCCTTCCTTCACTGCATTTCTCTCCATTACTGTCCATTCCCTTCCCAGCGATATTGAAGATTTTCACACTGGCTCTTACCATAAGTGCTGGTAAAGTGTTGGTAAACCATCCCAGAAGTGCAATGGTGTGAAAGCCGGTCACACTTCTGAAATGTCAGTGAAATGTCCCCTTGCCTCTACCTTCCTTGAATCATTTGTGAAGCAGCCAAGTTCCCCTTAATAGGAAATGGCTGCTCTATGAACGATTCAAGGACGGTAATGGCGAGGGGATGCTTCACTGATGTTTCAGAAGTGTGACCGGCTTTCACACCTTTGTGCTTCAGTACATTTTACCATTTAGTGAGGCCACACACTTCCCTAATTGTAAAACTTGTGTTTAAAACTTAAGAGATTATCACACTACACTCTTTTTTGGGGGGCAAATAGTTTTTATTATTGAAGACATCTTGTCAATATCATGTCGTAACAACAACCATATACAGTCATTTCATATACATTTTCATATCCATTTCCATTTCACCCCTTCTTCCCCCCCCTCCCCCCCCAAATATTGGCCTTCTGCTACTCTACTTTAACTGCCCCGGCTGCCACCTGATGCATTCTGGGATTTTCAGTTTAAGAAGGGGGCAGTTAGAATATTCAGCCAGAGAGCTCTTAGGCCTAACTGAACTATAAACCCAAAAAATACAATAGGAGACAGTCAGAACAGTTAAAGTGGAATAGCAACTCTTTAAGAGTGTAATGGGCGATAATCTCTTTATTGTTATAACATAGAACATTAAAATCTGGCAATAAATTATAGTCTTAACTGAATTATTATAAAAAGTGATAAATTACATGAAAGTAGGGTTGTAAAGATGAGTAATTAATTTCAAGCTTTGCTTTGTCAGATGCAATAAGTGCTCCCTTAAGCTGCAGGTATACATATACATAGTTCTCACCCTCAGTCTCTCTCTACATGCCCCTGTGTGTGTGTGTGTGTAGAAGAATGGTAAATTGTAAAATCAGAGGACAATAATATGCAGAAAGTACAAACAATGATTATTATGTTATTAACAGGGGCCATTCACAAAAGAGTTGTTGCAACACAAATGTTGTAGTCAGTGACAGATGTTATTATATTTACAATGTATTCAGTTTATTTTTTGACCACTGCATCAACCAGATTGTATTTGTTCTAAACATGGTATATAAATTAACAGAATGAGAAATAGGTTGTGCCTAAGAGTGAGAAGAGGGGAGAGAACCAAAACCAGAACACAAACATGCTCCCTCTTGGAGTAAAACATGACCACAACTTTATTGGTTATGACTGTTAAGAGAATGGGGCATGTATCCAGGCACCGAGAGTACCACCTGCAAGCAGGTGAAGCCCTGAAATGTCTTTCCTTCCCATTTTCTGCTCTGACACAATCCTGTCGCAATTTTCTGATTCCATTTCTCCATGCTTGCTTTACCAGGTCACTTTGCAAAGCACCAGTATTAAGCGTTCACATTCTTGGAGGGAGAGAACTGCCAACACTGTGAGCTTTGAAACTCTCCAAGGGTTTGTCTGGAATGCTGCATTTCAGCAGGGTTACAAATTGTCTCTTTCTCAAAATACATCTCCCTGCCTTTTTTATGCCTATAAAAGGACTGCTCCCCAAGTCCATGCATACAGTGTGACTGAGGTCTCTTCTTCCAAGCCAACAAAGAGAAGGAGAATAAGTACATGAATCCAGATTCTAAAATGAGTCCTGCAAATGATAAAAATGACAACTATGAACAGTACTGGTAAAATTAAAAGCTGTGTAACTTAAAAGACATATTAGATCACCAGTGCAGTACACGTTTCTCCCCTGAAGGATGACTTCGGTCTGGTTTTCCAAGATTCTCTTACAGTGAACTCATTGTCAGAGCATCCTCAGACATATGAAGTTGCTTTACACTGATTCAGACTATTGGTCCATCTGCTTCAGTGTTAGTCCTGTTCAAGAGTTCAGAGGGATGAATAAGTGGGTTCAAACTAAAAGCTCCAGGGCCATTCATACTAGTCTCTTTTCCTAATGTTCATGTTCATGCAGATATGGCTTCCTCTGTTCCAGTCTATCATATGTTCAGTGCAAAGGTCTGAAGGGAGATTCAGAGGACATTCAGCTGCATGCACATAGAAGACTTCTGGCACTCATATAACCTGTGCTGTATCACAGTGAAATAGCACATGGAAAAGTTGCTTTTGAGGCTATAGTTCCAAAAATCCCTTTGTCGCCAAGTACTGCTTCATTGCAAGTTCAACTAAACATCTTCCTTCAGCTATCTTCAGTGAATGCAGGACTGGGTTTGTGCACACCTATGCTGCCTTCTGCACATATTATTGGCAAATGCTCAAAGACAACTCCTCCCAGGCTTCAAGCACTGATCTTTCCATTTCTTTCTAGGGCCAGAATGTAAATACAGAAACTTCTGTAAGCATGGATTCCTCTGAACTACCAGCATCCCCTTCAATGGAAGCTCAGCCATTTGCTTGTTATGCCTCTCTTAAAATATTAACAACAAAGGACTTCAATCTTTTCATTTTTGCATACAAAAACAAATAATATAATAAATTGTTTCCTTTCAGGGTGAGATTTCAAGAAGTTTTGAGAACTTTTTGATGATTTTCCTCTCCCAGTTTGAGACACTTTTTGTTAAACATTCACATATTTGACTGTAGTTACACACAAAAGTATGTATTTATGCAAAATACCCTGCAGAACATTTGCAAAAGAAATGCAAAACATTTCTCACAAAAATACATTACACATAGGAAATGTTTTTGTCAAAAAATACACCAAAATCCAGTGGGTATGAATGAGAGGGAAGAAGGCAATCATTCATACGGCATGCTAGTACTTCTTCCTCATAAAAGAAGAATCCTGCTAGTAGTGAAACAATCCATTTGTTGTAGCAGTTATTCATGCATGGAAGTCATATGCCAAAATATTAGCAGTAGAAGTGTATTCACTGTGTTCCTTCCTGTTACACCTGTACTTCCATCAAGAAAATAAATTTAAGCAATACTTGGGGATGGAAAAATAAAGGAATTACTGCTTCACTCCATTTTGTACAGAATTAAATATCTGTTTGTAAAAGAGAAGCCTCTAACTTGAGAGATCTTGACAAACTGAAAACAGAATAGCCTCTTAGTTATTAGGCTACAGATTGTCATATTTGCCAAGTTTATACATAAATCCTAAGGCAGACCAAAATCTAGGACTATTTATGAAATCTATTATGATTGTAATAGTATTAAAGTAAAAGGACAGATATCCTAGATTTACAGAATGTTAATAGAAGCTCCCTATGGATTACAGGTGTGGTTAAAACTGCAGTGGGAATCTGAGTTAGGCATGGATCTTACTGAGTCTCAGTGGTATAAAATCAGGCAGATATTACCATATAAATCTGTTTCAACAACCAAAACAAACATCACTCACAGCTGCTTTGCCTGCTAGGACTATAAAACCAGGACCTAACAGGATTCTGCTGCAAAACATCCCAGCAGAGAGAATGGAAGGACTGCAGTGACTATCTGGGGCCAGGGGAAAGAAGAAGAAGCTGCTGGTTCTACTACTACTTGGGCCTCTGCCTTCCAAAGGCCTTCTAAGAAGCAGAGCCCTCCTCCAGTCCATCTGGTGCCATCTGGCCATGGAGGGAGAGATACAGGCCCAGCTCCATCGGGCCTGGCCTAGATGAAGAAACAGAGCCCTCTCTCCAGTCCATCTGCTTTGGTCCAGGCCTCAGAGGGAGAGAAGAACTGCTGGACCTGATCCCCTTCCCTACCACCATTCCCTTCTCCTTATGTGTCATGTCTTCTTAGATTGTAAGCCTGAGGGCAGGGAACTGTCAAAAAATAATAATTGTAAGCAGCTCTGAGAGCCTTTAGGGCTGAAGGGCAGGGTATAAATACTGTAAATCAATCAATCAATCAATCAAACATAGATAGTATCTATATGCTCTAAAAATTCATGGGATAAACAAAGAGATTTCATGTGGATGCTGGAGGAGGAGGCATGGTAGAAGAAGAAATAATATAATGGATAAATAAAATGAACAATCTGGCACTACATTTCAAAGGACCTTTATTGATTATTGCAGTCTTTAAGAGAATGAATAATTATTGATCAAAAAACTTATCTCAGTTTTACAGGGCATGACAAGAACAGAGGCTGTGCATTTATGGAAAACACTCTACAGGGAGTATCATTAAGGACATTATCACATGACCCACATTCTCACCACAATTGTATTAAAGAAAGGAAATGCATACATACTGGTTTGGGAGCAGTCCCTATCATACATCTGTTCTACAACACAACTTGGCTGTTGCTAGTCCTGCATACTCTGCCTCATCCTTAAACCTGCCTTCATACCCAGAGTACTTTTTGTTTTTGTGTATGTTTTTTTCTTTGTTAATGAAATTCCAGAGTTGTGCTAATTTTAAAAAATAAATAAAAGAAAGTTAAAAGAATCCCGCCTGTTCCTGAATAGCAAAGGGGACAAAGAAGGGGGAGAGGAGGAGATGCTGACACTGTCTGCTTTATCTCACTAGGGGGCAAACAGGATTTAAATGAGAGTTAAACAGGAAATGCCCTGTGATAAACATATGGTATTTCCCATTTAACTCTTGTTTAAATCCTGTTTTCCCCCTAGTGTGATAAAGCAGTAAAAAGTGACTGCCCAGTCCTGGAACTGCTGCAGGAATAATTTATCACAGCTGAAGACAAATGCTAAACCAGTGTGATTGGGATCTTATTGATGGGTTTTCCCCATTAATGACAAGTGTGCTTTAACAAGGCTTCATGGACAATGCAGCAATAAGACAAAAAATGCATTGTGAAATAGGTATTACCCAAGGAACTGTTTCCCTATTTTTAATGATGACGTAACAGCCTCAGAAGATGGCAACAAAGCATGTGGACATTGGCAATCTTAGAAAAGTTCACATACAAAATCAGACTGTGGAGAGGAGAAATATTGACAGACAATCTGATGCAATCTGGACATGATTTCTTTTTTATATTTCAAATATGAACTTGTGTAAAGACCTGAAAGAATCTTATAACAAGCTAAAGAAATATCTTCTAACAAACTAGGAGCATTTGTGTATCTTTGTGCATGGAACATTATATCAAATGATTATCTTGGTATTAACAGTGGGGTCAAAACTACAATAAGAATGTGAATTACATATGGATATTACTAAGTCTCAATAGTATAAAATCTGGCAGACACTACCATATTGTCTGTTTCACTCAGTTTATTCAATAAAAATTGATTGTAAAATGAGGGGGAGGATCTTAGTTTGCAATTTTTTCAGTGGAGTGTCTGAATCTACAAACATTTGTGGCTGGGGACAAGAAAGTGAGTATTTATTACATCCCTTTTCACAACAAGAATAGATAAAAATGTACAGATAAATTTTATGGATTATCTGAATGTATTTTAATAATGTTTATGGGTTTTATATGTGTTTTTAACTGTATTTTTAAACTTTTGCGAGTTCTCCTACATATTGGGAGAAAGGTGTGATATGAATGAATTAATAATATTTATACTAATCAAAGTAATCTATCAGTCTGTGTGAGAACACTTGACAGCATGTATCCTTCCAAAACATGTATGGGGAGGGATTTCTTAATAAGCATGCATTTTAAAATATTATTTTCTCCTGCAGTTTATCCAATATATGTGTGTGTGTGTGTGTGTGTGTGTGTAAGTATGTGTAAGTGTTTTTATTAAAGGCTATATGTGGGGTAGATAAACCTACAACTTTTTGTTTCTTTAAATTTTCTTTAATTTAATTCCAATTATTTTGTTCATAAATTTAGCATGTCTAAAATGTTGATCATTTTTTTTTTAAAAAAAAATCCAATTGCACTTCATCTCAAATATAAAGAGTGCATTTCCCCCTAATACACAGATATTTATTTACATTTTGTTGACTGCAGAACTCCAGTGTAGAATTTATAGAAGTGCAAGTTGCAGAGAATATAATTTGTGTTTTCATGAGTAATTTGTGTGTATGTGTGTGTGAACTATCCTTGCATGTAAACCATTGGTTAGTATTGAACCTGTAAGATCTAAATATAGGTTTGTGTGGTATTGTGGCTTAAGTATTGGATAACACTTTCAGATCCTAGGGTTCAGATACCCACTCAACCTTTGAAACCCACTTGGTGACCTAAGGTAAGTCACACTCTCTCAACCTAAAAGGAAAGCAATGGCATGGACTGCTCACTAGTTTTCCTGAGCAAGTCACTATCAGCTTCATCTGCACTGTAGAAATAATGCCGTTTTTAAAAAATGAATGCATTTTATTATTTTCAAATAAAAAAGTAAAACAGCTATAATAAACAGACATCTAAACTCCACATAGACATAACACCCCGAAAAGAAATAATGCAGTTTGAGCCTGCTTTAACTGTTGTGGCCCAATGCTACGGAATCCTGGGATTTGTAGTTTATTGTGGCACCAGAGCTCTTTGATGGAGAAGGCTAAATATCTCACAAAACTACAAATCCCAGAATACCTTAGCATTGAGCCATAGCAGTTAATGTGGTGTCAGACTGCATTGTTTCAGTAGTGAAGACATGTGTCAATCCTCCACATTTAAATGTTTAAACTGGAAATTTATAGAGTACTTTTTCACAGTTGGCCAGAAGCTGAAAAGTGAAGGAAAATGCTGTTTCCTTTTAAAAAGTGTAGGGAAAGGGTACTGATATCCAGACCACCAAGGCTGTACAGGAAATTTTACAAGATGTGTATCATCTTCACGAATATCTTGTTTGTAGTCATCATTACAGCCAAATAGACATACCACTAAGTAGAAACTGAGCATTCCTGGGAGATCAGGCTATAAATCTCAGCAATCCCATTATAATTCTGCTTCTAGAAATGCTTGCAGAGATTATTCTTTTGATGTTTATTTTGGATCAGTTGCAAGCTTAGCTGAGTATCTGCCACACTGGACTTTTAGTTTCAAGCTTTTTGTCTATGCCAGACATGGACAAATGACTCGAAATGCATCACATGATGGAAATTTTAATGCCACATATTTTAATCAGAAATGTTGATCAGAATAGTCATAGTTTGATCTGAACATGAGCCAAAATTAGCCCCTCTTCCTCTTCAGATTTAGGCAGCATTAACTATGACCACACTTGCTTTAAAAGTGATCCACTGCCACACCAATATTATATTAGAACTTCAGTTCAGACATTTGGCTCTGGACTAGAATTGCAGCACCACATAGTGGGTGTCTGGATAGTCTTGATTCTTAAAATGAAGACAAATGTACAGAACAGAAAAAGTCTTACCATTACACACTGGGAGGGGGTCTTTTTTTGCACTGAGGTAGTGCAGCAAAGACAAAACTAGAGCTGGCCATGGAGTCTCATGATGGCACGACTATATCAAGACTTTGTATGTGATTTGGCACAGTTGCTCGGAATCACATTTGAAATCTTGCAAGACAGTAGGTCTTGCAAGGCTTCAGACATTACTTGGGCAGGCATGTATAGGCTGGACCACAAGGCAGCTGTCCATTCTCAGCTGGACCCCAGTACAACCCACCATTCCATCCTCACTACATCTCACTGCCTTTGTTATCCCCAGGTTTTGACTGGTCTCCTAAAGGATCTAGGAAGGAATTTTTCCATGTTACTGAAACATGGGTTTTTCGCCTTCCCTGGGAGTGTTTTCCCCATACTGCTTGTGGGCTTATCTCCTATTTTAGCCATGTATCATGGTCCATTGGTTTTGAATGTGTTTTGCCACTGCTTTCTGTCTTGGAAGTTATCATTCAGCTTTTTTTTAAGCATATTGATTGCTTTTGCTGCTTTTGTGATACCTTCTGCTTCCCTATCATCTTTCCTACAGCTGGCTTTCAGATCACCTTACTGCTATGTCAAAATTGGCAGATACAGAGGAGAAGTGGGAACATCAAGCATGAATTAAATGAGATGAAGAAGTTAAGCAATGGGCTGGATCATAAACAAACAAACTAACAAACAATATTTCTTTCTTACCTGCCTCTCCCCATGGATCGAGGCAGGAGACAACAACAATGAATAGACACACCACATCAGTTAAAACGCATCAGTTAAAATACACATCAATTTAAAAGGACAACATATACACATATTAAAACAAATCCACATTTAAAATTGATCATTTAAAACTCACAATTTACAAATCATCTAGGTAAACCTGCTGGTACATAGTTTATGTATATGATACACTGATTGGCTAATTTGGAATGCCCTGCACTGAGATTTAATTGACCTAAGGAGGTTTCCACCTTGTAGAGCATTCGCTGGTCCTGAACTATCAGCCCCCTGTCTCCTTCTCCTTAGTGTTGCTTACACATTGTATATGTATAGGTTTGAAATATTTGCATTAAAGTTTTGGTTCATTTCATAACCCATAACCTAGTGTCTGGCCTTTTGTCTCAGTGCAATTAGCCAGCATTATTGCACTTTTGGCATGGCAAAACAATCTCTCCCCACACCATTCCATTTCTCACATTTGGTAGGATAACTGCTTGGGGCCAAGTGACAGCAAGTCATTTGAATAGATTTGTCGCTACAAAAGTAATGTATGATCCCATAATTGCATGCACTTTTCTTTGTCTTGATAAAAGACAATAGCAACTTGATTGCAGTACCTTAGGTTGGTCTCTGAGGGATCCATTTACTTTGCGGGCATTAGACTGATGTATTATTTACATGCTTGTGTAAGGAAGTATTGAGTACCCTATTACTTAACCAGTTCTCCATTAGTCTGCAATAGAATAAAATTACATAAAGGTCAGTCTGGCATGTGGGCATAGCTCCTTCATGCTATACAAAATGGCTATCAGAAGAGCTTGGAATGGCCACCACAACACTTCAGTTGTGTAAGTGCACTGGAGAAGCTTTATGCTTCCCAAATGTTGAATAGAACCACAGCCATTATTATATACAGAAATACGCATGGACTACAAATGAAATGGAATTATTGAGAAACGATGGTTTCTAAAAGCCCAGCTGGTTTCACAACATAGAGGTAAGACCTTAAAAATATACTTTCCCTTCAATGATTTCACTTTGTTTTTTGACAGCTGACTTTTATAAAAATGTTGTATGGATTTTTCCCAGTAAGCTGGTTAAACCTCTTATAAGATGTCCAGATGACCCATTTTATCCGTTTCTAATTAACTATCCTCCAGGCCTGTGAATAAAAGTTGGTATTTACTGCCTAGGGTCATAGATATAGAAAGCCTCACACATCAAATCATGCTGGCATTTTTTTCATTGAGGACCACCCCACTCTATAAGCCTAACTCTATATTGAAAAAAACTGTACATTTGATCAGCCTAATGCACCCATTACAAATAAACCTTGAAACAATATTCCCATACTGTTTGTAATTATCTATAATAGAGAGAGGGGGAAAAGTGTATGTGTGTGTGTGCTGGTTTTATATCTGAAGTACTAGCTTCCATTATCTGAAGTGACAAGGTTTTTTTATCAGTTTAAAAGGAAAAAAGATTGCTGAAAATTTCATCCAGTTCTGCTAAGGGTGTAAAGTGTTACAGGCAGTTCCCTTAAAATAAACAACAACAACAATTTCATTAGAGATTTTGCACTACCAGTTTCAACCAATTCTGCCAAAAGCAAAAATAAAATAAAATAAAATAAAAAATAAAAAATTGATGATTTCTTCATTAATTAATTGAGTTTTGAATACATTGACACAGGCTTCTGGTTTGCATTTGTGTGTCTCTGAACCAGTCCATGCTGAACCGGGGTCCTTTGCATAGTACCGGGATAATGGTGTTGGGGTAGTAGTTTAAGGCAAACTAAAATTTGTCCTTAGAAAGCATTCTTAGTGTAATCCCTGTGATATTAAAGAAGAAGTGAGCTCTGTTAGCCAACTGGTCTTGGTTTTGTTAATTAAAATTTGGGAGGCTCAATACCTTTGCTTCATGGCTTTATGAGGTCTGCTGTATCAAGCAACAAATGCCCTGGAGATAGGATTTAACAGTTACTGATCATATAGGAACAAAGATGGAATTTAGAAATTATAAACTGTCATACTATTACTACCTCCCCCATCCCCATAGTACTATTAAGTGTGTGTGGCACTGTACAAAAACAAAAGCCCAGACAGTCCTGATAAGGCCATGCAATCTAATTTATCAATGATAACACAATGCAAGACGGAGTTCTTTAAGCAAATGTCAGCTTAGTCTGGTTTGGATTTTTAAGCAAGAAAAATCTGAGTATTAGATTCTGATATGCAGATACATACAAAATGTGTGGAAACCTATACCAAAGATGGGTGGCGGTGGTAGGCTATGATTTCCCACCCAAAGCCCCTTGAAGTTTAATTTATTTCTCACACACTCTTTCTTTTGTATTGTTCTTCTGCCAAGTTCTTCCTAGTCTTTCCTCACTCTCACTATTACTCATGGTCAAATTTCATATTTCTGCCATTGAAAAAGCCCAGGCCCACAGCAAAACAAAGCAGAAAAAAAGTGTCAGCTTGTGAATAAGTCTACTGAAGGCTATTATTAGACTGCGATCTGCTTGTAAAATATTGGAAAAAGAAATGGTCAGGGCTGAGTAATATTATGTAGCTTAAGCATAAGAAACATATAACTTAGGTTATGTGGTCAATGATGAATCATGTTATCTGATCAGGTATAAACATTTATCTGATCAGGTATAATCAGAAGTGGTTGGGAAAGCAACTGGTATATTGAAAACTGGGCATTCACAGATAGAATACACAGTACATTGGATAGGTTCTAGATTAATTACAACAATGAAGGATCTTTGAGTTTGAATATATAATGACAATAAAAAAGGAGAAAGAAGTTATTTAAATACATAGAATTTTTAATTTTTAATTTAAGTGATTACAAGGTTTGATATAATATAAATTAGCTCAACAAGATACAAATGGACAAACAATCTGACTATTGTGGATCATTATTGTATAAAGATGTAATGAAAAGTTACAATATGTATAAGACTGGAGAGCTGATTGGCTGAATTAAAAAAACTATATTTGAAAAAAATATTCTTGAACGGAGATAGATGAGCTGTGCTTCTTCTTGACTCTTAAGGGCTAAATGTCAAACACACACTACAATTTAAATAGTATATATTTCATGGCAGCCTCACGGAAAGAGAGCTGGCTGGATAGGAGAAGGGGACAATTTAATAGTAAGGATTAAATAGTAAAAATGTATTGATCTCTTGATAATAGCAAAAAAGATGAAGGCATACAGATAGGACAAATGAGAAGCAAGATGGATATGCATGGGTACCCCAGTGCACCTTGTAAGACTGCTGCCAGCCACTTTCCTGCAGTAGCAAGTGCTCTGTAAAGTTAAAACAGGTCTGGAATGGTATGGAAATGTCCAGTGAGCAGTTGAATAACACCAGGTAGGGTTTGTGGTAACAGGGGCAAAGAGGGGCACAATGGTTATGGCAGCAACAATAGCACCTACGGGAAGACCTGCTAATTGTGACACAGAATATTGTCTGTTAAGGACAGGATAGAGATTGCTGCAATCTTCTTTACATCTAATATGTTAACATCATTCTTTCCACTTTGGTCAATTCTCAATTCACCCAGAAGTCCATCTTGTCCATCTTAAGTCATTCTGATATTTCACATTACATAGATTTTAATCATTCATCTTGGGCTGTATAGTTTTAGTGATGAGATTAAGCATAAAACAAATCTTCATGTCAACAGATTAAATGATATAAATTATCCCCTTTTAATCTGCAGTTTCTGCATATTAGCAAACATGAGCTTATTTCAATGGTCCGTGTAATAGCTGCACCAGAATGTTATGGGTGGTTTCCCATCCCATATGAAAATGATTAAAAACTACAAGGGATCCCTTTTAAAAAAAGAAAAGACCTATTAATAGTCGGGATTTTTCTTTTAAAGAAATTTATTCTGTGCATAACAGAGGCTGGCGTCAGAAGTCACTGTAATATACATTCCAGTTTTCCCTCAGTCAGCCACAGTCAGAAAATTGATGGCTGGCTCCCTGAGACTCATGTCCTCCTCTTTGGCTGCTGTCTCCCACACTAGAGTTGTATGACCCCTTTTTTCCCTCTCAGCGTAAAAGAATGCTGGACATTCAAGATATTCCAAGCAGTATCCTTGATGTCTGAACTTTCCTGAGAATGTTTCGCACCACAATTATTGCTTACTGTTAATGTTCATACCTTGAGCTGTTTGTCTTGGCAAGACCTACTGTTTTGCTAGCTGGACGGACAGAGGCTAAAGCGGTCTGCATTGCGAACTTGAGAAGAATTGCCATCTATCATGTCTTGATCCAGCTGATGGCACCATGCTGTGTGGAATGACTGAAAAAGCTCATCTCCTTCTCACTGGTGTCTAGTCTCCAGAGAAGGTTTAAAACAGAGAACACAAGTCAGCTTTTCAGTCTGACTAAAGGCAAGCATTGTAGGTAAAGAGACAGAACACAGCCAGTGTTGTGCAACTGATTTTGCAGATAAATGTACCAAATGAGCCATGATATGACATGAGAATCTGCATTTCCAGCCCCACACTTTCTTATATCTTGTCACCAAAAACAAGCTTTGTTGGAAGAACAAAAGCAGTGACGTGGATTGTGCATTCTTGTCTGAACAGCTGGCAATGCATCCAAATAGCCACAATAGACAGTTAACACGATAAAAAGCTAACTGGGAAAATGTTTAACACAGCATTTTCCACCTTTCTTCTTCATAACCTTTATCTCAAATGAGGATGGTTTTAGATGTTAGAGATGATTTAATACCCAGGAATCATGACATGTCTGTGATTTATTTGTTTGTTGAAGCATGAACCGAGATGGCTAGCAGATTTTTTTAAAAACGAGAAGCGGATGATTGGTTGGAAAAACTTACATTTACTGAAATGCATACGTTTGCTGATGTTCTGAAAGGGATGGAAAAGAATCCATAACTACTACTAGAAAATAACTACTAATTTATTTTCTCAATTGGAATAGGTTTGGCATTTATTGGAATGGTGATGTTAACAAAAATAAACCAATGAAGAAAGAGAACAGTTCTATGGCAAAATATTCCAGGTACCCTATCTGTAATTCTATGATTCTGGAAAACCCTTTACAAAAGGACAAGGGAGCAGATAATGGGAAAGGCCACCATCATAGCAGACAGAATGACTGAACAAATTGTTATGCTCGATATAAACAATCTTCCTGTGTTCATCTAAAGAAGATAATACACAGTATTTTTAAAAACGATTTTTTATTCAAATAACCACAAACAAACAAGTACACACTAATTTTGCATATCTAAAAAACACACAACAAAAGACACATTGTGATCTAACAAAAATAATCTTTAAAAAAACTTTTAAAAAGCCATCTACATGCTAAACAAGGTAACAATGGCTTCCAGAAATACCTAACTGTGGTTCTTCTACATTATTTAACTAGTTCAATCAAAAGTTAGTATAATGACTGGAGTAATCTTTAAATCATACTATCATACTATGAATAAAAATCCTTACCAAGGATTTCTTAAAAGTTTAAAACATTTTTAACAAAACCTCTACCTGATATATCACTCTTCTAAAAACCTAAAATCATGACAGAACCTCCTTTAAGATGATGCACAGTACTGATAACCAATGAGACCAGACAGAGAATATTTAGCTTAAATAAAGGTCACTTCATTGACCTTGGATTTATTTATATCATACAAATCCTGGAAGAAGTGTGTGGGAGAACAACCTGTTCTGGATTGAGCTGCGGCCAGGTGTCACCCTGAGACCCACCTCTTCAACATTCCCTTGGGTGGAACACCTGACCCGAGGGGTAATCCAATAACTGGGTGGTCATCTACTGGAAAGTAAAGCCAGGAAGACCCAGGACTTTGCAAATGAGAGCAAACCCACCAGATATGCCTGAAGGGCAGAAGCCAGGGGTAGAGCAAGATCCTGCTCCCAATTATAACACACAGAATAATTGGACAAATTGTCAGACTCCATGCAAGCCATCTTCCTGTATCCATCAAAAGAAGATAATACACACTATTTGTTTTTGTTTTTTTTTAAATCTCCAGCACCTCTAACAAACACTTTTTGGATGAAAAATATAATTATTCTCCATTTCAGAGTCTACCAAGCATTACTGGCATTTTGGACCATCAATGATTTGGATTCTATCCAAGAATCGAGAAATCAATAATCAATAAGGAATTGCCAGATAATGTGTTTGTGTTCCAAATAGTGCCACTTTTTGTACCTGGATGTTTGTTTGGGATTGGCTACTGACATAGGTTTACCATGGAGCCTTACTGACACTAGGCTGGGGGAAACACTATTTCTAGTTTACTTAATTACTCAATTAATTACTTAATTAGTTAATTACTTGATTTTAATTTTCTGGTTTACCCTATTACTTCTGGTTTCAGTGCAGTGCTTGTTGGGCTTGAGGGGACAAAAATGACCTTCTGTCACTCCATGTCCTGAAGAGATTCTGAAATGTAGTTTCTATGGCGTTGAACCACAGCTGTCCTATACCACTTAGGGTGAGGAGTCTATGAAGGAATTAGGAGTCTAAAGAGGAGCAGAATCATTGTAGAGGCCTCAAGGTCAAGGGAAACCAGGAGGGAAAGTGCACTGCCACTTTCTTTCTTCTTGGCAAAATTATCCCTAATGTTGGCTAGCAAACAATAGGTCCCATTGTTTGCATCTTAGGATCCATGTTTGTGATCAGACTGTTAAATCAAATTTACATCAGAGCAGAAATAAAACAGCAGAACACTTCAGAGAAAATAAATATAAAAGGATTTCCAGCCAGAAGGATATTTGGAATGTATACACCTCAGCAATCTGGTCACTCTTTCCCATGGGTTTCAAAGAAGTCTAGCCTTATGACCGCAGCCTGGTTTCTTTTCTCTTTCCTTTTGGACACCCAGACAGTACCATAGTGGGCTAACCACAAGCCTCATGGGCCACAGAAATTCCATTCCATTTCACTGCATCCTTTAGCATTTCCTACATGGTTCTTTGTGAGGAGTGCTTTATATCTGTGACTTAATCATAGCAAAGATTTCAAGCAGGTTTGAGATGAAATTTTTGTTTCAGTTCATAAAATATAGTTTACCAAAACTGTGTACATTTCTTCATATTTGGGATGGGAAAAGCTTGATCATAAAAATATGAATGTGGGAGAAATTGAACTTGATGCAGACCAGTGCTTTAAATGTGCAAGGCCACCTTGAATCCCATTTTGTGAGAAAGATGGGATATAAATCCAATAGATAGATAGATAGATAGATAGATAGATAGAATAATGCTTCACACCAAGTGCCTAAATATAGCTTGGTTGCCAGATTGTATATTTAATAAACCCAATAACAAGTTCTCTAGGCAGTGATATTTTAAAATATGAAACACTTGTACTCAATCATTTTAGCACAGTGCAGAACTCCCAACTTTTTTTCCTTGATAAGCTCTTCATCATCTGGTTCCTGAAACCTTTCTATGTTCCCCCTCTTGCATCTGGTAAGTTTATAAAAGGAAGACAGGGAGGAGGAGCTTCTGGCAGGATGGGCAATGCCATGCTTTGGATGACTTTATTGGGGACATAGTGGGGCTTAGAGAGGCCTTGCCAATTCAGAAAGGGGCTCATTTTGGATTAGATTTATTTGTGGCGTCATGCAGACATCCTCCAAATTAATCTCTCCTGAATGGCCTCATTCTAAAATGGATGGGGAGGGGCAGCTCTGCCCACCATTAATCCCCACAGCAGTGCCTAGAAATTGGCATCTGTGACACAAAATATGGCTGCGTTCCTTCCAGTCTTGCCTCCCATCTGTCTCTTTCAATATCTGCTTAGCTCCACTCAATGGAGCTGTTGAACTTTTCAACAAAGATCTATCCAGACACAGAGATTAGCAAAGGCTTCGAATTAGATTCAGGTTTTGCTGAAAGCTGGACCTGCCAAATAGTCTCTTTAACTCTCCTAATGCCAATGGAAAATCTGCCTGACTGCCAAGGTTTGTTCAGCAAATGGGCACTAATAAACTTGGAGCTGTTATAGGATTTTACATTTGAAGCAAACCCATTAGCCAACTGAGTTTTATTTGGCTTTTGAACAAATTTAGATTGATTTTTTTTATGTAGGCAAGATAGCTTAAACAGCTCCCTCCCCCTTTCTTCCAGCCTCCATCATTATGGACATTTTACAAAGCCTTGGATGACCATGAAGTAAACATGTAGGATTACATTCCACTTCTTAAGACAGAAAAGTTGCAACAATACATTTCACTGTCCACCATGCTTCAATGTGCTGACAAGGGGAATGAATAAACAGCTTTATACCAATCTGGTGCCTCCCCATTGACTTAACACTCCCCCCAACTCCATCCTGAATTATGGGAGTTGAAGTCCAGTACATCAGAAGAACACACAGGCTGGGCAAGTCTGAAGTAGAAAAGGTGGTGTCAATGATCACTGAATTACAGCGAGTCCATGGTTTCTGCCAGGGTTTGATTCCAGGAGTTCCTGTGGTTACCAAAATCAAGTCCTCAAGTGCTCAAGTCCCAGCATATGCAATAGTGTTGAAAAATGGTGTCCCTTGTATAAAATGGCAAAATTAAGGCTTACTTTTTGGAATTTAAAAATTTTCAAACCATGGATGGTTGAATCCATGCATGCAGAATCCGTGGATACAGACGGCAGACTGTACTTCTAATGTGTGTTTTGTCATTTCCAGGCAGCAAAGTTCAGTTCTCATGAGTTTATTCTTGGAATAAAAGAACATAGTATCATGTTGTGACTGACTCCTCAGTAGGTCTGTGTTTATATTGTGGTCTCAGTAATTAAGTGGCTTGTTACATTTCTGAGAGATATGTGGCAACTCAGGCTCACACTTAAATGTGCCATTATTCCAAATTTTGGTTGGAATGATGGGTTATAAGGGGCAGGAAATGCCCCCATCTCCCAGATCTGAGCTTGTTGGATTTTACTGCATGTGTTTGTTTGTGTGTGTATGTGTGTGAGAGAAAGAGATTCATTTCAGTTCGGTTGTAATTTGTATCCTTCAATGTTAGCCTTCTTACAACAGTGTTTTGCTTCTTTACAGTGGCTTACAATTCACTGTTTTTGTGTCAAAAAATGAAGGGAAATTGCATTCTTACAAAAGCAGCTTGTCTTAAATGGCAGTATTCTTAAACCCAAGCAAACCAATATGCTCCTATGTTTTCCAGTAGTAAGATTTGGGGTTTTCTAGAATTTTTGGCAATAGCTGGCTTTTGTTCAAAGGAAGAAGTAAAAGAATTCAGGAGAGATATTTTAGCAGGAGGAGAAGGAGAAGGAGCCAAAATGGATGAAGTGCAAATATCTTGTTTCTTGAGTATTACAAACATCACAGAGTATCACAGATCCAGTGTAGTGTAGTTGTTTGAGCGTTGAACCCTGGAGATCAGGGTTCAATTCCCTGTTTGGCCATGGAAACACATTGGGTGACTTTGGGTGAGTCACATGCTCTCAGTCCCAGAAAACCCCATGATAGAGTCACCTTATGATCACCGTAAGTCATAAACAACTTGAAGGCACACCACCACCACAAGACTCACAATATCGGTAAGTCTTCAGAGGACTCTGCTCAGACTTTCAGATCTGCCTCCACAGGAAAATTCACTGCTTAATCCAAAGGGATGATGAGGTGATTCATTAATGTTTACCACTACTGTTTGTACCTGACATTTAAAAGAGAACATCAGAGAAAGCTGCATGCTTAGCATGATGCTGTATGGGACAAGTTTATGAAAATTGGTAACTGTAAAAAACATTTCAATAAGAAAGGAAAATTATGATGGGTTTAGGAGTGAGTCGCAGGGCTGGATGCAGTTGTGTTCCAGTCTGAATGGAGAATGTGGGCTCTTTTACACTACACAGTTATAACATTAAAGATTCATAGTCTGGTGAGGTGCTAGAGCTCTCTGGTGGAGAACTTGAAATGGCCCTTCCTGAAGTGTAGGTCCCAGGATTCTGTAAGATGTTGCCATGACAATTAAAATGGAATCACACTGTTTTAAATTAAAAAGTGTGAAAGAGGCTTCAGTAGACAAGTTGACCATCTCTCTGTATCACAGGCTATTCCAATGGCACTACTTCTTGATTATACCACTAAAAACTAGCAAGTAACAGGTGGCAGACTCATAGCAAATGGTTGACTAGCGCCTGAAAAGTGTTTTAAAAATGAGAGAATGCTTTGACCTTTGTCTACTCCCCTCTCCATGTTTCTAGGTATTGAGAAACTTTCATTTCGGTTCTTGAAAGGTTTACTTAGGGAAGGTATAGTTCAAGCCTAGTTTCTCTATAAAATATATCTGGCACAAGACTGGTTAAAAGTCTTTGAAACTATCCATTTGAAAGACTTTGTCATTAGGAAAGAATTTAGTGGCTTTGCATTTAATATAGACTAATGGTTTCTAGAGGATATTTGGGCAGCAAGTAAGTTTAAGCAGTCTCAAGAGAAGGCAGAATGACGCACAACTACCAAAGCACCTGAGACAGTACATCTTTTACTGCACTGTTTAAAACCATCCATTATTTATTTTCATGTTGCCTGCACTTGCTTGAATTGGTTCCCTAGGTGTGTATTAAAAAAAGTTATTTCCTCCTTTTGTAAAAAAAAAACCATTCCTTTTCATTATATCTACTGGTAAACAATCATGACTTCATGATACTTTATACTGCTTAGAAGCAACAGAGGATGGGCTTTGGAGAACAGACAATTGCAAGTGAGAGCATACTTTAAGATAGATATGTTATTTTGACTTTACTTTCCCTGTTATTGATTCACTAGCAGGTAAAAGAAAGCTACATATAAAGCTTCTTACTTGCAATGAATAATCTTAGCACTATTTTCAGCACTAAACATTTCTGTAGCATAGACTGAATATAGTGACTGCCCATGGCCAGCTAACTTCTTTCAAGCTTAATGTGTCTAGTTGCCCTGTAAGCTAATAAAGAGAAACATCAAACATAATACCAACAAGTAAAGAAAAATATTTCTATAACAAAACCTTTGGATGGTTAGCTTTCTGAATGTATCATTGATCGATCGACTGATCCAACCATCCATCCATTGATCAATCCATCCATCGATCAATCGATCCATCCGTCCATCCATCCATCCAGTTTCTCAAGTTATGTATTCCTTCAATCAAGATTATGCTTATGTTTATCATTTTTCATCACTTTAGCATCTATAAGCATAAATTTTACTATAAGAGAAAATACCATTCTTCTTGTAAATCAGGGGCATGAAACATGCAGTCTTTTGATGTTCTTGGACTGCAAATCACAGCAGCCCGAACCATCATAGCCAGCCATGAGGAACACAGGCAAAGTCAAATGCAGTCATTCATGAATAACTAAACATTCACTGCCCTATGAGGATCATTCAGCAGCCACCTCACTCAGAGCATTGGTAGATTGATCCCTGCCACAATAGTCAATTCCTGGATGTTGTCTGTGATGCAACAGCAGTGATGGCTAGTGGTCTTTATACCAAAAGAGTGATAAATCTAGTCTGAACATTAAAAACTGTCCAAGGTACAGCATCTATCCCCCAGATGAATTCAGCAGTTGGATAGCTCACTTAAATAGATTGCTAAAACCTAGAATGGATTCTCTGATTTATTGATTTATTTATATGATGCTTTTCACCCAGAGTGGAACCGAAGGCAGCTCACAAATTAAATTGGCTAAAAGGTTACCAATATTTTTTTTAAAAAAATTAAACAATTTCATTTAAATAGTATAAAAGTATGTTAAAATTAAAAAGTTAAAAAAACAAATCCCTATAAGAAGCCTCCCTGAAAGCAACTACATATTAAAATCCTGCTTAAACAAATATCGCTTGCCGGTGAAAGGGAAGCAGGGAGGAAGCCAGCCTTCTCTCTCATTCCAGAGGTGGGAGCAACCACTGAGAAGGCTTGTGTCTGATGATGGTGGGGCCAAGAGAAAAACTTCTTCTGTAGATCTTAAAGCTCTTGTAGTTTTGCATGGGGAGATAAAGTCTTTACGACAATCTGGACCCAAGCTGTATGGGGATTTATAGGCCAGGGTCACCATGTCTTACTGACATGGATGTCACCAGTTACCACAGAGCCCTCATCATTTTCCTGACCAATGAGTTTCAGTTTTAAAAATCTCTAACGTGTTTTTGAATGCCATGTATTGCCCACTTGATAATATCAGCTGAGTAGGTCTCAGCACCAGACAGACTCCCTTTGGTCAACCACTTCTTCAAAGAATGCTCTACCATTTTGTGAAGCTTTTGTTTACTTTTTCAATTTTTTTCATTATATGGTCTCTTTGGTGGAACCAAACTGAAGCTTCCATACAGTGATGAAAAGTAACTTGTGGTATCTTTGAACAGAAACTGTTGGGATATGTATACATAGACAGTTGGGATAGGGTTTGATTGTTTAAGAGCCAAAAGGAAATGCATTTGTCCAAAATATAGGGAAACCATGACAACCAGTGTAGTGTAGTGGTTTTAATGTTGGACTAGGATTCTAGGAAACCAGAGTTTGCATCCCCACCCAGCCATGGAAGCCCACTGGGTGACCTTTGGCAACTCCCATTCTCAGCCTCAATGGAAGCCCCTCTGAACAAATCTTGCTGGGGGGAGGACATGACAGGTTCACCTTAGGGTCACCGTAAGTCAGAAACAACTTAGAGGCACATAACACCAACAAAGGGAAATCAGTGAATTTATAATTTTTTATTTTCGTTTTGTTTTGTTCTCATGTGTAGAACAGAGGTTTGAAAAGTTAATTTTGGACTACCGCTCCCAGAAACTCACAGAACACATAACCACTGGTCAAACTGATTTGAGAAGTTGGGCAGCTGTAACCCAAAACACAATGTTTCCAAGGTCTTATGTAGTGCCAGACTGTTCTATAGGCAGGGAGCCTACCTTTATAGAAACAGCAACAGCAAGTACATTTCTATAGCAGTGTTCAGTGAACTAGCACTTCCTAAGTAGTTTGTAATGTGTAAGCCAATTGCCCCCAACAAGCTGCATACTCATTTTACCATCCTATGAAAGGATGGAAGGCTGAGTGGACCTTGGAGCCTTGCCTGGGATCAATCTCACAACCTTCTGCCTTTAGTACTAGGCTTTAACCACTGTGCCACCAGGGCTCCTACTTTTGTCTTATGCGCCTAAAGCAGGGTCTATAAAGAATTAAAGTCAAATGTAGGCACTAGCCTTTGAAACACTTGCCCAAGTATTCCAATCTGGCCCTGGCATTAGCTAGCAATAGCAATAGCAAGTACATTTCTTTACTACTTATCAGTGTACTTAAGCACTCCCTAAGCACTTTATAATGTGTAAGCTAATTGCCCTCATTAAGCTGGGTACTCATTTTAGTGACCTCAGAAAGGATGCCAGCCTGAGTCAACCCTGAGCCCCTGGCTAGTATTGAGCTCACAACCTTGTGGTTTATGAGTGAGTGGCTGCAGTACTGTGCCACCAGGGCTCTTTAATTAGCTAAAGAGATACAAATGCCTTGGGAATCAAATACAGGGAGAGCATCAACAGTGAGGTGTTGGAGAACAGAGCTATTCATATTACGTACCTGTTCTGCGCAACCTAAGCTTCTTTATTGTCCATAGGTGTGATATCTCAGCTCTGATATTGAAGATATCAGCTTTTGTATATGAAAGGAAAGGATGCTATTTTATGCTGTGATTCAAGAAGCAAAATGTCTTAGGTGATACTTTGTTTTACACAAGCTTAGCATTTGTCCTGTGCACTAGGGAGGTTGGAGGTTCTTGTAGAGTAGGTAGGATGAACAATACTGTACTCTGCTGTTCATCTTTTTCAGGAGCCAAAAACCTGTGAGTGTTTGCACAGAGGTTACCTGGAATTTAATGAGTGGGGAAAGAACCAGATGCCATTTCCCCATGTGCCACTTCTTTGCCCCAGCCACCCTTGCCAAAAACAACCTTTCTTCTAGTTTTGTGTTTTTTTTTCAGGCTATGAGGCCATGTTCTAGAAGAGTTTATTCCTGACATTTCACCAGCAGCTGTGGCTGGCATCTTCAGAGAATGCTGGCATGGACCTTTCCTCTTCTGATAGGCCTTTCAGTCTTAGGTGACATGTAGATTAAGCCCAACAGTTGGGCCAGGTGGCACACACACAGATCCTGTTTTGTAGCACTAATATATGTTCCAGGGGCAAGTGATTTCATTTGACTTTGAATTCCTTAGCCATGAGAAGAGGAAGAACTGTTGCATTTGGATGGGGTGTGTGCCATGCTTCTAGAATGAGGACTGGCATTAAGCACATCATCAAGGACATACTTACATTCTGACACCTCAAGTGATTTAGCACACACTGGAAAGTCAAAGAAATCATATAAAATGAGAATAGTTTCAGTTACTTGGTATTTGTGAAATAAACTAAAATATTAGTTGGGGTGATTTTTTTAATGGCTAAGAGGTATTTCTTTTGAGCTGAGGAGCTTTTAAAACATTTTCCATGCATAAATACTCCCACTAAAATGATAATAGGCTATGTAAAAGGATAAATATTTTCAAATTACTTCATTTTCATAAATGAAAATTTCATATCAGCCAAGTATCTCATTTGGGTTACCTGTTTTTTGTTTTTTAAAATACTCACCCTAAACTTTGTTGGATTCTGAGCAGATATGTTCAGGACTGCTGTTAGCCAACTGATTCAAATAATATCGATTTGGACTATTTCAGAATTTACTTTTGTCCATAGGTGTTATAAACACAATGGTGGCTTAAAAATCCAATATTTGAATAAACATGATTTCCCTGGTGTACTGTGAGTTTTGTGTTTGTATGTGTTGGGATGCTGCTTTGGAAGGACAGAAAGGAGCCATGTTTTAATACTGCAGAGAGCTACAAAATTATCCTGTAATATCAATGACACTTTTTACAAAAAAATGCATAGCAAACTCGCAAGATAGGTAGCATGTTGTAGGGAAACATCTAAGCTACTGAGGTCTGAGCTGTTGTGCTTCAAACTGGATTCTGACATGAATTTGTGAAATAATAAGAACTGTGGCAGGGTGCTTGTGGGAAGAGCAGGGGAGAGGCTAACAGATATTGGTCGCATTGTCAGGGTAGCCATTCATTGACTTGCAAAGTTGAGCTCTCAAACTGTAGGCCAAGCCAGCATTTGCCAGTTTAACACACTGTACTGGACAGACTTATAAATCAACCCTATGTTTTTCTACTCAGAAATATATTCCATTGCTGTCAGTGATGTTCTCTTTCCACAAAGTGAGTATAAGATTGAAAATTTATTCCTGGTTAGGTAGAAATACTGAATCCAACAATTTAACCATAAGTGTCTTAATTCTCACTGATTTCAATGCACATTTTTAAGTAAGGCTCCAACCCATTAATTCTCTTTTTTTAAGAAATATTTTTTATTAATTTTATACAACGATTAATTCTGATTGCATCTCTCTCTAACCCTGTAGTCATAATTACTGGTAGGCTGCTCATGTCTTCTGGGCTGTCTATACCTGCAAATTGAGTGTTACAGACTAGCTTTTGCTAGGGACAAAGCTCAGAGTACCATTGATTCCTTCACTACCACACCATTATCCCAAGTAAATTTCTTACAGTACCCCTTGTGCTTCTGATCCTACTAATGCTTCTTAACATGGCAAGAAAGCCCATGAGATATTGCATAGGTAGTGGGACCACTTAACTACATCTTCAAAGATTCTGGGTTTAGTGAGAGAACCTTAGAGCTGAAGTATACAACCTGACTTCAAACCATGTCCCAGTATGCTGGTGTTCCTCTTCCAAGCCACATCAAAAAAGACACCATAACGATCAAGAATGTTGTGCAGAGCACTTTTTATTCAGTAAAGTGTTTGTTTTATTTCTAAGACTCAGAGCTGTTGACTTTTTGACTATGGCCATTATTTATTTTACTTGTGAATTTACTATATTGAAAAATATAAAATAATAAAAAGTTGGGTCATGTAGATGTAATAAATTACCTGGACATATTTGTAGCTATGAAATGACTTCTAATTTTCTTCTCTATATTATATGACCCCCACTGTAAAGGCAGAAAAAATTCCTTTCAGGCTTTATTACAGCATTTAAATCACTGCTGGATGTTTATGAGACAGAACATTCACCATTTATGTAAAAGTGGGCCCAACGTCTTTTGTAAGACTAATAAATATGAATTAAATCTCATATATACTGTATTGTCCCTATATTTTGATACTGGCCAGAAGGAATTTTATGTGGAAAGAAGACTGTGATGACATAAAGGCAACCCAGTGGAATGACAAATGAAATCTCACCAGGAGGATAGACCTAAAACTTCTTCAGAATGTTTATCCCCCAAGAGTATATCCGCTTCTACCCAGGATCTGACTTAGATATACCATGCCTTTTTCCAAAAAGATATTTTCGTCTATAAATATATGAAACCAGACAGAGAGAAGCGTGGGAGGCAAAAGGCTGAAAAGCAGTGGTGGAGGATGCATCATCTGGAAAGCCCTTAATTTCCTGAATGTATCAGCAAAAAACTAGTATGTCAGCAATCTGCCAGAATGGATTTTGGTCGCTAAAAACAGTTCTCTAAAAATAAATTTTAAAATATAGATTTGCTGTGTGGGCAATAGTGTCATATGGAACAATAGTAGAAACTAGAGGTTGGGACTCCCTTATCTGAAACACTTGGGGCCAGAAAGATACGTAATAGAAAGAAAACCAACTCATATGAGATGTGATGCTGGAGATGTGGTTCTGAGGATACCGTTGACTGCTGCAAAGACAAATAAATGGGTAGAAAAATTTTCAGACAAGGGTAAATGAAACTGCAGGTAACAGTCCCACAGATACAAATATCATTCTGTAGTAATTATGTATACTTTATTAGGTTAATAAAAAGTGGCTACACATATGGAAAAAAGTCAAAACATTTTATAAACAAACAACACATATATACATACACAGATAGTAAAAATGATTTCATGTTTTTCTCTCATTGGCCTTACATGATACAGTAATTAGATTTTCTTCTTTCTAATAAATCATTAGATGTTATATACTTTTACATACATATTTTTTTAAAAAAAAACTAAGATGAATTACTTTTCAAAACCAACCAATATAATATTTTCATCTCTCTGCTGTAGGAAATTCTAAAGAGGCTCTCACTCTTCCACAAATTTGTCTACAGATTTGTATCTTAACAAAGTAGTTATTTTGTCCATTTCCACTAAATCAAACATCTTCACCACCATCTTCTACTATCAGAATCTCAACATTTTCCCATCTTTGGGCATATAACAATCTAGCTGCTCCAATCTTGTAATGTAATATCTTCTGACATTGCCTCTACATCTGGTCATCCATCAAGCCTAAAATTAAGAGTTACAGTTTAAAACAGATTTTCATTTTAAGAATCTCTTGAATTAGCATGTGAATCTGTTTTCAATATCATTTGGCTTTTTTACAATCCAAGTGGTTTAATTTTCAAGTAATGTTCTAAAATGTTGCTTTACCAGCTATCAATTTTTATTCCTGAGCCCTGGTACTGTGAAGTATGGGATAATTATATCTAAATATGGTAAGCCAATATATGATAAACAATTTAAATTAAGACAGAAGAAGGAATAGAGCTTGGAACAGGAAACATTTGTAAATCTTAAGATGCCAAACATATAGGTCTGTGTGGGCGATTAGTGGCACTCTAGCTGTTTCTGAAATGCATTTCCTGTCATTCCTCACTAGCATATTGGCTGTGCTAGTTAGGGCTGGTGAGAGTGGCCATCCAACAACATTCTCAGGACCACAGTTTGCTGACCTGGTATAGAAGATAAATAAAAATAAAAGTGTTTTAAAATGGAAATTTCTTCTTTCTCCAAGAATGGTAGTTCAACAATACTTTGCTTCCATTAGCAACTTTGGCTGGAGCCAAATTGGAGAGGGCACAAGGAACAAAAGATGGCTAATGATGAGACAGAGCAGCAAAGAATTATGGAAATGATGATAAATATATTTCCCATTTTAATGAGATTGTACTGAAACAGATGGGAGAAGAATAATCCTTCTATGCTGTAAAATATATTCTGAGCCAATACAGATTATTTTTTCTCATTTTCATACCACAATCATGTTCGTTAGTCAGTAACTTTGCAAAAAATGATTGATTACAAACTGCCTCTAAAAGCCATTTTTAAATGTAAGAACTAGTCCCAGTTCAAAACAATCTTATACTATGGATTTAAAGAAAATCCATGTTGAATATGCCATTTGCAAAAGACATCCAACATTTTTAGGTAGGTGGTTCATGCCAAGTTTTCATATCCAGTTCTCCAGATGCTCATTCATGCAGCTTTTACAGCATACTGTGAACTCTTTTGTTACTCCCCTGCTACGTTATTTGTCTATTAGGGACATTGTTGTGAAATATTTTGCTTTCCAATAAATATTCCATTTGTAGACATCTGCATGCCATATAAATCAATTTGTCATTTTCATTGTGTGCCCACAGCTGGGACAACCAAGAAACAAATCCTACACATTTTTATCAGATGATAGGGGTCTTTTCTTATACAGAATGCATTGCCACTCTTTCCTCATAATACTATGGAACAGGGAATGTGGCAAATGCAGATATTACTGGGCTACAAGTCCCATAATTGACTATTGACTATACTGGATAGGGCTGATGGAAGTGTTCAACATTCCATTTTTTAATACTCTTTTATAATATGTTTGGAACCAACTCCAGGGGTTCATGGATGAAAATGATTATTTGGATCCATTTCAATGTGGTTTCTGGCCTCAGTCTGGGCAGAGACAGCTTCAGTTGATATAGTGGATGACCAAAAACTGGACAGGGAGAGTGTATCCTTGGTTCTCCTGGGCCTCTTAGTGGGTCTCAGTACCATTAACCATAGTATCCTTATGGACCATCTTGTTGGTATGGGACTTAGTGGCATTGTTTTATGGTGGCATATGGAGTTTTGTGTGACATGCTATTCAACATCTACATGAAACACGTGTTGACATCTTCTGGAAGTTTGGGGTTCAGTGTCATCAGTATGCTAGAGATATCAAACTTTATTTTTCCCCTCCATCAGAGCCCCAGGGTCTGCAATGTTTCAGTGTCTGCAATGATGATGAGGGTGAACAAAAATAAACCTTATTCCAGACATGGTTCTCCTGGTCATTTGCAAGACAGATCATACAATGGGTATTCAGCCTGTCCTGGATGGGATTACACTCACCTTGAAGATATGTGCTCCTTCTTGGAGATGCCTGATCTGACATCTGACCATGATGTCCTGGGAGTGAAGCAGACTGGCGGCTTGGAGCTGCCGCAGGACACTCCAGCCCTGGTTGCTCTCCATTCAACATGGGACCACGGTGACTCTGCTGCCCCTGCAGTCCCAAATAGGCTGCTAGCAAGGATCACTTTTTTAGAAGCTTTTTTTGCTGGCAGTCCTGGGTTGCCTTAGGCAGCCGCAGCATAACTTCGACCCAATCAGGAGGCATGCATCATCTGTACATCATGGCCCCAGATCAGCCTGAAGCTAGTGCTTTCGGCCTGTGTGTTATGTGCACTAGTGACAATTAGATTACTGCAATGTACTCTAGGTGATGCTGCCTTTGAAGAGTGTTAGGAAACTTCAGTAGGTAAAAAGAGCTTCAGCCAGAGTTTTAATTGACTGCCTACAGGAACTGTGAATCTCCCTTGTTACAAGTCCACTGGCTGCCGCCTGTTTCCAGGCACATGGATGGATTTGGACAAGTTGCACTTTTTCAGCTTAAGAAGAAGGCAATAGCAAACCCCTTCTGTACAAATCTTGCTAAGAAAACCCCATGATAGGTTCCCCATAATCCATAAACTGAAAATCACTTGAAAGCACAGAACAACAATATAGAAGGAGGAGGAGGAGGAGGAGGGTTGTTGTTGTTATAGTACAAAGATAATTGGGAGTCATATGTTCTCTAACCTACTGCAGATGTTCACCAGCATATCATTCTTATTTTAAAGATGGAAACTAAGAGACTGGCTCATGTCAAGAGCATACATGTACTATCATAGATCTAATATTATTTTTTGTTGTATGCCTTCAAGTTGTTTCCTACTTATGGAGAGCCTGAGGTGAAATAATCATATAGTCTTCTTTGCAAGATTTGTTCAGAGTGGGCTTGTTTTTGCCTTCCTCTAAGGATGAAAGAATGTGTTTTGCCATGGGTTTCCATGGCCAAGTGGGGTTTCAAATCCTTGTTTCCAGAGTTGTAGTCCAATGCTCAAACCACTACACCATGCGAGTACTTAAATATTATGTCAAAATTGCTTCAGAAAATGCTTTTCAAATGGATAAAGCTCATATTTCCAGCTACTGCTCACTTCATATGTTCCCAGATTTTGTATCCATTTCTGTGTACTTCATTAGTATATGTTGCAAACTGGATGTTTGCAGCTGGATGTGTGAACCAGCTTCATCAAAAAGTTTTGTTTCTTTGTTTAGTCAGCAAGTGAATGTTGAACAATCTACAGTGAAGAAATAAAGTATACATGTAGCTCTGTGAAAGAGCCTGGATTTACTTCATAATGACTTTATGGCAGAGCACAGACTGTGGACTCTTTCATACAAGGCTAAATTGGAAGTATAATTTAAGGTCAATTCGAATGCAATCATGGATTTTATGTTATTGCAAATTAACTCTTCGCACGCAAATTCGGGCAAGAGGGAAGCCAATTCGAATGCAATCATGGGTTTTACCTTATTGCGAATTAAAGCTTCGCATGCAAATTCGGGCAGGAGGGGGTTATTTTCGGGTAATGGGAAGTAATTCCGAACGGAGCAGGGGTTCATGTAAATTCGCTAAACAAGCGAATTTACATGAATCCGCATTTTCCAAGTGCATATTTTTTATGCACAATTTTGTCCAATATATGCACACCTCATTCATATATGTACTTTAATGGAGACTTTTTTTGTTGTTGGGAATGAGGAACAAAATCCAGAGTGTTTTAGGGCAAATGTAATTATTTACCAGCACAGGGAAACTTTTTAAAGAAATTACTGTAGCAGTCATAGTAGCTTTGGAAATAAACACAGAGAATATTTACTCCGCATTTTGTTTATATCGCTAGCATCCTTCTAGTAATGGAAGAGGTACTTAAAGCATCAGGTTCTACATTAGTGCTCCTGAAATCTGTCCTTATTTGAATGTGGTTTTCTTTTAGGCCAGGATATTATATTTAAGTGCAGCAGCTCTAAAAAAGACCAAATGTTTCAAAATTAGAGAAACTGGGGAAAATATGTATCTTGTTGTGGAAACCCTAAATGCTTTGTTTAGTTGAGCAATCTCTTGAGAGCTTATTTAGAGCTGACTCTTGGAAGAAGAGACCTGAAATATATAGATGAAGAATCATGTCTGGTTTTAAATAGGCCCAAAGCCATTCAGATATTATTTTGTGCCCATGATAGACAACCTTATTCTTACTGTATCTGAATTAGTCCCTTAGGACCTATTTTTCTGTCTGTTATTCCAGTACAAGTTCAAGCCACTTCTACAAGGAAGTAGGAACCAAATAAAAACTCCTGACCAAATGCCAGAGCCCAAATATGACAATCCGTGGTACGTGAAACAATGTCAACCCCTGTGTCTATTCAAGTAGAAAATGGAGTCTGGCGGTGCTTATGGAAGCTAGCCTTTAAGGCAGGGAGACGGCATCTCAAGTTCTGGGAGTCAAGGTGGGCCTTGTAGGATCTCAGTTTGGTCTTCTGGGTTTTCCCCAAAAAGTATGCCCCCTTCCCCCTACTCTTTTTAGGGCATCCCAGCAGACTCCCACCATTCTAAAATACTATAATATATATGGCTTGGTTACTAGTAGAAAAATGTTCAGTCTAAAATATGTTTGTATTTTTGGTTGCCCTTCACCTTGCCCAGCTGCCTGCAGCACCATAGAACCTCTCTGAAAGTGAACTTGGCCCTGAATCTGAAAGAGGATTGATTTGGTTATCTCTTTTCTTGCCTTTGAATTTCAGCTATCTTTGTTCCAGCAGTTCTGGTTAGGTCTGCTTGTCTGTGGGAGAGCTTTTTTCCTCCCAAGCATACATTGCTCATCAGTAGACTTGAGATTACTGGACTCCTGGAAGCATAGGTGTAGCTGGGGGGGGGGGGGGCAGGAAAGAATAAGGAATGAATGAGGACAGAATGATAAAATGCCCCGGCCCCCCCAGCTACATCTGGAGGGCCAAACATTTTCCACCCACCCTTACACATTTGACCACTGGGATTCATTGTGAGAGTAGCGTGCATTCAAGAGATGTTCTTGATCTTGGAGACTGCAGTGGGATGTAGGAGAAAGATGCCTCTTAAGGTAGGTAGGCTTAGTATAGCAATTCTAATTAATATAATGGTTTTAAGAACGGAGTCTATTGATTTTGTTGGAACGCTGAGTAATACTAGATGCAGGTGCTCCCAGATCTTTTAGCTCCATACAGATCATACTTTGTACTTTCACTTATTTGGCAAATGCAAGAGCTATTACTATATTTCTGTTACTGGAAAATAATTAGCAAGAGGGAGGAAGGAAAATAATATTTTACTGCTTTCAGTGTGATTCAGGGGTACCTCATCATACTTTGCATTAATTTCTAAAAATGGGGACAGGCTTGCGTTTTTATATTAAATTGTTTTATAGCATAATGTGACCTTATTATAAGAACCAAATTGTACATTCATGTTTATATGTGCAAATATATTTTTTTAATTTCTACCTTCAGAGCCCGAACAAAGAATCGTTATTTTGTGATATAATAAGAACTATTTACGGGTATGAAAGCCACAGATTTAATGTACATTTTACAGCATTCAGAATGCATTGTGAGTTTTTAACTCATAATAATTTATTGCCACAATCCCAACCACCACCATCTCACTTCATACTTAACAAAATTGCAGGGCAGTTTTTTGAGATGTGGATTGTGAAGCAAATGTATGTTGCTATTTAAATTAGAGTTTAATACAGAGAGAGAGAGAGAGAGAGATCCACAAACCTGAATACCTGAATATGAGCCAGCTCAGGCCCACTGATTAAACCACTTGAAAACTGGCTTCACTTGCATGTGGATAAGGCAGCTTACAACTTGAGGCACACAGCAGCTCCACTAAATTCAATGGGAGGACTGAGGATTGTCCATGTTACATTTCAATAAGGTCTTTTCCTTCTCCCCAAATTACATTTTGCCCCATTTAAATTAAACAGCCAACCCCACCTTTGCTACAGCTATTACTAGGCATCACTGTCATCATCTTCATTATTAACACTGTGATATTTATTTATGAGCTGTTTTCTCTAATTAGTATTAAAGTGGCTGACAAGAAGAAGAAACCAAACCATCTGTAAGAAGGTATAACACAAACAAAAACCAGAAACAGAAATAAATCAAGCCTGTTTCACAATATAACATGATATCCACATAGTTCATATCTGTATGGAAAGCTGGAGAGCCAGCATGGCATAGTAGTTTGAATGTTGGACTAGACTCTGGAAGACTAGGGTTCAAATCCCCACTCAGTCATGGAGACTCACTGAGTGTCCTTTGGCAAGTTATACTGTTTCTCACCCTCAGAGAAAGGAAAAGGGTCCTCTGAAAAACCACATGATAGGGTCAATTTGTTAGCATATCCAACACTCCTAGCACTGTATATGGGATTTCATATTTTCATATCTAGAGCAGGGTATGTTTCCAACGACCTTTAGAACGTGAGGAAGTTTCCCATGAGAAAGGCACATTAATCCAAATACATGGGAAGGATCTAGGTAATACCAAAATAAAAGTTAAATGGGTTTGCTGATTGCTCTGTCCTGCCCTCAGGCTTTCAGCATATCCTTTTGGTAGACAAAGGGGGTCCCATTGCATTAATGCAAGTAGGATTTCATACTTGCCATGCTCCCAGCCATCCTTCCTGTCCAGCTATATTGGGATTGTCCCAAATCTAATCACTGTTTTGTCAATCCAGAGTTAAGATCATCAACTAAAATAACCTCTGTTGTCAATCTCGTGAGGAAGCAGTCAAAATCTTTGTACTTCATGTGGGAACATTAAGTACCCCTTGAGGGCACCAAACAGGATATAAATTTCCAACCTACAAATAGTCACTCTGTAGATATAACTGCCACCTACCAGAGCTCTTTCCAACTGTCCAGAGATTTCTCTTTCTGGATCACTCTCAGACGCTATCTGAGCCACACCTCACTTTCCATGGATTCCTCTACAAGACTGGTAAATATCACCCTCTCTATAACTCAAAGCTTCTGCTGTCCAATTTCCATACCTCCATTTCAGTTAGCCTTGTATGTTGAATTGTTACTGTGTGTTTGGGTGCTGTCTTGCATATTTCCAAATAAAATCTTCTTTATTCATCACATGTGCAGTCCTCCCATACTTAGTACTGGTTTATGAGCACAGGTGAAAACAGTTCCTTAGGTTCCTCAACCTCTCACAGGCCTCCTTTGAGCTGAGCAATTCCCCCAACATTTAAGGAGACACTGAAACTGTTGGTGTGGACCTTATGTCCCCCCATCTTGTTGTTCCTCCTTGCTACTATTTCTTGGCATTATGGAACCCTAAAGTTGCCATAGGCAACAACAATAATGGAAAGCTAATTTGCAAAGGAATTCAGGAGGTTCATTCTAATAAATATGGAGCTATAGATTAGAAATGGACAAATCTCTCATTTTCTAACTACTGCCATTTAAATTCATTCCCAACATCCATTGACAATACTTTTCCATAGTAGTGGAGTTTTTCAAGGCCAACAGTTTGTTCATCACAAATACACTGCTCAGTAACAAGAGACAACTGTATACATGGACAACATAGAAATCAAATAGACTAGCTAATCAGAAGCAGAAGATGGAGAAGCTCAATTCTCTCTGCAAAAACAAGACCAAGAGCAGATTGTGTCACAGACCATGAACTGCTAATATCAAAAATGAGAGGAAAAATAAAAAAGAAAAAGAAACCAAAACACTAAAACAATCATCATACCAATATTTAACCTAGAATCATAGACTCATAGAATCATAGAGTTGGAAGAGACCACAAGGGCCATCCAGTTCAACCCCCTGCCATGCAGGAACTCTCCATCAAAGCATCCCCGGCAGATGGCCATCCAGCCTCTGCTTAAAGACCTCCAAGGTAGGAGACTCCACTACACTCCGAGGGAGTGTGTTCCACTGTCGAACAGCCCTTACTGTCAGGATGTTCCTCCTAATGTTGAGGTGGAATCTCATTGCATCCATTGTTCTGTGTTCTAGTTTCTGGAGCAGTAGAAAACAAGCTTGCTCCCTCCTCTCCTCAATATGACAAATACTTCAAATACTTCAAATACTTAAAGAGGGCTATCATATCACCTCTTAACCTTCTCTTCTTCAGGCTAAACACCCCCAGCTCCCTAAGTCACTCTTCAGGTATGGCTTCCAGACCCTTCACCATCTTAGTTGCTCTCCTTTGAACACGCTCCAGTTTCTCCACATCCTTTTTGAATTGTGGTGCCCAGAACGGATACAGTATTCCAGGTGAGGCCTGAAAAAAGCAGAATAGAGGGGCACTATTGGTTCCCTTGATCTAGATGCTATACTTCTATTGATGCAGCCTAAAATTGCATTGGCCTTTTCAGCTGCTGCATCGCACTGTTGACTCATGTTCAACTTATGGTCTACTTGGACTCCTAGATCTCTTTCGCACGTACTTTCATTCAGCCAGGTGTCCCCCATCCTATATCTGTGCATTTGATTTTTCTGCCCTAAGTGCAGTACCTTACATTTCTCTGTGTTGAATTTCATTTTGTTAGCTTTGGCCCAGCTTTCTAGTCTATTCAGGTCATTTTGAATTTTGATCTTGTCTTCTGGGGTATTAGCTAATCCTCCTAGTTTAATGTCATCTGCAAATTTGATGAGTATGCTCCCAATTCTGTTATCCAAATCATTGATAAAGATGTTGAATAGCACTGGGCCAATGACAGAACCCTGTGTCGCCCCCACTGGTCACTTCTCTCCAGGATGAAAATGAACCATTGATGAGCACCCTTTGGGTTCGGCCGGTCAACCAATCATAGATCCACTTAACAGTTGCCTTGTCTAGCCCACATTTTACAAGCTTGTTTGCAAGAATTTAAAGATAATGTAAAATAGATTTGCATTATTAAATCTAGTTGACTGGGAGCCAGAAGAACTTTGGATGGAAGCCAAGGACATTGTCAAGGAGGAAGACAAAAAGACAGTATCTGTGGCCAAAAAGAAAAAGAAGGCTCAGTGGATGAGGGCAGGAACTCTTCAAGCAGTTAAAGACAGCTTGAAAGCAAAAGTAAAAGGTGACAGAAATAGAGTCAGAATTCTAAATGGAACTGTTCAAAGACTTGTGCACAGGAACAAAGAAAATTACTATAATAATCAATGCAGAGAAATAGAAGATGACAACAAAAAACAGAATAATAAGATAACTTTTTTTTACAAGATCTGAGAAATCGAAGACAAATTTAAACCAATTTTGGGAGTGCTCTATGAACAGCAGGGCAACACAATACATGACTAAGTACAAATAAAAAGAAGATGGAACAAATATGCTTAAAAGCTTTATAAAAGAGATGAAAGGATGAGAGATTCATTCAGAGAAGAATGATATCAATGATTTCAAGATGAACCTACAATTTTAGAAAGTGAAATGGAAACTGCTCAGAGCACACAGGAGAAATAAATCACCAGGAACAGATGGCATACAAATACAGATGCTTCAAGATGCAGAGATATTCAACAGACCATTGTTTTGTTTTCCATATTTGTTGATATATTTTAGTTAGAAATAGAATAGATTCTAAAATAACTCTACAAATATGGAAAACAAAACAATGGGCCCTTGACTGGAACCACTCAATATACATTCCAACTTCAAAGAAATGGGATAACAGTAACAACAGAAGCATTGCGTTAATCTCCCATGCAAGCAAAGTGATATTCGAAATTCTACAATAAAGATTTTTACTATATATGGAGCAAGAAATGTCAGATATCCAAGCTGGTTTCAGGAAAGGAAGAGGCGCTAGGGATCATATAGCAAACATAAATTGGATAATGGTGTACACCAAAGAATTTCAGAAGAAAATTAGTCTGTGCTTTGTAGAGTATAGCAAAGTCTTTGATTGAGTAGATCATAAGTATAGATCTATGCAATCTATACTTATGCCATAATATTTCCAATTTCTATGTATGAATGTGAAAGCTGGACAGTGATAGGAAGAAAATCAACTCATTTGAAATGTGATGCTATAGAAGAGTTCTGCAGATACTACACCTTGCTAAAAAGTCAAATGAATGGATCCTGGAAAGTTCAAGCCTGAACTTTCTCTAGAAACCAACTGCCAATACAGACCGACAAAAAGAGCCACCATCCTGGCTACTTGGGTGTGGTGTATGCATGACACATGTCCCCAAACTGCTGGGAACATGCTGTGAAGCCACCTTGAGCAACTACATGGTGGCGGCACTGAAGCGTTTTGACGGTATGGTGTTTAGAAGCAGCACTCCTCCAAAATGAGGAAAAATTGCTGCCACCATGGCAAAAGTGCCTTTTTTCCATCACAAAAAGGAGCGGTTTTCTACCACTTCTTTTTGTGCCAAGAGAATGCTGGATTGAGACCATGGCGTACGATTGTGCAGCCCCAATCTGGGACTCAAAGGGGCAGCCAGAAGTCACTCTTTCAGGGTGGTCTGTTTTGCTCCAAGTTTACTAAACTGAGAGTATTGTATTTTTGTCTTATTATGAGAAGGCATGACTCGCTACAAGAGACAAGTAAGGCAGAAGGCAGTAGGAAACGTGGTGGTGGCTTAGTGGTTAAGATGCCAATTCTGACAATTGGAAGATCAGAGTGTCGGCGGCTCAAGGCCCAAATGCCACACAATGGGGTGAGCTCCTGTCACTACTTCCAGCTTCTGCCAACCTAGCAGTTTAAAATGCAAGCAAATAAACTGCTAGGTTGGCAGAAGCTGGAACTTTACATTTTAGATGGATAGACTCAGTCAAGGAAGCCATGGCCTGAATCTGCAAGAACTGAGCAGCACAGGGGATAATAGGGTGACTTAGAGGTCTCTCATTCCGAGGGTTACCATAAATCAAAGTTTACTTGACAGCAGTTAGCAATAACAATGATGTTGAGATTTCTTTTTTAAAAAAAAGTTTTTGTTTTAAACCCAGTGATCATGTACGTACATATTTGTGTACCTACCTCTTCACGTGTACTATTTTTAAACTGAAATTTGTTTGAATAAATCTTTTTTTTGCACATATGTAATCTTTGAATGTTATTTTCATAATTTACATTTTTAATGTGTCTTCTCTAATATACATATTATTTGCATGCATTTCTTGAGTTGGAGAATTCCACCACAAAACTCTGTGATATAACTATCAGAGGATAACCACGTTTCAGTTTTCATATTAGTATGGAAGTACAAAATTTGGTAGGTTCACAGTAATCTGATCCATTGGGGATTAGAATCCTTGGCCTTAATCCAATAAGTAGTATTGGAAACATCAAGATTTTTGTCCCTCCACCCTCACAGCAGGGTTCTTTTCAATGAAGGCATTATGTGAGAGGTTGTAAAGGCCTCTGGAGCAGTTTTTTGGTTTGCAGTTGGGGCTACAGCTGAGCACCTCCAGCCTTCCATCTGATTCCATTCTTATCTGAGCAAAGGTCCAGCATTAGATACAGCCTGCTGAATTTTATCTACCAGCGGTTCCTGACAGTATTAGTGAATTATTCAAGTGTGATCTCTCAACAGGCTTCTAATATCAGAGCTCTATGTTTTGTTGTTGTTGTATCCTCAGAAAACTATATATTGAGAGAAGTACTAGGAGACCAAATCTTGACCAATAAGTTTTCTTGTGTAAAGTAATTTCTTTCCCTGGCCATCCATCCTAAGGACCCTATCGTATGGGTTTAAAGCAGTAGCTTACCTTTCCTGAATTCAGTCCTAATTCAGGAGGCAGCTGGTTGTTTTCTCAAAGAAAGTGCCACAGAATCGCTGCTCGGGTCCATCCTGGATGAAGCCTGGGTCCTCTAAGCCACGTCAGTGGCCATTTTTAGAAGTCAGAAGCTTTCATGTTGAAAAAGACTTCTAAAAATGGGTGCCGAAATGGCTTAGAGGACCTGGGCTGCATCCAGGATGGGCCTGGTCAACAATTTGGCCGTGATTTCTGTGTGATACAACCTGGTTGTCTCCCAAATTAGCACTGAAATTGGGAAAGGTAAGCCACTGTTTTAACCCCATGTGATAAAGTCCTAAATTTAGTAAAAAAATAAATAAAAATAGGCTGATGATCTGTCCCCTCCTATTCCTCCACACTTTAATAATTCCACAATCTGTCTTTCACTACATTATTTATCTTTATGTCACTACATTAGGCACACAAAATGGGCTGTTATTTCTTTTGCTGGCCAATGTTAGATGGAAGAGTCTGTTCATCAGATGGTCTAAATGCCTATATTCTTAATCCTCAAGCAGATCAGTTGGCTATGGGCAGAAAGAATGAAAAAGGTCAGGAACTACAGTCACACATTTGACTTTTCCATTGAAATTAAGGGCAACCTAATGTTTTTAACTTGGGCTGCGTCATATCCAGGTTTTTTTTTCTCCAGCAATGTTTCCTTCTGCCATGAATCTACTTGGTCAATGTGGCTAAAACAATAAAAATAAGTACACTAGTTTAGGAAAAAGAAACTCTGTGAACACTGAGATATTACTGGTAACAATTGTTTTAGTGAGTTAATATTTTTTAAATGGCCATGATTGATTGATTCATTGGTTCTTAACAAATAACCCATTCATAGAATTAGACATGGATAATTTTCAGGTATGAATGAGTAAACTGGTGTACAATTGTTTATGTGTTCCCTGACACCAGCAGCCAGGTGTAAATAAAACCATCCTAATACTCAACCAGAGATAAAAAAGTATTATTCAGGACACAATAAGGAAGTTTATATAGTGCAGTGATTAGAATGTCAGGGAGTGAACAAAAGCCCTTTCACATCATGCAATTAAAGTGTTATGACTCCACTTTAACTGCCATAGCATAATCCTATGGAATCCTGGGATTTGAAAACTAGGGAGGTGTTTTTAGAATCCTCTGTCAAGACTACAAACCCCATGATTCCATAAGATGTAGCCATGACAGTTAAAGTGGAATCACAGTTATAATTATGTAGCATGAAAAAGCAGCTGAATCCCTCACCATTTCAAAAACCCTGTCGCTTTTTTAGCCTCTCCTACTTCACAGGCTCATGTTGAGGATGGAATAGAAAGAGGGACAGGTAACATATAAGGAAAAGAAGGAAATAAATACAATGGACCCTTGGTATCTACTGGTTTCAGAACCCGCCTTGGATACTAAAATCCATGGATGCTCACATCCCATTACAGATAATGGCATAGTAAAATAGTATCCCATATTTTTAAAAATAGCAAAATCAAGGTTTGCTTGTTGCATTTTTTTTGGGGGGGGGATATTTTCAAGATGTGGATAATGGAGTCTGTGGATGTAGACTCTGTGGATAAGGAGGTCCAAGAGGTCCAATTGTAAATGGAGGAGAGATCCAACCATGTGTCTTCAATGTAGTGCTCCAAACTGAGTTCTTAATGTAATCTAGGAAAGGTTTTATTTATTGCTTTGTTTATGCATCAAATCCTGTGTTTTACCCAAAGATCAGACAGTAATATTAAATAAAAGAATGATAACATTAATACCAAAAACTAAGATCAACTATTAAAACAGAACTAAATTAAAAAGTGTAGTATAAAATAGGAGTGGGGATCAGGAGTGCCTCTTCTGATGTTGTTGGACTTGAAGTCCCAGCTGACTTCCACAACAGAGACAATGGTAAGGAATGCTGGGAGGTACACTCTAACAAGATCTGAAGGGTCTCACAATTCCCACATATGATTTAAAACAATTTAAAACCACAATTGGTATAAACCAGCTCCAGGAACAACCATGCACTGCATATTCCTGTCCTGTTTCTCATTACGCTTGGTGGATATGAACTGATTACTCATTCATATCTTTCCACAAATTAGGTAAGTGTGGCTGTCGTCTTATTAATCCCTCCTTGCTACTATTTCTTGGCATTATGGAACAACGTTTCCTAAGAAAGAAATCATCCCCATATCCCCCCTCCCTCGCTACAGTCTCGCCATTTACTTCCCCACTGAGTCATAGCAGAACCATCACTAAGGAACAGTTAGAGACGTGGCCATTATCTGGTGGTGGAGATTTGGGAGCTATGAGAGATCAGCAGCAGCTTCTTCTCTCACCCTGGGAGGCCACAAACCAGGAATGAGGTCAGGCACAGGCACAGAGAAAAGAAGAAAAATAAGACTGAGGAGAGGAAATGGAAGGAGGGAGTAGAAGAAGGAAGGGGGAACAGAAACACGATGAGACAGGAGGTTACCAACTTGCTGAAATTCAGCAAAGAGAGAACAATGGAAGAAGGGGAGAGAAGAGAAAGCAGAGCTCAAAAGAGAAATAATATGCAATTGACTCACTTCAGGCTTAGTTGTACAGATGTCCCTAAGACCTGGCATTTATATTCACACCCAGACATTGACATCCTCATTGCGCACAAAAGGCTTCTAAAATCTGAAGTTTTGCCACCATGATGAAAAGCAATCTCACTGCACAGTTTGGATGTAAAACAGGATATTTGGAGAAGGGAGGACAAGAATTTCCAAGTAAAAATGTTAGTGCTAGTTGGAGCAGAGAAGAAATATTTATGAAACAAGAAAATGTAAACATAAGTGTAAAAGGTCAGGAGTACTAGCTAAGGCTAAATGGTTGTGGACCTGGATCCATATATAATATGGAATTTAAACTTCTCCTTAAGGACGCAAGCTGACTTCTAGATTTGGAAAGCAAGTCTATCTTTTCATTCAAAGGCCTATGCTTTTTATGACATTTCCTATAAGATCTGCTTTTAATGCAGTGACATGATGTCCCTTTATGTATTGTGGGTTACCAGAATATTCCTTTGCTTGGGGATGTCTCTGTAGAATTTAGTGTGTTCAAGTAATTATCCCCCTTTATGACTGGTGAAAATTTACCTTCATTTTGGTTAGTATATTCTCAACTAGTCTAACGGCATATCTACATGCACTGGTTTCCCCCCACCCTCATGGTGCCCTGTCCTCACAACGAAGGGTCAAAGCCTTGATTTGACTGCAGTTCTGCATGAAATCAGGCCCATCCTTCCCTTAAAACAGATTAAAAAGACTTACATTTTCCTCCAGATTTTCCAAGAAAATCCAGAGCATCCCAGAAGGATGCTGGGTGACTGTTGACGCACATGTCCTCCTGTGCCACATTGTGCATTGTCTGAGCTCACAATGAGGTGCCCAGCCATGTGATTGATAATGGGCACCTTATTTTCCACCTCAGAGGTAATAACTCATGCCAGTAGCACCAGCACAGACGGATAACTGAATGCATGACTAGACAGCTGCCCAGCATCACTCCAGAGTACAGTGATAATGGGGAATTCAGAGCAGCTCCAGAGTCAGAATACTCCAGGAGGAGTCTGGAGCACTCTGGCTGGTGTAGACCCTGCCTTAGTTACTCTGCAAGATAAGAGGATGGAGGAATCTGCATTCCAAAAAGTTCAATTCTAAACTAAGTTACAATTCTAATTTTACAATTGGTACATAACTAAAAGTGACTTAAGTGAGGCAATATAAAATAGACAAAAATTCTGTTTTTAATATACATGAAAGATCATCTTCTGGATGAGAGCTTGGGCTAGTTTCTTGGTGTTACTGTGTTCCAAAAAGTCAAGACAACTTCAGGATATATGTATCAGGAACTGATGAACTGAAAAGAAAATTGTAGCTATAAGACTTTAGACTAGGGTGGGCAACTACATGGGGGGTTCCAGGCAATTTTCTCTCTCAGGCTCCCTCCCCCCCTCCCAAAAGCCTTCCATTTCCATCCACAAAATGGAGTTCAATGGGTCACATCTCACCATGGTATAGACCCTAGGTGACTTTATGTGAGGAGGATAAGTCTGTTAGCACCTTTTGGGAGTGTCATCTCTCACACACATATCATGGCTTTTTCTATTGAAATCACTTTTGCTTGCTTTTGTGATGCTCTGGAATGTCTATTAATTGGATTTGACATGGGGTTATTTTTTAGTGCATTAGGCAAAAATCCTTATTGGAGTCCAGGTGGCAGACAGAAATAACAGATTGACCACAACTTCCAAAAGTCCTGACATTTCATGTCAGCCAGATTGGGAGAGAGGGACAGCTTCTCCTAGTTTGTGGGCTCAGCAGATCATTTCCTTCATTGAAACTAACAGGGAAATTAACTATACCAGTTCTGAACTGGTGGGGAGCCCAGTCCTAGGGACTTCTCAGTGGAATTGGATGTGGGTTTTGAAGCCAGGAAATCCGCAGTCTTCTCCCCACATCTCATCACACAATGCTTTGTTTCAGGATCTATAGATGGCAAGGACATCACCAGCAGTAGACATAGGCTCTATTCACACTACAAAAATAATTGGGGATAAATCTGGGTTGAATCCTTGTTATTCACACTCATCCCAAATGCACTCAATGCACTTTTGAAGAAGGCTGGTAAAACCCTCACTTAACCTGTGTAAATTTACAGCGCTATATAAATAAAGGTTAATAATAATAATAATAATATTCAATACCATTCCCCCCCCCGCCCCGAGTTTTCCAGAAAGATCAGAAAGATTATGCATCATCAGCAGTGTGAATAAGCTTCCAAATGGTTTCAGATCGCTCTGGATCATTGCTTCACCTTAAAAGGAAGGGAGGTGGCTCCATTTTAACCCAAAATGATGCCATGTGTAGATAACACAGGGGTTACAATGACTCGAAGAGATTTGCGAACCCAAAACAAAATGGTAATAAGAAATCCGATATGCATCAGTGTGGTGATCCTCATCTCCTCAGGACAAAAAAAATGTGTGAATACCCCCATACACTCACAAAACTTCCAGTGGCCGTGAGTTGGATCTCCATGGTTGCTGTGTCCCTTCTGCTGAAGGAGATTATTTCTACCTCATCCTAATTCCTATCAGTCAACAGAGTTAAGCATTATGATTCTTCTGCATGTCGTCCTTTAATAGACACACATGTGTGAATGAGCTCCATATTTACTTTTGCAGTTTTGTATGTTGGCGGAGAACCAGGGAAAATATTATTGTAACAACTGGAGAAATGAAATTGACATTCAGAGGGATTCTAAAGACCGCAGGCATATGTGAGCAGGGATCACACTGTGAGAAGAGAGATGCCACCTGCGACATAGATCCTTTTACAAAGATATTCTTCCACATAGTCCCAGTGTGTGATTGGATGGCACTCTGCACATGTTCTTTCTTATTCCCTCTCATATTCCTGTGCTGAGTCCTGGTACTAAAAATATAGGCAAAGACTTAGCAAGCCCTAGCTCAAAATGAATTTAAAGTCTGAGAAAATTGCCATTGGAGCAAAGGTTTTTTTGTGGTTTTATACAGATCTGAGAAAATCCTAATTGGTCAGTGTTAGGTGGATTGGTTTGTTTTCCCAGCCTCCATAGTTGAGATAATTCCCTCTGCATTTTCTTAGGGCAACACAAAGAAAACATAGCTTAGCACTTCATATCGGAAGTGGCTTCTATTTCCCATAATTCTTTAACATAGCCAGAAAGGGGAGAGGATTGTGGGGATAAACTTCTGCACTACTAACCACAGCAGTTATATCATTCAGGAAACCAAGCATATGGCCAGAGAATTTGCTAGATCTATTTAGTGGATCCCACTCCCCCTGTTTGCTTTTCCTCATGCAAATTTTACATTTGTCCCCAACCTTTTCCTTCATGTTTGGTTTCTTCCACTCTCATGTTTAGTTTTCTGACAAAAACGTAGTTAAATGCTAGGCCAGAAATTGGGTTTATTCTGTCCAAAGGTTGTCTGAGGCTATCATTAGTGGCAAAGTAGAAGACGTGCATATGTAATTTTCTTAGGATTTTATGAGGATATTTCTTTTTTGGTCAATTAAAAAAGCCGAGGAAATAGGTTTGCAGCTCCACAAATGTTATTTCCTCTTCACCAGCATATTTGACGTCGGCTGTCATGCTCCATTTATCACTAGAACACATTTTATATTTCATTTGCAATTACTCTGGTTTTTTTCCACGCAAATGCTTGGAAGACTATATTTTATGTTAAATTTGTCTTGCCAAGGCTTGATCATGAAGGGCGTTCCCATGCCTTTAATAGCTGTGTGTCAAAGAGTGGTTTGGCAGGCGTTTATTCTTGCTAAAGAATAATACTGTAATGGAATGAGCTACACCTGCTGAATTTCTGTCTGCAAAGTTAATAAAGACAAAAGAACAGTTCTTCATGAGTTGGCAGCTGTAAGCCCATTTGAGATATTAGCTAGCAAGCAATTTTTTTTCTGGTAAAGATAAGTATGCAACCTCCCTCTTCCTCTTGTATCTAAAGCATTAATCAAGACAATAGGTCCACCACTTTGTCAAGAGGGCTACCATTTTAGGGGCTATACATACGGGTGGCTGAACGCCGCCCCTGTTTGCCTGAGGTCAGTGCCACAGCAGCCACGTGCTGCGGTGCCAACCTGCTCCCTAAAAGATGGTGCTCCAAGCAGCTTCCTAGAAGGGGCTTCGTAGGTGTGCTCAGATGCCATGGTGACATCCCTTCCAGACAGTGCCATTGGGTGCTGCACCCTATGTGCGCTGCGCAGCACATGCATCATCATGGCGCTTGCTGTATGGACGGGTACATGCCATGATGGTACACACGCGGTAAAACTAGGGCTCTGAGCATGTGAATGCTCCACCCTAGTTCGGCCCTAGTATGTGGTCAGGCCAGCACAAAGTGCTGGTCTGTAGTATACCTTTTGTTAAATTTGCTCAGTTTGTTGACATTCACTTTGAACAGATCCACTCCTTCACTCTCAAGAACCAATTTTGGCAGAGGAGACTGTTTGGTTTTATGGTTACTTTATTCATAGCACCCCATCCCTGAACAGACTGTCCCAAAGATTGAATTGCCAAGGATTCAGAAACTAAAGGCCATGGGAGCAAACAGCTTTTTTCAAACACTTCTTTCTACAGCTGCTTCAGTGGAATTAGGTATATATGAAAAATTTGCTCTGATGAGCGTTTTTCATGGATTTACTGCATTGTGGACCTTCTGGACTAAACATTGAATCAGACTGTTAGAAATCCATACCTTTTAAGAAAAAAAACAACCCTACCATTTTTTGATTATATTCACCCATTTGAACACAATGTACATTTCTAAAATAGATACAGACATGTTAGTCAATGGGATATGCATCCAATATACACAGAATGGAAGTTGGGATTTTTCCTCATTTAAAAAAATCCACAGAAAAAAAGTACTTGGAATTGGAGAAGGAGAACAAGAATTCAGAGTCATAGCTGTGTTAGTTGGGATTTGTATGTGAAGGGATCTTGTAGTATTTGTTAGTCACAAACTGTAGAAAGAGACTTTTTAGAACTGCCCCCCAAGCTTGATAGATCTCTCTAAGGACCCTATTGCATGGGGTTAAAAAACTCCCAGCTTACCTTTCCCAAATTCAGTCCTAATTCAGAAGGCAGCAGGATGTTATCACAAAGAAATCGCTGCAAACAAGAACTTGATAGGTCAAGATGTATATAAATTTCAAAGCCTTTATGTAGTTGGGATCAACAATTATTTTTATGTCTATGTCTTTATGTTTTCTGTTTTTTATGTTACACAGTCATTTCACTCTGGCTGCATCTGCACTGCAGAATTAATACCTGTAGTTTCTTTGTCACTATGGACTCTTTCAGATGTGGGAAATTGGAAGTATAATCCAAGGGCAATCCAAACGCAATCATGGGGTTTCACGTTATTGTGAATTAGAGCTTCTCACGCAATTTCGGGCAAAAGGGAAGTCACTCCGAATGCAATCATAGGTTTCACGTTATTACGAATTAAAGCTTCTCATGCAATTTCAGGCAAGGAGGGGTCATTTTCGGGTAATGGGAAGTCATTCCGAATGCCTTCCGAATGCAATGGGGATTCATGTAAATTCGCTAAACAAGCGAATTCATGTGAATTCGCATTGGCTGCATTCGAAGTTGGGAGAAATTCCTCCTGTGTGAAAGACTGCTATGACTGCTATGGCACAGTGTTATGGGATTGTGCGATTTGTAGTTGTATGACATATTTAGCACTCTCTCTCAAAGAGCCTGATGCCACAACAAACTACAGATTCCAGAATTCCATAATATTGAACCATAACAGTTGAAGCAGTGTCAAAATGTATTAATTCTGCCATGTGGCAGCAGCCTCTGACCAATATATGAGACTTATATCCTACTAAATAGGTGCCTAGGTTGCAATCCCAAGGAGACCAAACTCAGGAGTAAACTTCAAACATCAAGTTATAGTTGTAAACCTCTCTCTCACCTCCTCTCTTTCACCCCCATCCTTTAATCTCTGTCCAGAACTCGTGCCCACCTCTCTGATAGTCAAGGTTTCCTGTCCCAGCCTAGGATCTGCACTGCTCCGTCCCGGATTCATCCCTTCTCATTTGCTGCCCTTCCCCTTCCCATAAGAGCACGGCTCATTTCTTCTCTAACCAGGGACTGGGACTCAGAGTGGCTTCACAACATTAAAATACCTAGCCTAAAGAAGAAGGCCCTCCCTCCACACCATCTGCCATTGTCCGGCCTCGGAGGGAGTGTAAAGGCAGGCCCAACACCATCAGGTCTAGCCAGTGTAAGCAACAGGGCCCTCCCTCCAGTCTATTTGCCATGGTCCAGGCCTCAGAGGGAGAGAAGATCCACTGGACTTGGTCCCTTTTTCCGCCACTTTTCCCTTTTCATTCTGTCTCTTGTCTTTTTAGATTGTAAACCTGAGGGCAGGGAACAGGCTATTTCAATTGACTATATGTACAGTGTTGTGTAAATTTACAGCACTATATAAATAAAGCCTAATAATAATAATAATAATAATCTGCTTAGAGACTGCTTAGTGCAGTATGAAGTGGTATATAAATGAAGCTGCTATACATGACAATTGGTTAGATAATTTTAATGGGAATCTGCCTGCTCTGCATGACAAAATGCTACATTTTTAGTAAGACCCTTTTCAGTGTACTAAGATGTCAAAAAATAAAGGCTGAATCTTGGGACAATGGAGGCCTTGTGGGATGATCTTCCTCGTCCTCATCTGGGAAATCATACTACCTATACTGGATGGGATCAAATTTGCATCTGGAGAATACTCTTGGATCCATCTTTGTGTCTCAGTGTCCTGGTGATTTCAGTGCCTCATACTGCCTTTTATCAGTTTTAACTAGTATGCAATCACGGCTGTTTTGGAAAAGTAATAGCTTGGATACAGTGATCTAACCACCTGTAACCCACAACACAATGTACACTATGTTAAGTTGCCATTAGTGCCGGAAGCTGCAAGTATTACATATTGTTTTGGCAAGGATTCTGATTGGAGATAACCTACCTCTGGCCCATAACACTTCTGTTAAAGTGCACAAGCTGCCTATTTGCTTCTGGGCCATATTATTCTTAGGTCCTAAAGTCCTTGGGACTTGGTTACCTGAGAGACTCCCATACATTCTCATTCATTCTTTGCAGCCATCTGGAGAAGCCCTTTTGGGAATGCCACAAGCCTTGGAGAGCCATTCTGTAATTGTACAGAGCAAGGCATTTTATGTAGTGCCACCCACTATTTACCCTTTCATCAGAAATTGGACATGCTCCAACAATGTAGAAAATGTGCCCATTTTTGCAAGTTTTCCCTATATAATCCCACCATCTATTTTCATAGACAATGTAAATGTGGTATTTGTATTTATTCTTCTTGTTATTGTTTTCAATTATTGTATACCACTTCCAAATGTCTAAATCTGCATGGCCTATAAATGTTAGTGAAACCTTCCAAGTAAATAAAATCCAAAGAAGTGGGAACACAAAGTTGCCACTACCATTTGAAAAAGACAATGAGAAAGCAATTGGATAGTGGATCATTGTAGCCTCAAAATGGACACTACAGGTTTGGGAGCACCAACTAAAATTTTCTGAGAAAAACATACATCAGTTAAATCCCTCCTAGCCTTCTCTTTGGCCACAGAAAGAGAACTCTAGGAATCTGAGGCATCATTTGTTTACATGGCTGCATTTTAATAATCTTCCCAAAGATAATGTTACACATTCTAAGTTTTCAAATGTTTTCCTCAGTCTTGCTGTTTATAAAAAGCAAAAGCCAGGGATTCTTAATATACTGGGTTGTTCCAAAAGGATTGGAGGAATGAGTTGGCAAGGGCAGAGGAGGGAGGAGAAAAAGGTCAGATCCTTTGAAAGTTTCTGAACTTGCTGGAATCTTTCAGTGTGTGGGTGGTAGGTGTATCGGCTGACACCGGGGAAATACAAGTGTGAAGCTGGCCACCCAAGACCTTGGGTCACTGCTGACACACCAGATCTCTGAGCTTGAGAAGGCACCTCCTTTCCTTGCCAAAACAAGCCATCCCTTGCTACAGGCAGACTTGAAAAGACCAGTCTTTGTCCGCTTAGGGGTGAAAGGAATGGGGGACTTAGAAGGCAACTGAGCCTTTAGTTTTTACTTAAACAGTCTCAGATGACCAGTTTATAATGCAGGAATGTTTTTCAGAATTCACACGCACACATTCAAAATTAGAGGATGCCTGGCTCCAGATCTGCTGAGCATTAATATGTATTGGACTAGAATTTCACGCGTTGAGTGAGTTTTGTAACCCGTGCTCTGGTGGTCTGCCGTTGACAGGATCTCAAGCTGCAATTTGTTATCTTTAGGCCCGATAAGTACATCTGGTTTTGATTCAGGTGGCCATGAGTTTGCCTCAGAGCTGGGGAAGGGGGAAAAAAGGGGTGCTTACTCAAATTGAATTTTCTCACAAATTTCAAACTGGGATGAGAAGCCAGGGCCTTGTTGCATGTGTACAAAAAATCTAATTCACTTGCTTGGCCTTTGGGCTTATTTAAAAAACAACAGCCCTGAAATATTGGCCTAAATCAGTTTCACCTGTTTGGCTAAGTGAGTACATGTTAAAAGTAATAAAAGCTATTAGTGCAATCAGATATTTCTCTGCATGTGTTCAGATATATGTGTGTGTGTTTATAAAAGGTGTATATGTACTAAAAGGGTGAACTCTTTATGACCTGAGCTGTCACATATCTTCCCGCGTCCTTGTAAATTAAATAAATATGAGCTGCAAGTTTTCTCTCAATTGAATAAAAGAACTGGTGTATTCAAGAGACCAGAATCTATTATACAACCTAAGCAAAGGCAATAGAGCTAGTACTGAAATAAAGAAATAAAGACAGACAGGAAAGGCTATAGTAAAGTTGCACTTGGACATCTAGGTCACCCTCTAACAGTTGCTATATCACTGGAGTGTAGCATCTTGATAAAGATTTCAGTCATAGGACTGTAATGAATGTTCTGTCCTGCCTAACTTCTGCCTGAAAGATTTAATTGTAGCAATGGATCCTTGTCTTATTCCAAATGTAAGCTGCATTATGATTAAATATGCTATCTTGTGCATATTTGCCAAAGATTCAGACAAAAGTGATGATTACCTCTGTCTACTTGCACAGATTGTGCTATTCAGGTCACATGCTGTAAAGTACTGGGATTACACCAGTTCTATTTTCTTTAGGTTTCAGTCCTAATTCTATAAAAGAGACACCAGGTGAGCACGATCCACTGTTTTGGATGTTCAAGCATGAATGCCAATGGTACTGTGCACAAGAGAGAAGCATCAGCAGGCTTGGCTCTCCTACATTTGGGGAGATAATGAAGGTTGTTTTTTTTTAAACCCAAACAAAACAAAAAAACCCAAAATCCTATGGGCATTCCAAGGAGTTAAACACAGCTCAATGAGGATTAAGTGTGCTCAGAGTCTACAGAATGGTGAATGACTACATGTGTTGGGTGTATGAGGAAATAGAATGCAGAAGGGCATGAGTGAAAAGCAAATATGAGCGGTCCAACTGCAATATTTTGTTGCAGGTTTCATTTTGTTGTAAAATTTTGTTGTAAATCTTTTGTACAACAGGCTTATGCTAAGATACAGGACTGGCAATCTCTGGATTTCATTCCCTGTCATATGATTTTCCCTATTTTTGTTTATTTTTGAAAAGATTTTGGCCTGTATTCTGTTTCAGCTACTTAAATATACTTGACTAAAGCCCAAAACAGATGGTCAGACAGGGGCAGCTTCCGGCCGCTCTGGGGGCATGGTGCTAAGATGATGCACATTCCCAGGCCACCCAGAAGCAACCCCTGGGCTGTTTCGGGGTGGCCTAAAGGGCCCCAAAACCACCCCCCAAAGGAACAGATCTTTTCCGCTCCTTGCTGCAGTCCATTTGAGATCATGGCAGAAGGTGCCCTTGGGGCCATGGCATGGGTTTGCCATGGCCCCGGGGGGACTAGGCCACTCCTGAATGCCCGTCTATTTTGCTCCTAAGTATAATTAACTATCTGTCCTTTCCAGACCTCTCCCCACCCATGAGAGAAATGTCAGTCAGCCATGTTCTAATCACTGACAAAATGGACCCATGGAGCTAATGCCTGGTAAAATTCTGCCCATGCAGCTAATACCTGGTGTGGTGAGAACCACCACCACTATGTTTCTACGATGACAGCACACTGGGCCTTTTCATCCCACTGCTGCCACCAAATTTCTTCTATGGTGATCTTCTCCACCACTACCTATCTTTTCTGAGGCTTTGTTAACTTTAGTAGCATGCCACAGGATTTCACAGAGGCCAAGTTGTAATAAAATAATACTGAAGTTTATTAACAAACATCAAAGTAATCAGTAAACCACTTTCAAGGCTTTGCATTTCTTTCTTCTTAGTTACGTTACCACAGTTACATAGACACAATACTTTAGCCCTCAGGCAATCTGTCAAATACTTTCAACTTAAATCAACTGGCTTACAACCTAAAGCCTAATCCGTCCCTTCTTCTGGACTCTACATAGACCCTATCTGGCCTAAAACCTAGCCTACACCTGTCCCAATCAGGAACCTAGAGAGCACCCCCTCAGTGGCATCCCTCTCCCCAGCCAAAACTCCAATTAAAACAAAAACCCACGTCTCCCTCGGCTCAGGCTCTTATATAGCCCTGTCCAGCCAGCTCCTAATTGGCTGGACACTTGGTGTTCTGTGATTGGCTGTTCCTGTCTCCGGGGTTTGCTGTCTCTGGGGTCTCCAGCCAGCTTCTAATTGGCTGGTCACCTGGTGCTTGTTGATTGGCTACCTCTGTCTCCGGGGTTCGCTGTCTCTGGGGTCTTTTCACTACACCTGGTATACTAGGTTGGAGGAGGAATTACAACTGTGGCAATTGTATCAGAATTTTGACTATGAAGTCATCATTAATATGGAGCAGTTACAGATCAGTAAAATTAGGTAACTAGATTGATACATGGGGAGAAGGAGTTCCATTCTGCCAGTGATTAGAGCATGGGTGAAGGGCATTTCTTTCTGGCTGGCAGGGATTTACTTGGTTATGTATACTTTACTAAGGAGTTTATCAGATGGGAGGAATTTCTCTTTATTTTGAATGGAGCCAATTGGAGCCAATTCGAATTCATGTGAATTCACTAGTTTAGCGAATTTACATGAATTCCAACAGAGTTCGGAATGCGTTCAGAATGACTTTCCATTACCCGAAAATGACCCCCATTGCCAGAAATTGCATGAGATGCTTTAATACGAAATAACGTAAAACCCATTACATTCGGAATGACTTCCCTTTTGCCCGAAATTGCGTGAGATACTTTAATATGCAATAACGTGAAACCCCATGATTGCGTTTGGATTGCCATTAGATTATACTTCCAATTTCGGTCGTCTGATAAACTCCTAGCTATCTCTCAGCCTCTAGGGAGGCAATGACAAACATCCTCTGAACAAATCTTGCCTAAATTGGAAATGACTTGCAGCCACACAAAAACAACAAAAACAGCAGAATACTGACATTTATTTTCAAATTTTAGTACCAATATAAAAAGGCTATGTATCTAGCCTTTAAGCATTTAAACTTAGGAAATGTATATAATATTGATTTTTATTTTGCTGTCTTCTTTTGTCATTTATTCACTTTCATCTGTGCTACAAAAACAATTTCATGTACGGTATCTTGTTTGGCTCCAAAGTCAATATTGTCAAGAGTTTTAAGGCCATTAAAATGGGTTTTTCAAAGACAGCATCAGGTTTTGCTGTGGGTATGAATCTTCATTATTCTGTTTTTGTTTAAGAATTCTGCCATGTGTTTTCAAGAAGTACATTATCTCCCATGCTAACCTTTCTAACAGTAACCCACAAATATGGAAGTTGAAGATAGGAACATGGAGGTAATCTAGAATCAGGTGCCCTATCAAGAGAGAGTAGACATAGCTCCACCATGGATTTAAATTTTTATGGAGGGAGGAGGCATTTGTAGAACTATGAAACTGTGTTCCAGCAGACATATCAGAAACTTAAAAAGTTTAATTTTCTTCTACAATTTACACATTCGTATTTTTTAAGACTGTTGTCTGCTCTACAGCTTTGTAGCAGTTTGAGACCACTTTAATCTACTGTGGCTTGATCCTATAGAATCCTGGGATTTATAGTTTGGTGAGGTGCTAGTGATCTCTACTGTTGTAGTTCAGGGGAATACACTACACCTCTCTGGCAGAGAAATCATTGGTATATCATCAAACCACAAAGCTTACAATACCCTATGACAGAACCATAACAGATTAAGTAGATACTCTGTCATGTTTTACATATTTAGTTTTTTTTTTTAACTTTTGTATTTTTGTGTTAACTTTATACTGTTTCATCTAGATGATTTTAACTGTTTTAATTTTTTAAAATGTTTTTATCTTGTGAGACACCTTGGGTTCCTTTCTGGGAGAAAGATGGTATAGAAATGAAATAAAAATATTATTAATAATAAATAAAATAGTGTGATGCTTCTTCATGCCTCCACTTTCACAAAGATTACAGCTATTATATGATGCTACATATGCAGTGATGTTGGTTCAAAGAAATGGCACTTTCATATGATGTGGCAGTGGTGACTCAGGAGTTTATCAGACGGGATGAATTTCTCTCAATTTCGAGTGGAGCCAATTCGAATTCACATGAATTTGCTAGTTTAGTGGTCTCATACTTTCCTGAGAAGCCATGAAGAAATCACTGTCATCTGTAATCCAACCTGTCATCACTGTTGCAATGTAATGGTGTTTGGCCTGTCAATGCTTCTGTCTATTTAACATTACTCTTTTAGAACTACAACACATAGGACATTTTTAAAATGTCATGTAACATTGCTTGACTCTTTAATAGACTGCTGTGTGCTTCTAAACCATCTGCAATATAATACTTCTGTTTTTAGCACAAGTCACTCAGGTTCAATTATGCTGACAGTGAGCTGTGTACATTGGTGGAGCTAATTTCCTCTTCTTAAAGGATTTTGATATAAATGTTGGCTTGCATCCTATTCTTGTTGTTGTGTGCCTTCAAGTTGTTTCCAAAGTATGGCGACCCTAAGGTGTTTCCTTGGCAAGGAGTTTTCTTGGCAAGATTTGTTCAGAATTTTGCCTTTGCCATCCCCTGAGACTGAGAGAATGTGACTTGCTGAAAGATCAACCAGTGGATTTCTGTGGGCTATGAAATTCTGAAATTACTCCTGACTTCATTTTGAATTGATCATATTTACATATATGTTGACTCACCATCCAACAACTGATTGAATGGGCATACTCTAGTGAGAACTAATCAACAGGGTTCTAAGTATTATTTGTATTTTTTTCAAAAAGACCAAAAAAGACTGTATGGAATAGCCGTATGTGCTTTAAGTCTATATTTTCACAAATACAATAGATTTGAAAATGTATATACCTGTAGTTCACCTTTTAAAAAAAAAACTTTGGCTACTTCTAATAATAAAATAATAATAATAATAATAATAATAATAATAGTTTTATTTATAGCCCGCTCCTCTGTATCCAATTGGAACAGGTTACATCAATTAAAAATAAAAGATAAAATATATACAACCCATACCCAACCACCCGCCCCTTAAAATTGAATTAAACTAACATCAATTAAAACAACATAATAAAAATTACAATTTAAAACAGCAACCCATTGTATAGACATCAGGGTCAAGATGTTAAAGTGTTAATGGGAGAGCTTAACCCAAACAGAGCTGGGAGGTTAAGGACTTTCTGGGTGCAGTGCATGTTATCAATGCTGTTTGTCCCTTCGTTGATGATAAAAATTATATAATAAATTTATATAATAATTTTAATCTCTATTTATGGATAATTTATTTCATTCGGCATAAATCCGAGGTTTATTCCTCTCTTTTTCTTTCTAGTTGTGTTTGTTACTCCTTTTCCTTTTTGCACCCTATGGTCTAATCTGCATTGCAGAAATAATGCAGTTTGACACCATTTCTACTGTCATGGCTCAATGCTGTAGAATTCTGGGATTTATAGTTTTGTGTGGTATTCAGTCTTCTATTCAGAGAGTTCTGGTGCCACAACAAAGTACAAATCCCAGAATTCCATAAGATGGAGTCATAATAGTTAAAAGTGTGTCAAACTGCATTAAATTTGCCATGCAAATTAGACCTATTGCCATCACCTCGTCTGGTTTTATTTTGTTATATTTTATATTATTTCTGGAGTTAGAAAGTAACTTGTAGTATTCCTATGCCGGTGATTTCCACAGAATACACTGTAATTGTAAGCCATTGTTTAGTGTTATGAGAATGAGCACCGGTAAACTTTTATGCTTCCCAGCATGGCCATGAAAAGAACAGAGGCTGAGTTTCCATTTCAGATTAACTCCAAATTAGCTTGTCATCCAGACTTTATGATCTGGTCAGTATTAACTTTTTAAACAAGTTAGATCCATAATCAACAGCTTGAAATTGACTTGTTTCAACCAAACCACAGTTAATCTTAACCAATTTGACAATTCATATTAATTGTGAGGTGTGCTTAATCTAAAATGGAGGCGAAAGCTCCTGGACTTCACATCTGCATTGGAGAGGGAGAGCAGCAGCAGGTAGAAAGCTAAATTCATTCATGTAAGACTAAAATAGAGTTTGAAGTTGTGTCTAAACTTGCCCATGATGCTGATTTTTGTGTGTGTTCTATATTTCAATTGTTATTTTAATTAGATTTCTTAAATTTTTAGAATTAGAATATTTTATGTTTATTTATCTGCTGCCTAAGGCTGCATTCACACTGCAGAAGCAATTCAGTCTGATACAACTTTAACTGCCATAGCTCAGTGCTATGGAATCATGGGAGATGTAGTTTGTTGTTGCACAAGACTTTCTAACCTAGAAGGCTAAATGTATCACAGAACTACAGTTCCCAGAATTCCATAGCATAGCAATAGTGTCAGTAATATCAGGGTAAAACATCAATATGGAAATCTCCAGGCCAAAGTTCAGTTTCATCAGATAACTTTATTGCATGCATTGGGAATAGCTTCTCCATAAATGAGCCTCGAAACATGGCACAGCTTGGTTTTATCAAAATACAAAATATTCATTGAGCATGCGTAGTATACCCATCATCAACATCCATTTTGTTGAATTTGAGTTTTTTCTCTATGAAGACAATTTACAAGCAGAGGCAACTTGCAACATTTTCTGTTCTGGGAATGTGTCCAACAAATGTTTCTACCTAGCTTGGCCTTGGCCAGTCTTGAGAGAGAAAGCTTACTATTGTTAAGTCCTCTCATGGGCTGCCTTCCCTCTTCCTTTCTGAACTTGTGGGCTATGTTAGCCCTCCTTCTGAAGCCGAATTGCAAAGTGCACCTTTTAACTTTCCCCCCCTCTCTTCTTTTTCCTTCAGCTAGCCAGCTAGTTCTACTGGGGCTCATCATTGGTCATTAATGGCAGAGATTATTGTTTATTATCTTCACAATAGCAACAGCATTTACATTTCTATGCTGCTTCATACTGAACTAAATAGTCTCTAAGCAGTTTACCATGTGTAAACTAATTGCCCCCAGCAAGCTGGGTACTCATTTTAGTGACCTATGGAGAGATGCAAGGCTGAGTTAAACTTGGAACCCTGGGATCGAAATCACAACCTTGTGCCTGCAATACCAGCTGCAGTACTGGCATTTAACCACTCCACCACCGGGACTCGGCATAGCATAGCATAGCATAGCATACCATACCATACCATACCATACCATGCCATGGCAGTTAAAGTGGTGTCAGACTGGATTATTTCTGCAGTGTGGATGCACCCTAAGCCAGTTTCTTGCTGTCCCTAATGACAAATCTAGGATAATGCTGGCAGAACAGTGCATGCTGACTGCTGGATTTTTTTCTTTAGAACTATTAAATGTAAGCAAATGCTGTCACAATGAGATTGGGACTAAAAACTAAAATCTTACTGAAGGATGTCAGTCTGATCAAATCCATCACTGTTCTACTTTTTTAAAAGTTGCACAAAAGTGATTGCATTGTATTAGCAGAACAGGAGGGAGGGAGAAGAATGAAGCCGAAACCTAAGTGCTCTAATTTGTTGGTCATTTGGACCACTATTATAGCATTTAAAATGTATTAATTTAAAACATTTAGCTTCATGTCTTTTTGCCTGCTTCTTATTTAGCAAAGGAGCAGCCTTTGTTACATAAATCTAGTTGGGGGGGAAAATAGGTACATTTGAATTGGATGCCTGCAGTGACATTTCTTTGTGATCATGAAAATAACCACAGTTTTAAAAAATTGTTTCCCTTACATATAATTTTTAAAACAGGCTTATAAAAATGTTTTCTTTGTGGTATACTCTTTTTTTTTTCTCAAAAGCACAACTATTTGCCAGTTGGCTGTAACTTTAAATCATTCCAGCAAAATACCAGGGGAAATGCTTGCAACAGGTTTTTGGAAAGCCAGCTTCACCTTGCAACTGGCTCCAGACTTTGCATAGTTTACTTTTCTTTCGCTCTTCAAACCAGTTTCTTCAGTGAAAGAACAAAGAAAGGCCCAGCTGAGTAGGGGGAACAAAGCAAAATGTAAATGAGTAAAGTACAAGCACAACATTTGCAAGTGTCAGTTTCAAAGCCTTCTGACATGCCAAAATATGCATTTTTCTAATGATGTGCGGAAACTTAACATTCTAAACTTTGAAGAACAGAGCATATGTTTCTTGTTGCCATATGACCAAATTGACATAGTAGGACACTCAAATGGATGCTCCCTGCATTTTAGCCCCCTTCTACGATCTCTGTATTAACATTCTACCAAAATAACTGCCTATATTGATTCTCTTTACCATTGGCCCTCCATATTCACAAATCTGTATCCATGGATTCAGACATTGGTGGCTTGAAAATATTAAAAAAATATGAATTCCAAAAAAAACAAAGCTTGATTTTTGCAATTTTATATAGGTGACACCATTTTACTACAACATTGCATTTAAAGGGACGAGTATCCACAGACTATTGTATCCATGGGTGGTCCTGGAAATCTAGTGGGATACCAAGGGCTCACCATATTTATGCAAGCTTGTTTCCCCACCCTTTTTAATTGGTTTAGGCCATTTTCTTCTCTGTGATGCACTATGGGAAAGATATGTACAGGAAGAATCCATGGATATTTAAATAACACAGTCCCTCAGTTGCATGCTAGTTAAAAGCAACCTTGGTTCCTTGAGTTTACTTCTTGTTAGGTATTGCTGTAATGTCATTTTGTTTAAAATAACATGCATAACAGAATGGATATGACACATGAAATTTTAAGGTGAATTGGGAGGTTCCTGCTCACGAAATTTCTCTAGGAAATTCTGCATCCCTCTAAGGTGCCAAAGAATAAACACAATCTCCCCCCACTACCAGGATGATGGGAGTTGTAATTTAACTCCTCTGGAGGTTATCAACTGAGGTTGGGTGAGAGTTTCATCTGAAACATGGCTAGAGAATCATCAGGCTGCAGGAGTTTTCATCTAAGCACTTTCTGTGCAAAGAATTCTAATGGTCATGTTGACCTTGGAAGGGTTTTTCTCCCGAGAATTCTGGCCCCTGGGTTAAATCAGATCCCTGTCATCAATCTGAAATGAAATTTCAAAGCAAACTTGGAGGCCCTTGCTCATGCTAAATGCCTGTGGAATTTATCACAGAAGCAAAAGTCATTTTCATTTGTTCAGAAAATTCTTGTCAATTATTTCTATCAAGGAGTCAAGAAACAAACACTGAAAACAGGATTCATTTTTCTTTAGGAGAAAAAAAATCCCACTCAATTTCGAAATTCCATTATGAATTGACCTGACAGCTATAGTCTCCACATTGACTTGGAGGAATACTTTCCTAGGACCCAGTAGGCCATAGGGACCTATTCCAGGATCTAGTCCCTATGATTATAAAAGAAAATAAATGATAAAAATGTAAAAATTTGGATAAAAATGTATGTAATATCTGAGGATATTTATAAACACTATCTACAGAGATTATCACTCAGTGCTTTTAAACTGCAGTTAAAGGTGGAAATTATCTTTAGCCATACTTATTGCACAGTGTTGTCTCTGTTTCATTGCTGCTTTGCCTTCAAAGCATCCCTTTTCATTGATGGAGAAACCCATCAATAGGTTCCCAGTTGTACTGCTTTCCTACTACTCCACAGGTTTGATAATTTTATCCCAATGTATTATTGGGCAGTTGCACGGTGTCAGTGAGTGTGATTCTCCTCCTCTCCCCCAGTCTCAGTTGTTGGGCTTTCTGGCCTTGCTACTGCCTAAGACCCTTCTTTAGTATAAAGGGAGTGTGCTGGTGCAATTAAACTAGGACTCGGTGGGCTTCAAAGACTATGGGGCTTTTTAGATTGGCAGGAAAGTGTGACATGAAGTTGCACTATCCTTAATGCTTAGCAGCTAGACTGCAAGCCCCAGGTGTGCATTTAAAAAGTACAGGGCAGCTAGACTGAGGTTTTTTCTGTGGCTCAACAACTACATGGGAAGCTGTCAAAACGCTACAAACACAGGTGGAGCAGCTACATGGGCGGCAAGGAACGTGGCTTTTAGCCACGCTTTAAACATTTTTTTTCCCTTGCTGGCTGCGAATTGCGCAATTGCGCAGGTACATCATACAGTCGGAGCTTATCACATGGGGGAGTACAGGACCATTCCGAAAGAGGGAGAAAGTGAGGTCAGTTCAGAAATGCATGTGATTACGCACAAGCTCATCACACACAAGACAAGAGAGTATCTACACAAAAAGAAAATGCAGAGTCAATACGAAAGAATTCATCACATGTGAACATACTGGTCGGCTTTCTGTTGAAAATTAAGGCATCTTGGGAAATGGTAGCAAAGGCTCATGGGAGTTGTAGTCTGTGTTCTGTCAGAGCATTATATTGAGTTGTCTTGAGGTTTCAGCCCTCTGTCCAGGAGGGATTCCCATATGTCCTCCATTCTTGAGCAGAGGCCGCCCTTTTCCAAGTTGACCAGGCACGTCCTCCTTTGCCAGGACACATCCTACTTTTCCAGCCAGGAGGGCCAGGCGTGCTCTGGCCAGGCTCTGGGGGTCTCTTCCTGGCTCCTTCCCTCCCTCCCCGCTGCCTTCCTCCTCCCTTTGGCTGAGAGAGTGTGACTTGCAGGGAGGAAGGGCAGCGGTGGTGCTCCAGGTCCTCCTGATGCTGGGCCAGGGCAAGCTGGAAACAGGAGGAGGAGGAGGAGGAGAGGGACATGGGGCCCCTCTGCTGCCCTGCCTCCCTGCAAGTCACACTCTCTCAGCCAAAGGGAGGAGGAAGGCAGCCAGGAGAGAGCCCTGGAGCCTGGCCAGAGTGTGCCTGGGCCTGCCTTCTCCTCCCACCTTCGGCTGAGAGAGTGTGACTTGCAGGGAAGCAGGGCAGCGGAGGTGCTCCAGGTCCCTCCCCTTCTCCTCCTCCTCTTGCCAGCTTGCCCTGGTCTGGCTGAGCGCCTCCAGTGCCCTGCTGTCTCCCTAGAAGTCACACTCTCTCAACCAAAGGGAGGAGGTGAAGGAAGGTGCAGGCGCACTCTGGCCGGGCTCTGAAGGTCTCTTCTTGTCTTGGCACCTTCCCTCCCTCCGCACTTGTATCGCTGCCTTTAAATGGGCGCTTTAAAGAGACAGAGCCCCATTTAACCGTGCAACTACACCTTAGCCTTTAGATGCAATAGCAATGTTGCACCCTTTTTGAAAAAGTAGTGGGGAAATCAAACTACTTTTTAAAGGCACTTCTTCTCCCTTAAAACTCCAAAATAGTGTTTTCATGGCACACTTTTCCTTTTTCTCATCTAAAGGCTGGGCTTTCATGCAGCCATCAACACACCTCTTTTTGCCAATGTAAAATGGGCCAGCTCCTTTTTAAAGCACTTCTTCTCCCTTAAAATGCCAAAATAGTGTTTTCATGGCACACTTTCCCTTTTTCTCATCTAAAGGCTGGGCTTTCATGCAGCCTTCAACACACCTCTTTTTGCCAATCTAAAATGGGCCAAAGAGATTTATTTTTTGTATTTGACTATGATGTACTGTATCTTATCAAAAAGTACAAGTCCCACAGCTCCTTGTTCATAGCAAAAGCCAATAGGCCTGTTTCCTGTTCTTCCCTCCCCCCTCTGTTCTGGTGTCATTCTGTTTGGATAATAATGAACAGCCCAAATCCCTGTTCTGGTGAGAGCAGTCTGGATGACATCTGGCACATTCCACACCAGAACCAGGGTGTGGAGAGCTGGCAGAGATGGGCCAGCCAAGCAACAACCAATAGGAAGAGAGCTGGTGCCAGTCAATCACAGTGGAGAAGATAAATAGGGCTGTTTTTGAGATGGAGAGTTAGATAGGGACTGTTATAATAAAAGTCCAGAAGTGAGGGGCTTAGGAGCTGTGCAGACCACCATTGAAGGGATGGCCTGCAGCCGGCTCCATCTTCACCAGGTTGGGGCTGCAGCAACTGCACACCGCAGCCCCGATCTGGCCTTTCTATTGCACAAAACAGAGCCGCAAAAAGGAGCTCCTTTACATGCCCTGGAAAGGGCACCATATCCGCCAGTGCCATGGCTTTATGGTGCTCCTTTGACACTTGGTCATCTAAATAGAGGAGCACTGTGATACCTCATGCTGTCTGGTGTGGTGCACAGCATCATGCTGCCATGCTGGTGGAGTTGGTGTGTGTGTTGTGTGGATGCCATGTCCTGACTCTGCCCCCAGGATCACCTTAATGGATGATCTGTACAGCTCCTTAGTCAGCCGGGGTCTGGTAAGGGTAGTGTCCATTCGTGAGAAAATCGCTATGCACACAGAACTTCAAAAGAGGGAACTGCTGTGGGCTCATCTTCTGAGAGATACTTAGCCTTGATGGCTGGGGCAGGTTTAGGGAGGAAAATCCCTAAAGATAAGGACAGTGTGAGGATCCTGGGTATAAGTATGTTAATTGCTGGAGAGAGTGTGGGGAAGTTAACTTATCCTGTATCTGAATGAAACTAAGAAAATAATACCTTATAGTAACAAACATATACAGCATCTCAATAAGCAAAATATTGTTTAAACCTGCTTGTAAATAAAATTTTATTCCTGATTTAAATAGAGGCTAGAGTGGCACTTGAGTAGTTTGCCATGCTACTGACATTTACAGATGGGGAAACAGTTTTACACCCATAAGTTGATGTTCACAAGTAAAGTGACTGTCACAAAGCGATGGCAGTATCACAAATAAAGAAGAAAAATAGTCTTGAGAAAATAAGTCACCATGACACAGGGTATAACAGTTAAAATGGCATTAAAAAAACCAAAATCTTACCTGTTGTTCTAGATCTTCTAGGAAGATCGGGGCCCTCCCTTCCTGTACGATGGCAGTTGTTTGCACAGGTGTCTTGGTAGGCCACTTGACATGTCCACTACCAACATGGGTTGCTCGTTCTGTGGTCAGAAAAAGATTTTCTCAAGAATTTCCCTCCAAAGTTTGGTAAGACACAGTCAATTTTCACCCGAGATTAGGAAGTCTGCCCTAACTCTACCAAAACAATATACGTTTTTTAAAAAAAAAATGTGCATAGATGAATACAAATGCTAGGATTCTCTGTTAATTCTTTAGCACTCTTGTGTAAATTGGTCTTGTATACTGACCTAAGTCCCACTGAAGTTTGGATACATATACATATATATGCCTTGTTTTTGTTTACACACACACAAACCAACCCCCCAAAACCTGGAAAGGATGGGACCAAAACTTATCAATTGTATATGAGATAGATAGATAGATAGAGAGAGAGAGAGAGAGAGAGAGAGAGAGAAGAATGTTAAAAACTTTCCCTGACAGTTAAGATTATGTCACAAGTTAATCGTTTCCCATAACTGGCCATTGTGAAGAGAATATATTCTTGCTACAGGAATTCTTATCTTGTGTAAAGTGCCCAGTAGATTTGGATAGAATATCTTCAGGATGTCTGTAAACTGAATAGGTGTGTAATTTGTATGCATTTGAAATAAATGTAAAATGCTCAAGCATATTAATAAATGTCTGCCTTCAGAACATGATACATTCCAACTGTCCCAGTTTGCTAGGTACAGTCTCCGTTTTCTGTTTACAGTTTCTCAGAGCATGTTTTATTATTAAATTTCACTGGGCAATTTACATTTTAATAAACAATGACATGAAGGAACACAACAACAAAACTGATATTTGCCTAATAATTTAAAGTTTTGAATCCTCCCCAATTATGTGATGTTGTTCCTTCACCTTTTTGGTTGAGATGAACCTAGTGACTTTTGCATGAAGAGGGGAAGAATTGTCTTTTCTTAAGTAGTATATAGTTCAGTTTACTTAATTAAGTCACCTGGAGCCTATACAGTACAATCTATAGGCACTTTGCTGTGCCACTCATTGCTCTCTACTTGGGATGTGTGGATGATTAATATGTAGTGTGCATCTGTTTATGTTAATCTTCTCCTTTCCTAACAGAGCTGGCCCTAACATTAGGCAGAAGGAGGGAGCCACCTTAATGACAAGCAGTTGCTAGGTGTACCCCATGGCTGCCTTGTACACTTTAAGCTAACTGATGTTTTCTGCTGTCCTATCTATTTTGTTGAAGTGAGATGGAACTGCCAGTTTTGATAGGCTCTTGGAGGTGACACCATCTTGTCCTTCACCTTAGATCACAAAATGCCTTAAGCCAGCCTTGCTCCACGAATAGTATCAATATTCATAAGACAAGCAGGTTCATTGTTTCCACAGATGTAGAGACATAGGCACCCTGCCTGAATCATGGAATTGTAAAAATATTATATTACCTCAGGGTGGTTTGGGTTATGATGGGTTCACATTACACAATTCATCTTTCTTGGTTCTGAATTGGAACTTATTACTCATTCTTTCTCTATGGAAAGTCTGTATCTCTTACACAGCTACACCAGTAGGAGGCCTAGTTAACACAGAAGGTTGTGTTTAATTTTTATTTAGGTTTTTTAAAAACTCTCAGAAATATATACTTCCAGAAGGTACACACAGTATGGCACACATGTTCATACACATTATACTTAAAGATATTAGAGTCCTAAAAAGAGTAATGAGTAGTGAAATCAAACATATTGACTCAATCATATTTCTGGTGCCGTGTGATGGTGTGAGCTCCCATCACTAGTCTTAGCTTCTGCCAACCTAGCAGTTTGAAAGCATGCAAATTCAAGTAGATAAATAGGTACTACTTTGATGCTCTATACTTGTTATTTAAAAACAAACAAGCATACTAATGTCATCCTGAGTGATACATTTAGGAATTAGTCCTAAGATAAATTCGCTAGAATTCAGACCCCATACCACCTGGCAGTGGTAAAGTAACAGCATTCATTAAGGAGAAAGAGACACCTGGCATTGCTTTGTATAGAGAATTTGGTTTAGACTTTGCTGTGACAGCTTACAGGAAGATCACAACACAAAGCACAACACTGAAAAGGTAAATCATAATCCATGACCCAGAGCAGATATTCCAGGAAATGACAAATAAGATTATCAGACAAGTTGATCTACTAGAGCAGATAGGTCAGAGTTATCACAAATTATGATAATTCCATAGAAATATGGTATCCTTTTTTATGCATTTGAATAAAAAAAGCTAGGAATGTCAGGCTGTTGATATTCCTGGGTCCTTTTTGGAGAGACATATTAATCTAGACAACATTCTGTTTAAGAAATGGCAACCCTACATTATTAAGCATGATTCAAAGTAGATTAATATACTGTGCTTTCAGAATCAGGAAAACCTATTCATTATATTGTACTCATGTTAAGTTTGTAATTTTCTTCACAAGTTAATATCAGCAAAAATGTTTTGGGAAGAAAAAAACCAGATTATAAAGTATAGAACCGTAACACAAATTTCCAGAAACGAAGGAAAATATATAGATTTCTCTCTGTGCTATTATGAGTGGATCGCATGGTTATATTCCATGTTGAGCCTTTTCAGATGGTCATGCCTGTATAGTTTTTCAGTGTTATCCTCTTTCTCCATAGGCCTTATTATTTACTTCTCTCCTCTTTACAGTAATTAAGTTGAAAAATAAACTTAGAAAAAGAGATGTTTAGACATTGTTTCAAGCAAGAATTAATAGACACCAATTCTGATGATTGGAAGATTGCATGGTTATATTCCATGTTGAGCCTTTTCAGATGGTCATGCCTGTATAGTTTGTCAGTGTTATCCTCTTTCCCCATAGGCCTTATTACTTACTTCTCTCCTCTTTTCCTTAATACTTTTAAAATTCTCCTATAAGGAGTTGGGGGGGGGGGGACTTTACTTAATTTCTGAACTTCAGTTAAGTAGTGCAATAATTTCTGCAAATTTTTGGAAATACTATAAACAATAAAAATTAAAAAGCAAGATTCTCTCCTCAGTATTAAAGCATTATCTAGCACCATACAAGTGAAAATTACAAGGATTTACCAATTGTACCTGCATCCAGGAAAGGAATCATGGTGACTTAGTGACCCTGTGAATGAGACATCTCCAAGACCTCCTGTTCTCAGCCTCTCTGCTCAAGTCCTGCAGATTCAGGCTTGTGACCCCCATGGCTGACTCTAAACATAGTCCAATAGCCTCAGTTTAGTCATCCTGGCTTCCATTTCGGGCACAACCTGTTCTATGACCCATTTGTTTGTCTTTTTGGCCATCCACAGTATCTTCAACACTCTTCTCCAGTACCACATTTCAGACGAATTGATTTTTTGTTCTGTCTACTTTCTTCACTGTCCATCTCTCACATCTGTACATGATAATGGAGGGAATACAATGGTTTGGACTGTTCTAACTTAAGTGTTTGTATATCTTTATATTTTAGGATCTTGTCTAGTTCTTCCATAACTGCCCTTCCCATTCCCATTCCTAGGAGCTCAACAGATGGGCGGCCAAAAGCTGCCCCTTTTAGCCCCAAATTGCAGCAAGCACACATATAATGGAATAATTTGTATAATGGTCAGTCTGAGGTGTATCTTTAAACATTAATATGAAAGTATATAAGTACAAGAACAAACAAATCAATAACAATAAAAGAATAGAGATTTAACAATAAACAAAAAATTAAATCAACTGAAAGCTGCATATCGGAGTCATTCTTTTGTTCAAATTATTGAGTAGTCAAAAAGTTACAGGAAAAAAAGGAAGTTGTTACATCCTAGTAATTCAGGCTGCATGTCTCAAGGAGATCTGACCAAAAGTCTATTTGACAAGACAGCAGAGTGAACATTTCATTATTGTTAACAAAATTAAAGTAAGGACACTAATTCTGTGTCCCATTAAAAAGAAATCTATACGGTCTATGCCTTTGGCTATCCTAACAGCATGCAAATGTTTTCCTAACAGAATAATGTTCCATATTTTATTGCATTAAATATATCTGTTAGGATTACCTTGAGTTTTCTAACACCTAGTAACTTCAGTCAAACAAGAGATAATAGGAATGAAATCATGTCTTTGTGTTTTAAATTACCATTTTCTTGGGAGTAAACAGAGAGAAGTAATAGTTTGGGGCAGAAAGTCTGAGGTGACTGAAGAGGCAGACAACGTTGTAGCTGGACAAGCAGAGATCTGTGGTGAACAGAGTGGTAGTGAAAAAACAGCAACACAGAGATACAGTGGTCCCCCGGTTTACGAAATTAATTCGTTCCAGCACCCCTTTCGTAAACTGGAAAAGTTCACAAACTGGGGGGCCACTGTAATGTATTGGAATAAACTTTGCACCATTTGAATTTCCTGCCACTTTTTTTCGTAACCCAGGTTTTTTTCTGTAAACCGGGGCCGTTTTTCCGGCCCCGGCTCTTTCGTATCCCGGGGTTTTCGTAGGCCGGGGGATTCGTAACCCGGGGGACCACTGTAGTGTTATGTAAAGAGGATCAGAGACAAGTACTAGCAAAGACAAGACTTTGGAAAGTGCTATTATTTACACTGTGGAAAGATTAAAACTGACGGATTTGTATTTCTACTTTGCAAAATTGATTGCTATTGCTAAATTATAAGCAAACCTACAGTAGCAAGATGTACCTATGGCTTCATATCATGATTTGTCTGTCATCTACATTAATATAAATGCCTTCTCACTCCTCACCTTTCCCACATACAACATCCTGTAATATATGTTTCACACATGGAAGTAATGTACCACATAGTGATATCAAAGCAAGCTTTTATAAAAACAAAGTGACAATGAAAAGCCTTTGAAAAGTCAAATGGAAAACTTCTCCCCTCCCCACAGACACACATATATTTTACAAGATAAGGAAATTTAATTATATTGCAGGTAAGCAGAATTAGCTGGTATTATTAATATTTTCTAAGTGCGGATTAAGAGACAATTTCATGGTAGCACATTCCAGTGACTAGAGATCGAAATGTTTGTTTTGTTTTATGATTAAGAACAAAAGCAGTTTCCTGAAGGAAAAAAACCCATACAGGTGCCATCATAAGGGTGCTTGGGATTTTATATCAGCCTCCTGAAATCCAAATGTTCTTCTCAAATTGGCTTCAATATGCAAGTGATAGTTCTGAAATTACACCTAAGTCAGGTGACTATAGATTTTCAAGTGAAACAGATGAAACATTTTAGAGTTTTCTCTCTTATGGATGTAAGATTTGCTTGCAGAATCTACATCTGGAACAAAATAATTATAAGAAATGGGTAATGGATGCTTGGCTCCAGATGGTGTTTCCATCTGATTTGTTGAGGTGTATACCACTGTTCATCTGAATTCACAGGGTCTTCTGAATTTCTGAATAGCATCTTCAAGATGCTGGGGAGGCCCACATGGGGAGAAGGGAGTAGAGAACATCTCTTCTGCAAGCCACAAATGAATGCATCTGAATCTGGATTAAAGATTTTTTTTAAAAAATTAGTGCTTTACAGTAATTAAGTTGGAAAATAAACTTAGAAAAAGAGATGTTTAGACATTGTTTCAAGCAAGAATTAATAGACGCCAATTCTGATGATTGGAAGATCAGAAAGTTGGCAGTTTGAGGCCCGAGTGCTGCATGATGGGGTTTGCTCCTGTCACTAGTCCCAGCTTCTGCCAACCTAGCAGTTCGAAAGCATGCTCGTGGAAGTAGATAAGTACCACTTCTCAGTGGGAAGGCAACAGCATTCAGTGCAGTCATGCTGGCCACAGGACCACCAGAGCAGTCATTGGACAAGGGTGGCTCTTTGGCTTAGAAATGATGAGCACCACCCCCTACAGTCAGTTACATCTAGATATTCATGTCAAGGAACTACCTTTACCTTTATGTCTAACTCAAGACCTACTCAGCCATTACATGCTAGGAAGAAATGTCAACACATTGATATTCTTAGGTGAACATGAATGAGTCCCATCTTTGGTCTTGTACTATAGAGAGAAAATGATCTGACATTCAATTAAGTGTTGTACTTTTTAGATCATATCCAAAGATATCCATTACTTCATGGGGAAAGGTACTATGCGAACACAAAACTGATATTACTTCCATTAGTCCTGTAAATTTTTTTGAATATATGTGAACTTGAGAAGCTAAGTAGAGAACACAGGGTATACGATAGTACTGTAATTGCATAGTACTGTAGAGATTCCATGAAAGGAGGAGAATCCAAAGGGTAACAATAGTAATTTAAAAAGATAAATAAAAGACATACTTTCCCTGGAATTCAACATTCCATGCATCATTCTGGTTTTAGAAAAATCACTGCAGAGAATCCACAGAGAATCTTCTGTGGTGAAATCCACAGAGATTTCACCTAAACTTTAGGAAAACTTCCTGATAGTGAGAGCTGTTCCATGGTGGAATACGCTGCCTCAGAGAGTGGTGGAGTTTTTTTCTTTGGAGGTTTTTAAGCAGAAGCTGGAAGGCCATCTGCCAGGTGTACTTTGATTGCACATTCCTGCATGACAGAAAGGCATTGGTTTGGATGGTCCTTGTTGTCTCTTTCAACGATTCTACAATTCACTGATATAGTGAAACGTTTAGCATGCATACCTAGCAAGTTCTGGTGTTGCTAATTTTTGACTGACTAGTCAAATAATGGCGGGGGGGGGGAGGGGAGCAAAAGCAGGTCTCAGATCCCTATTGTATAAATAATTTTACTCATCCCCAGAAAGAATAATTTGACCTAAAAACCTTAGAGACAAATAAAATGGATTTTACTATTTGAATCATTAGAGAATTCACATAGCAGTTGTGGGGTATACAGAGGAGAGGAACATCTAAGCACATGATATATTCCTTTGTTGCCTAGTGGCAGGGTGATCTATTGGTTTTGCTCCAGGACATTGTTTCCAATCTCTCCACTACAGGTCACAGGGATTCATGTATGGTACTCTGTGACCATCTTTCCACTACAGGTCACAGGGATGCATTCCTGCTCAGCCAGTGGAATGTCACCTTCTTCTGCCAGAAAAACCCACAGGGACATAATTTTAGGACATCATTCATCTTTCTATTCTGGGTTACAAATAAGTTACCATTCGAAACCTGGCTGTCTAGTTGTCCGTATGGGAGGAATGTATTAATCCACTAGTTCTATGGCACTTGAATGGCTGGTGCTCTGTGCTCTGCGTGCACATTGCCATGGGACAGTGAAAGTGGAGAATGAGGGAATGGAAGCTTCATAGGGTGCCCTGTATGAACTACTGCCAAGCAATCATATCCTCAGATTTTCTTATTAATAAGGAACATATTTACAATAAAAAAATTTTACTAACTCTCCACAACTTCCTTGTGAATGTGTTAAATCCATCAGCTCTACAAGGGACAATGAATGAATTTTAATTTTGTCTGTACTGCCAGACCTCTTTGAAATCTATGCAGTGTTTGAAGAGGACTCATGCATGAAGAAAGTCCCTGTCGGATGTGAGTAGCCCACTGGCCCACCACTGCATGACCTCAGGAAGATGGGAGGAAGGCATCTGAGGATCTGGAAGGCTGTAACCTCCCAGGATCCTTGGCTACCCTCCCCTCAGTTTCAAAAAAGTGTGGAGGAGGCTCTTCCATGCCCACTTACTGTGTGTGATTGGGAAGCAAGTCTATTTGAGGACTTTTGGAGGTGGGGGGGATGGAAAAAGGACTTGAGGATTCTCCTCACTGGACACTTGAAATGTGTTTCTTGGTCCCCCGTCCCTTGAGGATTCACATATTCTTTCCATCTCTACTGTGTCTTATCCCATAGCCTGATGAAGCCAGAAGATTAGCATTTACTAATAAACACCTCTGTATCCTAAGCTGAGAACTGTTATTCTTTTGCAAATACTTTTACCCCTGAGAAGGCAGCTGAAGGCTAAATGTGACTACTGCTGCCCACAGCAGAGTTTTGTACCATAGCTGGGGCACTGCCCCATTCCTACACACTCACCAGCCTATTTCTGCACACAGAAAGCTATTATCTGCATCATACACACTGTTGTCACTGGATTTGTGTAGGTAACTGAAATTGTATATGGAACCAGTGCCTTCAGGTCTTAGAGGAGGAGGCTCAGCCCAAACATATAACTAAGTGCAGAACTGTGGTATTTAAGATGGACTTCCCTCACCTAATGCCCTAAAATAACCTGGCCTACAATTCTCATAATATCATAATATTGTAATCCCAACCTCCCAGCCTCTCATAATCTTTGCCCAGCAATCTCATAATCCCCGCCTCCCCGCCTCTCATAATCGTTGCCCAGCAGTGTTGCTATAAGAAATCTTCCTTTGAAAGGTATAGCTAAAGAGAAGGGAAAATTACAAACAGGGGCCAGTGTATGATCTGAAAGCAAGACAATGCTCTTCAACTGATCAGGTAACCAAGCTAACAGCATAAGGGAAAAATAAGAGGTTTGGAAAGTTTTAGCAGGTATGATAAATGTGTGACACTCCAGATAATGCTGGAATACAGGTTCCAGCAGCTCTAGCCAGAATAGCCTATGGTGAGGACTGGCTGTATTTATTTAAATGTCAATACATTCTTTTTCACTAAGAACAAGAAAATCTAGCAGTATCCATGACATTCCTAGTCAAGGACTACGTTCATTTGGGGGTAATTTGTTAGAGGATTGCATGCTAAAGATTAGTGGTGACCTAAACCAGTAGGTATACAGCTAGAAGTTCATGAGGCTTCCCATTTTCTTTCTTTATTTCTGTCGCATCTCTCTTTTCCCATCTCCTCCAATAGGTGGCTGGGGAAGGAACAGCTCATGCTTGCAAGAGGCTTGAACTGTTTGCTCATAATGCACATTTGAAATTGGGCAGTGGCTAGGATTCCAGGCAGAGCTTGGAAGCAATACAAGCCAAGTTAACATTGTTACTCATTATTCTGTTTTTTTGGGTGGTTTTTTTTTATTTTTTATTTTTTTTTGTTTGGTTTGGTTTGGTAGGAGGGCCTATGTTACTTTTCAGCAATTTCAGGAAACCTAGAAGAACAGGATGTTTGCATCATCATCAACATTGATTCATCATTGTAAAAATGTCACCAAAATAAATGTTACTCATTGCCCACAGTGGGTAAATGGGTAGTGTGTTATTTGTTGTAAATAAGTAATATGCAATGGCTTTTAAAAAGTATTCAGCCCAAGTTCTGATGGCAGGTTGCTTATACAAAGAAAGGCTATTTGAACTGGCTTAGGCTTCTGCTACATCGGTGAAGTAATCCAGTTTGACAGAATTTGAATTGTCATAGATCCATTCTGTGGAATCCTAGTATTTGTTGTTTGTTATGGCACCAGGTCTCTCTGACAGAGAAAACTAACTATCTCACAAAACTACAGATCTCAGAATTCTATAGCACTGTGCCAGTTAAAGTGGTGTCAAGCTGCATTAACTGTGCAGTGTAGATACAGCTTAGTGTAATGTAGTTTCCTTCATTCTGCGAGGTTCAGCCAATCTGGAAATGAGGAAAATATGTCAGTTTCACTTTCTCTTAGATTTTAAGTGAGGGATAGGTGTAGGACTGTATGCCAGGAAGACAGTGGACATTCAAATCAGGGATTTGGCCTTGTGTCGTGAAGACATGTCATGGTGAGGGTTGAGGGGGTGGAGAGACTGCTTCATCTGCTCCATGTAGACATGCCCAGAGATGCCAAAAGAACAGAAGTTGGATGGTCACTTTTAGGAGGCTGAAGCCAGAAAAAACTGAGTATCATCCTAACACAACTCAGTTATGGATGACTTCTTCATACCATTTTAATAATTCTTAAAGGTAACCTTCCAAGGTCTGGAAAATAAAAGGCTGTGTAAACCTTTGGAAAGAGCGCCTCTCCCCTTGCCTTTCTGAGCCTCCATATTTTGGCATGAGTCAGCGCTGGAGCAGGAGCAGCTGCAGCTTCACCTCCTGGACTGACCTCCCTCTGACTCTGAAGAAACAGACAGATTTTGTGTTCTTGCAGTGCTAGGCCTTCCTGTGACCTGCATGAAAACCCTCCAGCCTCTTTCCCACTAAAGCCGTGCTACAGTTCTCCATTTATTTTTTCAGGTGAGTAAACTCTGTATCAAATGCTTGGTGTCTCAGTTGCTTTTAATTAGGCTTCTGGAATCCAGTCTTTCATCTTGGGCGAAATCTGCGTCACTTTGCTTCAGCTATTTTCAGCTCTAAAGCCATGGGTTCACTTTTATGCGGCTAATTGAAGGCACACAGGAAAAGAAAGGGGGGAAGGCTAATCCTAACTATTTCAGATATATTATGGTTAGTTTTGGGGTGGGGTGGGGTGAGGGGGGAAAGACCGACACAAATTTTAGCTACAAAGGAACACTTTTTCAATGTTCATTTCAGAGCAGAACTCTCCCCACAGGGACAGTGAACATAGGAGAAAATGTGTCTGTTAAAACATACATTTTTGTGGCTCCAGTATTCCGTGTGGGGGAGAAAGAAAGAAAGCAGGTGATTCACTTCTTGTATTAATATCACTTTGAGATAGTTCCCCCATTCCAATTAAGAGCTAGCCACAAATATGGCTTAGCAGCAGAAGTAGACCGAGGGGAATGCTGCACAGACTATCAAGCCAATTTCTGGAATATCGACTAGCTGTGTTTTTGTGTCACTGTATTACTCCTTCCCATTTAACAAGATCCAGAGCCAAGAGCTTACATCGCACTCCCCAGCGGCTCCCGCATCACTCAACAACAGCTGGGAAGGTGTGGGATACAGCCCTATCTTCCCCGCCACTGGTTGTCTGTAAGGTTGCTCCTAGGGTAGCTCTATCTGTTCCTCAGTACAGAGAAAAGGAAGAACAGTTTTTGCTTTGTGCGTAAGGCTATTCTTTCTTCCCATTGTGTCCAAGACAAGACAACGCAAGCCCAGGCAAACTTCCATGGCTGGGAGAGTGACACTGCACTCAGCAGCACTCTGGCTGCTGTTGTATGCAAGGGTGGTGACCTTGTAGAAGGAGGTACAGGATACCTCCTTCCTCAAATTTCAAGAAAGTACATAGGTGGATATAAAACCCAGTTATGTCTCTGTATGTCACCCATAGAAAGCTGGGCTTTTTAATGTTTCCAGATTACAAGAACACCCCACTCCCTCCCGCCACATAGGTGCGCTATGCAACAGTAGCTTTCCAGCCTGGTGCTTCTGACTAGGACTTGGTGACCTTAGTCACCAAGCCGATGTCCACTAAAATCATCTGGCCATCTGAGGGCAGATGGGAAAAACCCACACCTGAAAATCATTCACAGCAAAGTGCTGAGAGGACATCTCCCCCCACCCCACAACCAACAAAGTTGGTCAGCTTCTTCCTTCCTTGCGCTGCCTAGGATGAGGAAGAGGATGGAACAATGAAGCCAGGCAAGGAATCTCTGTGAGGCCTGATCTTTGACTAGCAGCACAGATTCCAGGGTAGGTGGAGAGACAGGATTTGCCCTGATAGGAGTACGCCCAGAATCAAGCCTGTAAACCAGAAATCCCTCTCCTTTATCTAAAAGAGATGGTACCACACTACACTCTTATAGTGCTGCTATTCCTCTTTTAATGCTCTGGCTACCTCTTGTAGCATTCTGGGGTTTGTAGTCCAGTGAGACCTAATAGCTCTCTGGCTGAGAGTTCCAAATGGCGCTTCCTAAACTGCAAATCCCAGAATGCCACAGGAGGCAGCCAGAGGAGTAAAAGTGGCATAGCAGCACTATAAAGGTGTAGTGTGGCAATCTTCCATGGCACTTCCCTCATTGAGAGTGAGGAAGGACCCTATTGCATGTGGCTAAAACTCCGGCTTAACTTTCCCAAATTCAGTACTAATTCGGAAGGCAGCAAGGTCCTATCACACAGAAATTGTTGCTGAATCGCTGCCTGGGTCTGTCCCAGATACAGCCTGGGTCCTGTAAGCCGCTTCAGCTGCCATTTTTAGAAGTTGGAACCTTCTGTTTTTGAAAAGGGCCCACCGAAGCGGTGGCTTATAATACCTGGGCTGCATCCAGGACAGACCCAGGTGGCAATTTGGTGGTGATGTCTGTGTGATAGGACTGGGCTGCCTCCTGAATTAGCACTAAATTCGGGAAAGGGAAGCTGGGTAAACCACCAGGATTCCAAGAATGACTCTTGGTCATCCCAACCCCATATCCTTCGACTGTCCTGATTTGGCAGAGACAATCTCAATTAATCTTCTGTCATCCCACTTTTTGAGCTGTTTTTCAAAAATCCCAAGTTATCGCTCCTCCTCTCACCTTCCCCCTTTGTCCTCAGCCTATGTCAGTTTCCGCAAACTACATTCAAAATGCAATAATAGTTTTCACCTACTTAACTCAACAGAAGGGGGAGGGGAAGAGGGGGAGAATCTTGCCCTTCCCAGTAGACTCAGACAAAATCAAACTGCTGCAATCTCTCCTAGCTTGGTTTTGCTTTTCATTAACAACCTCTGCCATCACACTCCAATGTTCTTTGGGCACACATGTCCCAGGTGTTTTGTTACTGTTTTGGTTTTGGTGAAATGTTAGTGGGTATGTTAGGTTAATTACATTTTTAAAATGATCTTTTGTATGTTTGCAACTATATTGTATCATTTATCTGCCTTTAGTCCTGAAACTGGGGAGAATGGTGAAATATAAATAAGGATGATGATGAGGAGGAGGAGGATGCTAATAAATATTAGTTTTTTAAAACCAGCTTTAAAAAATTGTTATGCTTTTCTTACTTTTTTTGTCCTCATGATAATGATAGCAGTGTTATTAATAGTGATCAAACAGTCATAAACACACATTTCTTTGTTTAAAACAAAGGGTGGGGTTTGTTTTTGTTTTTTGCTTTATCATTGTTGCTGTGTGCCTTCACGTCACTTCTGACTTAATATACATCTATTATAGTTTCATTTAACTGTTTATTATTAAACAATAGAATAATCGCATATGTCAGTAGAGGTGGGCCTGGTCAGAACAAAGGAGCCCCCTTCTCCTCTCCCTAATTCTCACCAATGTCTTATGCTCAGATATGCAGCAATGGACCTATTTCTCTTACTGAATGCATGGGAAAGGGTGACACAGAGCCTTCTTTATTTTCATGGATGTGTTGGAAATTAAACAAATGCCACTGTAGCAAAGAGCCTGGTTCTTTATTTCTGCTGATATTGCAACTCTGATAGCAATGTGTGTTTTACTGCTGCCAGTAACACAAAATAGACTTCCAGACAGCATTGCTGATCCAGAGGGCAAAAGGTTCTTCCCATCTCCATTCCCGCTTTATGGGATGCCATGGTATGTATGTTGATCCTAAGGGAAGCTGGGTATTGAGGTAAAGATGGAATGAGAAGTGTGGGTGGATGTTTTATAGCTTTCAGAACTCTAAAAGCAAAACGTCCATAAGGCCCTTCTTAGGCTCTGTTTTTTTCTAAGTAAATGTGCTTTGTTTATTGATCTATCTATTTATTGAAAAGATTTTTAGGTTGCACTTCAAGACAAACTATCAGGATATATTGCATGATTAGACTAGTAGTATAAAATAAAGCTTAAACCAAAAGGGAGAACAATCTAAAAACAGGTTTAAATTCAGTTTAAAAATGCAGCTGAGCAGATCAAACTGGTTTAAGTTACACATAGGAATAGCTGTACAAAAAGGGCTATCGTGTTGTAGTGGTTTAAGGCTTTGCTGATAGTGAAGGGATCCAACAAAGACTTTCTGCTGATGACACCTTGCCCTTTGCCTGTGACTTTTTGGCAATCCTTTACATTATCTCTGTTCTCATCATCCCTAGCCAATAGTTGGCCATGATGGGCATCTGGAGATCTGAAGTTTGTCAGTGCCTGTTTTGGATATCCATTGTGTATTTCTATGGTAAAATAAAATGAAAATATCAGTAGATGTAAGACACATATTTTTAATTATCTGTGGGGGGAAAATCCAGCCAATTGGTATTCTCGACAGTGCTTTTGTTTGCTATCCCAGTAGAAATCACTAGAGGAGGGGAATAATCTTATATACAACAAATAAAGAGAAATAAAAGCAAGTCTCATTTCCAAGGCAAAGACCAATGTAACATTTTATAGCTCCATGGGGAAAGTTTGAAGCACCTGAATGTGACACATCTGCATTGACCATTGAAAAAATAGCACATTGTTGCTGGGGTTGATGCAGAATAGACGATGTGAACTATCTTTCAGGCATCTTAAATATACATCTTATATAATATCCTTCAGTGACAATATTTTTGAAGAGGGATATGATTCCCAGGAAAGCTCGTATCTCATGTTTAAGATTCTACCCCAGGACTGAGAAAACTGACTGAAACCCTGAAGAATAGTGGTCAGCTGATGATCACCATAAAAGGTGGATGGACTGATTCAGTATGAGAAAGTTTCTAGCTGAAGTTTAAAAAGTGGTAATTTCAAATGCAAGATGAGCTGGAAGAATGAACTAATTTATCAGCTGGAATGATAAGGTCTTCTGAGGTGCCAGGAGAGCAGTATATGGTCAGAAAGCTTCTCATGAAACTATACAGAAGATACTGGTAAGACGTGGGAGCTCTGGCATAATTTCTGATACTTCAGGGGATTGTATATTGTGTTTCTTAGGACATGTAGCCTAGACATTGTGTGACAGCAACACAGGAGGATTACAGATGTTTCTCAGTGTTGAATAACAGGCATGAAGAACAAAATTCTGCAGATATTGGTAGACTACATTCTATCAGTCTTTCTGATCAGCTTGGCCAATATTAAGGGATGATGGGAGACATAGTTCAGACCTTTTTGGAAGGTCACCCATTTCCCTATCCCTGTTACAAAGGGTTATTCCCATATCGTGTAGGGTTTTTCATAGTTTGAGAAACATGGATTTCATGGCTACATACAAGGGGGTATCATAAAGTTTTAACAATCACCTTTAAAAAAATTTGACAGAAAGCTTGTTTTGATTTGTAGTTGTTAACTTATCTCTATGTAGTCACCATCCAGATTTACACATTCTCCCCAGCGTTTCTTGACCCTCCAAATACCATTATTGTAGAAGTCTGCAGATTATGCCTGACAAGGATTTTACATTTTAGTCACTTCTGGCAGAGCTGATTTTCTCAGCAATGTGCACTTAGGGACCAATGATGACACTGACAAAATTTCATCAATATGCCATAATAACTTGTGGGAGATAATTATTACTTTATGATACCCCCTCGTAAGGCACAATCTACAGACTTCTACAATATCAGGTGTTTGGAGGGTCAAGATACGCAGGGCAAAATGTATAAATCTAGATAGTGACCACATAGAGCTAACAACTACAAATCAAAACAAACTTTCTGTCAATTTTTTTAAAAAGGTGGTCATTAAAACTTTACGATGTCCTCTCGTACCTACTTGAGCTACTGAGAAGTCTTGCACCAGCTCTTGCCAAAATGTCCTCCCTCCCCCACCAACTCCACTTCACTCAATTCCAGAAGAAAAGAGAGAGAAAGGGAAGGAGAGAGAGACAGAGAGAATTTCTCTTGTTGATCATGTGTTTGGTCCTTGGTAAGAAAATGACAGAAATCAAGCTGTGTGCTTCTGTTACTAGAAACAGTCTGCTAATTCTCAGACAACCTACGATGTACAGACACTCTTCCAGATGCTCTTGGACTACAGCTCCTATTAACCCTACCTTTCCACTAATGAATGATGATGGGAGATTCAGTTACCCCCCCCCTTTTTTTTTTAGTGTAGCTATTAGGGACACAAAAATATACTTTTAAGAGAGATGCTTCTGAAGGAACAGAATGCAAATATGTTGCAGAAGCCTGTTAACTTTCTACGTTCCCTGTAGGAATAGCCTTAGAGGTCAACTATTTATTGTCAGCAACCACTGTGTTAGAGTAGGCTCTACTCCGATTAGCCAGGTCTCTGAAGTCAAATGATGTTTTCTTCAATGGAAAGGAATGGCAAGCGTTGGCACAAACTTTGGCCGACAACTGTGACATTTCTTTTCCTAACACCTTCAATGTGTTGGCCTCACTTCCTCCACACCCCCTCTTATTAAGCAACTTTCCTTGGGGTTTTATGCAGTAGGTTGCCTTTAGGTCTCTCCCACACACCCTTCTTGGACTGAGTTTTCCAGGAAATCCAAATTCTTGAGTAGTGTCAATTTCACTGCATATTTTGTTCTCATTGTACAAATAAACAAGATGGGGAGAGAAGGAGCTCCTTCCAGAGCATATTCAGTATTGACCCAGCTGACAGGATGCTGACAGGACAGAGATTTTCTCAGGAGAAAGTGTATTTCAGGATTGGAAACAGCTTCTTATTTTTGATCCATCTTTTTCAGAAGCAGGCAGGCAAAAAGAGAAAGCGGGTCAAAATCCCCTTGTTAAATTATTTTATAGGCAGGTGGAAGACTTCCCCAACTTTTTGCCCTCCAGGCATGAATGATGGAAGCTGTGGCCCAACGCATCTGGACGGCATTATGGTGAAGAAGGCTGGTGCTTGCTGTGATGGATCTGAATCTCCTTTGAAAAGGACTGATTATCTGGAGTTATACTTGTATCTATTTAGGTCTGGGATCAGAAATGTATGTTTCCCCCAAGTGTTGTTGGACTTGACTTCTCACCCACACTAGCCAGCATAGACAGAGCTGCAATCCAGCAACATTGGGGACCAGACACTCTCTGTTTGGGTGTTCGTTGTTTATGGCAAGGATGGGGATGCTGAATTACGATGCCTATCAATCTTGACATGGTAAGGTTATAGAATGTGAATAGCCTTACTGAAAATATAGGAATGGAAACCTATTAACAACTAGTGTCTCAATCAAATCAAATGCCCACCTTGCATTAACTTTGGACATTAATATAATCATGCTAAACATTAGATACTGCAAAATCAACTCACTACCACAAACACTAATAATTGAACTTGGCTGGAATCCCATTGAGACACTGTGTCTTTGTAAATGGATTTGTGCCTATAAGAATTAGAATCGTGCAGTTGCACAACATTTGTATCCAGTAGAGGGGTGCTGTGACATTAATATCTAGAAGAGCCAGCAAAATATCTGATGCACATAGTGCCCTATGGATCAGATCAGAGATCAGTGCACAATGGGACAGATATGCATTGGTCTTGATGTGCATCACTAGTTTTGATGTGCATCAGATTGGTCCCAATGAGCATCGAGTGTGAATTGGGCACTCTTGCAAGTGTTTCAATGTGCATCTTTGCAATTTGCATTTGGAGAGGCCACAAAAACAACCCAACCCCACACACTCTGACCATACTTTGCCCAGCTCTGAGGTAGTGTGAATGCCTTTAGGTGGGCAACTCTTGGAAATGCCAGTGGGGGAATTAATGTAGAGATAGGCCATTAGCTCATCTTACATGAAAATAGGTTCTTAAATTATATATATATGCCTTCAATATTATATCTGAATGATACTGTTCGTGCTTATTGAATTCTTTAACAAATGGAACATCTGTGTCAAGGACTTCTAAGGCTTACAGTAGTGACCTTCAGATCTTTATAAAGCTGTTCACATGATGAACTACAAAATTATAGGTCGCAGCATCTGCAGTATCCTTGGGCCCTGGATCAGTTCTACCCACTCACAGTGGTAAGGAAGGATTAAAGGAGGACTTCCAGTTTTGGGCAAGCCTTGCTTGAGCAATGAGGCATTCCTGAGTTCCAATGTGTTCCTGTGTATCTTTTGCTTGTCCTTTAGGTTTGCATCCTATTCTGTTTTTTGGTCATGACCTTCCAATCCTGATTTCAGCAAATAGCTCTGACCCCCAATATGACCTGATTCCAATCCTAGCTGTTCTTTTTCCACAGCCAGGATTTTCTGGCAGAACACCTGGTTGCAAGCCTCCAGCTCAGGTCAATTGGCTCAGTCTTAACAATGTTGTCAGTGTGCTGCCCAGAAAGGGGGCACCATGTAGCCAGCTGGCAGGCCCAGTTTCCTCTCTTCCTACACCTCAGATGGGGAAAAGAAGTGAGAATGAAAAGTGCTGCATCTGTATTGCAGAACTAGTGTAATTTCACACTGCTTAAACTGCCATGGCACAATACTATCAAATCCTGGGATCTGAAATTTGTTGTTGCATCAGATCTCTCTAACAGAGAAAGCTAAATATCTCACAAAACTACCAGTCCCAGAAACCCATAGCACATCACAGTTAATGTGGTGTTAAACTGCATTATATCTGCAGAAAATTCAGCCAGGAAGAAGGAAATAATGGGGTTCTCAGAACTTTTAAAAACATTGCAGTAATCAGAATGCAAATATTAAAAAATGAAATGATTATTTAAGACCATTTTTTTTTTGCTATTTTGAAAACAGACTTTTAAACTGAAGTGTATCAGATTGTATCAGAGTGTATCTGTCTTCTGGAGATTAGAAATGTTATGTTGGGACTTCCAACTCTCAGAAACCCCAGTCAACAACTGCCAGTGGTCCTGGTGGCAGGAGAATTCTGGATCTGTAATCCAGACAGTCATATTTCAAGTCCGGATTCTCAGAGTTGTAGTCAAAACAATTTTTTTTCCTGAGCTTCAGGGTTCATTTCTCCTCTGTATCCTGTGAATCACTGAGATCTACTCATCCCTGAAGACAGCTATAGAAGCCTGATTTAGATCTCCATGACTAGCAGCTTTGATTACCCCTCCCTCACCCTGGTGTAGATTAGAAATATGGTCTCAAATCATAAATACGTAAACCTTTTCTGCAAGTTCTTCTGTACCTCTCTACTTCTGATAAGATCCACAACCTGGCCCTCTTTCTAGCTTTAGCTCATGATGTTTTTTCATAAAACTTTTGTTTGCTCTTTTATTTATCCTTGCTCAAGACAGTGGGTGCATTTACTTAAAATGTCACAAACTTGCAGGTGGCACCAGAGTCTCAAATCACTAGCCTTTCTTATTAACCACAGTATAGTCACAAAACAATACCAGGAGGATATTCCAAAACAAGAAAAAGTTGTCAAGGATGAAATGTATTTTGAGAAACAAGGAGGACTTGCCTCTCCATAGTTGCCAGTTCCATTACTTTCAGAGTACTACACATAACCAGTGATGAGGAATGGTGGAAGCTGCAGTACAACATTTGAAAAAATATTTTTTAAAAATGCCCCCCAAATGGTAAACAAAAACAGAAACCCACAAAACCATGTTTCTTGAGCATCAGGAAAACCTGACAAGAACAACCCTGAACTGATTATTACCTTTGTGCAGAAAGTGCTGTTTCCTGCAGAAAATATCTGGAACCATGGCAGTAAATCAAAATCATAGTGCTATGCCTGTGTAGTGTGAAAGGACCTTTGGGCAAAAAGCAGGAAAGGAGGAACAAATTTATCCCTTAGAACAGCAGTTCTCAACCTGTGGCCTGTGATGCCTTTGAGAGTCGAGCAACCCTTTCCCAGGGGCTTCCTAAGACCATCGGAAAACACATATTTCCAATGGTCTTAGGAACCTCTATCCATTGGGAGTCACCTTAACATGAAGAACTGTATTAAAGGATCTCAGCATTAGGAAGGTTGAGAGCCATTGCTCTAGAATATAGGCTGTGCACTACCCCTCCTGTTCATCTGTCTTACAGGCATTACTTGTGGGTTTGTAAACACCCATCCCCACCTAAAACAAAAGCATCCTGGATTGGTAGGTAAATCAATACAGGCAATGGGATAGGGTACTTCAGAGCTCCTGTGGTTATCAGACTAGTTTAGGGCATATGGGACAAGCAATGTGACCCATTAGGCAAGAACATACTCTGGAAGAATGGTTTGGGTAGACATCCACTTTTGCTCTAAGTGTCTGCCAGCTAAGACCGTTGTCACATCCTGTCCAAATAAAAAAGTGACCCTACTTGATGGACAAATAATTTAGTGTGTTACAAAGCAGCTTGCTAGCTTCCTACACATATCCAATTCATCATAAGAATAGTGTTTCAGTTAATCACTCTGGCTTGTTTGATACAATCAGACAACATTATTTGATATCAGTCTGAGGATGCATCTATACTGTGGAAATAATAATAAATTATTGTTATTATTTTATTATTAAACAAATAATCCAATTTGACAACACTTTAAGTTTAAATAAATCACTTTGAATAAATATTATTATTAAATAAATAATGTAGTTTGACAACATTTTAAGTGCAGTAATGCCGTCCTATGGGATCCTGAGATTCATAGTTTTACAAAGTTTTTAGCCTTCTCTGCTAAAGTGTGCTGGTGCCTCAGAAAACTACAAATCCCAGGATTCTGTAAGATGACAGTTAAAGTGGTATTAAACTGCATTATGTCTATAGTATAGATGCACCCTGAGATCACCTGTTTTCTTTAACATTGTAAAGTGCTTGAATGATTTGTAAAAACCTGCAATGCTTTGACAAAGCTGTAGTCATTCAAACTTCTCCAGCTCCGCTTGGTTATTTCTATCCAACTCTGGCTCTCCAGACTATTCTGAAATGATGTTGTCTATTTTCATAGATTATCATGGTCTACATTTTACCTAGCAGCTTACCCCAAGCCACCCAAGAAGCATAGAGACTGACCCAAGATCCCCTGATCAGGCCTGACACATTCTTCCTACTGAATCCCACTGGCTTTTATTATTGCAAATTATTTGGCATTTCCTTTTTGTAAAGAATGGCATATTGTAATTCAAACATCTTAATTTTCTACGTGTATTTGTGCAATGCTTGTCAAAGGATATGAGATGCTTTGGAACTAGAGTGTCCTCAAATAAGAAATATTTACTTAATCTGGTCCTGACAGAAGCCTTTGGTCTCTCACAACTTTAAAACAAATAAAGTGAATGTGGAACATATTGGCTTTCCAGAAGCACTGAGATACTTCAGAATGAACTTTTTTGAGTAAAGACTGAGCAAAACTGCCCCCTAGTGATAAATTCAGCACTTTTCGGTAATGGGCTTGTTAGAACATTTACATTTAGGGATGAAAGGAATGTTTGGGACAAACAATTTCTGCATGAAAGGAGTTTTCAGGTCATAAAGATATTTCCCCAAAGGACTGATTAGCTGCTTTTGGCTTCTCTGTTTGTTTAAAAAGATCTTTTTGCAACAGTAATGACAATTATATGTAGCCTAGTCAGAAATTGCGGGAAAAGTACGGTATTACCAAAGCAGTAGCTTTCTGGAGCTTCCTTGCCACCTACTGTACTCTTAGTCTCTCCCTCTCCTCTATGTATGTGTGCATGTGTGTGTGCGCACACACACATGCATTTGTGTGTATGTAACTGTAGAGGCCACATCACCTGGATGTGTCAGAGAGTGACTGCCAGAGGGAGGGACAAAATGAGGGTATCCTACCATAGGAATTCTGTCCCTCCTGATGAAATTATCCTTCAGTCCCCAAATTTAAAATTGCAGAAAGTGAGACTTTGAATATAATTCACATCTAGAACTCTTAAATTTGTCATGTTCACACACATTTGGTAAATTTGCTTTGGAAGGTGAAACTGTATTTTAAAATGGTCATCTCAAGTTTTACATTACTGCATTGTGCATTGAGAAGTAATCCTTCTTACTGCACAAACATTTTCATCTGCTTTTGTGCAATCCTGAAAACTGTAAAAAAGAAAAAGAAAAAGAAGAGTGTTAAGTTGCCCAAATTTGTATTACATTGAACACAAATGTAAGAGCAAGAGGCTTACAATTTTTTGGACATAAGTCAATTGAATTCTGTAAAGAAGTTGGGTTTAAGTGATCACTGAGGCTCCGATTGCATGGCAGGTGTGTCTTTCTTTGTCAAATTTGTAGGTTGCCTGTGGAGATTAAGGACTTTGAAAAAAACTGAAGAGGCCTAATTCTAGTTGGGATGCTTTTGACATTCTCTTGTTCCAAATTGAGCCTTGATTTTGGAATTCTGAACAGAATGGAGGAGGAAGGCAAAATTTCCAGAACTTGACCTCTGGACAGTGAAAAAACAAACAAATAGCAGAGACAGTAAATGTTGGTATCCAAAACAGCCCAGATACTGACTATAATATTGTTGCGAAAATTAGGGAGTGAGTCTTGATCATGCTTCTTTTCCTGGGCCCAATGCAAGTGCCCACTGGCCCTCATTCTGATTTTTGGGCCATGGGCCATTGTTCTGTCTTTAAAAAAATCTGTATTTTGTACAGAATAACCATAACTTTCAATCTGTTCTATTTGCCTTGGTCTTCTTTCTCCTCCACCATCTTCTACATTGCTATGGAAAATGCAAGCAGTCTAGAATGATGGGAACAACCAATACGAGTGAAGCTAGAAAAGGTGGGGGCTGCTCCCAGGAGTGGGTATAAATAGAGAGGTGGAGCCATGTGTTTGGGGAGTGTGTCATTGTGCCTTGAGAGAATAGCATCCAAGGATGCTGGGGGAGACAATAGCAGTAGCAATAGCAGCTTCATTTATATACCACTTCATATCACTCTAAGCAGTCTCTAAGCGGGTTTAAAATTGTTAGGTAATTGCCCCCATCAAGCTAGGTACTCATTTTACTGACCTTGGAAGGAGACTGCTGTGAGGTGCAGTTAGAAGAGGTTTTGTTACCCAAGTTAGAGACTAGAGGAGCCCGGAGTTAAAGTGTACGCATTAATATCCTGCAGGATATATACAGTCGGCCCTCCCCTTATGCAGGGGATCCGTTCCGGAGACACACACACCTCCGTGCAAGGGAAAAAATGTGTATGCTTGAGTCCTACTAGAAGTAATGGGGCTCATGCTTGCAATGCAGTGCAGGGCGCGCACCCCATTACTTCTTCCGGGGCACGTCAGGATTTTTTCTGGTGCAGTTCTAGCGTATGCTGGGAGCCACACAAGGCGCACCCGCGTAAATGCCAGCACACTGTATATTGCTAGGAGGTGGTAGAGATTATTAAAGTCATCTGGAGAACAGATGAAATAAATATTAGGAAACTGAGGCAGTTCAGTTGGAGTGGCTGTTGGTGTAACAGATAACCAGAAGGGTTAAGAGATACAGATGCTAGATAAAGTTTCTGTGAGAACTTACAGATAACATTATTCATACTACCAAACATAATTAAAGCGCTACCAAAAGGGAAAAGACCTTTTATTATTTAGGACACCTCAGCTAGTGAGATAGTAGTGGTCTCTACATAAGTACTGTAGTGACAGCTAGTGAGGTACTTGCCACGCCATCATATAATTGGTGGCAAGGGTGGCACACAGTGTAAAAGAAGGAACCACCCTTGCTCATCTGGAAAAGCAGCAGGAGCTGTCTGACTCCAAATGCTAATAGAAGTGGGATTAATACTCTATCCTGTGTTAATTGATGAAGCTTGTTTCATTCTTTCCATTGCCTTCCCTTGCCATTTTCCACCTTTGGTGAAAATGTTTCTACTGGTAACCTTTATTTCCCAGGCTGATGATGTTTTCTATTTATTGAGTCAATCTCTATTTTAAGTTGTATTAAATTTCAAGTTGTAACTTACACTGACATTTTATGCCTAAACATCTCATATTTGGTATTCTATACATTTTATTCTATCTCCGTCTTTGTCTCCATCTCTCTATATTTTCTTGTGTCAAATCTTTGATATTGTTATATTATTATGCAAAATCTTTTAACCCAATAGATACAATCTTTGTCTTATATGGATTTGCCGAAATCCAATTGAGGGTTAACATCGTTTTGGATGGCATATTGCAAGCATGCAAGAGCCAGTATGATGTAGTAGATGAAATAGGACTCTAGTGCAGGGTTCAAATCCCGGGAGCTCACTTGGTGACCTTGGAGAAGCCACATTCTCTCAGTCTAAGAGGAAGGCAATGGCAAACTTCCTCAGAATATATCTTGGCAATAAAATCCTAGGAGAAGGCATCTATAAGTTGGAATTACTTGTAATACACCATAAAGAGAAAAAAGAACAAAATGGAGGGGATGGGGGCTTCTTACTCCTATATTTTTGTTGTCATCTGCCCATGAGTCAGCCCTGACACATGGTGATCCTGTGGATGAGACATCGCCAAGCCACCCTATCCTCAATTGCTCTGCTCAGGTTCTGTAGATTCAGGCCCATGGTCTCCCTGATTGAGCCCATTCACCTGGAGTGTGGTTATCTTTTTGCTGTCCATGGTATCTTCAAGCAGTATGCCCAAGCAAGGGTTCAGGAAAGGAAGAGGTACTATGCACCACATTGCAAACATATGATAACTAATGAAGCGCAGCAAGGAACGCCAAAGGAAAATCAGCATGTGTTGACAGCATAGATCATGAAAGGCTATGGAACGCTCTTAAAGACATGGGAGTGCAACTACATCTAATAGTCTTCATAAGGAATCTGAACTTAGGACAAGAAGATACTGTTGGAACAGAATATGGGGATACAGAATGGTTCCCAGTTGGCAAAGGGATCAGACAAGGCTGCATCCTTTCACCCTAGCTGTTCAACTTATATGAAGAATATATTATACGAAAAGCAGGATTGAACACATAGGAAAGTGGATTTAAAATAGGAAGAAGGAATATCGACAATCTAAGATATGCAGACAACACAATACTACTATCAGAAAACATCACAGACCTAGAACAACTGTTAAGAAAGATCAGCGAAGAGAGTGCGAAGACAGGCTTACTATTAAATATAAAGAAAATAAAAATAATGACTACAGGGAATCTACACAAATTCAACCTAGACAATGATGAGGAAAGTTGAAAGACAGGAAGGCCATATGCTAGATGGATGGACTCTATTAAGGAGGTCTCAGGCATGAATTTGCAGTAACTAAGCAGAGCAGTGGAAGTTAGGGAGTCTTGGAGATGTTTCATCCACGGGGTCTCCATGAGTTGATAGCAACTTGAGGGTGGTTAATAACAACATCAAGCAGTATCTTCATCACTCTTCTCCAGAACCACATCTCAAATGAGTTAATTTTCTTTCTGTCAGATTTCTCTTATATAGCTCTGACATAGTCTCCATAATAATGTCTGCTGTAGACCCTATTTTGCATGACCATGATGGGTAGCTGAGGAATAGCGCTCTAAGGTGCTAAGAAAGTGGGGAATATTCAGTTTGTTGGTTGAAATGGAAACTGAATGTCACATTCTTTCCCCCCCCCCCCCCGCCTTCTCGAAACTCCCAGTGAATTAACAAAGCTGTAACATGCTCAAGCTATTTTAGCATATTTCATTTGCATCTGTCCTAAAATTTGTTTTTGGAAACAATTTTCTTTTTGCAATTGCAATCAAAATAGGTTTTTTAAAAAATAGTTTTCAGGCTCTCCAAAAACCCATTTTACTGTGTACCTCTGACCTTTCCTCTATGACTATCCATAACATCTCAAAGCTTTGAATTTTTTCCAGTCTTTTAAATCATTCAAAGAATTTAAGAATGAAATAGCTTCAGTGGTTAACAAAAATATGCACCCTCTCACTAATAAAAATAAGCAAACTCTCACCAAAGTCAGCTACCATACAGACAGCACATTAATAGCAAGATATATTTAACTTTCAGTACTAGCTGCATTCCTGTGAATTACAAATCAAGAAACATTTATATTATTATGTTATGCTTCCTGGCCTAAATAACATTGCTGGAAAATCCTCATCTTAAATTAATCAATATAAACCAGGAGTGTGTTCCTCCAGATGTTACTGGATTATGACTCTGATCAGCTTTTGCCAACACTGTCTTAGCATCGACATATCTCTGTCAATTGTGGTGGGAATCATGCAGCCTTCTAGATGTTGTTGGACTAACTTTTGGCATTCTTCACCATTAGCTATGCTAGCAAGGGCTGCTGGGAGCTGCATTTCAGCAAACTGGAGGGCTGAATGATTTCCATCCTTGTTGCAGGCCTATTCTGTCACTTTGTTACAGGCAGAGGCTATAGCTCAGCAATACAGAAAATATTCTTAGTGTGGAAGGTTTCAGGTTCAATCCCCAGGCTTTTTGAGAAGGAATCTTGTCTGAAACCCCAGAGAACTGCTGCCAGTCATCGGCTGCAATCGAACACCTCATGAGCACACCAAAGATATTCTACATCAGCACTACTCAACTCCTATGCAGAATAGAGACACAGTGAAACACATTTAAATGAAGGAGTGATGTTGTGAAAAGCACAATGGACAACTGCAATGCACAACATTGCTGTATTCATAACCCAGTTTCCTCCGCTGTCAGTATAATATGTCTATTGTGTTATAACGAATAATCCATTCTACATTCATAGTGTGATATAGGCTTGTAATGTCACCAACAGGATGCCAGCCATTATTAGCAATACAGGACCGGATGAACCAATGATTTAACATAGAAGAATGCACTTTCATATCTTCATTTTCCCTGAATCATGATTTTGGTTGAGAATTATGTGCCATGAGCAGGAAACACTAGAATCTCAGGATGATGGTCTTTGCACATGCTCAAGAGCATGTATGGTTCTTATTTCTCTGTTATAAACAGCAGCAATTGATTTCCATCTTGAAGAGCTTTTACTATATCTGAGCAGTGAAATAGTGAGCCAGAGTTGACAGACTTTAAGCCTTTTTGATTAGCAGGAAGTATGACATTTTGTATGACTATGAGCTGGAATCCTCCCTCCCTCAGACCTCTGCAGCAATACCCATAATACCTGAAGGGGAAATGGGTTCTCCCAGCATCAGCATATTTCTGTGAGTTAGTGTGTTGAAATCCAAGGGGATTATGGTGACTTGGTTTTGAGTAAGCATGTCCCATTCACTTTACAAAATATCTGCTCCTGGGAAAGAAAAAAAAAACTGCTTGATTTTTTTAAATCGATCAACATAGCTGGCTCTAGTTTTGGAATCTCCTTGGGGATGTTGCCAAATATACTGGTGTGATAAGGGCCTATATTTTAAGATTTACCACCATGGGATCTAGGAATGAGTAGACCTGCTAATTTCAGTTGCACTTCAGTTCCTATTTTTCTGTTTTGCAGTTTGTTTTGCCTCAGTCTACAAATTCCTTTTAAATGTCCACCACACAAATGTGAATGCATTTTTGATCATTTCTCCCATCACACTCATTTTGTACACACTCCCTAACATACGTGTGTTTGCAAACCTGTTTCTCTAGAACAGTGCATTTTCATGTTATTTTTTACAAAAATGTGCAATTTTGAACACATTTGCCCCAATAAACACATTTCCCTTTTTTGCTGATGTTAATTGTTGACAAGTTGGCTTCACTTTATGGTGACTATGCATGAAAGTCTTCTGAGACATACCACTCAGGTACTGCAAACTCAGGACTGTAGGTTCTTTGATTGAACCAATCCACTGTAATGAGGTCTTTTGCTTTTCCTAGTGCTTTCCACTTCACCAAGGATTATCATCTTTTCTAGTAAGTCATGTGTCTCATGATATGTCCATACTGAAAACCTTAATTTGATCATTTTGGCTTACAGGGAGACCTCAGACTTGATTTCCTTTGGGTCCCATTTTAGCAGTTCATGGTATCCACAGAACTCTCCTCCAGAACAACACTTCCAATGTGTTGACTATCTTTATGTCAGCTTTCTTCACTATCCAGATTTCACATCCATCTATACTTAACTTCTTATACTATTCGATAATATACATATTTTTCTGTGCATTTCTTCTTGTCAGATAGACAACGTTTAAAGAACTGTAACTATTGAAGGATAAGTGTGCTTCCATTCATTTGTTGATTTGGGAAGTATGAATTAGAAAGGTGCAAATTCCAATGCAAACTGAACACATTTCTGCCCCTGTCACAGTCATAGGTTTAACTTCATCCTGAGTCGGAATTTGGGAAAGCTATGTTTTGGACTACAATTCCAGAATGGTAGCCAGAATAGTAGTGACCGTGTTGGCAGGGGATTCTGATAATCGTAGTGAGGAAAAAAACCCCAATGTTTCCAAGTTGGTTAAGTAACTTTGCATTGAGTGTTATTTAGCTTTCTAGGAAGCTCTTATTAACACCACCAGCATTATCATCATCACCACTCCCACTACTCCATTTCTAACTTTTAGGTTTATATGAACATGTGCTTGAAAGTCTGTATAAAATGTCCAGTTGGATGATTTATCTGTTGTACTTAGATATCATCTTTTTAAATAGCCTTATTATTGAGGTAAGTCCAGCTTGAAGGCTGGTATGGTGTAGTCATTTGAACATTGGACTAGAGTGCTGGAGACCAGGGTTTGAATCTTGCTTAACTATGGAAACCCACTTGGGCAAGTCACATTCTCAGTCTCACAGAAAGGCAAAGACAACCCCCTTCTGAACAGATCTTGCTTAGAAAACTCTGTGACAGATTTGCTTTAGGGTCACCATAAGTTGGAAACAACTTGAAGACACACAACAACAAGAAGTTCAACTTTAGGAGAAATGCACTATTGGAAGCTTGGATTTCAAAATGGAAGTTAGGGAATGGGCATTATAATGGACATGGCTCCCTTTCACACTGGAATCTCTGGCAAGCAGATTCACTGGGTCTTCAAATGGAAGTAGATAAAACAACCAGAGTTTTGACATAACAGTGTGACTAGTGTATTAGTCACACACTAATACATTAGACAGGATTGGCACCTAAAATGCAGGTCACAAGCATTGTTGACAAATGAACTGTTGGATGTTGGAAGGAAATATATACATAGACAGATTTTTAATGAAGTGTGATTACAGTGAAGGAAAGTTTAGGCTCACTGTGAACAAAACAAAGTCTGTTCAATGCCTAGCATCAGCCAATAAAGCACTGAAAATATTGGGATGTGCACAGAGGTTTTCTGTAAAATACAGTATGGATTATTCATATCTGATAATATAGAGTCTATATGAACTGATGCTGCTTTTGGCCGTACTGAGTCCTAGATGATTTCTCACGTGTTTGAGACTCTTTTTCCTTACTTTTTTTTGCTGCACTAACAAATGGGGAAACAACCAAAGGTTCTTAGCAAGATGATGCTACCAATTAAAATAATTGTATTTCAGCAATGTGGTCATTTGTCACATTTGGATGCTACCCACAAAATCCACAAAGCTGATGATCAGGCAGAAGCTTGCTAAAAATGTCCTGAGAAAAAGAAGAATGATATTGGGATAAAAACAAACAAACAAACTGTTCCTGTAATGCAGTTTACTAACACATTTGCAAACCAGGTTATTCAGGAAGCCAGTATTTTGCCTTTGATGATTAGACTGAGCATATGTTCATTATCTGGGTTTTGCAATGAAATAATGTGCTTTCACATTCATACATTTTTTAAGAAAACAAAAGAATATCAAACTTTCCTTTCTGAGGGTCTATTCATTCAGACTGAAGTTTATTAAATTTCTGATGCCCTTTTTGTTCAAAAAAAAAAAAAGGGGGGGGGGGAGAGACCAAGGGCATCTTACAATAGCAGAAATGTATCTATGTGTGATCAGTGGCAGCTGGTTGGTAGAGTGAACTTCACCGGACCTATCCAAGGGGGTGAATCTAATTTGCAGAAATGGTACAGTACCTTGGATGGCTCTTTTAAATTCAAACAAAAACCCAGAGGACATTTTCCATCCCACAGACATGGGACTCACCAACTACCAATATGCCTGCAGTGGTCCTGAGAAACCTCCATCTGGGGGCCTCTAGACTACAGTGAATAAGGAGCTGATCACAGGGAACTGTTATATTGAAACTGCTCTGTGTTAGTCCTATCTTTGTCTGGAACACATGGCATGACATTGTGGATCTCCCAAGGCTCAGCCATGCTGTTCTACTGTTGAATTGTTTTGGAAACTGATTTCCCTCTCCCACTGGAAATAATCTGTTAATGACCTTCCTATCCCAGTAATGACTTTGGGTGTGACTACAGGCTAGTCTACATGTAAGTATATTATGCACATCGCTGCAGGTTTTCACACATTTTGCATAATTGGTTATCTTCATTTTCTTGCATAAATTTGCATCTATTCACATCTATTCACCCTCCCTCTACCAAAAAATGTGCAACCATCCAAATGCATGCAAAGCAGACTGATGGATAATGAACATTTCTGTGAATTTCCATAGATACTCTAGTAATAATCACAAAGACTTTTTCTGTGGAGTTGGAGTTGTTTGAGAGGGGCCCTCAAAAAGCCCAAACTGTAATCATGTGTGGTTGGATCGTATTCTGTTAGAGTAGAATGAGGAGTATTTTAATTTTGGAGATTCGCATTCTGCTTGATTGTAATAAGACATCAGGACCCACAAGAGTTTGCTAGAGACCACTGCACATTTGTTCTCCATTCTCTGGCATGTATTTAACATATTTTACATTTTTTTTTAAGAATAAGATTAAGAATGGCGTGATTCTGATATACTTCCAGTAAGGATACATGGCCAGCTTAAAGGGGAAATATACTAAACTTTCAAGAGTAAACACACAAAAGCAGTGGCGTCACTGGAGTTGGCACCACCCATGCAGTATCTCATGGTGTCATCTCCCTCATTGACCACACCATTGAAATCTATTGTAATCCCCATATATCACCAAATGTAATAGTAATAGTTGTGACATAAAACAACTAACAAAATTAAAATTTAACCTTTAAATTACAATATCATATGGTATTTACATGTACATAGTTTCATGTGGTTAAAGTGAAAATTTGGAAAGGTGTTATTTTTTTTAAAAAAGTTTACAAGAATAATATATATATATATATAAACAAAGTTCTAAATTTAATTTGAAAAAACAGGGCTCTCCTTTCTACTCCCACTGAGCCTCACCACACTCACACTGTCTCTTAAGCATTTTAAAGGGATGTAGGCAAATACCACAGTGAATTTCTGACAAAAAGCTGGTGTTTGGGGAGCAGTGGTGTCCCCTCACTTAGAGTGTCACCTGATGTGGACCATATTCCCTGTAGCCCACTATTCATGTCCCTGTACAAAAGCAGAGGCAGGTAAATAACAGTTCTCAGGAAAAAGCATAGGAAAAAAAACAGTGGCAGTGCTGTGGTGTGTGTTTATCATCGAGATCTGTGTGGGGAATGGGAGTATTTATTTCATAATAGCATCATTACAGTTTCTGTGGTTTGTTTTTTAACAGTCATGAAGCAGAAGACAGAGCAAACAGAGTTGTATAAATGGTATTGTCACATCTCAAGTGTGAGAAAGCAAACAGGGGAACTAATAACATTGAATAGTAAGTGCAACGATAACGTGAAAGAATCTGTTGCCATTCTGCTACTCACATGCAGAATGCAGAATAATGTGTCCCCCCCTCCCCACCAGACATATACACTCAGGCATTTATGGTGCATAGTTGAATTCCCCATACAAACAACTGCCATGTAATAAGCTCTGGCACAGCTCACATATCATTCCCGCAATTTCTCATCTTCACCCTATTGCTTATGTAGCTGAAAAAGAAACCACCAGCACACAAGATACACAAGTCTAAGGAAACCTTGAGATTTGCAGAAATGCAAAACTCTCCCAACTTTATGGGGGAAAACAAATGGAAAGGACCACTAAAAAAGCCCAGTGTGGACTGAAAACCAATGTAATACTGGTAGTAGTACAGGTGTTTTGGCTCGTCCCCTCTGCAGCACTGCAGCATAATTATTTATTGCTGTTCCTATTGTAATTCACAAATATTTGAAGTAATATTTGTACAGAGTTGTTTTATTTCTTTGTGTCATGTGTCATGTGCACGTAAACAGCAAACCCCCCCCCCCCCCATAAAACCCAAACAAAGTGTGGAAATGGTAATCCTAACTGAGAAGCTAGTTTGGACTGAAATAATTAGATGTGGAATGGTTGTTTTAAACAGAGTGCACATTGATCGGGGCATGTTTGTAATTCTGCCTATAATCTGAAGTACGAGCAACATGATCATGGCACGGCTCTCTCACACACCTGTTTGTGTGTGTGTGTGTGCGTGTGTGTGTATGGCATTAGTAAGACAAAATCTCTTCTGACAAATCCACCAGTGCCATGCGCTCGAGTAAATATATTGCCAAATCGGTAAAATAGAAGCGCCATTCAGGAAGGTGGGGTTGTCACGTCCAGAGAAATTATGGAGGAACAGTGAGTCACTGAGTAAACGGCAAGGCACGGCTTTCTTCTCTAATTAGTTCCATCACTTTTGGCAAGACGGAATCCCCACTGAAGACAGAGCCAAAACTGTCACTGGCTTGACCAGGCGCCCAGGTGAGTCTTTCATTAGACTTGTATTCAGAGAAGTTCTGCAAACAGCAACTGTTAGCAAGATGGGAAGTCTTTGGACTAAGTTCTGGACTAGAGCACAGGTTATATTTGCTACTGAGACTATGCCAAAATGAATTTCTAGAGCAAACTACTCCCCCTTTCGCTCCAAAATGTGAAGATACTATAAAATCATAGTCAAGTGAGGGCAGCAGGTGCCCATATTGTGATTTAGATCAGAAGGGTTTCCATGTTCCATGTCAGTTTGGCTTAGCTAGTATGTCACGAACAGAAGGTAATACTCTGTTGATAGGCAAAGACAGAAGACCAGGCCTCTTGTATTTATACCTGCGGAGGTATAATAGAAGGAGGGAGGCAGGTGGTTGAAAGCACTGCTCTCCAACTAAGAATTCTGCCCTCCCAGTGAAATTTTTCTTCTTGGGTTGCACTAAATTGAAACTTCAGTTGAGCAGGCAGAGTTACCAAGGGTATTAGTGTTGTTTACCTTCAAGTCATTTCTGAATCTATTACAGGGATTTATTTTCAGGTTTCTTCGGGGGGGGGGGGTTGCCCTTGCCATCCCTGAAGCTGAGAAATGGTGACTTGCCAAAGGTCACCCAATAGGTTTAATGACTGAATTCAGACTCTGCTTTCCAGAGGCCTGAGCTAATGCTTGAACCACTAAACCATGCTGGTATAACAACAAAGCAAATGTGAGAGTTCTAAGAGTGAATGGTTCTTTGCAATGTTAGAAATTTTGGAGTGAAACAAAATTTCATGGGGGGGGGCAGAATACTTATTTGGAGGGCTTCTCCCCCCATGATATATCTGTATGTTTGGCCTTAGTAATTCCTGGAATGATTAAAATCTGGTGGGGGGGGGGAATCCTGATTTTGAGTGATGGAGATCCTGGAGCCATGAGGTAGATATCTCATTGAAAACATCAGTCAAGGCAAGGTGAAACATCCCTCTCTCTCTCTCTCTCTCTCTCTCTCTCTCATAAAGGGAAATTCAGTGGTAGGAATCACAAGATAAAGGACAGCAGAAATAACTTCCATTGTGGTATTATAATGTCTTTATATGTATTTATTTTGTGATCACACTTAGAACATTGCACAGTTCTGGTAGCTGCTTCTCATCAAGGATAATTTGGAAAAACTGTAAAGAAGAGAATTTCAAATGATCAGGGCATTGCACAAGTCCCTAATAAGTTAAGGTTACAGAGTTTGGGGCTTTCTAGTTTAGAAAATAAAAAGCTAAGCCTAATTTTTTTTTCTCCAGAAGGGGGCATGATAAAGGTGTATAACATTATGCATAGTATGGAAAGCTTTCCTTTCCCAAAAGCTAGGGTATTTTGGTGCAGTTGAACAGTGGGAGAATGAAGATAGACAAAAGGAATCAAATCATTACACAGATACCATGAGATATGATGACTGCCACCAACTTAGGGCAGAAACAGATGGTCCTGAATGGGCGGCTTTAAGCCACCCCTAAAAAAGCTGAATTGGGGCTGTGGCAACCACACACCTTGGTCCTGATCCAACTTTTGGGTGGCCCAAAAAGAAGTGACAGAAATCTGCTCCTGGTTGAGCCAGCAAAAAGCCAGCTTTTCCACTGCCACCATGGCTTTGCGATGCTCCTGTGGCATGCAGTGTATAAATGCCATGCTGCCAGACTGCTGCAAAGCTGCCTGCCATGTGATTGGGTGGGCAGCTGCATGGCAGCTTCCTGCTGGGGGCATGCATCATCTAAACAACATGCCCTCAAGCTGCCAGGAAGCCACCGCAAAGGGGCCGTCTGTTTCGGCCCCCTCAATGGAATAAAAAAGACACAAATTGCTACTAGTCATCAGTGATGGCTCTCTGTTACCTTCACAATTCAAGGCAGCCTAACTCCAATTGTCAGTTGCAAGGAAGCAGCAGTGTGAGAAGATGTTGTGTTTATGTCCTGGTTGTGAATTCCCCAGGAGAGTAATCTGGTAGGCCACTGTTGGGAACATTATCCTAGACTAGTGGAACATTGCTTCTAATATTCTGATGATACTCCTGGGTAGACAATAGCAAACCTGTACTTTTTATTGTTAATACTCTTTATTTGTTAAGCCCCCAAAATATGGTTAAAACCCTATTTCCAGTGTAGTCCTAAAAACCTTTGCTTAGAAGTATAGATTGTGATAGGATGGCGTTTTTGAGCCATCAGCTAGACAGTAATCGATAACAAACTACTATGTCTGGTCATGATTGCTAGACTCCTGAACTGAGCTGAAGTTGATGTACTTCTGCACAGCTGTTCTGTTCTGTTTGGTTTTGTTTTGAAGTTAGATTTACTGAGCTCTGAGGAGCTGTGGAAGGAAAGTGGGGAAAATATGATGACAGACATATTGTTCCAAGAATCTTATAGCTACCCCATAAAACTCAATAAATCAAGTGTGTTACATCCACAATGCATGCTCAGTATGTAAGGACCACTGTTTAAGCCGTCACTGTCCACATCCTACTTTTTTGATTTTATGCTGTAGAAATTGGGTTTTTCCTAATATAGCAGCTTTTGACTTTTTGTTGCTGCTCTGTGCTTTTAAGTTGTTTCCATCTTATGGCCACCCTAAGAAAAAGGTATCATAAGGTTTTCATGGCAAAATTTCATCAGAAAGGGCTATCCTTTGCCTCCTTCTGAAGTTGAGAAAATGTGACTTTCCAAGGCCTCCAAGCAGATTTCCATGGTCGAAAAGAGATTCAAATCCTGGTCTCGCAGAGTCCTAGTCCATTGCTCAAAACACTACACAACACTGGCTCACAACCTTATCAGAGCCATAAACAATCTTTACCTCAAATATGGCTTTAAGGTGAAGATCAACTTACTAACTTTCTTTCTCTGTATTCAATATATTTTTGTATTGGCAGTGGAGCCTGGTGGATCTTCTGTCTGTTGGATGGTAAATGTGCTCTGGGTTTTAGCCCAAACATCCAGGGTGCTGAACCTTTTTGAAGGATGGGGTTCAGCTCTTTAGAGAGCTCCTTTAAAGTATGGATTGCAATCTATATAGGCTTTCTTGCTCACGTATAGCAGAGCAAACCTTCCAATATTTCACAGATGAGAACTGGGACACTTGCAGCTAAGCAACATCAGAGTGTGGTCAAGATAGAAAAAATTATTACTAATAAAGAGGCCACGCCAGTTTGTTTTTGTTTGAGCTTACTGGGAAAGAGCAAAATACCAATGCCTCCTCTCCTCTCCACCCTGTTTTCACTCTCAACTCAGTTTGCGGCAATTGAAGTTAGCTGAAGACAAAGGAGGAACCAGGGAGAAACTGGGACATTTGAAAAGTGTTTTTAAAAGTGGGATGTCAGAAGGTTAACTGGGATTGTCTCTACCAAACTGGGACAGTTGGAGGGTATGGTAATACAACTACAAAATCCCACCCAGTTCCAATTATAGATAATAGGCAACATATTCATCTGAAACATCATGAAGACACCTCTGTACTCTTGTCTGTCTACTTCACAAGGTGACATCCATTTCATTATTGGGCTGGAGACAGGAGTTTTCACTGATATTTTCACTGATATAAAAACCTCGAGCCTTCTAAGTACTCCTCCACCAAGAATCCTAAGTGAGCCATTGCTGTACTGGGGTATCTTGGTGAGTCACATCTGATGTAGGCAGAATATTTCAAAAAGAATAATTTTGCTTATGGGACAAGATGCCATTAATGAGTAATTGGGAAACCTCTGGGCCTTGTGGAAAGCATGTCAATAAAACAGCCCATAAAGCACCCTCTAGAAACTTTAGGAGACTTTAAACTGAAAAATATTAATTAAAGTTCAGTTTTATTGAGCAATTGGGCAAGCTTAAATAAATTCAGAAAATTAAAATTAATTTGAAAATAATTAAAAAGAAAGGCACACCTCACATGTTTCCAGTGCTTTGAAATATTAAAAGACCCAGGCAAAGAAATGCAAAGAAAATTTCCTGGGAGCAGGTGTTTGAAAAAATTAGACTAAGGGAAAGGTTTTGCTAAGATTATAAATGTCATTTGTAGAACTGTTTTCTGACCCATCTGTCCATAACTATATCTGCTTAAATAATCCATTTCAAATGTGTGGATCTAGTGTAAAGACGTTTTTGAACAGAAATGTTTCTTTATTCAGTCATTTTGGGCAACTGATGAAACTGGAGTGGCCATGTGTTTCACCTTAGCACTCACCTAATGCCCCCAAGCAAAGGAAGATCCTGATTTCTGCATGGTTAAGAGAAGCCATATATCCAAGGGTGAGACAAACATTGATAAGGCAGCCGGAGGCCAATTCCCAGAAGACAGTTCAGGGATATAAGGATGGTCATACTTTCTCAGCAACAGAAAACCCCATGATAGTTTCACCTTAGGGTCGCCATAAGTCAGAAATGACTTGAAGGCACAAGACAACAGCAGAAATAGAAGTAAAGAGCAGTCATGCTGCTGATACTAAGGAGCTTGCGAAGGGCAAGCAGGGCCAAGAATAAAAATGGGACAAGACAGGAAAATAGTAAGGAACACAATATTTGAGATGTACATGTTAGGTTCCCTAACAGGAAGTGCACATTATAGAAAAATAGGAAAAGTGACCAATGCTGTATCTACAATACAGAATTGATGCAGTTTGACATCACTTTAATTGCAATGGCTCAATGCTATGGAATTCTTGGATCTGTGGTTTTTTTGGCAAGTTTCATCAGAGGTGTTTTTGCTATTGCTAGCCTGAGGCTGAGAGAATGTGCCTTGGGCCCCCCCAAAGTCTTAACTCCCCCAGAAGTCCTGTCCTTAGAAGGTAGAAGTCCCCCCAGAAGCTCGCCCCCCCCCAGCACTGGGTGACATCCGGTGCAGGAACACTACTGAGTTTGGGCACTTGGTCTCTAAAAGGTCCACCATTACTTGTTAGAGGAAGGCAAAACTACTTAACCAGCACTTAAACCACCCATGAGGCCTCTTCTTTTCCAAGCAGATGTAGTGGCTCAAAATGTAGAGTTCTTTGTTAGCAGCAGGAAGGGGAGGGGCTCATATCCACGCAGATGAGTATGGCAGGATGTAGTGATGTCACATAACATTCAATCATTGGTTTTCTAAAATTTTGTTGTCACACACTTTCAGAGGACACCTCCACCAAAGACGAGTGTGAGCTTCCAGAACCAAAGAATGACAAAGAGATTGCATTCCCTGAAGACTCAAGATCCTCAGTGTATTTAAGATCTGCAACCCTAGACAGAGACAACTTCCCTCTGGAGTAAGATGGCAAGGCTAGACACCATCCAAGTCCATGAGAACAATAATGACTGGAGGAATAGGTTCATCCTGAGGTGACCAGAGAGAAGCTCAGTCATAACAGAAGACCGTAGGAGCTTTCTTCGGAGGTTGGAAATGCCAAAATGCTTGCAGCTGAGCTCTGGGTGGGGCCTTAGCAGCTAAATACCAGAAGTTTTACTCTTAGTGTTGCAAAACCCATGATTCTTCTGAGTGCCAGACCCTGCCTTCTATCCCTTGTATCCTATGACCTTTGTTTGACTATGAGATCCTGATCTTGGTCTCTGTTTCACTTCACCTTTTGGAATCTTCCTCCTTATTTGCTATTGAGAACCAGACTGGGTTGCTGCTTGGCTTTGGCTTCTCCTCACTTGTCTTACATTACTCTTCAGTAGAACTCTATTTGTTTTTGACCTCAAGCCATTCTCTATCTCTGGCCAAGAACCTGTTAAGAACTGGTATAGTGTAATACTATACTGGTGTAAATCAGTGGGATTGCAGAATTAACTAAGATTTCTAGACTGGTTGGTGTGAGATTGTGCATGTATTCATTATTCTGGAAATGTCATAGCTATGGCACAGCCCAGGAGAATATTCACATAAAGTGATCTCAGAATCTTCTGTATGCAAAAGGTCCAACTGCTGACCAGTGAATTTAGCATAAAGTCCCAACAGCATTTTAGCTTCTGCTTCCAAATTCTCACTTGTTCATTGCAGAGCAATTGGAGACATGCTTCTTTTGCAGGAATAGGCTGGCTTCTTAGGTGCTCAAACTGGAGCTGATGTGAACTTGTTCTTAAAATCTGAAATTCCTCTCCTGACATTTTTATGTTGAATATTCACAGGATGCTATCTGGCTGTTTAGATTTTCACAAAATATTCATGCCATAACATCTGGTGATACCTGATTCTTATATTTGACTAGCAGCTCAAAATATCTTACATTTCCCAAAAGAATAGAGAGATACAAACAAGTGGAAAACAGGTGAATTTTGAGATAAAATTTCATAGTGAAAATCTGAATCTAATCTGAAAGCTAACTGGCCAAATTGAGACACAAATAACGGCAAACCTTTGAGTAAACAAAATCATTATTTATTCTACATTAATCTGTGTACATATTTGCTCTATTCTTTTAATAACAGAGGGTGTTTACATCTATAAAAACATTTATTACAAAAGCATCTGCACATTTTACAGTCCTGAATCTATTTAAGCTACTTAAGGTATTCTATGCCTTTAAAAACACACACCCAAACTCTGAAGCACAAAAAAAGTACTAAGTGCCATGGTCTGTATTTGTAATGCTCATGACTTTCATAACCTTAAAACAGACCTGAGCAGCATATTTACAAATTATTACCTCAAGGCATATTCCTTCTAGTACTATAAGTTAATTGTTGACCTATAAGCCTTCATGGAAGGTGAAATTTTCAGCCTAAACCCAGGGTTCTCAAAGCAGGAGGTGGGACTGTTTTAAGAGTGATCTAGTTGGTAAAAAAGGAACAATCAGCGTTCCCAGATTCTTCCTGTTCTCAGCAAATTTTAGGTAGCTCCTCACTCCCACTCTCCACTTGGATAGAAGGCCAGGTATGAGAGCAGAATTTGGATAAGTTATTTTTCTGAATTACAGCTCCCAGAATCTCCCAGCCAATGCAGTAATTTTTCCAAGCTGTGGCTGAAGACCAGTCTAATAATGTTGGGGGCAGAGTGTCTTTCTGGACATTAATATTTGTGAAATCTCATTATTATTATTATTATTATTAAATCCATGTAGCCTCCATCTGTATCTTTCATTTGATTCTTTGCTTTTCAAGAAGTTACTACAGACAAGTGCCTCATCTGCCACCTCCTTGATGGTGTCTTTGCAAGGCATAAACATTAGAGAAAAACATGGTACTTACTTTGAGAACCGCTGGTTTGCATGTTCCTACTGTTGATTCAATGTTAAGCCAAATGTACACTATATATATATATGAATGAAACACAACACCATTTTACTGTTAATGAACATGTGTTAAGATGCAGCATCCTTTCTTTCTGAGGGCAAAATCCCCCCCCCCTTTAGTTTAAAAAGACATTTGCAACACTGCTGTGAGCCAATTGCCATTGCTGACTTCTGGATCTTAACTGAAAGCCTTTGTTTGTTTATCTTATGTATACATTTGTTAGGGCCAGAATTATATAGATAAAAGCTATCACATCTAGTTGCGATCGAGTGACAGCAGGTATACATTTGTATTGGTCTAGAAATTTCACTGACTAGCATCTATTTCACTGAAGAATTTTGTCCTTTTTGGTTCCATTGACTGGGAAAAGTGTAAGATATTAATTAATTTATTGTTGTTGTTGTTGTTAAAATGTCCATTGCATTATTCACATAGCTACTGTAGATTTTTTTTTTAAGTGAAAAAACCGGTTGCACTACAATTTATTTGTTAAGATTTCAAGATGCTTGCTACTAGTCTTTTGATTTTGCTTTGGCTGCATATGAATATGACTGCACCTATGGAAGTTTTAAACTATTTTTTCCCCCTGACCATTAAAACAGTAACCAAACCTGAAGGTCCATGAACTTGCATGGACTGCTGTCTGAAATACATTTCCCTTAGTGTCCTTGTGGGCTAGTCACATCCAATATCTTCTAGCCTCCATGTTACTACGTAGTGATCCACTGGACATACATGATGGCTAATCATAAGTTCACCATATTGACAGAGTCCAGACAGAGTCCTACTTGGACAGAATCATGCATAAAATAGCACCTTCTTCTGGGGGTGTACTTCCAACAATTTGTTGCAATTAGTTAAGAGGTGCTTGGGCTAATTAAACTCATGCACACTCATAAATTGTTTATTTTGTCTTGGAAGCACTTCTTTCCAACCCCATATATTTATATAGAAAGGCAGTGGTTGCTTAGTGAGGGAGGAGGGGGCAAAATATATATTATTTCACTTCAGATGTCCTGAGTTAACGCCAAGAAAACTATTGTTATATAGTGGTAAGAAACATAGGCTCAGTCATCACTGAGCCATGAAACTTCTTGGGTAGTTCTGGGCTGGTCACTCTTTTTTTTTTCAGCTTGACTTTCCTCATAGGCTTGTTGTGACAATAAACTAGGGAGAAAGATCAATGTGTATCCATCCTCCAACATGTCACAGATGAAATCTGTGTGGCGAGGGAACAGAGGCCTAAATCCATTTCTTACACCCAGCTATTGACCCAATGAGGTGTACACACTTGTTGACTACCATTCAGCTATTGATCCAATGGGTTTACTTTTGTTGCAATAAGCAAGTGGATTTAGGGCAGAGTATCTAAGGAAGATTGTGGTCTAAAAGTACACACAATGTACAGAGCATTGCAGTTTATTCAGACTATATTTGTATCCCTGCAAAAATTTTAGTTGTTTCAGGATTCTGGATCTTGACACATTTTCTTTCATATTCATTTCTCAGTAGAAACTATTCCATACTGTTCCCTCGCTAAAAACAGCAACACAGCAGTTGTAGTCACTTCTGCCCATCTGTGAATATACAGCCAAGTGCAGTAATGACAGCTTGTAAAGTGCTCTCAACACCCAACATCCTTTCAGTCATCACAAATCTCATTTTCAATAATTTCAAAGCAAAACACCATAAAAAACATAAAAAGCAAAACCACATATATGCTGCCACACCCATTTTGTTGATAAGCCTAACAGTAAATGAGAAAAAATTAGATTATGAATACAAGACCAAACCAAAAAGAACAAACTATAAACTGATTGTATCAGTTATAAAAATAAAAAATCAGCTAAAAATTAACAACATGCTATTCAAAGTGCAATAAATATTGGCCGGAATACTGTTAGCATACTTCTTGCTCATAAAAGGACTTGTGTCTGCAGAAAATAAAATGGTGAAGATATACAATATGGTGGGCTGCTGTCACCTATGTACATCGCACAGCTGGCAAAGGGACTGATGCACAATGGATGTGCTATGCTCCCCAATGTACATTGGTCTAATTTGCTGGTGTCATCTTACATTTCTTTGCAATTCATTAATGATTTTCTTCATATTTCTATTCTTGCTTAAATGCATACAAATTTATGTTGTGTGAAAGGTCATACAGGATTCCGGCCATTGAGTAATAATTATATAGTCATCAAGAAGTAGTTGTCTGCATCAAGTTTTACTTCAGTCAGAAACCTTAAAAATCAGAAAGGGAAAGGTGCTTTGAATGAAAACTAACATTCTGACACTGTGGGAGTTGTAAGCATTATGTACAGGTTGCATTTCCTACCACTTTCAACACAAGCCATATTGAACTTCAAAACAAATGTGCGTTTACTCACAACCAACCATTATACTGATTGTGAAATACCTGCCAGTTTTATGAATAGATAGTTGAAACAGAACACTGTCAAGATTACCACATGCTTTTGAGATTGTAAAAGCCCAATTTTTCTTGTGTTAGACTGATTTCCCACTTTTAAAGGAATGACTTTTTTAAATGTAAAAATTATTGTGAGAATTGTGCGTAGCTTGCAAAAATATTACATTTAGGAATGGACAGATCTGTTAAGTCTTTCCCTCCAGACAATATCCTTTCTCCACCCCTATTTTGTGCCAGTTCTGATTCATCTCATTTATTTTTACAAAAAAAAAAATTCCATGCATATTGTTATGTGCATTTTTTAAATGGATGCTTGAGAAAAGCATATTTTTACTATTTTAGTAATGTATGTTGTGGGGTTTCTGTGCCTTTGTTTTTCCAGTTGTGAACTTACTGTCTATCACAATTTGTTTTCTTTCACAGAACAAATACAGCAAACCTAGAAATGTGGAGATTTCTGGCTGCAAATTGTGACTGGTTCCACATTTCAGTCAGATAAATGGAACATCAGAGAAATCAATACCTCAAAAGCCTTGATAGAGCAAATTTCTCACACATTCCGATTACCTTAAATTACAGTGAACATTAAATGGAAACTCAGCTGGCTGGTGCTCTCTGGACACAGCTTTCTTCAGATCAAGAGGGCAAAGCATTCAGAGGACTGCACTCTATACATACTAGCAGCAGCAGACTCTAGCATAGGTTCATATTTTTGTGTTTTCTGATACTTTCACCTATTCACCTCGAGGAAAGGCTGCTTCATATTTTTTGGGGCTTTTTAGATTGGCAGGAAAGTGTGACATGAAGTTGCACTTTCCTTAATGCTTAGCAGCTAGACTGCAAGCCCCAGGTGTGCATTTAAAAAGTACAGGGCAGCTAGACTGAGGGGTGTGGGAACGACTTATCTGAGGTCTTTTCTGTGGCTCAGCAGCTACATGGGAAGCTCTCAGAACACTACAAACACAGGCGGAGCAGCTACATGGGCGGCAATGAACGTGGCTTTTAGCCGGGGTGAACCTTTAAATTTTTTTTCCTTGCCGGCTGCGAACTACGCAATTCCTCAATGCCCTGCAGGTGTAAAAGCTGGGGTTTATCCGCAAAGTTTTTTAAAGCTCCCAAACCCTAGCTCCACCCCTAATCCGAACCCTAGACATGCACAGTAGGGACTCTGGGATGCCGTTACTGTTATTCTACTATGGATAACATGTCAATTCATTCACAAAATAAAGGGGTCCTCATAAGTATACAGGATCCTCATAAGTATACAGTTCGCAGCCGGCAAACCTGCGCAGTTGCGCAGGACAAATGTATACTTATGAGGATCCGTCAAATTATCATTGCATTTCCTCCGCCTTTTTAAACTGTGCCGTTGCACTGGTGCATCATGAATGAACCCCTTTATTTTGTGAATGAATTGACATATTATCCACAATAGAATAACAGTAACGGCATCCCAGAGTCCCTACTGCGCATGTCTAGGGTTCGGATTAGGAGTGGAGCTAGGATTTGGGAGCTTTAAAAAACTTCGCAGATAAACCCCAGCTTTTACACCTGCAGGGCATTGAGCGTTTTAATTAGAAGTGAAGTCCACACCACGCATGCTCCCAATCCACGATCCATTATGATCCGCACCTGTATCGCTGCCTTTAAATGGGCGCTTTAAAGAGACAGAGCCCCATTTAACCGTGCAACTACACCTTAGCCTTTAGATGCAATAGCAATGTTGCGCCCTTTTAAAAAAAGTAGTGGGGAAATCAAACCACTTTTTAAAGGCACTTCTTCTCCCTTAAAACTCCAAAATAGTGTTTTCATGGCACACTTTCCCTTTTTCTCATCTAAAGGCTGAGCTTTCATGCAGCCATCAACACACCTCTTTTTGCCAATGTAAAATGGGCCAGCTCCTTTTTAAAGCACTTCTTCTCCCTTAAAATGCCAAAACAGTGTTTTCATGGCACACTTTCCCTTTTTCTCATCTAAAGGCTGGGCTTTCATGCAGCCTTCAACACACTTCTTTTTGCCAATCTAAAATGGGCCTTTTGAAACCAATCAAATACACCCCCTACCTGGAAATAAGCTCCACTGCTTTAGAAGGAACTTATTTCTGAGTCAGCATGCATAGAGTTGAACTATTAAAAAGACACACAGTTCTTCCATTCTACTGAAGGGGATAGTGTGAGTAACACATTCAGCTATTTTCCTGTCCTTCTGAGCTCTCTGAAAATAATATTCTTTAAGCACATTCAGCTATAGAAAAATAGTTGGGTGCATCCTCAGCTATCTCCCAGCAACATGGGAAAGTTTTTTGTGGAGCTTTTGGGCTATGTGGCCATGTTCTAGATGAGTTCCTTTCTGACGTTTCACCAGCATCTGTGGCCACAGAAACGTCAGAAAGGAACTCTTCTAGAACATGGCCACATAGCCCAAAAGCTCCACAAAAAAACTATGGATGCCGGCCATGAAAGCCTTCGACGCAACATGGGAAAGGTTGTAGTGTGGAGGCCAGCACTGGTTACAAGGGGATTTGAGGGGATTTCATTCACTGCATGGATGGAACAGAATTCCAACCTATGAAATAACACAAAAGTGAACTGTGATGGTGTAACTCTGATTTGCTGGTGTACTTGAATACCTTTATTTTGATTTATTTAACTCATTTCCAACTTATGGTGACCCTAAGGCGAATCTATCACAGCGTTTTCTTGGCAAGATTTTTTCAGAGGGGTTTTTGCCTTTGCCTTCCCCTGAGCTTGAGAAAGTGTAACTTGCCCAATGTCACCTTGTGGATTTCCATGGCCAGGTGGGGAACAGAACCCTGGTCTCCAGAGTCATAGTCCAATGCTCAGAGCACTACACCATGCTGGTTCTTACTTACACCATAATTCACTAACAGAATGCTAGACTTTCTATCAGTGAACTAGATCTTGGACTCATTCTCTTGAATGCATGCTAGGGTTGCCAGGGAGGCTACAGGATGGTAACAAGAATAGAGCTGGATGGTTCCTTGACAGTGTTTTGCAGTACTTAGTCTAGCCTCAAGATCTGTTCATAGTTAAAGTTTAACTGTTTCTCTATACATACAGGCAGGAACAAATCCATGAGCTTTCCTATGGAAACAAAACATTGTGCCCTAGTTGGTTGCATATAATAAACAAGGGACTGCAATCTTAAGACATGGATCGATCGTGTTTTAGTTTTCTAGCATGATCCAGGTCATTTGTTTTCTATCTCTGTCTCATACCAAAATTGTAATTAGACTACTACAGCCACACAGTTTTATATATATAAGTACATGCAGCTTATTAATATTATTCAGAGAGGAAAATAAACAATCTTAATACTGGCACTAAAGTTTATACTGAAATCTCATTCCACATTCAGCCTGCAGTTTTAGCTGGAGGTGAGATTAATAGTTCAGAAAGTGTTGCACTGCCAGCAGAATAGCTGTCTAACCCATCACTAACAGAGCTGGTAGCATTCATAGTCATATGAAAAATATTGTGCTAGAAATACTTGTTTTCTTGTATGATAATTAAACCAAATAATAAAATCCCTTTTAGAATGCAACATGAAAAAAGAACTTTCCTTTCCAGTGCCAAGGAGTTGGATGGGAAAATATTAGCTTTGCCTCCCCTTGCTGTCAATTTTTTTTTAAAAAAAATAAAGATCTTTTGATCTTGGCCATGCAGAATTTTTAGTAAAATCTTGAAACATAAATAGAAATAAAATTCCTTCCCATTTGCACCAAACACATCAGTACAGCTATGGGATGGGGACAGTTATGTAGCTAAATGCCATCTCTACATTAAATATGAGACATCATTGATAGAAAAAAAAGAGCTGGCAACCCAACTCAACACTGAGTGGGCTGAATACTTAAGGAGTCAAACCTAGACTTTTAAGAAATAATTACTCAAAGTTCTAGGCCTGGATAGACAAATTTCCTTTATATTCACACTGATTAAACTCAAATTCTTTCCTCCCAAATATGAGAAATATATTAAGTTTGGTACTTCTTATAAAGATGTCATTGAAATGAACTTCCCATCAGTCCTTTGTCAAACAAATCAGGACTTGCTAAAAATGTAAAAGAGAATAGTCTGTATCTAGATTTTATACAGGAAAATTGTCTTTCAAAAGCCAAATGAAGGATTTTGCAATGACTCATGGTACAGATATTTCATGATACATTATTTCTAAGCATAGAACACAACTGATTTAATTTCCCTTCATTGGAGGTTTCTCCTACACTCGTTATTTTGGTAGATGAAATATTATTATCAGGTGTGCAAAATATCTTTATGTCAGGAAAACATTGGCTTAACCTTCTGGAGTAGTATCAGCTTTCCTTAAATCACGTAAAAGAGATGATTCTGGTGGTTAGGTGGACCACATTGCCCCTCCTCATTACCTCAGTGTGGGTAATGTGATCAGATGTCAGAAGCACAGTGGCAAAAAGCACTGTAATTTAGCTTTAAAACTATATGTACAGGGTGCGTGCACCTAGTTTTAAGTTAAATTATATCCCTTTACTAGCAACAAAATATGCTGGCAGCAGGGATAGATGAAGAGCATGGAAAACCTAGGGAAATTACCAAAGTTATCATAGGACATCATGTTTGCACCGCATGTGAATTGTGGGCAACATGTAGCCAATCACTGATATCAACATTATCTAGCATTTACATAAGAATTTTTGAATTTCCGAAGCAATTCAGGGATATTATTTGAGTAATCCTTCAAAGAGTTACAAGGTACCATATATACTCAACTATAAGTCGACCTCACGTATAAATCAAGAGCAGGTTTGGGGGCCAAAATGATGGATTTTGATATGACTCAGGGATAAGTCGAGGGTAAAACTTAGGGGCATGTAACAAAGGATATAAAGAACAAAAAAAAAAAAAAAAGGAAAACAATGCAAAATAACAATTCGAGCAGGCATATGTGTTTGTGCTCTACTAAAGTCTTGATGGATGAGAAGAGCAGAGCTGGGTCAGTGCTTCCAAGACAGATTTGCCTTTCACCAAGGATGGTTGCTTTTTAAAAAATAAGAGTTAATAGTACATTGACCCATGGATAAGTCAAGTCAGGTTTTTTGGGTCAATTTTTTAACCTACATTTCTAGACTTATATATGAGTATACACATGTGTATGTGTTGTTTTCTAAAGACTGAGTTGAGGTGCTGAGGCTGAAAGACAGTGGCCTTCCTAGGGCCACCTAACAACTTTGAATCAGGAATCTTACATTGCAGTGCACTAATGCCGGGAGAATATTATGACTTTTAGTTTCTTAAACATTGAGCCTTTCTTTTGGCACAAGATGAGCACATTTGAAAGGGGAGATTAAAAAAAACCTCCTTGTAAATGGCCTAAATTAACCCATCTGAACGAAAATGACATTATTGTGCTAATTTAGCAGCACAGAAGGATGACTTAAAAGGAGGCACCCATTGCAAGATGTGGAACAGTTCTTTTTCTGGGTTACAATTTCCACAGTTCATGCTGACTGTGGGATTGTAGGAGTTATAGAACAAAAAGAGTAATTTTTCCCAAGCTCTGTAGGAGATTCACTGATCACCTTAAACATGGCTTAAACGTCACACACATTTTCCCCATTTGCTACCAGCTTGTTTTGCAATGTGATTTCTTTGAAAGCAGCCATCTTCAAATCAATCTCTACTTGCTGAGCTGAGAAGGAGATTTGATCATTGAAAAGAAACTCCAATGATTCTTTCAACAGCTGTCTTGAAAACCAGAGATATCAAGCTAAACAGAAGCAATGATAAGAACCCCAAAATTTAAAGTAATGCAGCCTTCAAATAACAACACCTTCCTGTAGATTCCAGCAGTCACTGAAAAGTGATAGAAAGCAGGGGTAGAAAGCAGCTCAGTGTTGCTGGGGTGCAATCCTGCAGCTCAAGTGGTGTTGGTCCACCCAATAAAAGCCTCAAGTCCTCAAGGAAAGAAGGGGAGCAGAAATCAAAGCACCAGAACTGCTGATTTGTATTTCCAAACATCATAACAGCAGTGACCACACAGCAACTTTTTTCTGCAAAAGAAATAGGGAAAAAAACTGGTTAAATGCACATTATATTTCGTAACAGTACTATTCAGCTGAATTTACTATAAAATCTACAGTTGCTGTTTTGGACATCAAGTGAAACCATAGTTTACTATTATAGTAGCAAGCCTAGCTTCCTCTTTGGTTCATGCATACATTGAAAACTTTTGAGAATAACTAGAAGCATTACTATATTACTATCAGAAAGCAGCAAAAACATATAATGACTACCGGTGACAGTTAAGGAAGAAATTGCAAAATTTCTGAATATGAAGAAAACAAAAAATAATGACTACAAAATACTTGCAGAACTTTAAAATGGATGGTGAACACTCAAAATTATTTTATAAACACTATACCTTGGGTCAGTTATCAATCAAAGTGGAGACTGTAGTCAAGAAATCACAAGAAGACTTAAGTCTTAGTAGGGCAGCGGTGAAGGAACTAGAAAGGATCCTCAAGTGGAAAGATATTCATTTGAACATTTGAATACCCAAGTCAGGATCATATATGCCAACATATTTCTGATTTCTGTGAAAGGTGGACTAAACTCCTTTGAAATGTGGTACTGAAGTAGAGTAATAATAGGGTCACTTGGAGGGCTGTAATTCATTGGGACATTTCTCATAAAACCAGGAGGTTAGCCTCAGGGTTACCATAAGTCAGAAAGGACTTGAAGGCACACAACACCAACAACCCCTCTATCCACAATGCTTAACCTTTTTATTTTCTCTTATCCCCATTTTGTTTTGTTTAATATCTAGGCTGCAAAAAAGTCACTGTTCTGATGGAGTTAGAAGTCCTAATAAATTAGATGGCACTTAAGGTGTTTTTAAAAAAAAATAAAAAATACCGCAACACAGATAGGCACAATTTTTCTACTTCTGCAGGGTGTGAGCCCAACAGGCATAGTGAGGGACTATCTTATTTGCTATCTGGCCATAGGATTGCTTTCTGCTAGCTGCTCAAAAGTGGCAGGAAATCTGGCAAAGTTAGAATCATTGCCTTATTCTTATCTGGATGGGACAAATATGCCTCTTCCCACAAATTTGAGTCACTACGTAGTTGAAGTGGTTAGGAATAATGTGGTTTTGGTGGCTTAGACATAGAGACATGTAATGCAACTTACAGGAACCTATTATGAAGCAAGAACCTTGAAGCCTGCAAAGCAGACTTTACAAAGCAATGCTTGAGTTACAAACCAACCAATTATATTTGCAACCACACAATGTAGACTGTACATTTCCTCATGGACTAAAACTCTGTTCAAAATTAGCACTAGAATAAAAAGTGACATATTTCCTTTCTTTGGTTCCAGAGTTAATATTCAGGGCATGTAAAAAAACCAGAAGTGGTTATGATAATGCAGGAATTTTCAGCCTTTGCAGAATCCAGAAGGACCTTTATATAGATATTCCCTCAAAGTTCCCACGGTGCTTTATTTAAAAAGAAAATACCCCTTCAGTTTCTGTGGTAATTTAAAAAAAATAGGCTGTGCAAGCATAGTACAGTAGCTTTGGATACAATTCTGCCCAGTTGATTCAAGATACATTTGCTCCCTAACCAGCAGAAAATGGCATTGCTCTGAATTCTTCAGATGGGATTGTAACCATGATTTTTGTTTTTAGCACAGGATACTGAAAGATAGTGATGCAGTTAGGCCTGAATCTTAGAGCTGGATCTCAATCCTCACAGCACTTCCAACTCACCCATTAGCACTCAATAGGCACAATGGCAAACAGTGATATCAACACCTGGGCTGTGCTGCATCCTTTTCTTCTTTGCAAAAAAGAATTTTTAATAGGGACAGCTCATAGTTGGAGATGCTCATTCTATCATTTCTGCTGGAAATTGTTTTTCCTTTCGGCTTTTCCAACAAAGTGGTGCCATGTTTCAAATATGCATAATTAGTATATGGGAAGTAATAATACATTCAGTTTTATTCCTGCAGCTGTAACTGTGCTATGACATGTGATGTTAAAATGAAAAACTGGACACATCCAGAATAGTTCCTTCTCTTAATTCTTTAAAATATGAGTTAAAGAACATTGCCTTAACTCTGAAATTCTGTTAGTTGCTTTTTTCCCCCCAGCACTTTATTTCTTTAAACCTTAAGTTGTTTTTATCCAGAACATTGACAAAATCATCTGCCTGTTAAACAAGTGTTACAGATGAGGAGGCATTCAGGAAAAAAGGAGGTGACAGCCATAATTCAGCATTAACATAGGTGCATGTGTGAGTACCATGGAATTAACAAAACAGGATTTAAAAATAGTCCAGACTCAAAACTCTGGATCCAGATGGATAAGTAGTTCTCCTAATTTAATTTTCTCCCATATTAGAATTTCTTCAGTGCCAAGTTCATATCCCTATCACCAAGAGTACAGGAGCTGGAGCAATGGAGTCAAACTACAGAAAAAGAGATTCCACCTCAACATTATAATAAATAATAATAAATGTTTATTTATATCCCACCCCTCTGAGTAAGCAAACATTAGAAAGAACTTCCTGACAGTAAGGGCTGCTCGACAGTGGAACACACTCCTTTGGAGTGTGATGGAATCTCCTTCTTTGGAGGTTTTTAAACACAGGCTGGAGGGCCATCCTCCAGGAATGCTTTGATTGTGTATTCCTGCATGGCACGGGGAAGGACTGGATGGCCCTTGAGAACTTTTCCAACTCTATGATTCTATGGTTCTATGTAGAAAATTGAGAGTGTCAATAAATGTTTATTCAAAATGAACTGAATTTGGAATGGTTTTAAGTGGCATCATCCTAGTAGCCACAATATGCATACCGGGGCTTAGTAATCAAGATTTTTCATAGCTGTGGTAGAGCAGGATACCAACCTTTTCAGAGTTATGGAGCCTCAGGTGCCTGAGATGTAGAGGAACCTTTAGTCTTTTTCTGCAAGAGGAAGAAAGAGAAGCCAGTATCATCAGAACTGGAATGGCTGGAATCCCAATGCTTCTGTACATTCAAAATATAACTTATACAGCATCATCACTCTGCACATATGGGTATTTCAACTTATTTGGGCAAAAGCACATAAGATTCCATTCACATAATGTTCATAATTAGTACTGACCTATAGATAATATTTGAAAACTTCAGTTTTTGAAGACTTTCCTCGGGAAGAAAATTGTTAAACTTTCTCATTGCTTAAGAATGAAATTAGTGAAGAGGGGCGAGAATACATTCCTAGATGATTTAGGAAAAACAGGAGTGAAAAGATCAAATCTATTTAGATCTACAGACCTGAGTAAGAAGCCTGCTATGAAGTTTTTGGTCAGATAGCCAAGGATGCTTTAATGCTGCAGTTGCACTTATCCTCCAGCTAAAGAGAAGAAAAAAAAGGCATTTAGAATATGACACATTTACAATGAACTGAGCATTGGAGGAGTTAAAGTGTTTTAAGTGCACAAAGGATCAATGAGAATGGAGGGCAGCAGTGGAAAGCAATAGACTGGGGTTTTGGACCAGTAAAGAATCCAATCATTGATCTTGGTGGGTTACAAGGGCATGTTAAGTTCCCTGTTAGGGCAAACGTACACATAACATTATCCCCAACTTTTAAAAAAAATGTATGCAAAACCAAGCCTCTTTTATTTTGAAGGAATTCTGCCTACCCCAGTCTCCCACCAATTTTTGCTCTCCCCTGGCTGCTGTAAGCCCCTGTTGAATTTGCACTGTTGAATTCCTCTCCCTTAGATATTTCAAATAACAGTTGTGTTAGAAAAGAAGATGAGAATGCAAGGAAGAGAGTTGTGGCACCTTTAGGACTGATTTATTCCAGAGTATCCTGGATTTCAATCCACTTCTCCAGATGCATTGATGGAACACCACAGATAATTTAAACACAGTTACATATGAAATGGAATGCAGAAAGACAAAACTCTGGCACTGATCATAAACTTTGAAAGGGGTGTGTGTGAAAACTGTCTACCAGCTATCCAGTTTATTAGTTGTCTCTGAGGTATCAGAGGAATACATCTCCATACTGAAAAACTGTTTCAATATAAATAAGACACTTCTATGAGGAAGTTTTGTTCTTTTTGTCAGTGCTCTTGGAGACCTGGAGACCTAACATATTTCTGGAAATGGTGTCCTGTTCCAGCATCACCACTCTGTCTCCAAGTTTCCCAAATGGACAGGGATTGGATGAAATGGTTTCATGAGTAAATATTGTACATATCGTACAATATGTACAATATTTACTCATGAAACCATCTCATCCAATATTGTAGGGGGAGTCTATAAATCACATATATATTATTGACTTACAGTATCTAATGCCCACACCTTAATAGACAACAGCATATCAGCATGAGTCTAATTCTCCTGCACTGAATTAAACAAAACCTAAATACCGTATATACTCGACTATAAGTCGAGAAATTTATGCCCCAAAATTGCCCCTAAAATCTTGGGGTAGACTTATAGAAGGGTCAACTGAGTAGCAGTGCTAAGTAGGGTCCCAAAGCAAGCCAGCCTGAGTCGCCCCAACCTCCCTTGGGCACCCGTGCCTTCCCCCTCCGCTCCGTTTCCAACTTCCAAGCCTTGGCTTCCTAGCAGAAAAACTCCCCGTTTAAAAGCACTTCCCCCTCTCTCAGCTCCGTTTGGCAAGCCTTTCCCTCACAGAGGACAAATTCCCCATGTAAAAACACTTACTTCTCTCTTGGTCCGTTTTGCAAGCTTTGCCTTCTCTAGGGAAATAATAATAATAAAAAAACTCTCCATGCAAATCCACTTGCTTTTTGCAAGACCTGCCTTCCCCAGGAAAAGCCTCTCCACTTAAGTCTACTTGTTGTTGCTGCTGTTTTTTTGCAAGCCTTTTACTTCCCATCCCAGGAAAAGCCCCTCCACTTCTTCTTCTTGTTGTTGTTGTTACTGTTTTTTTGCAAGCCTTACTTCCCATCCCAGGAAAAGCCCCTCCATTTAAATCCACCTCTTGTTGTTGTTGCTGCTGCTGCTGCTGGGTTTTTTGCAAGCCTTACTTCCCATCCCCAGGAAAAGCCCCTCCACTTAAATCCACTTCTTCTTGTTGTTGCTGCTGCTGTTTTTTGCAAGCCTTTTACTTCCCATCCCCAGGAAAAGCCCCTCCACTTAAATCCACTTCTTGTTGTTGTCGTTGTTGTTGTTTTGCAAGCCTTACTTCCCATCCCCAGGAAAAGACTCTTCACTTAAATCCACTTGTTGTTGTTGTGGTGGTGGTTGCTGCTGCTGCTGTTTTTTGCAAGCCTTACTTCCCATCCCCAGGAAAAGCCCCTCCACTTAAATCCACTTCTTCTTGTTGTTGCTGTTTTTTTGCAAGCCTTACTTCCCATCCCCAGGAAAAGCCCCTCCACTTAAATCCACTTCTTCTTGTTGTTGCTGCTGCTGTTTTTTGCAAGCCTTTTACTTCCCATCCCCAGGAAAAGCCCCTCCACTTAAATCCACTTCTTGTTGTTGTCGTTGTTGTTGTTTTGCAAGCCTTACTTCCCATCCCCAGGAAAAGACTCTTCACTTAAATCCACTTGTTGTTGTTGTGGTGGTGGTTGCTGCTGCTGCTGTTTTTTGCAAGCCTTACTTCCCATCCCCAGGAAAAGCCCCTCCACTTAAATCCACTTCTTCTTGTTGTTGCTGTTTTTTTGCAAGCCTTACTTCCCATCCCCAGGAAAAGCCCCTCCACTTAAATCCACTTCTTCTTGTTGTTGTTGTTGCTGTTTTTTTGCAAGCCTTACTTCCCATCCCCAGGAAAAGCCTCTTCACTTAAATCCACTTCTTGTTGTTGTGGTGGTTGCTGCTGCTGCTATTTTTTGCAAGCCTTATTTCCCATCCCCAGGAAAAGCCCCTCCACTTAAATCCACTTCTTGTTGTTGTTTGCAACACCTGGTTTCCAATCCCCAGGAAAAGCCCCTCCATTTAAATCTCCTTGTTGTTGTTGTTTTTGCAAGACCTGACTTCCCATCCCCAGGAAAAGCCCCTCCATTTAAATCTCCTTGTTGTTTTTGCAAGACCTGACTTCCCATCCCCAGGAAAAGCCCCTCCATTTAAATCTCGTTGTTGTTTTTGCAAGACCTGACTTCCCATCCCCAGGAAAAGCCTCTCCACTTAAATCCACTTGTTGTTGTTGTTTTTGCAAGACCTGACTTCCCATCCCCAGGAAAACCTCTCCATTTAAATCCACTTGTTTATTGCAAGACCTAATCGATTTGCTTCCTTTCTCAATCCAATGTTTTAAATCGGTTGGGAGAGGTCCAGAGAAGGAAGGACGTAAGTGGTATTTCCCCCCTTTCCATCCTTCCTTATAGAAGTTTTACCCTCGACTTATCCACGGGTCATATCAAAATCCAGGATTTTGACCCTGAAACCTTCCCTCGACTTATACATGAGGTCGACTTATACATGAGTATATACGGTAGTCTTAAGTGTGGGCACATCATAGCCCTGTGGGCTTGCCTGATTTGATGCATGTCTCCATGTGTTTCTAGGGATCTTATCAAATGCCAGCAGTACATATAACACTCTATCACCTGATACATGCATGTAAAAAGGAAGTGTCATTGTTAGTGTTGGATAACAAACTTTAATTGGAATGTACACTAAACACACACAACGACAACAACAACAACAATAATAATAGTAATGATGATGATGATGACTGGCATCTCATTACCCCTTTTCCTTGATGAGAAGCTTAGAGATGAAGTCCTTGGCTTCCTCAGATACTTTAGCAAATTCTTCATCATCAAAGTCCCATCTGCAAGCAAGGATGTTGTTTAAAGTCTCATTGTCGTCATCACCCAGAAAAGGAGATAATCCACTAAGCCTATGGGAGGGGAAAGTAGACAAAAGCTATTTACAATATATGTAACTGATAGTGCAATAAACAAAACTCATTCTGCACCCCAAGAAAAATGTGTATCTCAGCACTAGCAGTAATCTAAGGTTGGATGTGGATCGGCGTAACAGCTGTATTATATCTTCTAAAATCAGAGGGAAAAATCATATGTAGATAGCTGGGTGAAGAAAACCCTATGGCTTGTTCTGAGGTCTGAAGATATGGCTCTATATGCTAGAAGTTGTATTGAATTTATATGAGGTCAGTAATTTGTTCATATTTACATCTGATGATGTATTTGAAGATAATTGGGTGTTACTATTGATACTGGATTCTAATCTCATTAGCTTGAATGATGCACAACTTGCCTGTGTCTTGCATATGTTTATGGGTTATACATAGTGTACCACAAATAACTCCTGTTTAGATTTTTGTTTATCGCTTAAAGGAAAAACAGTGATTTAAAGGAAAATAGTAAGAAGAAGAATAAAATAGAATAGAATCAATAAAGAAATACAGGTAGGGAAAGGATTTTTTCTTTTAGAAAAATATTGTTATTACATGTTTGAAGATAATAAGAGAAAATCCAAATGGTAGGAAAACATGGCATATATAAGGAATTCAATCTGCAGAAAGAAGTGGGAAAGAAGAAGTGAGGAATGAAAGATAGAGGGAAATAGATTTATTTGTATAAAGATGCTTATACATATAGAAAAGATGAATGCTTATGATGAATGGTGTATTGGATTGTATGTGGATGTTTTAACTGAAACAAACTTTTGTTTGTTGCAGATGAATGTACATGTTTTCTGAAATCTGAAATATAGTTTGCTTTGAAATATAGTTTGCTTATGTATTGTTGACCCATTTGTTGGTATATTTTTGTCCTATTTATTTATATTTATTTTTAAGATTTTTTTTTAAAAAGATAGATTGCATATTTATTTGTGTGACCTTTGGATTGTCCAGATAAAAGTACTTTTCTAAAAAGAATTGGTGACTCCTAGCATCAATTGTAAAAGAAACACTGTTAGCCCTACTTACAACATGTAGGCAATGATGCCTACACTCCACATGTCTGTAGGAAAGGAGACAAAGTCATAGTTCACAACTTCAGGAGCAAGGAATTCTGGAGTGCCAAAGTTGACTTTCAGCTTCTCCCTTGGTTTATATCTGAACAGCAAAAATAACATACATGAAAAACCATGGCAACAAAAAATGAATTCTGCAACCCATACTAATACCTCGAATGGCTTAGCACCACCATATTTCAGGTAGGTAACTGTAAGAGTCAAGCTGCTTTATCACACTAGGGGGCAAACAGGATTTAAACGAGAGTTAAACAGGAAATGTCCTATGATAAAAATCATGCATTTCCTGTTTAACTCTTGCTTAACTCTGGTTTAAATCCTGTTTGCCCCCTAGTGTGATAAAGCAGCGGGATATCTGTTATGATGATGTTGGGGAGCATAATAAGTAAATTTTCCTGGGTATTATGGAGGGAAGAACTGCTAAGGGGCTGCCATTTAGAAGAACTTGTTAAGGAACTGACATTTATTGTCATCAATATGTATCTACCAGTGTGTACTTCCTTTAAGCCACCTTCATGAAAGACAAGGCAAAGCTTCAGAATCTTAGGCTCAGGCTATATGTTAAGGGGAATTGTTGTCCCCTTTCTCCCAATATAGGGACTGAAGGGGGCAAACAACAAGTATAAAACAATGCAATTGTATGCTTTTATTGATTGTCATTGACAGAGAGGTGGGATATAAATAAATGTTTTATTTATTTATTTATTATCTAAATACAAGATAAATATGTGGAGCAAAGTCATGTACCATGACAGATTTTTTTTCATCACTTGGGGTGCACCTTTGCAAAAAAGAAAAGAAAAGAAAAGCGATAAACATATGCTCTAATTTGATTTTGGCAGATCTCTTGATAGGGAGGAAAAATTAAGTTTTTTTAAAAGTAATTTTAATAGTGAAAGGGAAGGCTTTTGTGGAACAGTCTGTTTTCATTGCTTTGAAATATTTTGAATTTACCTGGGCTTTAACGTTATAATTTTTCTGTTGATTAAGACTGTTGTAATGTTTAGGGTCTGAATTCATAGAGCAGAATGTAGAATAACCAAAGCTTGGAGAAGTTACGTCTTTGGACTACAAATAATAATAATAATAATAATAATAATAATAATGTTTATTTATAACCCGCTCCTCTAATAGAATACTCGGAGCGAAGTACAGCAAATTGCTCCCAGCATTCCCCAAACAGCATGTCTGAACTCTGGAAATAATCCTAATAGAATCAGCCCATCAAATGTTTTGAGATTCAGCACATATTGGAAAGAATTGCCTTGGTTTCACTCATTTCAAACAATCAACTCACATCCTCTATTGAAATTCACTACTAGATCATTCTTCTGCTATGTTGAGGTATATTAAGTGCTTTCTACCTTTTGTCAAGCCTACAAGTCCAAAGCCTTTGGCCAACAGCTATACTTCCAGAGCCATTCCTGCCATTCAGTGCCACCCCTGCCACTAGGAAACAGCCTTAAACTGCAGATTTTGAGTGTCAAGAAAGGGTGGCAATTTTTTTAGTTACTTACTTAATAGTAATTTTATTTTTACTAGGATGGGGAAAGGTGTTGGGGAAGTTTCTGTACCATGTGCCAAAATAACATTTCTGGTTTGAATTACTTCCAGGAAGGGTGCCATTTCTTGCTGCACCTGAGGCAGCAAAATGTCTAGGTCCAGCCAGGAGTGTAGCTATGGGGGAAGGGGGGAACGAATACTTCTGTCTTCCCAAAGGACATTTTCTTTCTGCCCCCACATTTCTAACACTTCAGTGACTTAAAATTGCCATTGAGTATTTGGAAATAGAGTCCAGGCAGCCAAAAGAAAAAGAGCAGGTGAAGGTTACCAAGGGAATATGAACACAGAAAATATAAAAAAGGTCTAGGTGTGAAAACTTTTCAGTGCCTCACTCTTTGCAAAGTTTGAAATTTGGGGACTGAAGGAAAAGGAGGAAGGGAGTTTCATTTGGGATGTAATGCCCTTTCTCTCTCTCCCCCGCTCTCCAGGTCCAGCCCTAAGAGGATTTAAACTGAATGTGCAACCATATCTCAAGCTACCTACTGAACCTTGTTATCCAGCCATTTCTTCCAGTATTGCATCAGATTAAGGTGGACTTTGGATTTAGAAAATTAAAGGTGCTTGATTAAAACAACTTACCTCCTTGCCAGCCCAAAGTCAATAATCTTTATTTGATTTGCCTGTCGGTTCACACACAGGATATTCTCAGGCTGTCAGAAGAAAAAAAAAAAGAGAACATGTTTATGAGAAAGTGAATGAACTGCAACGGAATCAGCATTAAAAACACAGCAGGGCATAAAAATATGCCTCATGATTCCAGGGTCTTGAAGCACGTTCAGCTTTGTGGCTATCTCAGGCTATAATCATGTGGTCTTCATGGCTGGGAACACTCTGCCAGCACAACGTTTCCCTTACTGTGCCAGTTCTGTTTGACAGAATGCAGCAACTCGAGATAAAAAACTCATTAGTGAGCGTTCAGAAAGGGAATGCAAATACTCTGACTGGACTTCAGGAAGTCAGTGTTGTGATTTGCTGCCCATTAGGAGCTGACATGGAGAGAATTAAGAAAAGGCCTTTTCACTGTTCTTTGAAATTTATCTTTCAGCTTTAGTCACCCTAGGTCACGGTTCTTCTCAATCTAGTATCAGATATTTGAATGTCACACCAATCAGCAGCACTCTGTTGTCAGATAGTAACTAAGTGGAGAGACCTATAGGTTAAATACATCTAGATTGTCAAAAAGTGATTCTAATGGTTTCTGGTGTGTAGACTAATAATGGAGTCAAACTTTCAAATATTATGGCCTCAGCTGACATCATTTATTTAAATCCAGAGTGGGAAAGATGTGAACCTCCATGATGTTGTTGGACTGCAAGTCCCAGTACTCTACCAAACATTGACAATGATGATGAACAAGTGAAGCACAATTCCCACTCCTGACTTAGTACTTTCACCAATTGCCAACCTATGACTGAGGGCCAAAGGCATCAGTGTAGTTTTGGAGATACGTAAAATTGTTGCACTTCTCATATGGATGGTTATACAAAAATGGAGAGACCGAGGGTGTAGTGGATTGAGGATGGATTAGGACTCTGGTAGACCAGACCTGGAAATCCTTTGGCTAACTTTCGAAAAGTTACACTCTCTCCACCTCAGAGGAAAGCAATGGCTAACCCCCTCCAAATAAATCATGCCAAGCAAACCATAATAAAAACTCCAGTATTGTCACAATGAATCAGTATGAGCAGAGCAGAATATATACTGACCCAACTAGTACTAGCAAAGCATTTGGATCATTTGATGTTAAACTATATCAGTCTGAACTAGCAGGTAACACAGATATATCCTCCCTTTTAAAGTCTGTAAGACTTGTAACCAACTCTATTACCCTAAAGTAACAGAAGAGAGTATGGACAGAATTAAAGGATTTAAACTTGGCAAGTCACTGGGTCGTAGTTGCTAAAAACTAAATTGCTCAAATAAAATTCCTTTTAAACAATATTATTAATGGTGGAGTCATCCCTAAATCCTGCCTCAAAGCAAGAATTATAACTGTACAAAAATCTAACCAAGACCACACTCAGTCGTCCTCATACACAAGACTTTTTTCCTCAATCAGAACATTAAAATTATAATGGCAATCGCTTCACTAGAAACCTTATGAGTCCTTTAATTTTAATATTTATTTTGATGTATTTTTCTCATCTAGTTATTATATAAAAACATGCTGAACACATGTACCTTTGAAACAAGTCAGTAAAGAAAATTTTAAAAGAAAAAGAAAGGAAGGAAGGAAGGAAGGAAGGAAGGAAGGCAGGCAGGCAGGCAGGCTAGCAGACCTTCAACTTAGGGTTGTCACAGGTCAGAAAGAACAACTTGTAGGCACACAAAAACAACAACAAAGCAATACAAAGTACCTTTAGGTCTAAATGAAGTATGTACATCTGATGCATATATTGAATCCCTTCACAGATTTGCTTTGTGAACAAAATAGTATCAATCTCTGACAAGTTGTAGTTCTCATCGATAATTCGATCGAACAACTCCCCTCCCTCCACACTGAGAAAAAAGACAGATGTAATTCAAAATTAATTTTGTTGCAGATTTTCACAGTTAAGAATGCATGCACAGTATGTGGTTTTGCACTGAACAATCATAAGGCTGTGAAAGGTGAGGAAAGAGTTTGGTTAGAAAATGAGAAGAATCTTATGTTTGTTGGATCATACAGCTTAGCTGGTTATGATAAGATTGTAAATACAATATCTTTCCTACATTCATTGAAAGGGTTTTGTCAGCGACACCCCTGCTGTTGATATGCCAGTTCAGCTGTAATGACAACAGACCCCAGAGATGTGCAGATGCAAAGAGACAGAACTTCTCTATGCAACGGGGAATTATGGGTAAATCAGCATCCTGCTCACACAGCTCTACTTGCGAACATCTGAACGTGTGTAGGGAGTCTTGACATAGCTGCAGAAAGCAGAGGTGGAGTATAGATACCAAGAAATTTTGCTTGACTTGGCAGTCAAAGTAGCTTTTTGCACTTTCTGGGACTTGTAAAAAAGTATGCACTCTGCCTCGAGCATTTGCACATTTCTGAGGCTTATAAGGCATTTCCAAGAAAGAAGGTGCACAAAACAAATATTGTAACATGTGAACAGTTTTAAAAAGCACAGAAATACATTTCAGTCAATGCGGTAAACTGCAAATTATGGAAAATGCATTTTAGAAATGATTAATTTCTGTGCTGGAAGGACACATGGAATCATAGTAGGGAACGAGGAGCTCATCAAATCAACTTTAGACACACAGGTAAGAAAAGGAAGCTGAAGTAACATTTAGATGGATACATACTATTCCATGACAAGGATGATGTCATTTTTTGATTCAAAAGCATCATATAGCTGAATGAGGTTTACATGATTCAATTGATTCATTACGTTGATCTCATTCTTTACTTCATCCTGTGACGATCACAACAAACAAACAAACAAAAACAATTGTGTCAACTGTGGAGACAAATGCACCCAAACATGATTACTCATGCCAGAAAAAAGACTGGCCAAAAGGTGTGGCATCCATCCACTTCAGAGGCATGGCATGCAGACAACGCATGCCCCAGACATGGCTGGAAGCCAATCTGAGGCCGCCAAGTGGCCTGAGGCCACTGGAAAAAGGAGCAGTGAAAGCTGCTCCTTGCTGAAGGGTCATTTGGGACCGTGGTCCATCTTGTCCCTAGCTGACTGGGGGATGATTGGGGCTGAAGCCGCAAGAGGCCACTCCAACCCACCGGTCTGCTTCAGCCCAGAATTACTGATCAACATCAGAGCTGCTTCTTCATGCTTTGATTAATATGCTTTTATCTTTCCAGGACACTCGGTGTCTTTTTGCAGGAGTAAAGAGGTATGGCTCACATTCTGTGGCAACCATAGCTTTTTGCTGACAAACCAGCAAAAGGTATGTGGTACAGCACAATACTTACCGTATTGTGGGAATTGGGGAAAAATCCAGATATTCAAGAATGACCAGATAAATTATTGCTAATTTTTGTCTGCTAGCAACAGCGGGGAAGACTATGCTTGATGGTATGTGTGTTTTAAAGGAAAATGTAGTTTGTCTGAACTTTAGTTTGCTTAATTGATTTATATCCTGCTATAACTCAGTTGTTTATAATAGAAGTTAAAATAAAACAGCTAAAACATATAAAAGTTTTTTAAAAAGCATTACACAATCTACTCTATTAAAACACAACTTGTAAGGCACTATTTTTTTTAAAAAAATAGAAGCATAAAATACATATTACATATTAAGAACAGCACACCTATTGCATGTCCTTATATTATACAGTTGGCCTTCCTTATCCATGGATATTTTTATCTACAGATTCAAGTATCCATGGCTTGAAAATATTGTAAAAAAGTATAAATCCCAAAAAGCAAAACTTGATTTTCCATTTTATATAGGGAACACTATTTTACTATGCCATTGTATTTAACAGGACTCGATCATCCATGGATTTTGTTATCCATTGGGTGTGTATGGAACCAAACCCCAGTGGATGACAAAGGCACACTGTAATTAGCTGAGGTTAAAGGCATGTTTAAATAGGAAAGTCTTTGCCTAGTGGAGAAAAGAGAGCAGAGAGGGGACCAACTAAAGGTGTTCCACAGCCTAGGATCAGCCACTGATAAAGCTCTCACCCATGCCCTTACAAGACAAACCTGGGAAGGTATGGTCCTATATATATATATATATATATATATATATATATCTTCTGAAGATCTGAAGATCTGATCCCCAGCAGGCACATATGGGCTTTCAAATAGTCTGGACCGAAGCAGTTATAGCTTTGAATTGTGCCCAGAAATGGACTGGTAGCCGGTGAAGCTGTTTCAAGAAGGGAATTACATGCACCTCATAACTTGACCTGGTCAACATTCCAGCTACAACATTTTAGGCCTGCTGAAGACTCTAGTCTAAACAGTTTCCAAAGGCATCCCTACATAGAGTGTGTTGCGCTAATTCAAACAGGATATCACAGAGATATGTGTTACAGCAGCCAGATATGAAAACTCTATGAGTTGTTACAGTTGGAGTACATTTTTTATATTTGCAAAATCACTCCCCACCACTACTGAAACCCGGGCCTCCAGATTCAGGGATGAGTCCAAGAAACGACAAATCCCAGGCTACAATTCTGAGATTTCAGGGAGAATTTAACCCTGTCCAGCACAGTGGAATTGCTGTTCCCTGATCTACCTTATGACTAACCAGGAGCACCTCTGTCTTATCTACCTTAACAAGCTTCAGTTTGTTTGCCCTCAACAATTCAATTTCTGACAGCAGACACTGGTTTAGTACTGAGACAGCTTCCCTAGAGTAAGATGGAAAAGAGAGATAGAGTTGCATGCCATCAGCATCCTGAGGGCCTTAAATCTCCAGAAAAGGTTCCCCAGAGGTTTCCTCTATGAAAGGAAGAAAACCTCTGCTTGGGAGCTTGGAGAAGAGATACTCACTGGATTAGACAATGGCTGCAGCTCTCTATTTAGGCTTGCTTAGGAGTGAACCCTACTGAATTAAGTGGAGTTTACCTCTTAACAAAAATATGCAGAGTTGTGCTTAGATCTAGGCTAGATCAGTGTGACCATGGAAGATCTGGGAGCTGTATGCTGCCCCTTTACCATCCCTAAACTCTTGTGGATCACATCTCACCTTTCCAGGGGAAGCAGAAGTGTCTGGAAGATAACACTTTGTTTTAGATCAGAACTGGGATTCCTGGTGGCTTCCACTGATGTGATTGTCCATTTTGAGCTCCATTTTTTGTTTGTTTGTTTGTTTGTTTGTTAATATTGGAGCAGGGCCTGAGGAGTCCAGGAGGGGCCCAGTGGCCACACAAATGGCCTTAAGATGCAACGTGTGGGTCATGGATTCATATGATTCCCACCCACCCTCTCCTAGGCTCGGTGGGACAAGTGGACTCTGGACTCAGCCAGAACAAGGCAGCTTCCTAAAAAATGTTAGAATCAAGTCAAAGATCAAAGACTTTTAGACAAAATAAAAAAAATAAAGGTTGAGAAAAATAAATTACAATTAAATAAGGATGTTTGAGACTTTCCACAAAAAAATAATTAAGAGAAAGATATTAGAATTAGTAAGACTGCTTTGTTAAGAGTGTTGGCTCTTGACCCTTTTGCCCTGACATTCAAACAGGTACACAAGGAACAGAAATAACTGCTCTCACAGTTGTGTGCACCATGAAAATACATTCACAGTTAACCAAGGTATATGAAAGGTGATACATCTCCCACTAATCCTTTTGTAATAACAACCTATGCACTGTTTTTTTAAATGTGTGTGTGTGTGTGTGTGTGTGTGTTTGTGTGAATAATAACACTATAGTTACTTTCCTGCCATCTGAAACTGCTTGCACAGGTAAACAAAATTTCTGGTTAATGAAACCTCACATGCAGGGATTCACTGCAAGCTTTTCTTCACACTCCAGTTGTCCTTACCTTTTCCTTTACACCTCTGGCTTTTATAATTTTGGCAGCTAATGTAAGTCCTGTTGATTTTTCTTCACATTTATGCACTTGGCCAAATCGCCCCCTGGAGAAAGAAAATAGGGAAATGTTACTGAACCCAGGGCTCATTTAACTTTTCAATTCTCTTTTGTTTTGATAAGGTTTCTTGTGCCCTTTGCCTGTTCTCTTCTCTAAAATGATGTCCTCTGCAACAGGACCACAACCAGTTATAGCTCCCCGATAGGACAAGAAAACATTCTCTGTTTTATATTTTTATTTAACTTGATTTAATTGTTCTAAGATTCTGGAGTCAGACAATACTAAGAGGCAGAGGTGCCCCCCCCCCAATGAATTTTTCTGGAAGTGGGCAGAAACAAAGTTGTGTAATTGCTTGAGTTGAATACATAGGACACACTACAGTGGGCTCTTGATAGCTGCTGGAGTTTGCTTCCAGGATCCCACATTGATGCTAAAATCAGTGGATACTCAAGTCCCATTAAATACAATGGCATAGTAAAATAGTGTCCCTTATATAAAACAGCAATATATATATATTTGATTATATATTAAGTTTTCCACATTCTGCAGATCAGGAAAATAAAATCTTATCATGGGTCTGAACAATTCTGCAAGCACTGTTTTAACAATACATGTAAGTTGTAGTCAAAAGAAAGAAACTCTGCTTTGAACAGAAAAGCTCAGTTTCCCCCAGCTCTGTCTTTAACACTATTGCAGTCAAGGATGTAAATAATGCTCATACGTTTTTCATCCTTGATGCAAATGGATGTTTTAAATAGACTGCAAACCTCAATCAGAAAAAATGGCAAACTAAATTTGTGATTTGGGGGGGGGGGGGATGAAAAAGATCCCCATTTTTAACACTGAAAACTTTTCTGTGAAGAAAGCAGTCTGGTTAGCACGAACGTTCCTATTTTTTTGTACAAAAATGCTGATCTTAATGAAAACTCAGAGGTTTTTTTTTCAACAAGTGAATTTTCACAAAGAAGTCCAGAAGTGTGAAAAACCATTTAAACCATGCAGACCCCTTCATTATCTCAATCAGCATGGGAAAAACAATTGTTCACCTATGCAGAAAGATTTACATCCCTAACAATCACTATTTTTTCATATTGAAGGTGTCTAAACTAAAGCAGCTTTTTCAAACAAAAAACTCAGTTTTCCAAATTTTGCTTTTACTGGTTTGTTCCCATTAAATAGTGCTTCTCATTGGCCAAGTTCTTTTTTGAACCACAGAATTGTGGTATCCTCTCTAATAAACTAATATTTATCATAGTCATAATAATGTTATTAATATTAATCAAACATTGAACAGTCAACAGCTTGTTTTAGAAGTTAAAAGAAAAAAGAAAATAGAAAAAACACCAACAGCAACATTTATAGGTGCCTTGCACAAAACCTCTTAAAGCTACCTGTCTGAAATGTAGCTGAGTTATTTCCCTTTTTAGAGTATACGTCTCCAAATTTTATGTAAATAAGGGGGAGTTTTTAGCTATTTGCATGTCAATGGCAGAAGACTAAGAATGTGAATCTAAGTTTCAACTCAGGGTGTCCTTTGGTCAGGATTTATTTGAACTGAATTGAGCTCTGATTTAGGAGTCTTGTACACAACCCTAATATAATTCAGATTAAAAGAGGATAATATGTGGCTTCAGATCTCCAGCATCAAAAATTTAACCCCTGTTTACTGCAGTATCAGGTGTCTTGCTGATCATTTGTTTTAGTTCTAAAGTCTGAAGTCTCTAGAGAAAGCTCTAACAGCCATACTCAAAACTACAATGCTGGCTAGAATAAGATGGTAGATACAAAAGAGAGACATGATGATTGCATTTAAAGGAAAAAGAGGGTAGTTACTCCAAAATGACCTAATAGAATTGGGAATGAATTAAGAATGCTGGTGTACCTTAAAGAGTACCATTGTTCTCATGAAGGTCAAATCTGTACTGCAGAAATAATGCAGTTTGACACCACTTTAACTGCCATGGCTTAATGCTATGCAATCCTGGGATTTGTAGTTTGTTGGGGCTCCAGAGGTAGCTGACAAAGAAGACTAAACACTTCACAAAATAAAAAAAAAATCCCAGAATTCCATAGCATTAAGTCATGGCAGTTAAAGCAGTGTCAAACTGCATGATTTCAGCAGTGCAGCATAGACTAAGATTGTAATAAAGGTGATATATAAGCTCCCAATATGCTTCTGGTCTGAATTCAAAGTGCAGATGATGACATTCAAAGCTTTGAATGGATTTCTTTATTCCTCCATCCTATTTGTACAAATGCTTAACATGAAATATTTGGTTATTTTAATCTCCCTGCCTTCCACCATTTATTTGAGAAAATTCCTCATTTGCTAACTCTGACTTTTGTTGCACTTACCCTCCCAAAACTTCACCCTTGTGGACATGATAGAAGCTATTGATCCCCATTCTTTTTGCTGAGACTATCCGATGATCAAAAGGAGCTGGAGGTGGTGGGCTGTCATCTGAAAACAATAAGACAAAGGGGTAGTTACTGCCACATATGGCACTAAGAAATTTACTTATTATGCATAATCTTCCATCCCAGAAAGAAGCACACAGGATAGTTTTAAAAAGTATTAGTTTCCTCACTCAGAACAAGGCCTGGGAGTGTGTTATTTTGACCACTGTCAACCTAGGTTCACTCCAGAAATGCTTATCGGAATTTGATCCATAGCTTCCCTACATTTGGCTGTTGTGTGCCTTCAAGTCATTTTGGACTTTTGGTGAATCTAAGGCAAACTTATTACAGGGTTTACTTGGCAAAAATTTGTTTGGAGCTGGTTTGCCATTGCCTTCTTCTTCTGAGGCTGAGAAAGTGTGATTTGCCTATGATCATCCAGTGGGTTGTGGGGGTTTTGTTGTTGTTGTTGTTGTTGTTTTTAGGCTAACGAGGAAATCCTGGTCCTGTTCCAATCCTCCAACCACTATACCTTGCCAACTTATATATTTCAAAAATCACTGCACTTGAAACTATGAGAAACTGGTAGACACTAGAGAACTCTAGAGGCAAATCCTGGACCTGTTTTATAATATTTTATACTAATTGGGATTTGAATGGATGCAAACACATAAAAGCATTTCATCACAATGTACTACTGGTGTACATTGCTCCAAGAGGCACTTATTAACTGTTTTATTAGGAATCCGGGATATAGCTCAATGGGACCAATCTACAGGCAAGTTATGTGATCCACTCAACCACAACACACAAATAATTATAAAACAAAACAAGAAATGACAAGTCTCCTTTACCATGCTTTACCATAGAAGTATCTTGTAAGAACATGCAGTTTTGTTTTAAAAATACATTCATGGGGGGGGGAGGATGTCATGTATTTTTAAAGTCATTTTTTACCTATTATACAAATGTTTTCTAGTGATGCTTCTTGGTGTTCTTTCTTCTTCTTGGCTTCAGAATTAGATCCCCCCTTTTTGTCTGACACACTGGGTTCTACCTTACTTGACTTAGCTGGTTCTTTTGATTTGTGTCCATCATTGATTTTCCCCACATCTACCCTGCTCTTTTTGTTGACATCTTTGGCAATGTTTTTGACAATCACATGACGCTTACTGCTGGTGGTATCTTCATCCTTCAGAGGGAATGAGGCCTTTCCATGGTCTTTATGCCTACAGGACAAAATGTACATTATTTTAGTGCCATCCTTTGGGATGAAAGATGGTATAGAAGAGAAAAGAAAGGCTCACATTCAAGTAATGCAGAGGAGTTCATTACTTTTTAGACAGTGGTCCCCAAACTGTGCCCTTTAAGAGATTTTGGATTTCAGCTCCCAGAAGCCTCAGCCATGTTGGCCAATAGTCTGGGATTCTGGGAGCTGGAGTCTAAAACCCCTTAAAAAGCACAGTTTGGGGACTACTGGACTTATTGTGACCTTCTTTTCTGTAGAACCAGAACCATTTTGAAATTATCTGGAGGCATGAGATGGAACAAGCATATGGTGTCTTCATAAATGCTTTCCATTTTCACTAGTTATACTGTTGTCCTCTTTACACCACCCATACCGCCTGCCTGACCAGATGGCGGGCACCACGGAAAGGCCAGGTTGGGGCTGCAGCAACCACATGCCGTGGCCCCAATCCGGCAAGGCATGTACAGCCCCTAAGTTAACAAATAAGAAAAGAAACAAAAAAGTAAATCAGGCTGCTTGGGAATAGTGAGGGGGAGGGAGGGCAAGTGGAGAGGAGGTGACTGTGACACCACATGACTGCTAATCTCACAACTGTAGCAGCTGTGATGTTTTGCACTTAAGGAGTCCTGGGACAATTGGGAGCAATTGACGGGGTTCCCTGTCAATGAAAAAGGATGCCCTAATCACACAGCAACAACAGCTTGGAGGCAACGTTGTGTGATATGTATCATTAAAGGTGCTATTTTGGACTATAATCATAGTTTTAAAACTCTGTGTAGTAATCGCCCCAGAGTGAATCTCACAAAATGTTGTGATGTAGAACAAAGACATTCTTGAATTCAACACACATTGAAACCACTGTTATCATTGGATTGACAGTGATGTAGATCTTCCTGCCTATTACTAATGACATCAATAAAATGCCAAAGATCCCATTAAAATTTTCCCTTCATTCACAGTGATGTCTAAAACAGCCTGACCAGCAGTGACTAATATCTGACAGGATGTTCTTTTGCACAGGTGTTACTATAGTACTCTTGTGCAGTTCCTGTTTATTCTAGTGGGTCTACACAGAAGACCTTCATTGTAAACAGTGGGCCATGGCTTTAGAGAGCTATCACTAATGCAGCACAAAAATAGTATGATTGTGAACCAATATTATATTTTCAGGGGCAGCTCTGATTAGTAATTGGCAGGTAGAGCACCAATGAATACCTGGTGCTGTAGGCTATCTTTTAGCAGTACGAACTAGCAAAGCCATCTCTGACTATGCCTTAGCTAAGAAATCCCTATAGAATTCATCATAAGACATCATAAATCGACAGGTGACTTGAAGGTACACAAACATACACACATTTAATATATACAGTAGTTATTTTATGGTAGAATATTATACTTTATACTAACAGTAAAAAAATATGAATCAACAAACATTATTGTCAAATCTTAGAATTTGTTGTTGTCAAACAACATGTTCAACTATTTTAGTTATATTAAGCACAAGAGAACTTAATTTTTAAAAGGCAATTCAAAATCTGTGTGTGATGTCTGGACTAGGAATATAAATACTACATCAGAAAGGAACTCTTCCAGAACATGGCCACATAGCCCGAAAGCTCCACAAAAAACTATAAATACTACATCCTTGATAGAAAAATACACTGCAACTCCAGTTCGAAAAAGTGATCAGCTACCTCAAGATTTTCCACATCTCACTGCTCAGGAACTTACATCTACAGGAGAGGCTCTACTTTGTGTCCCACTAGTAGGAGAACTACATTGTGGGAAGGCATGGGAGAGGGCCTTCTCTGTGATGGCACCCAGGTTGTGAAATGTGAACAATATTTGAAAAACATTCAAAACTTTTATTGTTTAGCCCAGTAGGGGGAAAATTTTGAAATAGGGATGGGGTTGCCTTTGCCATTGGCCTTATCAGGCTCTGCTACTAATGTATATAATGATCAGTGCATAGCACTCTAGGGACAAATATGAAGAAATATGATACATTATCTAAAACATACTCTGCATCTTGATCCTGGCTCTTTGATGGACCATCAACATCTTCTGATGCAGCTTCACTTTGGGGTATCGTTTCCAGTGCTTCCCTTTTGCCATCCCTGCTGGCATCTGTTCCTTGACCATCCTTTCCCTCTGGACTTTCTTGAGACTCCTCATTCCTCTTACCAAGTCCCAAAGTGTCACCCTTTGTATTCTGGGCACTTTGTTTATTACTTGTTTCTTTGGCATTTGCTTCTGCCTGGCTTTTTTCTGTGGTCTTCTGAAGAGGGCTTGTCCAGTGGCTTTCCTCTGCCTTTAACTCATGACTAAGAGATGTGGAGGAAACTCTTTCAACAAAAAATGGACTGGTCTTCTCAGTGTTCTCTTTGTTGAGCTGATGGACTTTTCCTGTGTCATCAGATTCTTCTGGAACCAAAGAGAAAATACCAGTCAAAGGACTCACATAGCCAGCAGCTCTTCAGTTACTGTACTTCAAGAACAGCTCTCTGGAAAGCCAGGGACCTTCCAGCAAAACTATATCCATTGTCTAAGCTTAGGGGCAAGGGCTCCTGGGGAAGTTGGTTGAGGCGGAACCTAAGAGTCCAGACTACTAAGTACCACCCTGAACATCAAGCACTACAAATCTCATATCTGTGAGCAGAATAAGTGAATCTATTAGCAAATTGCATCAAGGACTTTTTAAATTTTTTACTTAGCTAAAATGATCTAATCTGTCTGTAATTTCTAACTCTTAAGTGTGCCTGAAGGGGTGCATGTAAAAAGACATCCTTCTGCAATGGAGATTTCTCAATTAAGAATAAAGTCTTTTCCCTTTAAAATATTCTTATCAAAACATTGCTCAGAAGATAGTTGCATGGAAATTCGCCTCAAAAAATTCTAGAAGCTGGCACAACTCTGATGGCCAGTTCATACATTATATTTTGTACTTGAATACAGAACACGCAACAGTCCAACTTTGAATTCATTAATATAAGGATGATTTGTTCATCCAACCATTCAGAATATATTCACATTTTGTCCTAATTATTAATTAAATCTATTTGTCCACATTTATTCTCATCTAAATGACTGAATGCACACACTCACACACATACGAGTATATAGACACTTTTGAATTAATCTGACCCAGTGCCTTTTGTATATTCTACAAATTTAAGAAGAAATAACAACAGCCCCTAAAAAGTATTGTGTGTACTTCCTTGTTTCATTGCAGACTGATAATAAAGTTATGCTAAAACCTTTCTTGTAGTGAACAAATCAACCTCACGCACAGTGTGTGAGCAAACAGATAATTTGCTGGGGGTGATCTGTATAATTCTGCCTCAAACATTAAAATACTGATTGTGGAATTGTCTAATGTGGTAAGTGGCTGATCTGTTTCCGGGAATAAATGGAGACAGTCCTGGCACAAACAGGAGCTTGAAACACAATGAGCTGGTTTAGAGGTGTAGACTTGCCACAGGCCCCATGGGCAAGAGGCCAAGGTTGAGAAATTACAACCCAAAATGCCCTTGGTTAAAATTCCCCACCACACACACACACACATACATAGACTTGCTCTAGGAGCAACACTGCATTAGCAATGGCACTCATTTTAGTTAAGAAGTTGAAGACAAAGAAAACTAACCTGATGAATCAGGAGGTTTCTTCTTTTTTATTGTAGGTTTTGTTCCCTTTGCAGTCAGATGTGACTTTTCCTATGGGAAGAAAAGCAGACATTTTAGGCTTAAGATTTCATGACCTATTTTCATTGCAAAACTTTGTATTTCCTTCTGTGGACACAGATTTTTCTATAGCGTCTAATGAAAATTTGGCTCAGACAACATCTTCTATTATATTGGATTTTTATCAGCATGAGTGGAGGTCTATGATTTTGTAGCTGAAGCATACTTCTTTGAACTGATAGGTATTCCTTTAAGGCAGGTATCCACAAGTCTTCAGTCCCAAAAGATTAATGGCATCTGCTTATTTGATGGGAAGGTATGAGATGACTCCCACAAACTGATGTATTTGTGGTCTAATTGTGCCCAAGGACATTACTGATTATTTATTGTACTGCTCTTTATATGCCTCATCAAGATAAGATTTGGCCAAAATTCACAATAGAACGTCTACTATGAAGCATCCTATGAAAAATCTGTTTCCTTCTTTCTGACATGGATAGCCACGAGTTACATAAAGCTGATGCCTTTGTCCTAGTAGTACCAAAAATAATAAGTAAATTGGAAATGAATGTACTTTTAAATATTAAACTAAATCAAATTGACAAAGTGTACACAATCCTGATTATTTTATTAGCTGATTTGTCACAGTTTCAGCCTCTCCTCTCCCCATCACAGCAACATCTGTTCTGTGAAGACCAACCACTACAAGTAAAGAGCTAAATTCTATGCAAACTATGAAGTGTTTCACTGAAGTCAGCAAAGTAAAAACAAGCAGTAGCAGCAACAGACATAAGAACAAAATTGAGTTTGAGACAGTCAGCTGCAATGTGCATTGGAAAGCATAAAGTAGGATAGTTGCTTTAAAAACCGTTATTAACCACATAGTCCTATAGACGTCTACTCAAAAGTAAATTTCAATGGGCTTTACTCACAGACAACCAAAGGTCTGGCTGGTTCTTTGAAACCAATGGTCCGTTTTACATTGGCAAAAAGAGGTGTGTTGAAGGCTGCATGAAAGCCCAGCCTTTAGATGAGAAAAAGGGAAAGTGTGCCATGAAAACACTATTTTGGAGTTTTAAGGGAGAAGAAGTGCCTTTAAAAAGGAGCTGGCCCATTTTACATTGGCAAAAAGAGGTGTGTTGAAGGCTGCATGAAAGCCCAGCCTTTAGATGAGAAAAATGGAAAGTGTGCCATGAAAACACTATTTTGGAGTTTTAAGGGAGAAGAAGTGCCTTTAAAAAGTAGTTTGATTTCCCCACTACTTTTTTAAAAAGGGTGCAGCATTGCTGGCCCGTTTTACACAGGCAAAAAAAGGCGCTTTTAGGGCTAAAAAGCCCGCATTTAGGGTTAGGGAGGGCGTAGCCTTTACACCCTCCCTAAGCCTAAAACGCATGGACACCGCCATTTAAAGATGGCGGCGTCTACACGGTGGCGCCGTACAAGCGTCATCACGTGCGCAGCGTTTTGACGCGCTGCGCACGTTTTGACGGTCTGGCGGCGCGGGAGGGCGCCAATCGCGCCCTTCCCGCGCCGCAAAAAAAGAGCTCGATCCCGGAGCTCTTTTTTGCGGCGGGTCATTGCGGCGGGATGAGGCCTCTGGGGCTGCCCGTGTGGCAGCCTAGGCCTCATCTCGCCGCTAGAAGGGGCGAGTTTGGACCGCCCCTTTTAGCCAATGTAAAAAGCACCCCTATTGCATCTAAAGGCTAAGGTGTAGTTGAACGGTTAAATGGGGCTCTGTATCTTTAAAGCGCCCATTTAAAGGCAGCGATACAAGTGCGGAGGGAGGGAAGGTGCCAAGACAAGAAGAGACCTTCAGAGCCCGGCCAGAGTGCGCCTGCACCTTCCTTCACCTCCTCCCTTTGGTTGAGAGAGTGTGACTTCTAGGGAGACAGCAGGGCACTGGAGGCGCTCAGCCAGACCAGGGCAAGCTGGCAAGAGGAGGAGGAGAAGGGGAGGGACCTGGAGCACCTCCGCTGCCCTGCTTCCCTGCAAGTCACACTCTCTCAGCCGAAGGGGGGAGGAGAAGGCAGGCCCAGGCACACTCTGGCCAGGCTCCATGGCTCTCTCCTGGCTGCCTTCCTCCTCCCTTTGGCTGAGAGAGTGTGACTTGCAGGGAGGCAGGGCAGCAGAGGGGCCCCATGTCCCTCTCCTCCTCCTCCTCCTCCTCCTCCTCCTCCTCCTCCTCTTGCCAGCTTGCCCTGGCCCAGCATCAGGAGGACCTGGAGCACCACCGCTGCCCTTCCTCCCTGCAAGTCACACTCTCTCAGCCAAAGGGAGGAGGAAGGCAGCGGGGAAGGAGGGAAGGAGCCAGGAAGAGACCCCCAGAGCCTGGCCAGAGCATGCCTGGCCCTCCTGCTTCCTCTTCAAAAAGAAGGCTGGAAAAGTAGGACGTGTCCTGGCAAAGGAGGACGTGCCTGGTCAACTTGGAAAAGGGGGGCCTCTGCTCAAGAATGGAGGACATATGGGAATCCCTCCTGGACAGAGGGCTGAAACCTCAAGACAACTCAATATAATGCTCTGACAGAACACAGACTACAACTCCCATGAGCCTTTGCTACCATTTCCCAAGATGCCTTAATTTGCAACAGAAAGCCGACCAGTATGTTCACATGTGATGAATTCTTTCGTATTGACTCTGCATTTTCTTTTTGTGTAGATGCTCTCTTGTCTTGTGTGTGATGAGCTTGTGCGTAATCATGTGCATTTCCGAACTGACCTCACTTTCTCCCTCTTTCGGAATGGTCCTGTACTCCCCCATGTGATAAGCTCCGACTGTATGGTGTACCTGCGCAATTGCGCAATTCGCAGCCAGCAAGGGAAAAAAATGTTTAAAGCGCGGCTAAAAGCCACGTTCCTTGCCGCCCATGTAGCTGCTCCGCCTGTGTTTGTAGCGTTTTGACAGCTTCCCATGTAGTTGCTGAGCCACAGAAAAAACCTCAGTCTAGCTGCCCTGTACTTTTTAAATGCACACCTGGGGCTTGCTGTCTAGCTGCTAAGCATTAAGGAAAGTGCAACTTCATGTCACACTTTCTTGCCAATGTAAAAAGCCCCAATATGTGAAACTGCAGTCTTGGCTTCTTTGTTCTTTTGAATCCCACAGTAACAGCTCATGGCTACCAAGTCAGGCTCAGAAGCTGCTGCCACACTGCAGAATTAATGCAGTTTGTAACCGTCTTTTACAACCACTGTAACTGTCATGGCTCCATCCTATGGAATCCTGTGATTTGTAATTTGTTGTGGCACCAGAGTTCTCTGACAGAGAAGGCTAAATGTCTTACAAAACTGCAAATCCCAGAATTCTATAGTATTGAGCCATGGCAGTTAAAGTTATATCAAACTGCATTAATTTCTGCTGTGTAGATGCAGCCATAGAAGTTTATCACACAAAGGGAATTGAAAGTATAATCCAATGGCAATCTGAATGCAATCATGGGGTTTCGCACAATTGCATGAAAGCTGATCACACACATTTTTGGGCAAAGGGAAGTCCTTCCGAATGCAATCGTAAGGTTTCGTGTGATTGCGTGAGAAACTATCGCATGCAATTTCAGGCACTGGGAGGCAATTTTGGGCAGTTCTGAACGCAATGCAGTGTCAATACGCAATCACGTAAATTCGCTGAACTAGCGAATTTACTCAATTCTGAACTGGCCTCACTTCCATTTCTTTCGAAATTGAGAGAAATTCCTCCCGTGTGATAAACTCCATAGAGAACTCTGCTCAGGTTCTCTTGCTAAACTTTAAAAAAGCTATCCAAAGTGCTGACACTATTTGGATGATAAAGTGCAGCACCCTGAATAGCTCCTTTAAAGCTGACATAAAAACCTGAAGCAAATTCACGGTATTCCCAACATGGACATCACTATCTGTTACTGATACATTACTTCAAACTGTTTAAAACTGTTGCTTTAAATATAAAAGATTACATTTAGTCAGTACATATAAAGTCACAGAGGCAAATATAATAAAAACAAGATATTCTTACAGTTATAGCAATGGAAACAGATATCCTAAAGCAGTATTTTGCTTTACATTCTACTACTAAATAACAAAATGATGGGAAACTTTTGCCCCTCCAGATATTTTCAACTTCAATTTCCAGAAGCCCAAGTCAGCTGTGGCAAACATAAGAGATTATAGAAAATGCAGTGTAAAGTACTGAAAGTGCCCAATTTTCCCAGCTCTGAAGTGAAATTCAGCAATTATTTTTATTACCCATCTCATTTCACCCATAGTGTCCAAATTATTTTCTTTGGGAAAGTAATATACCATCCTCTACATTTAGGGTTTTAAGAATTCTTCCCAGTATTTAGTGCTTATCAGTCTCAACATTATAATTATATTAATCAGTATTCCTTCTCTCTGATTTTTTTTTTAACTTTGGATATTGCACATTGCATTTAGTTTGTAATACTGAATATTTTAAGTTGTTCTAAACACAGTCTTTCAGAATAACTAAAAACCTTTCTAATATTTTGCTTCATTCCCTCCAACAGAATAAAATCATTTGGAAACTGTGAAGGTTTTCTTTCAGACAAACTGATTTTCTTTTTTTATTTCTAACACCAACACTGGAGTAAAAAAAATAAATCCGTAATTGTCCTTTCCATAGTTAGAATATTCTTCAGCTAATGACCAGAAGAAGATGATTTGGCTATAACAGTTAACTTTTTTCAGACTTCTTAACATTTTTGTCAAATTTCAAATATATAACCATCATAGTTAGGTATTCAAAAAGAATAACACTTTTTAAAAGGTATAATTTGCTGTTATAGAAGGATGCTGACAAATTTATCGGAGTTCTGAGTATATTCATATGTTATGCCTGGTATTTCTTTTTCTACCATTTACAATGTCACAGTGACACCTACAGAAAGGCAGAACAAGTGAAGTAACACTGCAAAACATAGCTGCATCCAACATTTTAATTGGCATGTCTATTCATACAAAGGCAAAATAAATACGGAAATGAAAGTGCCAGTCACTGAGAATTGTATGCCTAATAAAATCATTAGACTTAACATGATTTGATTCTGAGTAAACATTTACAGGACCAAATTGCAAATCAAACATCTGACTGAAGCTGAATTCATGAGAGTCTTTGCTTGGAAATAAGCTGAATTGAAACCAGCAGTCCGATATGACTTGAAGACATACAAACACACACACACACAAATTCATGGCTAAGCAACGCTGACATCTAAATTCTGATGTGCAGGCACTCAGCTAGAGATATCAATCTTTGTAAATTTTGTTCTATGAATAATTTTACTATTTTTCTCATCGTGGAGAAAAGGTGTTGAAAATAGGGCAGTTTCTGAACACTTCACAGTTCAAGACTTATTCTTTACACAACCCCAAATACAAACAGGTTTTTCCTCACAGAGAAAAATTCATTTTCAGAGCAGAAAACAGTATTTTCTCCTCTGAAACAATACTTTTCCTTAGATAAAAAGTTTCCTGCATAGAAAACAGTAATTTCTTCAAAAAAATTATTTTCTGTTCAGAAAATATGGTTTTCTATGTAATAAAACTCATTTTCTGGGTTGAAAATACTCTTTCCTCCAATATAAAAATGTGCGTTTTTCATGCAGAATAAGCCTTGAATTGCAATGATTCTTGCCAGTCTAGGATTCTCCTCTTATGTGTTTCCTGACATTTGAGAAAATCATATTTTTTAATATTTTAAAAATATTTTTCATCCCAATTTATGACAGTCTCTGCAGGCAACCTGCAAAGTTGAATCCATGTATGTAAGTGGCAGGTAGCTGTATTGATCCATATAAAACAAACCAGTTCCAGCAGTCTTCACCTTCAGCAGAAGCAGTTATTTGTAAAGCTAATGGGTCATAACTGCATATTCAAATCAGGGATAACTCACAACAATGCTGCTTTTGCTGGAAAGATCCATCTCTCAGGTTGTGTGATAGCATGACTGCAATAATTTCAGAGATAATAAAGATGTTTGAGGGGCTTGCATGACTGAGATTATTGTCCCTTCTTATTAAAAAAAAATCCTAGCACTTTAATCCTAGTTCCAACGCACCACTGTGGCCATATCTGGTCAGAATGCATTCATTATGACATCTTGCAGCTCTTCCACTCTGCAGAAATAAAGCAGATTGACACCACTTTAAGTGTTGTGTCTCCATCCTGTGGAATCCTGAGATCTGTAGTTTGGTGAGGGATTCAGCCTCATCTATCAGAGAGCTCTGGTGCCTCACCAAACTAAAAATCTCAGGGCTCTGTAGGATAGAGACATGGAAGTTAAAGTGATGTCAAACTGCTTTATTTCCGCAGTGTGGATACGCCCTTCATTTCTGAAATACAGTTGGGCCTCCTTATCCATGGATTTTTTATCCATGGATTCAACTATCCATGGCTTGGAAATATTCAAAAAAAGTATAAATTCCAAATAGGAAGCTATGATTTTCCATTTTATATAAGGGGCACCATTTTACTGTGCCATTGTATTTAATGGAACTTGAGCATCCACAGATTTTGTTATCCACAGGGATTCCTGGAACCAAATCCCAGTGGATAATAAGGACTCGCTGTATCATCTAAAAGATATCACATGTAGATATTTTGCTCTCAGCCAAACTCATAGTTCTTCATATAACTATTATATTCAAGTACTTTGCCTTTGCTATTTTTAATTTATATATTTTTGAAGTCTTTTCAAGCCTTGGATGGTTGAATCCATTGATAAGGAATCTGTAGATATGAAGAGCTGACTGTAAAGGATAGAATTCCAATTCAGGGTTTGTTGCTCACTTGCTGTTTGAGAGCACTGAGCTTTTGTTTAACCCTGGCTTCCCCAAATTTTGTTCCCAGGCTGTTGAGGGACTACCATCATCCCCAACAGCCCATGTCCAGGGATAATGAGAATTGTAGACCAGTAACACACTGGGGACCCAAGACTGGGAAAAGCTCCAATCTAACCCAGCAAAATATTTGCTTTTAATTACCACTTTCTCTTAAGCATCCAGATCACATTTTACTTGGCGGCAGCAGAGCAGGTTGCATTCAAAGAGGAATGGGTGTTGTACTGTGCTGAGCTGAACAGGGTCTTCTTTCTCTATGGTCTCTGGCGGCTCCTTCTAGAACATAATATTTGCCTAAATCCTCGCTAGGGCAATGTGTTCTTGGAGCTGCCCAGGCAGGAGAACTACCTTTAACTCTGCTCACAACCAGTTCCCTTTCTCAGCTGCCACAACCTGATCCCATACTTGGACGACATGTTTGAAGATATATGTAATGAAAAAAGGCAGGAACGAGACATTAAGGCATCATTAGGCATATATTTACTTTTAGTAATATTTTAAGATTCAGACTAATATTAAGTGGGAGATTTTTATGAACACCTGACTCCTTTTATAAAAAGAAAGATTGAATTCCTTCTTTATGCGCCACCAGGAGTAACCTGGCAAAGTTTCTGATATTCAGCTTTTTTTTTTTCATTCGCCTAATAAAACCCTTTGATTTTCTTCCCATTGCCAGAAGCCCTATAATGAAGGTTTTCATAAAGCTGCCTGAAGCATTTACCCTTTATCATCCCATCAGGTTGAATCTGGTGCCAAATGGGACTGTTTGTTGGCTTCACTTCAACTGCACTTAACAGGGGAGATTATATATGGAATATATTACATATTATATATGGAAATTTGCATTTGCAAACACTATATTGCCTGCACATGAGTGTTTATATACGGTCTGTCTCAAAAAATGCCCTCAGAAATTTATTAGGCTCAGATATCTCACTTCTCTGTCAATGCCATTAATAGTTATGGCTGAGATACCTAAGCTGAGTGATGATGCCAAGCACTTCAGTATGTCATTTCCAGCCAACTAACATTGTGGATTGTAATATATAAGCACCAAAATGAGAAGGGCTTGTCTTTCCTAACACCAAGTCATATGCAACTATACCAAAGCATCAATATACTGGCTTTTTTTTCAGCATCAGAAAGAACTCAAAACATTACATAACAAAACAAAACATTGCAAAACATTACTACAGTAAATGTTGTTAGGCAAAGGGCTCTTAGGATCCCAACATTCTCTTTTTCAGCTTCCTTCGCAGTCGTCAACATTACTTTATGTTTGTTGATTTCCATATTGATGGGATCCATGAACATGGAATAAAGTGCATGCACTTTGTAATATTTTAAGGGTTTGCTATTAAACTGATTAATTTTTAAAATATTTGTAGTTATGTTTAAAACATATTTTTGTATGTATGTTCTTAGTTACCTACTAAGTTACATACAATAATGCTCCACCTAACAAAAGCAGGAAAATAAAAACACAAAAAATAAGTATATATTTAGTTGCATACAATAATGTTCTAGAATTTAACCACTTTGCTCTGGGTGCACAGTGGTTAAATGAGGGTCAACTCCACCTTGCATCCTTTTGAGGTCACTAAAATGAGTACACAGCTGGTTGGGGACAATTAGCTTATACATTGTAAACTACTGAGGGAGTGCTTAAGTGCACTGATTAGCGGTATTGAAGCACACTTGCTATTGCTAATATAACAAGTTGCTCCAGCCTAGCTATGGGCCTGCATTGACCATTGGTCAGAGTAGTTGAGCTGGATGGGAACTGTAGTCAACAGCTGAGTTGACCTGAGAGTTTGTGACTGGGTAAGACTACCTTCTAGTACCTTTCCCAAATAAGTGGCCCCATGCTCACTTGGAAGAGCACCTCATTGTACATCAATCCGCCATATGCTAAGATATCCTAGTGCATTCTTTAGGGGGAACCATGATTTGTCATTACACAAAAGAGCCTGGTAACCCTCCTGGTTAGTGAATACATTCTCTGAAAAGGCATGAAAAGCACTAATATTAAAAACACTTTGGTGGCAGGTTAAAATCCTTTTTTTAAATTGCTGCCACTTAAATTTGTTCATCTGCCATGCATGTTGCTATATTTTAATTTTTAATTGTATTTCTAGCTGGGATAGATCACTTTCCTCATTTGCACACTACAGTACAACCCTTGCATCTGTAAGTGATGTGTTCCAAGATTTACCATGGAAACATGAAACCATGGGTCACCTCCTTCCATATAATCCGCCCCACACCCTCAGATCCTCTGGGAGGAATCTACTGCAGCCTATGAAAACCAGACTAACAGCAGCCTCCCAGAGGGCATTTTCCACTGCCGCTCCCAGGCTATGGAATGCCTTGCTGGAAGAGATCTGTCAAATAACGATCTTAGACAGCTTTTAGAAAGCTGTCAGGACGGATCTCCTCTAGCAGGCCTTCCCCGAATAGAGCATTCCAATGCACTCTGCGCTCTCCCCACTCCATCCAACACCAGAAAATCGCTACCTGTATTTTAATATTAATATTATGTTGTTGTTTTTAATGGGTGAATGTATTCTCTTTTAAATTGTATTGTATTTAATTCTCTTTTGGGGGGGGGGGGTCTTTCTTTTTATCCAGATAATGTTTTATTTAGGGGTGTAAATAATCCCCTTGCATTGGCCATTTGTTAATTTCTTAAAAAACAACAACAACAGGTAAATAAATCAGAAGAACATGCACTTCCCTGAATATCAAAAAAATTTCTTCTACCAAATTTATTAATGTGGTTACTCCCTTCTAAATTAGTTATTATGGGACAACTCCAAAACATATGGGTTAAGGAAATATTAGAAGTTTTGCATCCCCAACCATTTGCTAATAATAATTAATTAACATATTCATATTATTGAATGCCATAAGCTGCTGTTCTCCTCAAGCATTTATCAGTAGGCAAGACGCAGGGCAGCACAAAATATTGCCAAAACAACCCAAAGTAGTATGTAGGGACTGACAGATCTGTCACTTGCAGTTTCTTTTGTCTGCCAGTCTTTAGATGAGACTTAAATCTTCCCCAATCTTACTGTCAGTTCATCCTGAATTCTGATAATTTTGGCAATCTGAAATCCACTTTATCCAATTTTTTAAAATATTGCATAGACATTTTATACTTTTTATGTTGTTGCTCATTTCTCTCAATACATTATTGTTTCTCCTTGATTCACAAGTGCAAAATCAGTGAATTTACATTGAATGGTGAACCAAATGAAATTCTCCCCCACTGAGTTTCTGACTGTGCAGAAAGATGTCAGGTTAACCAAGGCATCAGTCTAGCAAGTCTTTTTCCTAGTAAGTAATAATTTCCTATGGACCCATGAAACTTTGCACATGCTGATACTAAAGGCTGTGGTACAAATGGATGTACGTTGCTTGTTTTCTCATGATTTGAAGTCTCTAAGCCTAGGACTCATTATTCAATATTTAGTACTTGGATAGTTTCATAGAACATATGGTAAGCATTGTGGGTAGAATCTATGTCTCCAACCACAATGCAGCTTGGAATATGGCTTAGATTTATCAGTAGCTCTGTTGAAAAAAACACCATTTCCCTCATTCCCTGTGGATTGGGTGATGAGATTCTAATTGCCAGTTGTACTCAGAAAAATGTATGAAGGGCAAGCACTGAAAAGCAATGTGTCCAAGATGACATCAGACAATATGAAAAGTCTGTTTGTCAGTGGTTGCTCTGAGATGGCTTGGTTACACATTCAAGTTGCCACATTCTGCACTAAACATCAAGTGATGATACATTAATTGGTTCACATGCTGATTTTAGTCATCAAAAGGCACAGCTTTAACAATGCAAGCAGACTCTGAGATGTCTTCTTTGCTCAAATGCAATATAGGATATAACTCAATGTTATACATGGTGGAGGGAGTTGCAGAAGTTTGCCGCTACTTAAAATGATGGTCCTGGACCACTGCCCATCTACAAACAATCAGATGCCTGCCCACAAAGAATTTCCAGAAAAGAAAGAAACATTTGTAGCACAAATAAAATACTAGTCCCTGGCACATTAGAAAGGGGGAAGAAAGCTGGTCCTTTAGATCAGGTAGCCCTGAAAGCACTGGTTTAAGTGTCCAGCCATCAAGCTGAGAATGATGGTTCTATTACTCAGCCCCAAGAGCAGTCCTTCCCAACCTGGTTCCTTCTGGATGATTTGGGCTTAAACCATAATAATAATAATAATAATAATAATAATAATAATAGACCTAGGCCCATAGCTAGGCCTTTAGGGGGCCTTGGGGCAGAAAGTAAATCAGGGACCTAATGTCCCGAGTCCTACCTTGCACCGCAGTCACCCTCTTGGTGCACCACCATTTAGCGCAGCTCCAGGGCACTTATGGGGCATCTGTTGTAGCAGACAAAGGACCCCTTGGCTGGGGCCCCCAGAGTGGTCCCCCAGTTTCTCCAGCCTAGCTATGGGCCTGCATTGACCATTGGTCAGAGTAGCTGGGCTGGATGGGAACTGTAGTCAACAGCTGAGTTGACTTGAGAGTTTGTGACTGGGTAAGACTACCTTCTAGTACCTTTGCCAAATAAGTGGCCCCACGCTCACTTGGAAGAGCACCTCAATGTACATCAACCCGCCATATGCTAAGATATCCTAGTGCATTCTTTAGGGGAACCATGATTTATCATTACACAAAAGTAACCCTCCAGGTAACCCTCCTGGTTATTGAATACATTCTCTGAAAAGGTATGAAAAGCACTAACATTAAAAAAAAATGTTGGTGGCAGGTTAAAATCCTTTTTTAAAAAAATTGCTGCCGCTTAAATTTGTTTATCTGCCATGCATGTTGCTATATTTTAATTTTTAATTGTATTTCTAGCTGGGATAGATCACTTTCCTCATTTGCACACTACAGTACAACCCTCACATTTGTGAGTGATGTGTTCCAAGATTTACCATGGAAGCATGAAACCATGGATAACGGTGAACCCCAATGAAATGTTCAAGTCTTTTACTCAAGGTAAACAATTAAAATCACTTGTGAACCCTATTGAAATGAATTACCTCCAGCCGAGCACCTGATGGAAGCTTATCATAGAATCATGCTGTAGGTCCCAGAAAATATCTAGACTTTTTTTTTTTTTTTAACATGGATAAGTACCAGCCCTGCAGATATTGGCATTGTACTCTACCATGGATTCTGACTGGCATTAACAATGGTGTAGAAATATTTTAAATAAACACATGCATATATACATAAAATTTCTACCATTTCAGAACTCCTTTCAATACAGGACACTTCTTTCGATCTTTGACACCCATGCAATTGATTGTTGTTTTATATTGTAAAAATTTTAATTATGTTGTTTTTAACTTTAATGTTAGTTTAATCCAATTTTAAGGAGTGGGTGGCTGGGTATGGGTCATTGTAATTTTTACCTTGTATCTTTTTAATTGTTGTAACCCGCTCCAATTGGTTGACAGAGGAGTGGGCTATAAATAATAATAATTAATAATAATAATAATAATAATAATAATTGTGGTTGTTATTATTATTATTATTATTATTATTATTATTATTATTATTTCTGGCCAACATTCGTTTGGACCCAGACATAGTTTTGCGTAAAGTAGGATGGGATGGGCAAAGTATGGCCTATGAACCACATGAAACACTCTAGATTTGATTTTGTGGTCCGCAGGAGCACCCCAACATCCTTTAAAAAAAAAAATTAAATTGGCATGCAAATGCTCCCAATTGTCCTCTAAGGAATGTGAGAGACTTTTTGCCATGTTTTTCCCCCAGACCATTTAAGATGCCCTGTTAAAAATATGAAGTGACCCAAAAGTGATTTGGGGGGAAGTTAATGTGGCCTTCAACCCCAAACTGTTAGCCACTACTAGAGAATACCCGTTTTAATAACTTTGCAATGACATTGGAATACTTATTTTGCAAATAAAATGGGTGAAATTTTTTTTGCATGATTATTTGTGTTTTTGGATATTTTCAATGTTTTTTTCTTTTTCCCCATTCCTTATTTGGCAAAAGTCAATAAACGTGCACACACACACACAACCTCCCTCCCCCCTCCCACAACTGCTGGTCTTTTCACTCTAATGCAAGGACAAAAATATCTTATGGAAGTTGATTTTTTTTAAAAAAATTATTAGTTAAAAATCACATATTACAAATCATGTCAATCATACAAATCAAGCAAGTCACATAATCTAAATAAGGATTCAACATAGATTTAACATAGATATAAAAAGAGGGTACATTGTAGATTTTACATATACCTTCTATAAGTCCTATCCTTTTTTTATTTTAATGAAGGGGTGCCTCATCAAATTGAGATATTCCTTGTTGTCAAGGCCAACAACAAAAAAAGGAAACATTATTTACCCCCCCCCCCCGCCCCCCGCAACAAATATGTATTTCTGCAACACAGGCCTCATTCAAATGAGTATTACCCATATTTTATGAAATGCACTCATTTTTTTCCATCTTTGTGTGAAAAAATTAAGTGTACATTTTTATGTTTGTTTTTGTTTCTGTTGCTATTATTATTAGTAGTAGTATTAATTCAATATTCTGTTTCATAAAACATACGGTAAGCATTGTGGATTAGTACTGTATCTATATCTCTAGCCATAACACAGCTTTCAATATGGCTTAGATTTATCAGTAGCTCTGTTGAAAAAAAACACCATTTGTTTCATTCCCTGTGGATTGGATGATGAGATTCTAATTGCCAATTGTACTCAGAACAACAGTAAATATCAGTCCTAACATGACAGGAAGTCTCAGCAAAAGCAATAGACAAGCCCAGCTGTAAGATATTACCAAGAGTTCCTTCTGTTCCTTGTTTAACAAAACTTGAATTACAACCTGGTTACACTTAACATCATACAGATGCGTGCTTAGCAAATGTAAATGCAGCTTACTGGAAAGAGTTAATGATGTATCTTTTTAAAGAACAATTAGACTGATTCTGGATTCAGTGGAAACACATATTTTTCTCTACATCAGGAATGGAAAAGTTATGGTTCTCCAAATGTTGGTGAACTGTTGTTCCTATCAGCCCTAGCTAACACAATAAAGTGTGAGTGGTGATTGAAGCTGCAATCCACCAAGATATTTCTCACCCTGGCCTATTATTATTATTATTATTATTATTAATTCATTGCATGCTTTCTCTCCACTTTTCATTCCAGAAGTAAGTCCAAAACAATTAATAACAACATTATTCAAAAAATAAACAAACAATATATAAATATCTAAAATAGGACTGGACGTACTCCAGAGCCCAGAAGGTTACCCTCCTTGATTTTTGGAATTTCTGCAGCCGTAAAGGGACCAACCCATGCTGTTTGATTGATCTTTTGGGTCATTCAAATGTACGATTCCCCCCCCCCCCACACACACACACGCTTCAGACCTCTGGGAGGAACCTGCTACAGCCCATGAAGACTAGGCTGTTGCAGACCTCCCAGAGGGCCTTCTCTGCGACTGCTCCCAGACTATACAATGGCCAGCTGGACAAGATCTGTCTTATCTCCACTCTTGATAGCTTCAAAAAAGCAGTAAAGACATATCTCTTCCGGCAGACCTTCCCGGAATAACTTCCTGGCTCAATAACTCCCCGGCTATGGAGATGTTTGTTCACCCCCCCCCCCCTGATGCCACTGCCTGTCTTGTTTTATAGTTGGTTTTATTGTATTCTGTTGTCTTAACTGTTATTTTAATTCTGCACTGGTTTAGTTTAGTTTTAAGGGGTGGGAGGGTTCGTGATAGGGTTGAAGGAGTGTTTTAACTGTTGTCTGTTTTAAATTTTGTTGTACGCCGCCCTGGTTGCTGAGCAGAGGGGTGGGTTAGAAATAAAATTTATTATTATTACTATTATTTATTTATTATGTGTATCACTTCTGGTAACCTCTTCAGCAGACCCTCCAACAATGACAGTCCTGATTAATCCTCAGTTGTCTCACTTTTTCATCTGTTTTTAAAATCTCCCATTTTTCTCTCTCATCCTCCTACTTTTCCTATTTGTCCTCAGTTCAAAGGGCAAAAGTAGATTGCATTCAGCAATGGGGAGAGGAGAGGAGAGGAATGGAATCTTGCCCTTCCTAGTAGGCTCAGGCAAAAGCAAGCTGTTAAAGCCTTGCTTGGCTTCTATGTTCTCCCTCATTCTAATGTTGCTTGGACCCATTTTTCATATGTGAATGTTGGAGGGTATGCTTGGACTGTTTGGAGTGGTTGGCTGTTTTAGATTGAAGAGCACCCTATCTCTGAAAAGGAACCCTCTAATACTTTACATGATGGCTTGGAGATGCTGGAAAAAAACCTCTTTTGGACAAAAATGGGGGAACCATTTGAGGGTTGGGTTGGTTGGAGTCCTGCCAAGGGCCACATGCAGCTTGGCTTTATGCTACGTAGTGCAGACCACCCATGGGTGTTCAATCAGCCTTGGGAGTGGACTGTGTGGACGGCAGGGTTTCAATCCACTTTCAGAAAACCCGTCTGCTTTGGCCCATAGTCCATAATAACAATGGGAAATGGCTTAAAAGGGGAACATCTCAGGTGCAGGTGCTTCCTTGGGATGCAGGGAGGGGTCCTTCTGGAAGGGAAAAGCACTTCTCCCAGACTAGGAAAATGTGCCTATTAACCCCACATCTCACCTCACCTCACTTGACAGTTGCACTGGGGAAAATACTTTAAAAAAATAACTCCAGTGTCCAGGTTGTATGTAGTAGGAAGATACTTCAATTAAACTGGCCCTAAGTCAGGGCTTTATAAGTTAAAACCAGTACTTGGAATTTGGACTTAGAAATGGACGGCAAGCCAGTTCAGTATGACAAAGTACCGATGTAATAATAATAATAATAATATAATAATAATAATAATAATAATAATAATAATATTCCTCTCAATGAAATGAAAAACACATAAAATGGTAAACAGAGCCATTCTCTTCTTTTCAAGGGTGTTGCTTTGCGGGGGAGTCACAAAATGAGACTATTGAAAACTTTAGGCATTCAAAGAAAAGGAGGCAGCAAAGTTACAAAGAAACACAGTAAATCGAAGAATTCTAGGTGTGAACAGTTTTCAATGTTTCTCTCCACAATGCTAGAAATTTGGAGACTGATGGGGGAGGGGGCAGAATTCTTATTTGGAAGCAATGTTCCACCCATCTACACCCCTGCCTTCTCTTCAAGGCATTGTGGCCCACTTTCTTGTAATCTCCCACTGGGCCTAACCTGCATTACTGGCTGTTCAGTCTCCTCACTTTTGTCTTTTCATGTTCAGAATAGGCTGCATCTGCATTGCAGAAATGACGCTACTTTCACTATCATGGCTCAATGTTATGAAGTTTTGGAGTTGTCGTTTTGAGGATCATTTAACCTTCTCTGTCAGAGTGTTCTGGTCACACAACAAACTACAGTTCCCAAAATTCCACAGCACTCAGCCACGGCAGTTAATCTGGTATCAAACTGGATTATTTCTGCAGTGTGGATGCAGCCAAGCTGTAACCATAAAATTATCTTCATATAATAAGAATCTGTTATCTTCAACTTATAAGCATATAGGTTTCATGGCTTCATTAATTTGTATATGTAATTTTCCCCATTTAGTTATTGGTAATTGAGACAGTGCTTGCAAAGGTACCCAGACACATCAGGGAACCTTGGCTGAAATTACTGAAAGGAAACACTTAGTGAGCTGATGCCTTGCTGCTGACCAGACTCTCTTGGCCTTTATTGAATTACATATGTTTATTCCAGCCATGTTTTCCGTAACAAGGAAGTGAGGCTGTCTAAGGATAATGGTTTTGTAAAATACCTTGGTTCAACAGTGGTAAATGGGACAGTAGCCAAGAGGGTGGGTTGCAAGGCAGCCAAGTTTTATCCACATTTTTTTCTCAGCTACAAGCTCATTAGGAAGGCGTGTCACTATTGTCTCAATCCCATCATGACTATTATGGAAATGGCAAGGAAGAAGACTCCCTCATAGAGACGTTTTACAGGTTAGTGAGACAAAGGCCAGATCCAATCGTAAATTCTGCTGCTTCTGTGAACAGGTGACAGAAGAGCAACCGCATTCCCTTCTGCAGCCTCAAATGTGTTCTAAAAAGCTATTCAGCTGGGCTGGGAAAGCCCTTTGGAATAGATTTTCAGAGCCTTGGAAGGCAGCAGGGAGGGTGAGGAGGAAATTCTGACCCTACAGGTAAAAACAGTGGAATCCAGCAGAAGTACAGTACTGGCTCCAAGCCTATGTGTGTAAAACTTCTAGGAACTTTCACATTACACAGTGATAATGCTATAATTGCACTTTAACTGCCATGGCAACATTCTATAGAATTCTTGGATTTCACATTTAGGAAAGGGCATTTAGAATGCTCTACCAGAGAGCTCTAGTGGCTCACCAGACTACAAATCCCAGGATCCCATAGGGATCTACCACAGCCCTGGTAGTTAAAAGTGGAATCATAGTGCTATAAATGTGGTAGGATTAAATGTTCCTTGGAACACTTTAAATATACAAATACTTTTAAGCATGCGGTACAAAGTAGTATTGTGATTATTACCTCTCAATTCAGGCAGTTATCTTTCAGTTATGTCATCCATTGGTTTGGGTCACCAGTTTAAGGAGATCCATTTTCCCCCTGCTGCATTTCATAGTCCACCTGGAGATGAAATGGGTCTAAAAAGATCCCAAAGGCCCACCCATGGTTTAGGGTTTTGTGCAAATCAAGCCATTAACTAGTAGTTAATTGTATTATTGTAATCACTGACACCATCCAGCCCACACAAGTTGAAGGGATTTCATAACTGGTTCCTATAACTGTTAAATTCTAGCAATTTTCCAATGGGAAATTGGAATTGGACTGTGACTTCTGTAATAAGTTTTAATCAGTGCTTGGTTAGAACTCAACTGTACTCAAATTGATGAAATTTTGTATAGGTAATGTAACAGGACATCTGCTGTAGTCATGCTTTCTAGAATGAACGCACTGTGAATTAAAAGTTGTGAGAAAGCCAGCAGGTATCTTTAGTTGAATGCGACTTTTCACTGGTGACAAATTCTAATTTTGTGCATTCCCCCATCCCCATGCATAACTGAAAGCTAAGTAATGCCCAACGAGGTCAACAGAGAAAAAGCATTAATAGCATAGCTGGGCTCACCTTTTCATCCCGTTTGCCAAACAGGGATTCTTTTTTGTCTGAGAATGTCTGCATCCTGAAAAGATTTCCAGATTTATCTTTTCTCAAATAGCCACCAACTCTAAGAAGCTTACGAGAAGGTTCATTTCTGCGCATTAGGTCTGTGATGGTAGAAGTCTTTAATTTTTCTACCAAAGAGCCAACAAGCTGCTGTATACCCAACACAACTTGTTCCAGTCCATCGAGCCTTTTGGATTGTTGTTCTGCATTCTTACTCATATCAGAGAGCTTTTTGTTGATTTCTATGCACAATACGCTCACATCTAATTTTTCAGATGTTACAGTGGATACTCCAACTCCAGAGTTTTTCCCTTTTCCCTTCAAGAGTTCAATGTTTTCCCCCATTGAACAGATTTCCCGAGAAACACAATCCAGCTTCTGAAGAACATTGTCTTGCACTGTCAACAATGTGTTTATTTTCTGATCCAAGGAAGCAACCTTCACATTCATCCCACTCATGTTTTCAGGGCAGCTGGTATCTTCTCTTGGGAATGGGCATGCAGGAGAGAATTCCTCTTCATAAGTAGGATGCTGGTTCTGTAAAGCATTTGGGTCAAATATTTTGGCCAAGGAGTTTACCACAGATGATGTCTTCTTGCTGCAGGTAGTCATTGTGCCTGTTTACACAGATGCACTGTCAATGGAAGAAAAGAACATCTTCTGAAATTTCTTCACCCAGTTTCCTAAGGGGGTGGAAGGTCAGCTTGCTAAATTCAGCTCAATTCATTCCACAGGAGTCCCATAAGGTGAGGAAACAACCAGAATCGTTGGGAGGAAATATGATAAAATATAATGAAGGTCCAGGCAGACATTGCAGGGCATCCTAAATGCAGTTGTACTCTGTGACGTCAGGCGTCAGAGGAGGGCAGAAGAAGTATTTGCACCCAAGGGGAATTTGACACCATAAAGGCTACAAGACATATGAGAAACCAAAGAAGCAATAGACCCTTTGGCAGCAGTGCGGCCACTTGTGAGAGATATGCATCTGGTATTCAATTGGATCCCACATCTAAACAAAATAGGAACCCCTAAAGGGGAAGCTAAATTTGGGTGCTTGAAATTTTTACAGCTTAATGCTAATTGTTTGGATTAAAGCACCAGTTGCTTTGCTAAAAACAAAAACAAAAACTTTTGTACACAGAAATGTGGGTCCCCCCACCCCACAAGCATATTCTATGCAAACAGCCTACATTGATGTTGCTGTAGGCATGTACATGGCTTGTAAGTCTAGAAAGCCATATACAGCATCATAGATATATCATGTTATTTTTTTTTCTCTCTGCTAAAGAATGATTACTAGCAACAACCAAGTGAAAACATGTCTTCTTTTGCCATTTATTTATTTAGGTTCTATACATGTAGTTAACAAAATAAGAACTCCACACAAAGCAACTGTCAAATCAATGTATAATGATGACAATGAACAGAAGTATAGAATGATAACATGTATAGTTTATCATTTATAGTTTGTTATCAGAAAAAAATGACAGATCCTTTTAGCCTCTCCTTCTGCAGCTGGCAGTTGACATTCTGGCACAGCAGTTAAAATCTTCCGAGTACGAAATAGCCATCTTCATCGCAAAACATTTCCATGCCCCGTGTAACCCATAAAGTAAATATAGAAAGCCAGAGATGATATGACACAGCTTTGTGTGTCCTCCGAGGTGCACATCATGCTTCTATGCACTCAGGCTTCCCACTGACTATATATAGATTCTTCTAATACTGAAATGAATGAGGCAGCCATTATGTGTACACGATCTTTTATTATGTGTTTTGGAACTAAAATACAAATTCACCCAGCTATGTAAATTACCTGAGTTGAAAGGAGGATTAACTAAGAAACACATAATTTCAAATATGTATACATTTTTATAAAATTATTATGATGCCTGATACAGTGGTACAGTGGTTTGAGCCAATGTTCAAAGATTCAACCACAGAAACTGTGGGGGTCCAGGATTCAAATCCTGCTTGGCCATGGCAACCTACTGGGTCACACTCTCTCAGCTTCAGAGGAAAGAAAGCAAGGGCAACCCGCCCCTGAACAAACCCTGTCAAGAAAACGTCATGATAAGTTCACTTTAGGATTGCCGTAAGTCAGAAATTACTTGAAGGCACATAACAACAACTGATTTAAATGTGATGACAGGTTTCCCCTTTCCTGCAATACCTATGTAATCTTCCAATCAATCAGAAGGCATCTTGTTTACAAGGCTGTCAGAACTTGTTATGAGCATTTTTAGCACACTAGAATACTCCTTGATGATTCTGCACATGGTGAAACCATGATGGCTGTGAATATGCCACACATGGTCAAAAAGGAAGAAAATATATGCCCAGCAATACGCTTAGAACAAGAATGAGATGGAAGAAGTGGAAATGGGCATGATAAAATGGGAAGGTTTTCAATAGTAAGGCAGTTCTGGTGTGTAGGGAGGAAGAAATCAATATGGCGGCACTATTTTTTCCTTTCAACATACACTGTAGCATTTCCTCCTTTTTTATTTGGCTGTTCTCAGCTGTTTCCATGTAGCTTGCTTTCTCCGGAATTCAGCGTGGGAGAAATGAACTATACAGCTCAAGAATTGCTGGCATTCTTCCCTCATGCCAGAGTACATGCAAAGGACCTGTGGTACTTAACAGCTGCAGTGGATTCTGCGATGTCTAAAGTTGGAAAGGTAGCCACTGTGAGCCCTACAGCCTCATTAATGACACATTGCACATTGGTCCACTGCAGAAATAATCCAGTTTGAGACTACTATAACTGCTCTGGTTCAGTTCTAGGGAATCCTGGGGACTGTAGTTTATTGTGGCACCAGAGCTCTTTGACAGAGAAGGCTAAATGTCTCACAAAACTGCTGTTCCCAGAATTCCCAAGCAGGGCAGTTAACGAGGTCTCAAACACCACTATTTCTGCTGTTGTGTTTTGGACCATCGTCAGTTTGGGCCTCTTCTTTGAAATGGACTTCCCTCTCTGCTTCTGGAGGGCAGACTTGAGGATCTCCATACTGGAAAACCTGAAAGATCCAGAGCCTGGAACTAACATATTACAAATATTGATGTTCTTTACAAACTTACTTTTGGGATTAATGAGGGATTTTTTTCTATTTTAATAGAATAACAATAACAACAACAGTGATGGGAGGAGGAGAAGGGGGAGGAATTATTTAAATCAAAAGTAATATATTGAAAATGTACTAATGGATGACACTTCACTTTGATAAAATTGCAGCTTCTCTAACAGGGGCATAGTGTCCAGATCAAGAGTCGTAGTAGTGCTTTGGTTGGAACTGCCATGTGTCCATTTCTGGGTAGTTCAAGAAGAAAATTGACAATCTGGAACATGTGCAGAGAGGGGTGACCAAGAAGGTAAAAGGTGTGAAAAATCAAGCCTTATGAAGAACAATTTAAGGAGCTGAGTATGTTTAACTTGGAGAAGAGAAGCAAAGAGGTGACATAACAGCCATATCTGAAGGGATGGCATGTAGAAGATGGAGCCAGAATATTTTCTGCTGCTCCAGGGACTAGAAGACAAACCAATGGATTCAAATTACAAGAAAAGAGATTTCATCTAAATGTAAGGGGAACATGTTTACTGTAACAACTGTTCAACAGTGGAACAGACTGTCTCAGAAAGTAATGGAGTCTCCTTTTTCTTTTTTCCTTTTTTGAAGGTTTTAAATAGAGGGCAACTTTCAGGAGTGTTTTAGTTGTGTATTTCTGCATGACAGGTGGTTGGTTGGTTTAGATGGTTGATGGGACCCCATCCATCTCTAAATTTATATGATTCTAAGCAGCAAATAAAACTTGCTACATAACTTAAACTATTACAAGTATAACAATCCAAGGCCCTCTCAGGTCCCAAATATTGCAACCTCATTATGAGCTAGGTGATACCAAAGTACATGTAACTACAAATAATTATAGCTTTAAATATTGGTGGTGTCCAAAACAGGCATATGACTTTTTTTCATACATATTGATTCACTCTTGTTGGCATAATTGGTGAGAAATCAAATGAAAATGCAATTCTATGCAAGCTCATGATGTTTATGCATGTTTCACCAGAAGCAAATCCCACATTCAGTGGGGATTTTTCCTAAGGAAGCATTACACTAAAACCGTGGTAGATATTGTAGTGAGGAAGAGGAACTGATAATAGGTTCAGTTACATATTGTCCTTTTAAGAGGCAGGCCAAGAAGGTGATGTTACCTTTCGCTTTTTGGCAGAAGCTAGGAGGTATGGTTGGAGTCTCATCAGTTTCTCCGAGAACAGAATGATCCTGATTATTGAATTAACTTTTATGCCCTCAAAGTTACATATTGCTCTGTGTTTCATAACCTTTTAAGAAGTGACTGTAACTTAAAGACATCTCAATGTAGTGCTGTTTTGCACATTCGAGAGGTCCCCTCCCAGGTCAAAGAATAGCTTGTAGGGGATTTTCATTGGAACTGCAGAAAAAAGGTTAAACGTATACAGTACAGTATCCCTTTCCATGTGCTCTTAAAGGCATTTCTGTGTTGCAGTCCTGATTAGCCTTTCCCATATCTGATATTATATTGTTTTGTCTAATTTGATGCATTTCTTTCTTTCTATCCCTATATTTTTAGTGCTACTTGGAAAAGAGAGTTTCACAGACCTGTGATGAACCTAGTTCTGTGGGCTTTTATTTCCCGTCTTGACAATTCATTGCAACCAAATGTTTCCTCATGGTTTTGTGACAGCAGTGGTTGAAAACAAAATGTCAGATGACAAGTTCTGTCTGGCAATGACCTTCCTAGAGTAAGTTCCCCTTTTGTACAAAACAAAGGTCTGCAAGATTTATCACACAAATATAGTCAGCAATGCCTTCATGACACTAATTTAAATGGTTTTGATTTAAATGCAAGAACCTGAAAGAATGGTGTGGTGGAGGAAGAATCAATAGTTCAGGGATCCTTATTTCATGTAAAGAATAATACATAAGACATCACAGAAAAGACCACAAAAGCCAGAAGCAGGAAAATTCCAACAAGGAAGAGTTATGTTTAAAAGCACTTGGGAATTTCCAAGCTGTGTCTGTTAAAAGAACAGCTAAATCCTCTTGACACTTTGGACATCTGCAAAACCCTGTAAGCCGCAAAGCACTGAGAGAGGTGTTTGCACCATCTGTAAAACAAGACAATTCTACAGAAAAATTTATCTCTGAGAAATTGGGGTGCAGAAGCATATCAGTGAAATAGGATCGCACAATCCCTTCCCTGCTGCATTTCCAAATGCCAGAGGCCAAAACCTGGTCATATGTCAGCAGTCATGGGAGGATTGCTACTGCGGTGGAGTATATGGCTGTCTAAGAGGTGACTTTTAGATGGGAACATGATGGGAACATGAGGCTATGTTGGCACTAGGTTCTGGAGGCTTCCCCTAGGCTTCTGAAGCTGGCTTTACATCAGCAAAATAATTCAACTCCAGTTGGCAGAATAATATGGAGGTTACCAATGATTGTGGAAATCACCCTCTCATTAGGCAGACTGTATCTGCCTAATGTCACAAGAGAGCAGCAAGATGTTAATTATTTACATTTTTATTGCTTTATTTTACTACCTGGAAAGGTGTATATGTGTGTGTATGTGTGTGTGTGTGTATTAGTGCATTTAAAATATTGTTCCCTTTACTTTGAAGATAAAAATATAAATTTGGTAGTCTGGGAATCTTCTACATACTGGTTGTTCTTTTTAATAACAATAATAAACTGGGTATAATCTCCTTTCCATAATCTGAGGAGACCCTGTTTGTCTCTGCTCTATGCATAAAATAAAATCATGACATACTGTAGGAAAATCAGAAATTTTAGTTTTACCACTAATTTAAATTTATGTATCAGCTTGGCCAACCATCAGTTAGTCAACCATCAGTTGATCATACACCTTGACTAGGGAGAGAGAAGCACAAATTATCACTTTGTCTCAGGAAGTAAAATGTCTTGGAGCTAAATGAGAAAAACAAACAAACAAATAAAAAACCTGTATATAAATACCATATCACTACAGTGGTCCCCCGGGTTACGAAATTAATTCGTTCCGGCTACTTTTTCGTAAGCCGAAAATTTCGTAACCCGGGGCCTATTTCCCATAGGAAATAGGTAATCCGTTCCCCTGGCCTGGTGGGGGCCTCCTGGCTGAGGAAAGGAAGGTCCGATCCGGCGGATCGGGCCTTCTTTTTGTCAGCCGAGGGGGCCTCCTGGCTGGGGAAGGGAAGGTCCGATCCGGCGGATCGGGCCTTCCTTTCCTCAGCTGCGGAGGCCCAGCCTGGCTGAGGAAGGGAAGGTTCCCTTCCCCAGCCAGGCTGGGCCTCCGGGCCTGACGCGAAAGGGAGGCCCGATCCGCCTGATCGGGCCTTCCTTTCGTCGGGCGCGGAGGCCCAGGCTGGCTGGGGAAGCCAGCCTGGGCCTCCGCGTCCGACGAAAGGAGGCCCGATCCGGCGGGATCGGGCCTCCTTCCGCGTCAGGCGCGGAGGCCCAGGCTGGCTTCCCAAGCCAGGCTGGGCCTCCGCGCCTAACGAAAGGAAGGCCCGATCCAGCGGATCGGGCCTTCCTTTCGGTAGTCCGTCCCTTGTCCCCCGAAGCCTGGCCTCGGAGGAAAAGGGATGGGAGTCTGTCCCTTTTCCTCCGAAGCCTGGCCTCGGAGGAAAAGGGACGTCCCTTTTTTTCAGATCCCGGGGGATCCTTCGGATCCCGGGGGATAATTTTTGATCCCGCTGGTTTCGGATCCCGGGGTTTTCTTAACCCGGGGGATTCGTATCCCGGGGGACCACTGTATATCTAATTAAAAGAGATTCCACATGTTTATGCCTTTAATTAAATAAATGTCTTATTTTCTGTAACCCAGTCGGATAGAAATTTCTTGGGAGGTTACCATTTTTATCAGCAGAAAGAGAAAATTGGATTTCCATTTTCCAAAGACTCTAGGCTGTTATTTTGGTTTTTTTATATTGCATTCCGGGTGCCCCACAAATTATTTCAGAGTACTTATTTGCTGAAGGCTCAGACAGAGCATCATATAATTTATGGTAGTTGGCATCAAACATGACAAACAAGAACTCAAAGAGAAATATTCCAGTAGTGGATTCCAGCTCTGGCCATTCTATGGCTGCATGCCACATATCGGAATACGCTGCCATTCATAGACATGACCACTGTTGTGCTTAATCATCGATAGTCCAAATGTCATTGTGCATCACAGTTACCCAAAGCTTAATATTTTCAGTTTCTTTTATCGTTTTAGATTATTTATTCCTTTTCTTACTCTCTAGCCTTTGTTAAAACCTCTATAACGCCTTGGAAAAGCAACACCACCTACCTTGCAAGAGCTTGTATCCCATGCATCATGTTTCAGAAGCATACTGCCCCATCTTATAATACAAGGGGAAGAGCTACACTGCAAATAGAAGTTATACCAGATTGTCCTGAGATCTCTAAATTTTTAAAGGGTGCTAGGAATTCTTTGCTAGAAATTCTTACCATACATTCTTACCCTCCAGCTCCACCCCACACCATGTAACAGCTCCGAACAGGCAGCCATGTTAATCTGTCATAATAAAAACAGTGGATTCCTGGGGCATCCTAAACGCAAACATATTCATTATTGTAGGAATCTCAGTAAACTATGGTCCGCTGAATGATCTACACTGGTCTCAATCCAATATGGCCCTGGGCTTCCAACACAAGCAAGATGGGTAACCTAGAAAAAGCTTCAAAGAATTCCTCATTTATCCAAGGATTGTTTTTGGGGACCACAGGGGGACATTGCTGTGGTAAAGGGGTGTTGCAGCTACCGAAGTCAAATGTTGAATCCTGTCCATGAAATATTATACATAATTTTGGGTATATATACAATATAGATCCAGCATGTTGTTGTTGGACTAGGACTCAAAGGAGTGGTACAGACCACCCAAAAAGGGCGGTCTGGTGCTACTTTTTTTAGCTCTGTAACTGCACTGCAGCAGCTAGATGCTGCGGTGCAGTTGCACACCTAAAAAGGAGTGGGGAAAACGTGCTCCTTTTTAGATGCACAGTTGCAGTGTGATTTAGCAAAAAGGTGCCATTTGATGCCTTTGCGCTTGTGCAACTATGCAGCTCCGTGCAGAAGCTGTGCAGTTGTGGCGGTGCTATTATGTATGCCATCTAATGGCGCCGGCACCATTACGTACTAGGGTTTGGGAGCCTGTAAACGATGCACACTCCCGAACCCTAATGGCGCTGCAATGGCGCCTCTTCAGGCCTGCTTGTATCAGGCCTAAGAGACCAGGATTCATATCATTTCTGGGCCATGGAAGAAGTGCCATGATGGGGCCAGGGCTGCCTCACCGGCAGCAGCAGAGGCCCTATCCTGGTGCTTCTCCAGGCCATGGAGAAGCAGTGAACTGCCACTTCTCTGTGGCCTGAAAGCAGGGTGTAGCCGCTGCCCTGGGTGCCAGCTGCACCCTGCCATCCCCGGCAGTTCCAAGGAGTTAAAGGGGCCACTGCTGCGTCCCCTTTCCCCTCGGTGTCCTTGGCACAGCCAAAGACCAGCAACAAAAAGGACCAACAGCAAAAAAGGAGCTCCATTTTGGAGCTCCTTTTGGCGCTGCTGAAAGGGTGCCGTAGGCACCCTCCAGCGGCGCCATGATGTCAGGCATACACCATGTTGTTTAAACACGGCGCACACCATGACATCATCATGGTGTGCGCATATGGATGGCGTGCAAAAAAGATAGTGCCATCCATACGCGGTAGGGTTAGGGACAGAGCGGATGCTGTGCTCTCCCTAACCCTACTCACACCCCACGGACGGCCCTTTGGGGCAGTCTGTATTGGGCCTTTGAATACATTTTGCCAATTACCCTATGATGGGGTCACCATAAGTCAAAGTTGATTTGAAGGAACATAAGAACAATACAGTGTGTCCCCAACCATGGCCATCCACTCTCCCTCTAGTTGAATTATGGTTCCAAGTGTCCCCTGAGCAAAGGAAATCATTATTAAACCAGTTAGTAAAATATATGTTTAACATTAATCAAACAAAATAATATATAATATAATCTGCATGCTAATTTTTTGGAACTTTAATCTTTATTAATTTTATTTCATTATCACAACTCTAACAATATGTAACAACAAAAAGAAAAGCTACATATATTGTGAAAATGAAATTACACACATCATGATGTGTGCTAATTTTAATTATATATAACCAAAGGTCAAATTACATTCCCTGGCTGTGTCCTTCCTCACTCATCCTTCTCACTGGGACATTGGACCCTCCATCTCCTGGGTCCTTTTTCCCATCTTTAAACATTTCAAGTGCATTTGTTCACTCCAGTATTCTCCAGCAGAGGCCCTCCTTTACCACCTCCCTGCCCTTTGGTCACAGGTCCAGTTTCCAAAACAGAAAGCCTGCAGGCAAGGGAGCTACTCTTCTTCACTGGCCATCTGCCTGAATACAAGTGATCCTAAAACCAGCCTCGTGGAGTTAATTTCAATCACAAGGAGTTCTTGGTTCAAACGATCCAGTGCTTCCAATACATCTGCACAATATTCTGCACACACTGGCTAAAGCAAGGGTTGGGGAGTACCAGGCAACCCAAGCAGCTATCAGACAGCAACTGCTGCATGCCCTATGCATTTGAATATGATGATCAAGTAGTAAGAACCTGTGAAATTCCACATGATTAACTAATACAAGAAGCAGGGGCTTTCTCCAGTTCTTCAGAAGCCTCTTTCATTGATGACAACTTATTCGGTGCTTATTCAGAGCTTTTAGGGTCACAGCTCTCAGAATTCCCAGCCAGCAGGTTCAATGGCTAACCCTCCAACTGTTCGATTTTGGCAGGGACAGACTTGATTAATCCTCCATCATCCCACTTTTTAAATTGCTTTTAAAATGTCCCAGTTTTTCTCTCCTCCTCTCCTTTCCTTGCCTTTGTGCTCAGCTTAGTTCCATTGCTGTAAATGAATTCAAAGTGGAAAAGTAGTTTGCACCAGTGGCATCCCACACCAGAGTATTATCCAGTGCAGGCAGCGAGGGGGGGGGGGCTTCAGGTGGCAGGGCCAACAGTGCATGCTGCCACCTTCCTGCCCAATATGGCTTTACACTAAAGTAAACCCACGCCAGGCAGGGAGGAATTATCTTTCCCTGTCTGGAGCATCTTTACACTTGAGTAAACACATGCTGGGCCGGGAGGAAGAAGTGTCCCAGGCCTCTCCCTCCCTGCTGCTCACCAAGGCATGTGGCAGGGAGATGGGCCTCTCTGGAGGGGCCTCTCAGCTGAGTGCCACCCCTCTTCTGGGGTGTCACCTGGTGCTGTCCACACCCCCTGCACCTCCTAGTGATGCCACTAGTTTGCATTCATCTCAGTGAAGGGGCAGAGCAATGGCAGCAGCATCTTGCCCTTCTCCATAGATTCAGGCAAAAGCAAACGGCTACAGCCTCTCCTAGCCTCATTAATAATTTTTGCCATATTGGTGACCATACTTTAACATTAATATTATTTGACCATGCATGGTCCAATTTTCATCTGTGAAATGTTAGGCAATATGCAGTGGCCCTTCATAATGAGTGATGCTGGTAGATATAATCCAAAACATTAACTTTTCAAAGCTTTACCAATTTTTCCCCTGTATCAGATTATCTACTTAAAATCTTCATCCTGGAGCATGAATTCTGCTCATTTTCCTAACAATACCTGCAATGGAAGTGGCTCAGAAAAGTACTATAAAAACAAACGATCCTTGCAATAAACAATGGCGAATGCATATGAATCAAGTTTAAAGCCTTTCATTGTACTGTGTTAAATTTACTTTATTAGTGTCATAAACTTTCTTGTTGGTTACATCTAAAGGTATTTTTTGTAGACATTTTGAATGGATTTCCTCCCAATTTTATGCCATCCTTTTATCAGTCCTTAGGACTGATACACAAACATATACATAGACACTTATCGATAAACTCTCAAGTTTGGGCATAGATTCTTTACTCAGACTAGATAGGCTAGATAGAGTTTTTATTTTCCACATGATTTAATTTGCATTGTTGATGGAAGAACAGCAAGGAGGGAAGGCAGGTTGGCTTTTTAATAGTGTGATGTTCTTTTAATAGTGTGATGTTCATTTACTTTTGTCTTCTTAATGGATCATTTAATTTCATTTTAACAGCAAAATTACTGTATGCTTTTACTGATATCTTTGCATGTGCAGTTGTTTTAATGTTTGTAAGCTGCCTTGAGTTCCATTATAGGGCAAAGGTCAAATATAAATGACTGAATAACATAAAAAGCTGAATATTTTAAATGTCTGTTTCTACATGGTGTTTCTGGCAGGTGGCTCTGCTTCTCACTTTGGAGTACATTATAGTCATGCAGTTCTTGAACAGTCAGTTGTATTCACCATCTAGACAGCTTTAACCAGGGTCTGCTTTCACGTTTGGGTGTGACCATTCTTGGCACTTTGTCCAAGCAACCTTTCATTAGAGAAATAATATATAAATATTAATATTCCCAATTTGGGCTCACTTTCATAGACATATTTTAAATAAAATAAAATTTCTATCAGCAAATATTAAATATTCAACAATCAGGTGGTAGATGGGTATTCCACACAACACGTTCGTAGGAAAAATTTCCAATGTACTCCAAGAACCTACTTTGTACACAACTTACACAATTGCATTTCCTCAGCAATCCACAATAAAAAGCTTAAAAGAGAACAATGCTATTATAGCATTTTATGCCAGGACACTTCTCTTGTTGGCATACTTAATCAGCAGTTACAAGACTTTCTTTCAGAACAGGAAGACAGAAATTTTTGAATGAAGATGCAGTATCTCACTGCAAGAGTTAAAACAACTGTGTAATGCTGAAAGTGGGTGACATACTGTGTTTTACACGATATATGAGTGTGGTGTCCTTAGGGCCATCCCAAAAAGTCATCTGGAACTCTATTCAGGCTTCTCTTATCTACCCAAAGGAAACAACAAAACTTTAAAGTACACACAGACAGCCCGTTCTAGGCCCACATGCAATGAGGCAGGGATAAGGAATTTATGGCACCAATATGGTCTCTGTGCACAATGATTTTACCACCTGTTAATCAATTATGAATCCTGACCTCCCATACTAGAAGCTAACTGGCAACAAGGTGTTCTGCAAATCCCTTCGGTGATTAATCATGACAAGACACCTAATGTTCAGTTACCATCATATGTTTGGAGTAGTCTTTTGTTAACATTTTCTCTGTCATGCAATGGCAGAAAAGAGGAGATAGTGAGCCCGTAGTGGCTCATTACAATTGGCATGTTCCTTTTCCAACATTTATGAAACTTTTATTGGATCACGTTTTCTTCAAAATGCAGGTGCAATGACGCATGTTATAATACGTACTAATACAACTCCTCTTGAAAAACAATTCACCCATTTCTCCTTCCAGTTTCTTACTGATTCTTTAAAGTAATAACCTTTTTAACATGTGCCAATTGACTGAAATTACTTGACACACAAATGTTGAGATTACATATGGGGTCACAAAATCAGTTTCCTAGCTCCCCAAAAACCAAACACTAACTGCACAACTGTCTCCTGTTATCCTTGTTTTACGTTCCTTTTGCTTTTCAATCTCCATGATCTCCTTCCTAATATGATTGACAGGGACCACAGGATGAGTGGGGATATAAATCCTCATAAATATCATTCCAGCACCTCTGAGTATTCTTTGCCTAAGAAAACCCTATGAAATCCATGGGGTCCCCCTAAATAGATAGACGAGTTTAAGGTACACACACACATCCACCAACCGAAAAAATTATATTCCTACCATCACACAATTCCACAATTCAAGGGCTATTCCTGCCCTGTGCCAATTTGGCATTTAATCTGCATGAAAAGCGCATATGGGTGAGTGTGGGGTTGCACAGAAAATTGCATTTTCTGAGTAAAGTGCTATTTAGTATGTAGATCATGTTTTCTTTGCTGTAAATGGCATTCCCAGGCATGCATATATGTGTAAGTGACTTTTCATCACACAGAAAAGTCCTGAACTGTAAAGATTCTCATTGCGTTTCCTGAAAGTTGAGAAACCCCTTTTTTCATTCATGCATTGAATATTTTTGAGTATTCTTTCCTCCTCTGGCCAGTAGTCCTCTTTTCCAATTCCATGTTCCAACAATTTACTTAGGTGACACAAGAATCCAGAAGGTTTGTGCAGAAATCCCATTTGTGATGCTGTACACGTTTCTGCAGGGCCAGTACATTGTTCTGGGTTACTCAAGGCCAAATTACAAACTACACAAAAATGTGTCTTTCCAGTTAATACAGCAATGTTCTGATTTCATTTCAGGGTGGTAGCAGGGAGACCACTAGTTAATGGGATCAAAGGAGGCATGTTCGGAAAATGTAAGCTTATTCTTTCCTGCTGTGATTCTGAGGAAAATCTGATAGCTTTGAAGGACAATCTCCTCTCTTTCACCACAAGACTTTCATATTGTGTGTGTGTAAATATGGGGAAATTTTTAGAGGTGTGGATCAAAATTCTAATGACTTTCAGGTGCAAGGATACGTTAACTTGCATTTTATGAGCTGGCTGATGATGAAGCTTCCCTCCATCCCCACGCACATTTCTTTACCTTTTAAAAAGGAAAGCTGCTGCCGCATGACTATGGCTTCAAGCACATTTTGAAAATGTACAGCCCACTGGCATCATTGAAAAATTTCCCCTCCTGGCAAATATCAACTTTAGAATTTTCCTCAGGACCATAAAGAGGGAAGAAATCCCATTCCCTTCATGACTGCTCTGATGCTATCAATTATCACCTTTGTCAAAGACAAAGCTATATTTATTTATTTTTATTTATTTCATTTTTATGTCACCTTTCTCCCAAAAAGGGACCCAAGGCAGCTCACAAAGATACAAACATTTTTTAAAATTTTACAATAAGAATTTAAAAAAGCAATTAAAATCATCTAGGGAAAACAATATAAAATTAACATAAAAGCATACAAAAGTTAAAATATAACTAAAGCACAAGCTCATAGAAAACCCACCTTTTAAACTTAAAGAGGGTATGTGTTTATCAGAGCAGGGACTGGTGAAAATTTCAGTTCAGTTTATTTTTTGATAAGCATTTACCAAAATGTTTTAATTTCTCCTTGTTTCAGGTGGAAAGATTATTGAAGTATTGACCAAAACAGGGGCAGCCAATGAATCCACTCCTGGGGTAGGGTAAGGGGCAGAAAATCAAGTCTTATTTTTACCATCACTTCTCTCATGGCTATGTGAGAGGAACAACAAAGTGGATTTGCTTTCCTATGGTGGCAGCCACCGGCCACCTGTTATACTACCATTCATACGCGGGATGGAAACAGCTTAGCTGAGAATTTTCCTTAAAAATAATTTCATTCCTATCCTGATTGCAAAACCAGTGTAACACATATCAGTTCAGGATGATCAATAGTTTAATGCAATTTTTTTTTATGTGTACTTATAAATAATGATGTCCGCTATCCATTTCTTGCCTGTCATCCCTACATTATCCCCCCAATTTTTCCCACTATGAAGATTCCTGCAGAAATTTCACAGCCCCCAAAGTCATATCTTTCTTTCTCTTTTTTTCTTTCTTGCAACACCCCCCCCCCCCGGTCCTCTGATGCAAAAATAATAACAATAAAAAAGAGCTGAATTTCTCAAGGCAGAGAAATATGATGTGATAAATTATCCACTAATAGCGTACAAGCCTAGTTCCAAGAAGTCCGTTTTTGAAGGAAAATTCCTGATGTTCTGAGGTGAAAGCCAGAGGTGTCATAACTATGAAGAAGGGGAATGAAAGAGGCACTGTCTCCAGGTGCACCAGGCGAGGAGCTGTACCTCATTTCATGTTAGGGAGACTGCTTCAAATCTTTGGTTGCAATCCAAAGCTGTTCTGGCAGCTAGCATCCTGTATTAAAAATTTATAAACCACAAAAGGGCCTTTTCTTAAAAGAAAGTTAATTCTGGATGGATAGCCTGAAATACTTTGAAAGGGACAGCAGTCAGAAGCAGTTAGGTGGAAAATTGGATGCAAGTAGTGGCTTCTCACTCCATCAGAATCAACTAAAAATGCAGAAATATGATTTCATGGGAAGGAAAGCTCTATAGGTCAAAATTTCATGTAGAAATCATCAGGTAAGAACTCTGTAATCAGACCTTCAGTTAAGGTACCATACTTTTGTAAGTCATTTTGCCTATCATATAGTAACATTATATTTGTGGACACTCGTAGGTTTATTTTATCTTTTTTAAAAAAAAATCACTATAATGCTATCCATACATAAATGTACAGACTTTAAATGCACAGCCCAATCACAAATAACAAAGAAACAACATTTTGCATTATATGTGACAGCGGAGGATGAAGAATTCAGAGACATAGCCATGTTAGTTTGGAATATCAGTATGCAAAGGGATCTTGTAACACCTTTCAGACTAACTGCGCCAAAGAATGTGTAGTATAAGCTTTTGAACATCTGATGTACATCTGAGGAAGTTGATCAAAAAAGCTTATGCTACAACTTCTTTTGCGTAGTTAGCCTCAAATGGGATACAAGGTTATGAGCCTTGGCGGTGCAATGATTAAATGCCAATACGGCAGTACCTAGGTTGTGAGTTCAATGCCAGCCAGGGGCCCGAGGTCTACTCAGCCTAGCATCCTCCCAAGGTCATTAAAATGAGTACCCAGTTTTGTTGTAAACCACTTAAAGCCTACTTAATGCTGTATGAAGCTGCTATTGCTACAAGATCACAGTGGAGGATGAAAATTTGGGGGGAATTTTTGTGCTATTTGTCTTTTTATTAAGGTATTATTTGAAAGCTGGATTTCATTGCAAGAGAGGAAAGAAGCCATTAATTAATTATGGGTCTTAAACTCTCTTCTCTTTCACAGTGGGATTAGTGGTTATGTCAATGATATCATGGCCATTATTTTAAAAAGACAGCAAATTTGCTTCAACTACATGAAATGTGGAGAGTGGCTTATAGAATGATCAGCTGCATCGTCTTAAAACACCTTTAGATTTTCTGCCACGATAAATACTGGTTACTGACTCGGAATAAAGGCCTCAATATGCATACTTGATAATTTAAATTGGAGAATTACACTATCATCTTTAAAAGAGGACATAAGGCCATTCTAGATTAATTTGATATCAGACCATGCCCATATCATGTGGGTATGTGTCTTCAGGTAGCATATCAACTTAAGGCAATCCCCTGCATTTCAGAGGGCTTTCTTAGGCAAGCAATAAACAGAAGTGGATTGCCATTGCCTTCCTCTGCCTATAGTCCACAGCACTTCATATTGCTTGGCTATCTCCCACCCAAGTACTTCCAAAATGAGACAGGATTTGGTGTCTAGGTTATTTAGATTTTATTGGGTGGGAAATATTGGGTGAAAATATTGTTTGTCTGGCCTAAAATGGAGTTGCACTCAGGCATTTTCAAATTAGGTAGACCAGGGAGTTTGAGCTGGTGAGATCTAAGAACACAATACAAAGGGATTTGGGGTTTGTTTGTTTTTGCCAGCTTTAAATGAGGTGTAGCATAGTGAGTGGGGGGACTGCTTTTATAAGCATAACATTGCTTGTTGTGTCTTCCTTCACATTTGGAATTTAATATATGCTGAACCAGTGTCTGCTGTCAGTAATGGACTGGTTGAGGATGAACAAACTGAAGCTTAATCCAGACAAGACGGGGTGTTCCTGGTCGGTCATAAGGCAGACCAGGGAATAGGGACTTTGCCTGTGCTGGATGGGGTTATACTTCCCCTGAAATCTCAGGCTCACAGCTTGAGTGTGCTCCTGGACTCTACTGTGAGCCTGATGCCCAGGTTTAAAGCAGTGGTCAGGTGTGAATTTGCACAGCTAAAACATGTGTGCCAACTGTGCCCGTTCCTTGAGATATCAGATCTGGCTACAGTGACACATGTCTTGATTACATCCTGCTTGGATTACTGCAACACACTCTACATGGGGCTGCCGTTGGAAACTGTTTGGAAACTTCAGCAGGTTCAACTTCAGCCAGAATGCTGACCAGAGCCAGTTAAAGGGAGCATATAACTCCCTTATTGAAACAGTGTCACTGGCTACAGGCACAATTCAAAGTCATAACCTATAAAGTCCTACATGGTTTAAGTCCAGACTATTTGAGAGACTGTATCTCCCCAAACGAATCAACCAGAGCCCTAAGATCCTAGAAGAAGGGTTTCTCTGGGTCCCACCACCATCCCAGTCTTGCTTGGTGAGGAAACGAGAGAGAGAGAGAGAGAGAGAGAGAGCGCTTTCTCAGTGGCTGCTCCCACCCTCTGGAACTCCCTTCCATGACAGGCTAGGCTGGCCCCCTCCCTGCTGGCCTTTTTATGCCAGCTGGGCTTTTTAAAATCATGCAAAGCTGGCTTTATTTGGGGGGGGGGCAGTGTTGATGTTGTTTAAGATTATGTTTTTAAACTTTTGTATGGTTTAACCTTTAACTTTGTAGTGTTTATTTAGGTTATTTTAATTGTCCTTTAAAAATCTGTTTTAATGTGTTTTTATATTGCGAGCCACCTTGGGTCCCTTTTCAGGACAAAGATGTTATATAAATAAAACAAATAATGTGTGTGTGTGTGTGTTTGTGTGTGTGTGTGTCAGCATTTACATATTGGAGGATGTGGCTCAGTCCAACAGAGAGCGCTTCTTGTTCTCATATGTTCACCCTTGTGCACTATGCATCATATGTACTAACGGTTGTGGTCGTGGGACTTATCAACATGATATGCAGATTACACAATTCTGCTTTCATATGCTGCAATGAAGCTTCATCACATTTAGCTGGACTGGGAATTTTGGAGAAACTGTAACTTCTTTGTGTACATTTTGGCAAAAATCCCAGAAGTCATGTCTCTCAGACAGGCATGTATATGATCCTATAAATATTGTGTATGGTATGAACCCTGATTCTGCTATTTAGTAATCCCCACATGCAAGACATCCTGAAGTTAAATTCCACACACACTGCTTAGATTTAAAAATTTGGCTGAAAGATTGTGGCTGTTGCTATTAGTTTCATGGAGAAAGGCAATGTTTATGAGACTGCTGCACTTTCACTACTGTGATTTTCATTGGATTGTTTGAGATTTATTTATAAATCTGTAGCTGGAACCCAACAATTTCTCTCAACTAATCAGGCTTCCGTCAGAGCCAAAGGATGCGCTGAATGTACTGAATGGAACTGGCCTGGCACCAGGTGATGGGATGGGGCCGTTTTGAGGGCACTTCGGTGTGCTGTGAAATCCATTTTTTCTTGGTCATGCTCAGCCCCAAGCAGCCCCTGCCCGTTTCCAGAATGTTTACCAAAATTCATGTGATAAGGTCCTTAATCCAGACAGGATTGAAGTACTGCTGGTCAGAAGGAAAACCAGCCTGGGGTTGCGATCACAACCCCTTCTGTATGGGGTTGCTCTCCTTCTAAAAGATCATGTTCATAGCTTGCAGGTGCACATGGACACCTTGCTGCTTCTGGAAAGCTAGGTTGCTGCAGGGCCAGGAGCATCTATGCCCAGCTGATGCATCAGCTGCATCCTTTTCATGGTGAAGGCAGATCTGGCCGCAAGGATTCATGTCTCACTTACATCTCGATTAGACTACTGTAATGCACTCTGTGTGGGGCTGCCCTTGAAAAGTGTTAAGAAGCTGCAGTTAGTGCAAAATACAGCCGCCAGATTGGTATCAGGTATACATTTTGGAGGCTACATAACACTGATATTTCAAGCACAGCACTGGCTTCCAGTTTGCTTTCAAGCTGAATTCAAAGTTCTGGTGTTGACATACAAAGTCATAAAAATGACTTGGTGACAAGATATCTGAAAGACTGCCTCCTCCCATATAAGCCTACCAGAAATGAAATCTTCAGAAGAGACCCTGTTGCATGTCTCAACACTTTGTGAGGTTTGCTTGGTGGGTATATATAACAGAACTTTCTCTGTAGAAGCACCTCTACTGTGGAACTCCCTACTCAATAAAGTTAGGCTGGCCCCATCATTTTTAAGCTTCTGATGGGTCACCAAAACTGTTGTTCTGCAGTGTTTGAAACTGTTGTTCAAACTGTTTCAAAACTGTGTTTTAGGATGGACTGCAGAATAGCTTTTGGACGTTTTAAAATAGTATTTTAAAAAGTATTTTAAATAGTATTTAATGTTTTTTAAATGTTTTTATCCCTATTGTTTTAATTGGTTTGTATTTGTTCATCATCTCAGGAGCCCTTGCGGGCTGTGAGGTGATACAGAAAAATAAACATTTATCTTCCATCATTCAGTGCTCAGAAAATCTTTCTGCTTTAATTATGTATGAACATGTATTTTAGAGATGCCAGCTCAAGAAAACATGTTGGATATATGGTCAGCTTATATTCACATAAGTTCATATCCTATGTATTTCCTTTTCCCTTTACAAAAACTACTATTCTTTCCCTTTTCTCTCTCTCTCTCTCTCCCCCCCCCCTTTTGTGGTTACAAATAAACTTTATAGATCCGATTTTAAAAGATTAAAGTTCTCACTCATATTACTGCATTTACGTTCTCGTTCATGCTCTACAACACAATAGGGATGAAATAGAGCAGAATTTCATTGCAAATAATACAAAAGAAGATTTTAAAAACTGCAGTTTAAAGCTTCCAAAACATAGAGCCCAGGCTGGATCTGGTGTTGATCCTATAAACACAGCTGACTTCTTTCACAGACTAGCAGAACAGTACATAGTGTCTCTCCTGCCCTAAGTCACTATACCTCTCCCCCTTGGTAATCATAATTCACCTTAACGTTCTGTGTCAAAGTCGCATTTCCAAAATGTTGCAGAAAACATGTCCTTAGGGTTCAATGCAAATTCCTATGTCATAACAATTAACTTCCCAGGAGAAGAAGAACTGAAAGGCTATAAAACCTGCAGTTTGCAGAATTTGCTAGATAAATAGGGGAAATCCAATCTCATTTTTTAAAATTAAAAAACCCTGATATATGTGATTTCTATTTTGTGTGTGTGTGTGTGTGTGAGTAGTGTGCTTTGAACAAGCTCTAGTTACTGACTTGGAGAAAATAAGAAAAGAGGGCTAAACGTGTTACGTTAAAATGTACCTATAACTTATATGATAAGTTGTTAAAATGCAGGAAATTAATTCAGACTTTTGAATAATATACATTTACCCCTTTATTTTAATAACAGCAAAACTTTTAATATTATTTCAATAACGGACTAGAACAGTAAAGCAAGAGTGACTGGCATCCTGGCACACATAACACCTGACTCATTGTTTAGCTACCTAGTTACAAGCCAGGCTGATCTGATTTAATTCATGGTTTCAATTGTGTCTCTGTATAAATCACAGCTTAAATGGCCAGTGACGAAAACTGCATTTAATCATCACTTTTAGTCGAGGTACATTATTGTTTAATATAATTTTAATACATATTCAGACATGTAGGTTTCATTAGCAAGTAAGTACACATTAAGCAATTACTCTGAATTTTTTTTTCAGATTAATTTTCAGTTCATCAAAAATGAGATTCCTTTCATTTATATTCAGAATGCTCCTTGCTCATACCTATTCTCTCTCCCTGGTGGCGCAGTGGTTAAGTGCCTGTACTGCAGCCACTCACTCAAAACCATAAGGTTGCGAGTTCAATACCAGCAAAAGGGCCCAAGCTCGACTCAGGCTTGCATCCTTCCGAGGTCGCTAAAATGAGTACCCAGATTGTTGGGGGGCAAATAGCTTACAGTTGTAAACCACTTAGACACTGCTTAGGTGGTATGAAGCGGTATATAAATGAAGCTGTTTGTTTGTTTAATTTTTTATTCATTGATCTTCTGACTTAGAGAGAGGTACAGCTGTTGGTGGGGGGGAGGAGGGAGGGAAAGCCATCTCTATAAACTCTTGTAACATATAAAGTTAGAAGTTGTATAATTAGTATTCACAAGATCTTTAATTCAAACTCTTTTTGTTCTAACTGTTTTGAGAACATTTTGAATTTGATTAAATTTTGATATTTTTTTTAAAGTCTTTAAAAGGATTTATTTTTATCAACTCTGGTTATAGGTCCCTGGTATAACATATTCACATTTTGGGTTTTTTTTATTCTATATATAAGATGTATGGATGCCTTTTTTCAGTGAAGGGTGACATTTTGTCATGTCGAGGGCTGATGGGGGGATACGGCTTTTAAGGGCAAGACTATAACTACCAGTTTTTCTCTTTCTGTCACCATCTGTATTTCTCTCTGCATCCCTCTTTCCTTGTATCATACTTCCTCCCTGGCAAACTGTTAGAGGTGGGAGAGATCATATCTGAAATTATCTCTTTGAAATTAAGCTGAGGACTGCTGTTTACCCAAACCATTCTATAAGAATGGAAATAATCTTCTGTATTGCAATTTTTCTGTGTTATTACACACTTCCTGAAGTGTTCAGGGGTGAGTTTCTTTTCGACGAGATAGCATTAGCATTGTATGATGCCATTGGCATAAACATTTAATTTGCAAGTATATAGACTGGATATATATTATGAGATGCAGAAACAAACAAATAAGGCATCAGTAATTGCAAAGTGGTATCAAAGAGTTCCTCAGCAAACTTGAGACAACTGGTTTATGATTCTCCTTACATATATATATGTGGGCACTTGCAAACAAATGGAAGAATGACAGCAGGCAGACAGACAGAGAAAACATACCATTATGATGGTATTCTGTTACACAAATACCTGGGATTACATCCCAATGATGGTCAACGGAACCCTGGACTGGAATATAACTATATTTGTTATGACAAAAAACAACAACAACAACACATACGTGGAAACAGATTGTTGGGGTTTTTTTAAAAAAGGCAAAATAAACATAAAAATAATTTTTAAATTTCACAACGGTGAAAAAGGCAACAGAAAGGTAACATGGAAGATTAACATGGCAGTAGAACAGAGGGAATGGACATCTTTTAATTACTTGGATCTGGCAGGAAATAATCTAAATGAATAATGATTTTGCAAATGTTCGTTCTTTTTCTTCATGAAAGAGTGGTTGTAAATTGCTGCTGTGTCAAGTGGTTCCACTCTTGGGATGAAGAAACCTGAGAAGAGCAGCGTCTTGTTATGAAACAGACTCTCCATTTACCTCAGAAGCCCTCTTCTTCTCTCCCCTAATTTGGCCCCATCTGCTCTCTCTCTTGCTCTCTTCCCCCTCCACTTTCTTCCCCCTCCACGCCTTTTCTATTTGTAGAACTAAAATGATGCTACTTGAAACAAGCTCAGCTGCAAGTTGTTGATGCAGAAATCCTTGGGGAAATTCCATTATGTGGGATGAAGAACCTTGATGGATCATTGTAACTGTGTCCCTTCTGGCCTTGAAAGGCATAAGACAGTCTCTTCCCTTCTGTCAGTTAATGAAATGTACTGTATTAAGTATTTGCTGGGATGGATAATGTTTGAAACACTACTCATATCCCTATCAATAGTAGAGGAAATAAGGAGAGCCATGACAGATTGCTTAGTCACATCCTAGTCAAAATGTCAGGCCACAATAGTAAAGATGGTAGAGTCATGTTGTAGTTGGCTTCTCTCTACTGCATTATTGCCAACTGTGTGATTTGTTAGTAAGATCTAATCTGCCCAGCTACCCTGACCAGAGATTAGTAACATTATTAGTTTTTTGTCAGGCTTTCGGGCTATGTGGCCATGTTCTAGAAGAACAATACACTTGCAAATCACTCCTCCCTTCCCAGGGTCACACAGGATATATATACCCAATCCTGTTGCGGGCAAACATTCTGTGAAGATGCCAGCCACAGATGCTGGTGAAACATCAGAAAGGAACTCTTCTAGAACATGGCCACACAGCCCGAAAACCCCATAAAAAACTATGGATGCCGGTCATGAAAGCCTTCAACTCCACAGTAACATTATTATTTGGACAACAATTCTTAGAGTATCTAGTGATCCAATAATAGTCATCAATAGTACTGACCAGATTTTCTGGTCCAAAAAGTTATCTTTCCATACTCTGACCCATTTTTCCTACATTCCATAAGTCGGCATGGGACTCTTTTATGATATCAAGGTAATCTTTTCCTCAAAGGTGCAGCATAAAACACATGCATTAGTGACTGTGATTTTTGAACCTATTAGAATTGGTCTTCTGGATAATTACAGCCATATGTAGCTACATTTTGAATCAAAGAATTAAACCGATTGGATATAGGAGGGCATCCTAGTAAGAGCCACACGGCTATCCAACCCAAATCTCAAAATGCCAATGCTAGTTCCTTCTCATGTTATCCTAGAAGTTGGAGCTGCAGCTCTTCATGTGTTCGCTCTTTCACTGTTGTTTTTGGACTCTACAAAAGGCCAGTGCTTCAGCATGCATCCATTCCTTTGAGAAAAATGCTTTCATTTGTCCTACAAAAGCAAGTACCCACTGTTCTTTGGCTAAACTCCAGTTAAATCCAGTAACTGTGCTCTGGCTTGGCTCTGGATGAGTGTGCGATTTCTAATTAACCACTTCCTCTATACTAGTATGCAGAACTGTATTAGCAAAATGTGACTATAACCGCTCCATCTTTCTGAAGACTTTTTCTTATATGATATATGGGAGTGAGTGGGATATTCTGGATGTGCTCAACCATTCTCTTTTTTTCCCCCCGCCCCCCAGCATTTGGACAACATTTTAGATATTTCCCAATCTGATGTTTTCTTTTCAGCCCACATTTCCAAAATCTGAAAGTGCCAAAGAAGCCACCCTCTCCATCATTCTGCTTGGTATCATCCAGACTGGGGAGGACAGGGATTTCATGCATCCCCTTATTATCTTTGGGAGCTTCACGTGAAAGTACGGCACGAAGGAGCAACGGTGGAGCGGTTATTTTGATTCACTGACCTCTGAGAGAGGGGACAGTCTTACAAAAGGTTATATTTGTGTCACCTAGTGGGACACAGTATCTACTTACTCCAGAGGCTACTGTTACACTCTTACGAAGGACCTGTGTGACATGTTTTTAAATATGATTCTGTTCTAATTCTGGGCACAGACAGAAAAAGAGCAGCCCAGGTTGTACCTTTCAAACGGTCATTTTTCTGTTTCTTTTTACAATTTCCTGATGGCAATACTGTTTTAAAAGATCAAATTAGTATTTCAGCCATTTTCAGCTATGCTATCAATATTTGTTCCTTTCAGTGTTCCCAATTCTCCTTCTTCAGCTTTCTTTTTTAGATTTCTCACAACACATAGGCCTATCCTTAAAACATTCTATATGGTTTCCTCTCACCCAATGCTTCCATTCATTCAGTCTCTGCTACGAAATCTAAGTTTGATTTTACAAACTAATAGTACGACTCTGTTAGCTCTACATCGTAGTCACAACACTGTTTTGAGGTGCGTGTGTAGGGGATAGTGGCAAGATGGGGGGAAATGGCTCCGACATATTGATGGCAAGGACAGGAGGGAAACACTATTTGGGGTGTGTGTGTAAGGGATAGCAGCAAGATGGGGGGGAATGGCTCAGACATATTGATGGCAAGGACAGGAGGGAAAACAATGTTGGGTAAGAAGGCAGCTTGCTCTGGCTCCAATGCATGCCTTCAGGAGATAAGGGCACTAAGAGTTGAACTAGGGATGACTTGAAAAATCACTTGTTCTGTATCACAAGCAATTGTCCAAGCCACCTCTCTCAGTCCAAGTCACTTCTCCCTGGCCACCTTTGCCCTGAGGGCCTCCTGGAAGCTCTTCATTGGAAAAACAGGAGCCTCAGAACTGGCACCTTTCTCTCCCAAGACTATGTCTACCTCTCTATTGAAGCACAGAGACAACACAAACACAGTCACCAGCTGGATTCCAGTACAAAAATTCACTCAACCCTGATTCCTTTAAATCAGAACTGGTAATCATGTTTCCATGCAGATTCCATGCTGGATTGCAATATCCAGAAGCCCTACCATGAACAGCAAGTGGTAGGGAGTGCTAGAAGTTGCAGCAACATTTGAAGGGCCACACATTTCCCATCCCAGCTTTAATGATGGCTACTAAGGACTTTCCCCTTTACTGATTTAAAACTTATCATTACTTTATAGTAGGGCTGATGAATCCAAGCTCATTCGGCAACTTCATCAGTTATCAAGCTCTCTCTCCCTCTCTCCCCACCCTTCCCTTACCCCTCCCTATGTTATATATTCACAGAGTGAAATCACTGGTATCACAATTTGAAATATTCAGTGGCAAAAAGGATCACATTTCAGTGATTTCCCTGAAAAAAGATCAAGTGTAAGGATCAAGCATCAAAGATCACATTTCAGGATCTCTGTCAAGGATGTCACATTCTCAGAACTTACAATACGTTTATAATCAAAACTGAAAAAGCTTGAAAGAGCCAAATATGGATTTTCCATGTAAAGATGGCATGGGTCATTACAACAACTGAAGTATACCTGTATATAAAATTAAATCTAAAATAATGAGAATAATGGGTATAGAGAAGCCAGGGAGAAAATGAATTATTTGTAGAAAGTCAACATAGAACTCATTAATTGTTAGAATACTAGGTTATTCACAGACTTACTGAATAATTGAAAAATATTTAAATTAACAAAATCATGTTAATATATCTGAAAAGCTATGCCTTTATAGCCTCATGATTAAATTCATTGTATTTAAGTTAGCTAAATTTACAAATAAATAAAAATTAGTTGCATAAGATCTGGAACTATCTCCAAAATGTTTGGAACTCTGCTTTCAAACAATTTGGAAGTGACAGATCAGTCAGCAAAGAACTGTATAAGAAACATGTGCTTTGGTGTATTTTTATTCATGTCAAAGCAATGAGGTTTCCCTGGAAATCAGTTAATCTACAGAATTCATGATTATATGGAACTGCTTAAGAATCACTGCTTTCTATCATTTTTGCATCTCAAATAGATAATGCAACAGAAATAATATTGTGTAAAAATATTCATTTTCTTCAGCAGAAAACTGTGGCAATGACTTTTGCTTGCATAAGAGAAAACAGTCAGGGATTTACATCCCAATCAATAGAAGCTGCTCTCTCCAGATCAGAGTGAATTCACTTCACAGCACCATTTGAGCTGCATATCCAGTGACTGTCTCCTGCTGGGCCTACAAAGTTCTGCTGTGACAGCTTGTTTTTTTTTGCTCTGTGATTGCAATGTGCACATGTGGCACACATCATTATAAAACTAGAGTCTGGAAAGTTACTTTCCAGAATTATTTCACCCCCATTGCATTCTGCAGTAATAGAAAGCTAGTTACTTGTTGCTACTTACTGCAGTGTTAGAAAAGTAGCTGGCATCCTCTTGGTGAATTATGATGGTGTAAATCAGTCTTACTTTTTGTTCATTGTGGAATTGGAATTTGCTACCAATCACACAATGATCCAAATCCTCCCTCCCCCAACCTAGCTTTTCTGTCAGTAATATTTTTTTCTGTCAGGTTCTGTCAGGTTCTTTTTCTGTCAGGTTCTGTCATGGATCCAGCCATTTCCTGGTTGGTGAAGAGCAGGAGAGCAGCAGACAAGCATTCAGCTATTTTTCTATGGCTGGTCACCAAACATTGTCTGCAAATATCCAGATGTCCCTGTGGATGCCTGTCACTGTGTGCCCTGCTTGGGAGAAATGGCTGGACATTTGTCTCCCATTCCCCTGCTTTCAACCAACCATAAAAAGATAGGTTGAGGTGATTGGATGGGAGACTACTGTATCTCCCAGTGCAGGATCTCAGCCTCAGTGTTACTTGTTAGCTAACATATTTTAAATTGGATAAAATGGCATAAAGCTCCACAAAATTGCATTCAACATGCTTCTGAAATGCCCTTACAGCATCAACTAGGAAACGTAATGTTACTTATTACAGGGTTGATTTGGTTTTTACTTTTGTATGATGCAAAGGCAGGCCTACTGTTGAACATAAAGAAAACAAAAATAATGACAATGGCAAATCTATACAAATTCAACCCAGACAATGAAGAAATAGAAGTAGTAAAAGAGTTCCCATACCTCGGATCAAACATTGATAGAAATGGGGACTGTAGTCAGGAAATCAGAAGAAGATTAAGAATGGTAGAGTGCCTATGAAAGAACTAGAAAAGATCCTAAAATGCAAAGATATACAACTGAACACAAGAGTCAGAATTGTACAAGCCATTGTTTTTCCTATTACCATGTATGGGTGTGAGAGCTGGACGGTTGAGAAAGAATATAGGAGGAAAATCAATTCATTTGAGATGTGGTGCTGGAGGAGAGAGCTGAGGATTCCCTGGACTGCCAAAAAGACAAACAAATGGGTCCTTGAACACAAAAATCTCCCTGGAAGCGAAGATGACAAAACTAAGGCTGTCATACTTCAGGCACATCATGAGAAGGGAGGACTCACTGGAAAAAAACAATAATGCTAGGAAAGGTGGGCGGAAGTAGAAAGAGAGGAAGGCTGCATGCTAGATGGATGGACTCTATTAAGGAGGTCATGGGCAAGGTTTTGCAGGACCTAAGCAGAGCAGTGGAGGACAAGGAGTCTTGGAGATGTCTCATCCACAGGGTCGCCATGGTTGAGCTCTACACGAGGGCAATTAAAAACAACAAAAACCCATATGATAGATTTCTTCTGAAGTGTAACATGTTACAACCTTGTTACCCCCCCCCCAAAAAATCCCAACAACTCATTATAAGTAACTAAATTCTTTGTAAACTGGATATTTCCAAGCTCTGTACCAAAAAAAAAAAAATCTGTGTAGTTTCCATGCATGCACATATGATTGTTTTGTTAAGAAAGTCACACTGCATGACATTTAAAAGCCTATAGAGTGGCAGAAAATCTTCACAGAAAGGAATCTGACGGATTGAATGAAGAAGGGTGTAAGATTCGAACTTCACACGAGAGGCATCATGAACTCCAGCGAAACTCTATTTGCCCCCATTTTTGTGACACCAGCTTCCAGCTGATCAGTTTTGTGTTAGGCTGTGTCTAGTACTTCCCTTTTGTTGTGCAACATCCTATCATAACTTTGGTTCTTCCCCTGTAACATAGTAACAAAAGACCTTGAATAGCCTCTTCCTGGACCTGGATCAGATGCCAAGGTGCCACCCAATACAATCCTTTTGTATTAGTACAAAAGGAAAGATAGAAGGATCAAGACTCTGAAATCAAGTAAAGTTGGAGGGGAACCAGTTTTATAAATCTTTACTTGACTGGACTGAAGCCTTCATATGGTCCTCACCAACCAGCAAATACTTTCAAAAGTATTGGCTGAGATTTCCAGTTTCTTTAAAAACATGTGCAAATTATCAAGTGCTCTGAAGTGCTGCACTACCCTGAGCATCAAGTTCACCCCATTGTAAATTTGCAGAGCTCTCTTGTTGTGGTACATTGGACTGGAAAATGTTTACTATAGTCTTTGTCTGAAGAATGACCTTGGGCTGAGGAATTAGTTTTTTAAAACTGACTCCAAGAGAAAACCCAAACAGGAAACAAGAATTTTAAGGCAACATTAAAGTGATGAAAAACTTTCCCCAAAAATGACTGTAATTCACATGAAGTTGTGAATGCAGAACCAAAATGAAGCAGTATAGATACAGTAGCACAGACTGTTAACTGCCTAGAAACTGAATATACAGAACCATAACAAGACTCTAACATCTCACACTATACTATCCAACACAGGTAAATGACTCTATTAACACACCGAATATACCAACCAGAAATAAACTAGATGAACTATTCCCATAATGGGTGGAGCTATATATAACAAATTGTTTCTACAATTATATGTATAAATAAAAAATGTTAAATCAATATTACATTATTGAATTTATGAAAAAAAATCAAAAGCCATATGGCAAGGCCAATTTAATTGGTAATAATAAGCTTAAGCTTCAAAAACATTTTGTGGAAATGGTAACACGCTCATAGCAGGGATAAGACCACAACAAACTGTTTATATACATGCATAAACATGCACATCAGTGTGGTATAGAGTGTGAGCATTGGACTTTGACTCTGAAGACCAGGGTTCAAACCCCAGTTCATCTGTGTAAATGCACTGGGTGACCTGGGCAAGTCACACTCTCTCAACCCCAAAGGACGGCAATGGCAAACCCTCTCTGAAGAAACTGGCCAAGAACCCCCCCATAATAGGTTTGGCTTAGGGTTGCCATAAATGAATTGAAGGCTCACAACAACTACAATATATACATCTGAGATGTGAACAGTGGAACCACATAGACTACATAGAGCTCATGTTACCACTCAGAATTGTATCATGTGATTGATTTCCACTATTCTACAAGCTCCGGTATCTCAGTTGTATCTCAGTACCCCTGATCAGTCTCTAGAAGCCCTGAGGAATAAGCATTTGGTTTTCTCAGGAAGTGGCTCAGCAGTTAAGACGTTGACTCTGACAGTTGCAAGATCAGCAGTTCAACAGTTCGACATCCAGGCACCATGTGACAGAGTGAGCTCCCATCACTAGTCCCAATTTCTGCCAAATTATCAGTTCAGAAGCACTTAAAGTGCAAGTGGATAAATAGGTACAACTTTGGTGGGAAGGAAACAGAATTCTGTGCAGTCATGCTGGCCACATGATTACAGAGTTGTCTTTAACAATGCTGGCTCTTCAGCTTAGTAATGCAGATGAGTCCCGACCCCTACAGTCAGACACAACTTGATAAATTTGTCAAAGGGGAAACCTTTACCTTTATTACTCATACTCTCACAGTGCTTACTGGGGATGGTCAGAATGCATAAGAAACATGTGGGAAACCTTTACTGTATTTGAATGCAAAACCTGTGGAAGGGTCACCCTGGAAAATTACAAGAAATAAAAAAGGCAAGCGCCTGAATGGTTCTTCACCTAAAGACTATAAAATAGAAGTCAATTACAAGTTTAAACCACCAATTTCTGAATCACAGCTTGGAAACTTCACTGCACCCAGCACCTGCTGCTTTGCTGACAGTGAGAGGTTTCTAAATTTCCATGATGCACAAATACTGTCAACAGCTCGTTCAAGGTCCATTCTCTCTCACATGGACTTGAAACCTGATGTCCATGTTATAACTCCACAGACCTTACAGAGAAAAGACACGTGTCTAGTCCATCCACAGCTAAGCCTCTTGCCCTCCTTTTCTTCCTACCATTAATACAGGTCACATTTTTCTTTGCTTCACCATCCTAATAAATAAGCAGGCTATTTCTAGATGCCCCTTAGAAGATTTAATTGGACATCAAAGCTATATCCTTAATTTCTGCACAGCCTGATTCTCCTGGAGCTCCCTGAAGAGAAGTTTACTAAGTGCTGGAGCCTTGGCCAAGAAGATATTGAAAGGTTCACATATCTTCTTTTTTAGAGTTCCCCAGCCTCTGTAACAGTTTAACTTTCAAGAAATTTATTGGCATGCATGCCAACACTTACACAAAGTACATTACTTGCCTGTCCATTGTGGTTTTGGGGAGATATAAACAATAATTAGGGGCCAAAGTAGACGTGACTATGGCATCCTTCTCTGTTTATCATGATACCTATAGACAGAGGTGGCCTAATTGTAACTGCAAGTGGGGGGAATGGATGAAGGATCCACGACCATCCTCATCCTATTTTACCATCATGCTTCCTTGCTTCAAGAACTAAACACAGACACACACACACATACACACATCCTCAACACGACCCTGGGCTTGGATTCTGACTCAGATGATGAGGGCCAGCTAGATCCTGGAAGGCAACCTGTGCTGCAGTGTTTTCATTGGGTCCAAGCCAGATCTTGAATCCATTGGGAGATCACATAGTCCATTGGGGAATCAAGTAGCTTCACTTCCCAAAATGGTTCAGAAAGCAGGATGGAATGGATCAGAGGGGAAAGTCGCTATGAGTAGAGAGTGGTAGGGCACCCCATTTTTATTTTTAATAAGACAAAAGAAAGGATGCTGCAGTGATCAGTGTCAGTCTTGGTGAGCCCTGGCATGCCTATCTTTGCCCATGAGCTGATGCCAATGCAGTTTGCTGTTCCTCCTTCCATCATATGGAATGACTTCTCTATTCCTTCAGCTCATTTTTTTTCTGTTGACTGCTTTTGGGAGCCTTTTAAAAGGATCTCTCTTGATTGTTGGCTTTAGTTTTTCAAATTTTAGGCCATTTTCTTACTTGTTTGGATGGGTGGTTTGTTTGTTTTTTCAAATAAAGGAATGAAAAAACTTACAAGCAACTTACAGTAATTAATGGCTAAAAAGTTTTTGTAAAGTTAACAATAATTTTGATTTTAAATTTCTGAGGCTCCATAAAGAGTTAAATAATGAATTCCTTTCATTTACAGGTTCCATTCAGTGCTGGCTCAGAGGATGATAGCTGCCATTATTTCTCCTCTGAGAAAATTATCCAAGGAGATCCCCCTCAGAGTCCAAATGTAAAAAGGGTTGTCAAGTTACTGTAGATCAATATAAGTAAGGCAGATCTATAAGACTACCTCAGGTTCCATGAAAGAGGGTTTCTCATGAGATACCAGGGCTTCTGGCAAGGTTTCAAGTCTTATTACAAGTCTTGAACCCACGTAAATCTCCAGAAGGCAAGCCAACACCCTCCAACTGCCCTAATTTGGTAGGAACAGTCTTGATTAATTCTGTCATCCCACTTCTTCAGCTGCTTTTAAAATGTCCAAGTTTATTCCTCCACACACACACCTTCCTCCTCCATTCACCATCTACTTTGATTATCGCAAACTGAGTGCAGAAACAGGAGCTTATCACTTGGGCAAATAAGCTGTCTTACTTCTTCCGATTTCAATTCTGCATCCGGGATGCCCCAGATGTTATCATAGCTAAATCGTCACCAATCTAGCTGGGATGCCACTGCCTGGATTCATCTCTGGTTGAAGCCTCTCTCAGCCAACACTTTTTCGAAGTCAGGGAGCTTCTGGCTTTACAAAATTGGCTGGCTGAGTGAGGCTTCGACCCAGGAAGCATTTGGGAAGCAGAATCCAACCTAGATCAGTGGCAATTTAGCTATGATAATATCCAGGGGCATCCCAGATTCAGATGTGAAGCCAGAAGAGGTAAACCAATTTATTTGCCCAAGTGATAAGCTCCTTAGTTTGCCCTCAGCTGACCCAAGAGGGCAGAGTAGCGAAGAGGTGGCAGAATCTTGCTCTTTCCTGTAGATTCAGGCAAATGCAAACTGCTGCAGCATTTCCTAATTTTTTCTTCCTCATTAATTTTTTTTTTCTATCTTGATCACACTCAGATGTTACTTAGCCACACGTGTCTTGGTTTTTATATGTGAAATATTGGACTGTATGCATGTCAGCCATCATGAGACAAGAACTTCATTGTGTGACCTGGCCAGAAAAAGAGAAGGAAGAATGGTGTCATGACAGCAACAGTCCCACCAAATGAGTGGCATTTGGTTGGTTAGGATTGCTGCATACATGCCAAATGCTCAGGGGTCAGTATGGTAGAATCACAAATGATGCCTGCTCTTAAATACATATAACCCCAACATGGGACCTAATTTAGGATGCCAGATATGGGATGTCCTGTACAAAATAGGACTCCTGGGAACCCTATATGCATAGATGTTTAGGTGATATGCCTCTCCTAGGGTGAGAATCCACAGTCACTATTGCAGGACAGTGCAACATGTCAAAATAGGAAGGGGAAGGGCAGAAGAAAGAAATGCACCATTCCTTCTCAGGTAAGCAATCATACTGGGAAAAGCAGAGGCTGAAAGCATCCTTCCATCTTCCCTCGGCTCCTGCTCCTACTCACTTTAATCCTTCATGGATTTTTTTGCTCATTGGATCACAATTGTCATTTATGTAAGAATGCTGAATGTACCACATGTATCTCTTCAGAAAGGCAAATGAATGTCACAGAGTACTGGCAGGCATTGAACATGGAAGTAAATCATCTGTAGAAGTAACTGTGTAATGTAAACTATTCCATCCTAAGCTATGAGTCATGTGTTGTTTCTTTATTAATGAAATATATACCGATGAATATTTTGCTTACACAGAGAAAATGGTTTGTTGTATTATTATTAGCAGCATTAATTTTGAGAGGTTTGCAGTCAAAGGGCTTTACAAACATTAAAACAACAATACAGTTTACAAAATACAGTTAAAAGCCGAAAGCATTCCAAAAAATAAGAGAGCAGCAAAAAAAAAAAATAATAAAATAAAATAAAAAAGTAAAATGGAAGGGCTGTCCAGTTCTATACTTTATGCAGGATTAGTTTATGCTGTTTTCAGTGGGGTCTGCTCCCAGCTATGTGAACTGTGTAGGACTGCAGCCTTCAGATTAACCAAAAAATCTAACACTACAGGAAAACTGATGTTTTGAATTGATACCAGTGGAATGTTATTATATTTATATTTGCCTATTTTCTACCACTGGAGGTCACTGTAATCTTAACGTTTCTTCTCCAAGTCTGACAGCTTGACAACTCTTGCGAATTGTTTTGAGGCTTGTGTTCAGAAGGGGAAAATAAGATTTGACTGACTTCCTGTATTTGATTGCTCCTGGGCCAGGCTACTGAATGGTAAAATGTTCGGAGTCATAGTGGCAACATTCTTTATTGTCCTTAGTGATGTGAAATTGTCCTTAGTGATGTGTGTGAGAGAAAAAAAACAGGCTGCCTCTGATGATTTTGTTTTTCAGACACCTGTACCTTCATAGATTTGTCCATCTGTACCATCACTTTGATTGCTTTTTTTTTTTTTTTGCAGAATTGCATCTAAGGCCTATATATATATATATATATACTGTATATATATCATTAAGAAAAAAAGGTGACACAATAAAAAGTGCCATATTTTCCTCCAGTGCAACAGACCAGTAACAGGGTTAGTGTGCTCTGAACACTGAACACCTATACCACCCAATTTTGGGCTTCTCTGGACTGCCAAGAGTGCTGTACTGTGCTGTCGTGATAACTATTTTGGAGTAACTAGTAGCAGTTGCATCATTAGGGGGTGCGGACTGCATTGGGTGACATCTCAAATAGGGTGTCACTCAGTGGGGTGGTACACTTGGGAAGGGGGCTGCCTTCCATTTGACATGGAAGTTGCCATCTTGCTAGAATCAGAAGGGCTCTGGGGCGCAGCTGCCTTCTGAGTCTGGCGTTGGGTTCAGATGGTCGGGGGGGGGGGATGGCTGCTGTGGTGTCTGGCCAGGTGGGGGGAACCAGGCAGTTCACACACACACACTAGGTGACACCTTTATGCATTGGGCACTAGCACAGTGGTATCAAGAAAGTGAATTTGTTGGTTGTTACATGCTCAGGCTGATGGCAAGGTGGAAGTTGTTGAAATCTTGGTGGAACTTGCAAACAATTGCTTTCTATGTGGCCAAATTCATAGAATCATAGAATCATAGAGTTGGAAGAGACCACAAGGGTCATCCAGTCCAACCCCCTGCCATGCAGGAACTCCCAGTCAAAGCATCCCCGACAGATGGCCATCCAGCCTCTGCTTAAAGATCTCCAAGGACAGAGACTCCACTACACTCCGAGGGAGTGTGTTCCACTGTCGAACAGCCCTTACTGAAGAAGCCATAGGTAGAGGAGAGGTTTTGGATGGAATGTGCTGAGGAAGCATTATTCCAGACCAGCCATGAAGATGTTTGCATTCTCTAGTGGCAGGTAAATGCCCACGGCAGTGCCACTGACTTGGAGGTACTTATCCAGCTTCATATTGTATATTTTTTGTTCAGTATGCTGAGTTCTAATTCATATTTTACCAAGTTGGTGTAAAAATCCTTCTCAGAACGAGACACAGTACAGCCAAGAGCTATTGTCAAGCACTTACTATGGGTTTTAAAAAAGCTTGGGAGGAGGCTAAAAACTTGCTCTATTGTCACTCTGCATTCATGAAAAGGGGTCTGAAGAGAGTCTTGTCTACCCATTGGCGCTTTCCATGCGGAGAGGAGATTCTTCCTTTTACAAAGGCTGCATCTGCACTGTAGAATTAACGTGGTTTGACACTGCCATGGCTCCATGCTATGGAATTCTGGGATTTGCATTTTTATGAGGCATTTAACCTTCCCTGTCAGGGAGCTCTGGTCACAATGAACTACAAATCCCAGGATTCCACAGCTTGGAGTCATGGCAGTTAAAGTGGTATCAAATTGCATTACACTTGGTTCTCTGTATCCACCGATTCCTTATCCATGGATTCAAGCATCCACGGTTTGAAAATATTTTTTAAAAATATATACACTCCAAAAAGCTAACCATGATTTTGCTGTTTTATATAAGGAACACGATTTCACCATGCCGATGTATTTAACAGGACTTGAGCATCCATGGATTTTAGTATCCATGGGCGATCCTGGAGCCAAACCCCATCCTCCACATATATAATGCAATGATGGAGGGGCAGGAACCTAGCACATATTCCCTTCTTTACGTGTTCTCACAAAGCCAGCACAAAGTGGGGGAAGAGGAGAGAACACCATGCTACCCCGCCACCCCACCATCCCAGGAAAGAGATGTGTAGCACCTCCTGCTGCTGTGTAGACTTGTTGCTTGCTACCTGCTGCTGCTGTGTGGACTTGCTGTTTGCTACCTGCATGCTCCATCTCACCTGGTGGACTGCTGGCCCCAGACTGCTTCCTGCCAGGACCAGGCCCCAGGTACCCAGCCAGGAACACCTGCTCCCCTTGGGAAGGGGATAAAGGCTGGGTGCCTGCTGTGGCAGGCCCACCATCAGTGAGCTGCTTCAGGGGGAGAAGGCCAGGGCCAGTCCATTTGGCTTGTAGAGGAGGATATATTTTAATATATTTTAATGTAATTAACTGTATTTTCATGTTGGTATTTTAGTTAAGGTAAGGGGATGAACATTTTAGTCACATATGTATTAATTGATTGTATATGTAATTGTTTAAGCACTTTTGTAAACCGCTTTGATCCTTTGGAAAGGCGGTATATAAATAAATAAATTATTATTATTATCCCTTAATGAATGTCTGAATAGGACTATACTCTCAGCCCGCCCCACTGTTTAGGCAGACTTGTCAAGGGCCAGAGATATACGAACAAGATGCCACCTGCATTTCACAAACTATTTATCAGATTGATAGTTGAATCTTATTTCAACTCTACTGGGGCCCATTCACACAACACAGCACTATATGCCACTTTGACTGCCATGGCAACATTCCATGCCATCCTAGGATTAGTAGTTCAGGGAAGGGCATTCAGCCATAAACTATAGCGCCTCATAAATTACACACCCCAGGATTCCACAGAATGTTGCCATGACAGCTAAAGTGGACTACAGTAGTATATTTGTGAAATGTGAATGGGACCCCGGTGAGGCAGCATTTTGAGGGCAAAAGGTAGCCTAGAAAGTGCAGGACCCACCTAGCTGCCTCCCTGACACCTTGCCACTTTGTTCTCACTAATTTCTATAGTATTGGGAGTTTTAAAAGCTATACATGAACCAAAATGATATGTTTAAATTGTTTAATATATAGTAAAATTTGAAGGCAATGGCAAACCTCCTCTGATCAAATCTTGCTAAGAAACCCCCATGTTAGGTTTGCCTTCAGGCTGCCATAAGTCAGAAACTTGAAGGCACACAATAACAACAACAATTTAAAACACTGAATAAAACAGCAATGAATATATCACCCTTCCCCATTATGTTGCATTTACAGAAAAATGTTGGGAAACAATGTAAGAGAATAAAGAGGGGCTTTAAAAAGCTTATTTGAAAACATACACTGCTTAATATACAGGGGCATTCTAGTTTTCTTTCATTTCAATGATTCAGAGCTGTGCCACTCAAATATTTTCGGTACTTTGTCATTTAAGCAGTAGTTGAAACGGGAGATGAAAAACTAGTATTCACTAATAATATCCAGCCCACACATAGCAATAACAGGTGAGCCCTGCTCTAGTTCTTCCATACAGTCATTTAATTCATCCTGAAGACATTCAGAAGCATTCTAACAAAATGTGAACGATGAATAAAATGACAATAAGCCACTCAGGGCAGACAGCAGACAGTGGGGTTAGGGATATTCTAAGAAGTTGTATATAAAAGCCTAATGAGTTTTCCAGCAGTGTAAGAAGGATTTAAAGTGGATATAAACAACAGCTAAATCCACTTTAAGACCTTCTCTGGTTGCCAGAGTGGTATGAAGTAAATGAGAGCTGAGCCAATAAGGAATGGGTTGTGTTCTTTGTTCTATGTCAGGACTGGCCATGAGAGTTGCTCAACTGCAACTCTCATCATCCCTTACCATTGGCTGCTCAGTCTAAGTGTAGTCCAACAACCTCTGGAAGGGCCTAAGTCACCTACCCCTGCTATATATAGTATGGTAATCTATACATTGCCCCCCCCCCCCAATAAAAAAGACAGCACAACACCAGAAAAGAGGACAAACATTGATATAGAGGGCTACAATCTGTCTGAAAGCTGGAGAAGAACTTTGAATAAAACCTGCTTTAGGTTTACTCAGTCTACAGAAAGCCACCACACTAAGTAGACTAGGCAAGGTAGTAATGTGGTTCTCCAAATATTTCTGGACTCCAGCTGCTACAGGAGGTTTCATTTCTTAACTGGTAGCAGAAGTACATACAGTGCACCCGCATCATACATCAGCACGCCTTACGTGGCTTCCAGCATACACTGGAAGCTGCACCAGAAAAAAAACCTGGCACACCCCAGAAGAAGTAATGGGGTACACCGCATGCACACCACACTGTGAGCATAAGCTGTATTACTTCTAATGAGGCTTGAGCATATGCGTTTTTCCCTCATGCAGGGGTGGTGGATCTGGAATGGATCCTAGAATGGATTAAGGGAAGAGCTCACTGTACTATGTAATAAATGAATTTAACTGAAATACATATCATACCCCAGAAGACAGGGTCAAAATTCAAAATGATCTGAATAGACTAGAAAGCTGGGCCAAAGCTAACAAAATGAAATTCAGCACAGAGAAATGTAAGGTACTGCACTTAGGGAGGAAAAATGAAGTGTACAGATATAGGATGGGGGATACCTGATTGAATGAAACTACGTGCGAAAGAGACCTAGGAGTCCAAGTAGACCATAAGTTGAACATGAGTCAACAGTGAGATGCAGCAGCTAAAAAGGCCAATGCAGTTTGAGGCTGCATCAATAGAAGTATAGTGTCTAGATCCAGGGAAGTAATAGTGCCACTCTACTCTGCTTTGGTCAGGCCCCACCTGGAATACTGTGTCCAGTTCTGGACACCACAATTCAAAAAGTATGTTGAGAAACTGGAGCGTGTCCAAAGGAGGGCAACTAAGATTGTGAAGGGTCTGGAAGCCATGCCTTATGAGGAGCGACTTAGGGAGCTGGATATGTTTAGCCTGGAGATAAGAAGGTTAAGAGGTGATATGATAGCCCTGTTTAAATATTTGAAGGGATGTCATATTGAGGAGGGAGCAAGCTTGTTTTCTGCTGCTCCAGAGACTAGAACAATGGATGCAAACTGCAGGAAAAGAGATTCCACCTCAACATTAAGAGAAACTTCCTGACAGTAACAGCTGTTTGACAGTGGAACACACTCCCTCGATGTGTAGTGGAGTCTCCTTCCTTGGAGGTCTTTAAACAGAGGCTGGATGGTCATCTGTCGGGGATGCTTTGATTGGGAGTTCCTGCATGGCAGGGGATTGCACTGGATGGCCCTTGTGGTCTCTTCCAACTCTATGATTCTATGAATCTATGAATCTTGTGGAATGTTGGTTATGTCTACATGGTGTGAGGAGAAATCTACCCTACAGCTGCATCTGATAAATCCAAGAGATGGCTAGCTCTCCCCATAGCAGTATATCCACTGCAGCCTGTTATAGTTTGGTAAATGGCCATCTGTAACCAAACATTCTCTGTTACATGGGTGGTAAACTTGTGTTCTTCCAGATGTTGTTGGACTGCGACTCCCATTGTAACTCACCACTGGCTATACTGCCCAAGGTGGATGGGAGATACAGTTTAGGAGCATCTGAGAAATACCCATTCTCAATCCTTGCCTGGTGGTGCAGTGGTTCAATGCTTGTACTGCAGCCACAAGTTTGTGAGTTCAATATCAATACTAGCCAGGGGCTCCAGGTCAATTCAGCCTGGCTTCCTTTCATAGGTTGCTAAAATGCAGTTTGTTAAGGGCAATTAGCTTACATACCTAAGTAGTATAGAAATGTACTTGCTATTGCTAAATGTATTTGCTTGTAAAAATTAATCCAGCTCAAACAACTTTATTTTTCTATCAAGCCAGACACTAGAATACACAGTTTTAAACATCAGAATAATGTCTCTTGTCCCCTTTATGCTTGACATGTTTTAAAGACAGAGTCTGAAGATACACAACATCAACGTAGCACACAATATCAGTGTTAAATATGATAGAATCAATGGAGGATCTGCTGAATGTTATCCTTTATCGCTACAAATTGCAGGCTGTGGAGTCAAGCTACTTAAAGGTCATTGTCCGTAACCAGATATGAGTTCATATTTTGGTGTAAGGAGAGAAAGAAAAGTAATAATGTTAGCAAGTGATCATACACAAATATCTAGATCTGCTGGGCCTAATTAACAAATTCTTACATCTTATTTTTATTCAGCAGACAGTGGCTAACACATAACAAGCCGGACGTGTAACAGGAAACGGATGCCAAGCCCCAAGCAATGCAAGACACATACCTCTCCTCTAATTGACAAGCACATTTGCAGAAGCCCCTGTAACAATCTCCCTTCTAGCAAATAAAGTAGTTAAAATAAAAATATATACACCCTTTCTTTTTCACCATCTAGGCCTTGGATATTGTTGTATTAATTTTAAGTCTTACTGGCCCAAATTCCATTTTACAGGACTTTTATTTTTCTCTGCTGTCACAACAATGCCATTAAAAGGTTTGTGCTTCCAGACTGGGACTAGAATAAGGCTAAAGTTTATGATCTTATACTGCCCCCTTGAATGTATGGCCCAGCATAGAAGCCATGCCAGAGAATCTGTATGGAAGTATCAGGATTCCCCAGAAGCTTTTGACTGACACGCAAAGGTGTAATACACACCAAAATGGGAAAGAGTTTGGTATGTAAGAGCAGCCACTGGACGATTCTAGCATTTCTCTTTTGCTAGCTATGTTGCAGCAGAGCCGGAAGGGGCATAGGTGGGAGGGACAATGGAATTCACTTTTCTTTCAATATTAGCTTCTTACAGTGCAATATTACTCATGACATCTCAGAAGCAAATCCACTAAGTATGACTCAATGTCGGGTAAGGAAGTATAGGATTGCACCTTTCATTAATATTGTATCTACAGAATCCTCACAGTGCTTGCAGAGACCACCAGTTTTGACAGCTACTTTAAGTTCTCAAGTACAAAATCTTCACTTATAGACCACATTTGCTGCAGGGAATACAAAGGATTACAGCTCAATTAGCAGTACATGCCCTAAATATTCCTGCCTCCCTCCCTGGCTTTTGAAAAAGAATGGACTCACTAAGGCCTCATCAGATCTGGAGAAATAATGCAGTTTGACACTACTTTAATTCTTGTGGGGCAATGCTATGAAATCCTATGATTTTCAGTTTGTTGTGGCATCAGAGCACTTAGACAGAGAAGGCTAAATATCTCACAAAACTACGAATCCTAGGAATATTTATTTATTATTGGGACTTGCATCCCGCCTTTCTTCCAAAATGTGGTTCATAACATTGAGCCATGAAGTTAAAGCAGTGTCAAACTGCATTATTTCTTCTGTGAATATGAGACCTTAAGTACAGTTAAATGACCTGGAAATACTACTACTACTACTACTACTACTACTACTGTTATTTCGATACTTTAAAAAATCCCACTAGTTCTGTTTAGTCTTCTTGGTCTATCTGAAGTAGTGTTGTTGCTTTTTATTCAAGAGATGGTAAACATATATACAGTACCTTATACTCTGACCAGTGATTAGAATTTCTGATCTAGAATTGAAACTGATGTGACCCATGGTGCTACCCACCTTGCCACCAATATTGGAGCTATCCTTAAATTTTATTTATTTAATCAGTTTCAATTTTATATCAGAAATTCTAATCCTCTAGTCAGAGTAGCTTAGTAGTTTAATTGAGTACTGAGAAGTTATTGGGGGAGAGTGCCAGAGCAATGTCTGAAATCCCCTGAGGTCCATGGGGGGACAGAAGCTGCCTATCCTTGACATAATTGTTGTTTTGCTCCTAAAATTTCTGCTCTGCAATTTTAAGACTGCGGTTTATGTGATACACACCCATTAAGGAGTAATCTTCATTGAACTCAGTGAGACTTGGGGGCTGTGCAGACCACCCCTAAAAGGCGGCCTGCAACTGCCCTTTTTACAGCCTGATTCCCACTTGCCACAGTCCCGATCTGGCCTTTGCAGGGTGCAAAAAAGAATCTCATGTGGTGCAGCACGCAGTGTCATGCCGGCCTGGGGCAGAGCCTGGGTGTGCGTCATGTAGTGCATAGCCCCTTTGTTCTCAGAACTGTATATACTCATGTATTGGCCCCAAAAGCCTGGATTGACTTATCCATGGGTCAAAGTAAGTACTGTACTTTAACTCTTATCCAATTCCCTGGGTAGAGTGATGAAAGTGATGAAAGGCGAGATCTGGGAGCACTTAAAAGAATCACCGACCCTCTCTACAATACATTCTCTGCCTCAGAGCTGCTTCTGACCTTTATGAATGGGAAAATGGTGGCAAAGACAGCTTTTTGGAGCTTCCCCTCAAAGAAACGTGAAGAGGAATCAGGCTTTGAAAGATCAGAATAAGACATATGCATATGTCAGCTCTTCTGGGTTAAAATCTGGCAAAGTCAATACATTAAATTTAAAAGCAATACTTACTACTAATGAAGTTGCTTTTTTTTTTTTTTTTTTTGCTTTGCCTTTGCAACCTTTTTTGACACATGTGTTTCTAGACCCGCCTGTGCCTGGTTGCCTCCCCCACAAAGTGCACAGCCACCATTTACCATAGTTCCCTCCTCATCCATCTAGTAGCATCACTAGAGCTGGTGTCACCCAGTGTGGCAATTCACAGTGTCACCCCCACATCGGCCTCCTCCCACACCACACCATGCAGAATTCTTAGGCCTCGTTTACAAATTTACATATAAATCACTTTGTGATCTGCTCAATGGATCGGTTTGGCAGCGGAGTATGGTTCACATTACATTTGCCCCAAGTGCATTTTCTTGTCGTTAACGTTGACAAATGAATCAGTTCAATTTGGAGCATTTTCAGTGGGATTTTTTTTTCTCTGTCCATCAATTCAATCGCATTTGCGTACTTCCATAAAAGGGTCAAAGGGTGGGTGGACACACGTTATTAAATTCCTCTTCCCCACCCGACAACCCCTTATCACATCATAGTAAATCGATTCTGATCACATCTGGCCTTGCACGGAATTGATTTATCCAAAAAGACGTGGAAAAAAATCAGTGTCAAAAAGACACAGGTTAAATGGATCTAGCACATGGCCCCTCTCTCTGAATCTCTTCATCAATGTGGTTCAAGTGAGAACCAGGGTCATTTAAACTGCTTCAAACTGATTTGCAAATCAGTTTAAAATGTGGTGGGAATGAGGCCTTGGTAATGTTTTTTGTACTAATGTTACTTGAGGAAGAGAGAGAAGACAGTGTCCTCCATGTGGCCTTGCCTGTAAGAGCCCTCCTTCCTCAATGCTCCATCATCTTGAGGAAGAGAGAAAAGGTCTTGAGCCTCCTTCCAGTCCATCTGCCTTGGTCCAGGCCTCCGAGGGAGAAAAGAAATGCTGGACCTGATCCCCTTCCCCTCCACCATTACCTTCACCTTGTGTGTCGTGTTTTTTTAGACTGAAAGCCTGAGAACAGGGAACTGCCTGACTAATAAGATTTTATGTACAGTGCTTTGCAAATTTACAGCACTATATAAATAAAACTTTAATAATAATAATAATAATAATAATAATAATAATAAAAAATCGTAATCCCTGTATATGACTGAAAAATAATGGCGATAGTTGTAACATAAACAACTAGCAAATTTAAAATTATACCTTTAAATAGTAAAGTAATTTACTATTACATTGGGCCCTTGTTATCCGCTGGAGTTTGGTTCCAGGACTCTCCTTGGACAACAAAATCAGTGTATACTCAATTCCCATTAAATATAGTGGCACAACAAAATGGTATCCTATATATAAAATGGAAAATCAAGGTTTGGAATTTATACTTTTTGGGAATATTTTCAAGCCATGCATGCTCAAATCCATGGATAAAAAAATCTGTGGATAAGGAGGGCCAATTGTACTGGTAATGCCCCTGCAGCCATCCAGCCTTTAGGGGGAACACAAACAGTTATGCCTACCATAATTTTCTAAATTGTTTGGCATTGTTTTTCTTTACTTTGTCCTTTACATCCTGTTATGTGCCTCTAAGTTCTACCCTCACTATATCCACAGGTCATATCAAAGTCCATTATTTTGGCTTCCAATTCTGCCCTTGACTTATACATATGTATGTATGTATGTATGGACTTATAGTTGAGTATGTATGGTAAATATGCATTGCCATAGCCAAAGGCTAATGATAAAGTACAGTCACCCCTTGGAACTTGCGGGGGATCTGTTCCGGACCCCACCCGCAAGTTCCAAATCTCACACATATTCAAGCCCCATAGGCTTGAATGGGGCATATGCATGTAGGGCTCCATTAAGGTTAATGGCAGTCGCCCCCCACAGATTTTCAAGTCCGTGAATTTCAATTCTGCAGACTTGGAGGGGTGACTGTATATTCTTCAAATGCAGAAGGTACAATTTTTATCACCGTTATCTTCAGTTACGGCTGGGAAAGACTCCCATCTGAACCTTCCCCCTCTCCCCTAGTGAGTGAATATAGGATTTTAAACAGACCCACTGCCAGGAGTGGGCTACTTTTCACAATTCTACAATACTGCAATTGCATTGCATTAGAATTGCCTTTGCCTTGAACCTATTGCACAGTGAATAGCTCTCCTGGTGCTCTGCCATTCTGTACCACAGTTAGGTTTTCCCACTGGAAATACATTCATGACTTCTAACTTAGTTACGGTTTAGTAACCATTTGGGGGTGCTATGTTCTCATGCAGCTTCATTGAGATATTTGGAACATGATGGGGGTGGGGGTGGCTTCATTGATCCTCCCTTGGGATCTGAAGCAGGAAAGCCCCAGACTACTACCAGTGATTGGACTGGAAGGACAGTGGGTTCCCAAGAGAACTGCTGTACATTTGTTCTCCATTCTCAGGAACTTTTAAAGAAACAAAAATAACATTATTTTAAATTCATTTCTACATAAGGAGAGTAGTGCAATTTTGCAATTTTAATGTAATCTTGTTAAGGATTAATCCACAGAAAAATCACAGAGTTCAGGGAAAGTTTAGAGACTAAATATACAAAAGTTTTTAAAAAAAACATATAGAAGCAGAAGGAGGCAAATATTGGATTATTGGGAAAAGCATAGAAAATGGTGTAGTGTGGATTTGTCTTCCTGATCTAGGTGGGGAAATGGGGCGGTGTTCCAGAATATCAACATTATCTAATTTTGCACAAATGCACTTTTTTAAAGGGCTAATCATGCATCAGAACGGAGGTGGAACAAACAGGATGGTGTAAATCAGTGGTCCCCAAATTATAGCCTTTAAGAGATTTTGGATTTCAGTCCCCAGAAGCCTCAGCCATGTTGTCAAATAGTCTGGGATTCTTGGAGCGGAAGTCCCACATTGCTTAAAGAGCAGAGTTTGGGGACCACTGGTGTAAATGGTATTGTCCTAGTTCAAGTGTGAAAAAAGAAATATGGGAACTAATGCCATTAAAACACAAATGACTGAAAGTGTAAAAATGTGCACTGATGTTCCACTGCCTTTCCAAGTACAGGAGAAGCATTTTTACAAGTGGAATGATCCAAAACAACTGACAAGTGTGGTAGGTTTCTAAGAGTACATCTCCACTGTAGAAATAATGCAGTTTGACACCACTTTAAGTGCTGTCGCTGCATCCTATGGAAGCCTGGTTTTACAAAGTCTTTAGCTTTCTCTAACAAAGAGTGCTGGTGACTCACAAAACTACAAATCCCAGGATTCTATAGGATGAAGTCATGGCAGTTAAGGTGGTGTCAAACTGCATTATTTCTACAGTTCAGATGCACCCTACATTTAAGTCCAAGTCTAGCCCAGTATAAATTGTTTTCTAGTCCATTATTATTTTCTTAACCTTTCTTTAATCATGCTTCATATGCTGGAGACAACAAAGGAAGATTCAACACCAAAGTTAACACTAAAGAAGCTCTATTGTCCAGATCCATTAATATTTATTTTTCAACTACTGCCTGGTTTAATAATTAATATTTATTTTAAAAGCTTTTGGGGGCTTTTTTGGATCAAGTGTCCAGTAAAAGGAGATGTTGATCAGAGCCACCATTGGCAACATGCTCTCCATTTCAATACAATTTGTGCTTTGGAACCATCAATAGACAGGCATTTTAAGCTTATGCCCAGATGCTAAAAGGACCAAACAAAAAGGTCATGGTGCTGATGATTAATTCATTTATATTCCATCCTTTCTCCGAAACTGGGGCACAAAGTGGTTTGCAAAACTGATAACAAATACAGATAAAAGCAACATACTCAAAAACACACATTTTGAGGGTTAATCTATCCATTGAATTAAAACCATTTCAAAGGTTATCTGTCTGTTGTGGTTCACAGATGTTATTTCAGTTGTATTTTTTAATGGACTGGCACAGGACCTCTTGACATCAGTATAGACATATTGTGTTTTTTTAAAAAAACTGTTCATTAAAACCCCATTCATTAAGATCATATGATCATGAGCTAAACTTCCAGAACAGCTCTTTTGATGGAGTCAGTAAGAAAATTACCAGCTTTGGGCAATGGTATCAATCAAAGTATTATGTGCCATTTTTATTTATCATTCCTATGGTTTCTAATATTAATATCAATGTTTAATATAGCAGTGAATTAATATATAAAATATTTCCTCACCCAACTTTAATGCAAACAGAACAGATTTTGGGACTCAGTAGTAGTTAAAATTGTATTAAGCTTTTCTACTAATGTTCTAATCACTGTATGGAAGTATGATAATAACTAGGTGTTCAGTAGTATATTTCCATGTCTATAACTCACATGGTTTTATAGGTGGAAGACCTGGAGGTAAAGCCATTGCCTAGGAAAAACACTTTCAAATATGTCCACAGTGAAATCACTTTAATATCATCCAAATAAACCACTATATATTTTATGAATTTAACATGTGGGTTTTTATATGCTACAGCATTTTATTAACACCTGCATGCCATGGCCCTCTTTGAAGTGGACTTGTGAAAAGACATTCTGAAATATTTGTTGTATTCAACACTATTTGTGTCTTAATATTTGTACTAAAATGTGCAATGCAAGGCCAGGAAGTTGTTCTTTATAATATGTTATGTCGACTTGATCTTTATGAAACAAATTGCATTTATTTCTGGTAGAGATCAGCTCAGGTTATCAACAGCATCTTTACATAATTCATGGTTGGACTGCACAGTCTGTGAACAAAGCTAACCTCCATTCAGCCTCTGGTCAAATTAACTGTTGATGCCCATTCCAGAGCCAACTACCACCCAATTTTTGCTCTCCTTTTTCTGAGAAAGATTGTAGAATAGATGGCCAGCTTGCGATTCCACAATCATGGATGCTTGATCAGACATCATTTTTTCCAGGTATGATCCTGGAGAAAATACACAGTGCTATGATGCTGCATCTTGTCCTAGTCCTATTGTTAATAAATGTATTAAAGAACCATCAGCTGAATGTCGTGCTAACTTCTTGCATGTTTACTGATAGGGTGCTAAGCCATGAAGGGGTTAACATGAAGCTGACTGTTGAAGTGATTAAAATCTATTGACGAAATGGCAGCAAAAGGCAGTCTACATAAAGAATATGATGAGTTTGTCCCTATACAAGGCTTTCTTATTGGTTATTTAATTGCATTGTACTAAATGCAGAGGCCAATTTTAGATCTCTCTTTGGTGGGATGAAAACCTGTTTTCTCTTGCCTAAATACCCTAAAGGTATTAGATCCTCTTCTAGAGCATGGCCACATAGCCTGAAAAACCCACAAAACACTAAACCCACAAAACACTAAGTACCAGATCCTGTCTGATCTTGGAAGCTAAGCAGGGTCAGTACTTGAATGGGAGATCGACAAGGAATATCATGTGCTGTAGGCTATATTTCAGAGGAAAGAACTGGCAAAACCACCTCTGAATATTCATTGCCTAAGAAAAACCTATGAAATTCATGGAGCAGCCATACATTGGCAGAGGACTTGATGGCTCACACATACACCACCTCCCACGGAACTAATGGGATTTCACAGTACTGTCTACTATAAGCGCACCTGAATTCTGCTTTTCTCTCTTGCAAGATTGTAGTTCTTCTACCAGAGACAGCAATACAAATATGGACACATTTTTTATGAAGTAGGGCTTTAACTCTGTTCTCTATGAAGGTCACCTACCAGCAGTACAATGGCAACTTGTGCAGGGAGTTATTTTTATTTCTTTGTGCATCATTGGTGTGTGTTAGCATAAGGCTTGGGATGACTGACAGCATGATTTCATTTGATTAGTGTTTGCCATTTATATATATATGAATTAAAGAGTGCTTATTACTGTCCAGTGCCATAATGGACAATGGTCAATGTGATGTTATGATGCTTTCTCATTGTGTAGTTATTTTGGTGGTGTTGATTTAGCTGCTGGTGGAGAATCAGATAACAGCTATATATGTTAAGCACTAGTCTTGGTATAGTAACCACCAAAGACAGGCATGGACAAGATGTGAACCTCCAGATATCTGACTGCAACTCCCGTCATCTCCATTCTTGGGTGTGCTGCTGAAACTGCTAGTAGCTATAGTCCAACAATCTCTGGAGGGCCACACACACCTTACTCCTATCTTAGGCTAAAGGAATCCTATTCACATGCATTTGTTTCTCCTGTCACCTGAGGGAAAATTCCTTAAAAATATTGTTTAAGTGAATTCATCCCAGCTACATGCATATCAGTTCTTCACTATGGAATCAAAATGAATGCATATTAAAACCATATTGCTCTTGGCAATCCCATGGAGAATCTACTATTCTGAGAAAATGCAGGGGGAAGTGATGATAAGACTCTTGAATAATGAGAAAAGAGTGGAATGGCCCCCATAGATGGCAAAATATTTTCCAGTGGAAAGCACACTGTAACATCAGTTCAGACAGTAACAATAGAATATAAGATCAGATAGTTATATGAGTGTGGGTGAATTCAGAAAGTGATTTAACCTGATGCTCATGCAACTAACACTTTAACAATTACTAATTTTGCCTCTCCCAGCAGAGGTCACTACAGGCTGTATCATGGATTGATGAGCAATGAGGATTACCATAAAAGTGAAAGGATGCAACATTTAAGACATTACCATGCAGGTAAAAAGATGCAATCACATTGCTAATACTAACTGTTACAGTATTATCTATGTCTTCTTTGCTTTGCTTTTAAAAAATACTCAGAAATACTCAAAACAAACCTGAAAGTCCATACATCCTTAGGAAAATGTCAGCAATGAATACAAAGAATATAGTGAGCCCTTGGTATCCACTGGAGGTTGGTTCCAGGACACACACCCCAGGGATACCAAAATCCATGGATGATTATCTCATTATATACAATGGCATAGTAAAATGGTGTCCATTATATAAAATAGCAAAATCAATGTTTGCTTCTTGGATTTTTTTTTAAAAAAAAATAAGCTGCAGATGATTGAATTTGTGGCTGCACAAGCAAGCCATGGATATGGAGGGCCAACTGTATGGTATGTAACATTTCACCCAGTCTTCCCCAACCAGATGCCTTCCAGGTGTTTTAGACTATAAATCCCATCATTCCAATCAGCAAGGCCAGGGTCATGGGAACTGCTGGCTGGAGGAGATAAAACCTGTAACATAATCTTCCTGAAAGATATCTGGCTGGTGCAGGCTGCCTTAACCTGCTGTACAGTCATTCAGATCTCTGGCTCTATATCGGCCAGCAAGCCTATACCATTAAAGGAATACACCCTCTTGAAAAACATATCTACTACCTGCATGTCTTCAGGTGTCTCTGTCTTCTTTATTCTTCCATGGCTTAATAGAGCAGTCCAAAGCACATGCCAGAGGAATGAGGCTAAAAAGCAGAAGCTGTCACAGATTGAGAAAGCTTTGCCTTTCCAAAGAGGACCCATTTGGGGAAATCCTAGGATTGGCTTTGGTTCCTTGACATTACTGGAAATAAATTGCAGGGCACAGTTAGTGGCCTTAATTCAGTTCAGGAAATGCTGCCTACCCCAAGGGAGACATGGATATGTTGCTGGCTGGAAGAAATACTGTCACAGCCACCAATGTGCTCGCCTTGTGCCTATAAGAGAAGCAGTGTGATGGCCCAGTGACAAGCATAAAACAGGTGCTGAGGCCCACAGATACAGAGCATCGCTTAGGAGATAATTCACTTTGACATTCTCAAATGGGCCAGGGCTTGTGAGCATCAGCCCGAGCACTTTATACCTCTTGCTGCAACTTATCCGCTAGATCCTATGCAATGTCTCAGACAGGCTACTGGGTTTTTTTTTTAAAAAAAGAAAACTTTAGAAGAGGACCACATCAGAAGAATGAAGATCTATTGGTTATTTCAGCTGGGGATAATGGGAGTTGTAATGTGCTGTCTTTGTGACAGGAGCACCAGATTGGAGAAAGCTGCTTCAAACTTCAAATTAATTTCAGTTTTTCCCTTTATTTACCCATTTTGATTATTTTCCATTGTAATGCTGAAATTATCCTGTTTGTAGCATTGTTCTTCTTTTAGCTGACATTATTAATGCTTTGTAATTATCTTTCCGTATTGGGAAGTAGGGCTCAAAGGGTCAGAGCACCTGGATTTTTAGATGACCATAGGCAATAACACCATTGTCCACCCCTTTTAAGCTTTCCTTTTCACACTGACCATGCCTGCAATCCTTAAAATAACAGAAGTAGGGGGAGTGGGGAAAACTTGATGAGTCTTCTCAGCAACAATATATTGTTTTGAAGGAGCAAACCACAAGAACTACTCCAGTAATGGTGAACCTTTTCGGGGCCAAGTTTCCCAACAAAAAGTATATCCAACACTGGGTGTTATCTACTGCTGGGGCGGGACAACTGCCATCTGGGGGTAGGACTTCTCCCTGCACACCTTCCCTGGCCTCCAGCTGTCTCCGGAGAGACAGGTGAAAGCTGGGAAAGGTCTGGGAAGAGGAGGAACAGGCACATGCCCCTGTGCCTTCCCCAGCCTTCAGCTGTCTCTGGAGGCAGCTGGAGGCCAGGAAAGGTGTGGGGGGAGAAGAAGGAACAGGTGCAACCTGTTCCTCCTCCTCCCAGACCTTTCTCAGCCTCCAGCTGCCTCTCTGCACTCCTGTTATACCTTCTCTCCACTAAGTGATGGGCCAAATGGCATTGTGTGCCATGTATGGCACACGTGCCATAGGTTCGCCATCACAGAATTAGTCTGTTGATATGGATCGACACAGCTAGTTGCATTTTTGGACTCTTCTGCTGGGATATAATTCTTTGCTATTTTTTTTTCAATGGTAGCAACAATGGTATTTTCTGCAGGTTTGCTGCAAGGAAGTCCTCAAAAATGGCAGAATTTTTGAAGACTGTTATTTTAATGTAGAAAATAGTCTTTCCTGCATAAGAGACAGCTATTTTCTGCACAGAAAATGCTATTTCCCTATTAAAGAATTCTGTTTTCTGCACAAAACAACCATGTGTGACTTTGTGCAGAACAAGTACTGTACCAAACTGCAAATATTAAGTCTAGAATTCTTTTTTTCAGGGTTTTTTTTACTCTCAAGAGACACTTAATTTTTTCCCCTTTTTCCCTTTTTAAAATTGTTTTAAAACTATTATTCCCATCTCTACTTTCATACACAGACAAGGGCAATGTCAGCCCCCCCACCCCGAACAAATCTTACACACACACACACACACACACACACAAAGTCCCACGATAAGGTCACCATAAGAATAAGTTGAAGGCACACAGCAACAGCAGCATTAGCAACTGGTGCCAATATTAAGAATTCAGGCACCGTCAGAACATATACGTAACATGATTGAAGGCTTATCACCGGAACATCGAGGAGAGAACACATAACACCCATGCTGAAGTCTCTCCACTCACTGCCGATTAGTTTCCAGGTGCATTACAAGATGTTGGTTTTAACCTTTAAAGCCCTACATGGCTAGGGTCCATCCTATCTCAGGGACCACCTCTTCCCATATGAGCCCCCTCGCATGCTCCGGTCCTCTGGGAGGAATCTGCTACAACTCATTAAGACCAGACTATCGCAGACCTCTCAGAGGGCCTTCTCTGCCATCGCTCCCAGACTGTGGAACGACCTGCCGGATGAGATGCGTCTTATTACGACCCTGGACAGCTTTAAAAAAGCTGCGAAGACGCATCTCTTCCAGCAGGCCTTTCCGGACAGCGGATAACCTTCTCTGGTCTCCAAGACACCTATCCAGCCTTCCCCAGCCACATCTGATATCATCTCGAGGCTGCCCATAAATCTGGATTTGGATATATTGTATTGTATTATTTTTTGTTTTTATTGTTGTTGTTTTAACCTTGTGCTAGTTTAATCTTATTTTAAGGGGTGGAAGGAGGGATTGGGATGTAAAATTTTAATTATACTTGTTTTTAAATGTTGTACCCCGCCCCGATTGCTTGCTCAGAGGGGCGGGTTATAAATAAATAAATAAATAAATATTATTATTATTATTATTATTATTAATTATTTGAGGAATGCTTCATTAAGCTTGAAGGGCAGCACATCTATGGCACTTCTTCCTGATTATGTATATCTAAAGGAGTGTAATATTGTATATTGTAATTTATTAAAGAAGTCAGATACCATGCATTATCTGAAAGTTTCTCTCATCAGTGACATCAAGGACAGTATCCTGTATCTGCTCAAAACAGATTGGCAGCCAGTTGAGCTATTGAATCAAGGGAGCTGAATGATACGTGTAGCCAGAGTCACTTAACAATCTGGTTGCAGCTCTCTAGACTAGCTCAAGTCTCCTAACATTCTTGAAAGACATGATCATGTGCAGCACACTACAAATACAACACATTTACTTGGAAGTAAGTCAGGTGAATCTTTGCAGAACCTACTAACTAGTAAGGATCACACCATGAGTTGCTCCTTTCTGATCACTTGGGATGTAATGCAGAATTAATGGAAATACAGGTTGAGTCTTCCTTAACCGAAATGCTTGGGACCAGATGTATTTGGGATATCAGGGTTTTGTTTTGTTTTTTAGATTTTTGAATATTTGTATATAAACAATGAGATATCTTGGAGATAGGACCCATGTCTAGACATGAAACTCATTTATCAGGTTTAACAGACCAGCACTTTGTGTCGGCCTGTGGGCAAAGTTAGCCCTCAGCGTCCACATACTGGATGCCCTGATTCTGCCCCCAGGGTGCCATTTTTGCAAGTGCCCTTCCACAGGGCATGTACCATGATGACACCCTTCCATCCACATGATGCAGCACCAAAGGGACGTTATAAAGCTGTGCTGCCGCAGCTATGGCACTCTTTATAGGGCACAAAAAGAAGCCACTTTTTGTGGCTTCTTTTTTTTGCGCTCTCCAGAGGCTGGATCAGGGCCATGGCATTCAACAAATTTTATACATATTTTGTATAAAATTATCTTCAGGTTTTGTGAAAACAAAACCTGAAGATAATTTTATACAAAATATATTTTAATAATTTTGTGCATGAAACAAACTTTGTGTATGCAGAACCATCAGAAAGCAAAGGAGTCACAAAGCCGCATTTGGACAATTTTGGATTTTGGAGTATTGAATTTCAGAATTCCAGATAAGGGAGACTCAACCAACATGGTAGTATTTTGTGGAACTCACAACATGGAGAAGAGTGCCATCTAGGGGTAAGTTACACAGCTATTCCTTGAATGAGATGAATTTCTTCCAGCTTTCTAACCGGCAGCTGACTTGGAAGATATTTTTAAAGAACTTCTTTTGCCCTTTAAAACAATCCAATATATACAAAATACCCATTATGTCAGCAACTTCAGAAATAGCACTCTAAGACTGCACAACCTGTTTGCAACAAATTTGTGCTGAAGGATTTGTTCAGGTTGCTCACAGCTAGCATATACGGGCCAGTCCCTATCTGTTCACAACCTTTCGTTTGCTCTAGCATCTCCATTTCTGCTGCACCATAGTGGACCAAAATGAGTTGCAGCTTTCAACATGAACAGAAGATACTATTCTGGTCCTTGACCACAGTCAGAATGGAGGAAAGGGATAATAAAAATGTGGTGGATTTTTAAAAATTGTTTATTTATTTTGCTTTGTAGAAATTAATCCAACATGATACCAAATTGGGTTAATATCACATATGCTTTACTTTTGCAAATGAAAAGAATACCATTTTAAACCAAGAATGGGGAACCTCTTTTATCTCGAAAACCAAATTTAGTTTCTGAGAAGTTACCAAGGCCTGCATTTCAGTGGTGCAGTGGTGGGAGGGGGTTGGGGGAAGAAGGAGAGCATTGCCCCTCTCCTAAAAACTTTGCCTCCCAATGAAATTTTCCTTCATTCCCCAAATTTCTAGCACCACTGAGAATGAGATACTGAAAATTATTCATATCTAGATTTCTTATATTTTCTGTGTGTTTACTTCCTTTGTATCTTTCCCTTGCTCCTTTTGATTTGATCCCTAAGGTCTATTTCTAAACACTCAGCTGTAGTTTAAAGTTTCTGCAATGCTAAAAATTTGGTATGGAAAAAAATAATTCATTTGGGTGACACAACATCCTCATTTACACCCTACCCCATCCCCATAACTACAGGCCCTCAGTGGGTGCAGGACCTCATGCAAAAGAGTGAGATCAAAAATCCCACTATATTTTGCTTAAGGCTCTTATTTACTAAGACCAAACTTGTAACTAGGACTTAGTACAGGCTTTCAGTACGGAAAATTTGTACAAAAGTGGGGAAACAATCAAATGATGGTTTCATGGGGAACAGGAATGAGCCAGACCAGAATTCTATGGCTGTTGCCAAGGCTGTTCACCATTCTTGTTTTAAATGGACACCCCCTATTCAAAAGTATTTCTGAGAGTTTTCAAATAACCATGATCAGGCAGCTGACTCTGCAGAGG